>CM046661.1:71421591-72021591 GCA_025594165.1 Tamias sibiricus
ACATATTAGTTATCAAGCCTGACATATTTGTCATGAAAACTATTTTCATAAATCAATTTTACCTGTGAATTAGAATCTAAAAAGAAATGTTCTTTTTCTAGATGGTTGGATGGCTGACTCCAGGAAGTTAGTTTTAGCAGATGTCTGTGATCTCTGTCTTTCATTGAAAAATTGCCAGAATGCGTTCCAACAACCTTTAAAAATTTTATGAAATATAAAATAGTTATGACATGCACTATTATTCTCTTAGTTAAAAATTAAAACCCACAAAAATCTATGCCTAAAAAAGTAGAATAGTAGTACCACAATCATACCTAAGCCAGATAAGGACACATCAACAAAAACTACAGACCAATATCCCTATGAACTTCCATGCAAAAATATTTAATAAAATATTATAAAATCATATTCAACAACATATTAAGAAGATTGTACATTATACCAAGTTCATTTTACCCCAGGGAAGAAGGAAGGTTTAACACATACAAATCAATAAAGGTAATTCATCACATAAATTAGAATTAAAGAGAAAAAACACTTGGTCATCACAATAGATGCAGAGAAAGTTTTTTGACAAAATTCAGCATCTATTCATGATAAAAACACTGAAGAAACTAGGAATAGAAGTAACCTACCTCAACATTATAAAGGCTGTCTACAAAAAACCCAAAACCAACATCATAGTGAATGGGTGAAAAGTGGAAGCATTTCCTTTAAAATCTGGAATAAGATGTCCACTCTTACCACTCCTATTTAATACAGTACTAGAAATTTTAACCAGAGAAATTAGGCAAGAGAAGGAAATAAAAGAAATAAAAACAGGAAAGGAAGAAGTCAAATTACTATTATTTGCAGATCCACACTTATAAGATCCAAAGAGTTCCACCAAAAGACTGCTAGAGTTAGTAAACAAATTCAGCAAAGTAGCAGATTATAAAGTCAACATACAAAAAGTCAATAGCTTTCTTATATAACAATAATGAGTCTGCTGAGAAAGAAATCAGGAAAATAATCTCACAATAGCCTTAAAAAAATGTGCTAAGAACTAGGTGCTGCGGATAATATAATAAGGGCAGCTTGCTTCCCACCTTCAAGAGGCTTATAATCTTCAGAATCTTCCTGAGATGGTTATAACAAGCAAGTATGCAAATACATTTTGTAAGTGAGTTTTATAAACTACAAAGTTTCTGGTTATTAAATATACACCTGAATTTAAAGAAACAAATAAATACCTAGGAATAAATATAACCAGAGATGAAAGACCTCTATAATGAATACTACAGAATACTGAAGAAGGAATTGAAGAAGACAAAAGAAGATAAAAGACCTCCCATGTTCTTCATGGGTAGGCAGATTTAATATTGTTAAAATGGCCATATTACCAAAAGCAATATACAGAGAGTCAATGCAATACCCATCAAAATACCAATGACATTCTTCATAGAACTAGGAAACACAGTCCTAAAATTCATTTGGAAGAATAAAAGACCCAGAATAGCCAAAGAAATGTTATGCCAAAAAAAGCAATGCTGGAAGCATAGCAATACCAGACTTCAAATTATACCACAAAGCTACAGTAACAAAAATTTCATGGTGCTGGCATAAAAGCAGAAATGAAGACCAGTGGAATAGAAGACACAGAGACAAATCCACAAAAATGCAGTCATCTGATCCTTGACAAAAGTGCCAAAAACATACACTGGAGAGAAGATAGCCTTTTTTTAACAAATGGTACTGGGACAATTGAATATCCATATGTAGAAGAATGAAACTAGCCCCTTATCTTTCACCCTGAGTGTGCGAATGCATACGCGCGCGCGTGTGCGCACATACACACACACAATTCAAAGTGGATCAAAGATCTAGGAATTAGACCAGAAACTATATAACTCCTAGAAGAAAACATAGGGTCAATATTCCAACATATAGGCACAGGCAACAACTTTCTTAAAAGGACCCCTAAAGCTCAGGAAATGCTGCCAAGAGTTAATTAATGTAAAGGGATGGTATCAAATTAAAAAGCTTCTGCACAGCAAAAGAAACAAGAATACAAAAATGGAACCTACAGAATGGAAGAAAATTTTTGCTAGCTACTCTTTTGACAGAGGATTAAATACCCACAATATATAAAGAACTCAAAGGATTTGACACCAAAACACAAGTAACTGAATTAATAAATGAGCAAGTGAACTAAAAGATATTTCTCAAAAGAAGAAATACAAATGGCCAACAAATACATGAAAAAATGTTCAACATCATTAGCAATTAGGGAAATGCAAATCAAAACTACACTGAGATTTCATCTCACTCTATCAGAATGGCAATAAGCAAGAATACTAACAATAATAAATACTAGAGAGAATGTGGAGAAAAAGGAATACTTTTATGTTGTCGGTGGAACTGTAAATTAGTACAACCACTATAGAAATCAGTATGGCGGTTCCTCAAAAGACTAGAAATGGAAACACCATATCACTCCCTGGTATTTATCCTCAAGAATTAAAGTCATCATATATAGTGATACATGTATACCCGTGTTTATAGCAGCAAAATTCACAATAGCCAAACTATAGACTCAGCCTAGATATATATCACAGATGAGTAGATAAAAATAATGTGGTGTAAATATACACTGGGCTTTTAATGAAATTATGTCATTTGCAGGATAACAGATGGAACTTGAGAACATAATGTTAAGTGAACTAAGCCAAATTCAGGTCAAGGGTCATATGTTTTCTCTCATATGCAGAAATTAGGAAAAAGAAAAAGAAAAATGTGGGGGATATCTTATCAAAATCAAAGAGGGATTAGTAAAGGGAGGGAGGAAGGGAAGGAAAAGGAAATGCTGGGGAATAATAGTGTCCAAATCATATTGTTTTATTGTATGCCTGTAGGAATATGTAACAACAAATCCCAATGTTATATAACAACTACAATGCACCAATTAAAAAAATATGGGGAAAAAAAGCAGGGCTTAAAAGAAAATTCTCTTTCCCTTATGTAGTCAAGAAAAATAAGAAGGAAAAGGAGTGATAAAGGAAAAGGTATTGGAAAGATGGTAGCATGCAGCAGCATAGTTTTTTAATATTTCTAAATCCAGTATTAAAATAGATAGCAAAATAAAAAATCCATCTTTTTCTTTTTGAGATCAACATTTTTTTTTAGGTCATCTTTACTTTTATAGCAAATGAAAACAAAACATGTTATGTATTATATATATTAAACCACAAGCAGTTTGACTTCCTATATAAAGGGCACTCAAGGGTATGGGAAAAGTTCACCTCTACATTTACAAGGAAATTAAGCTAGGAGGTATCCTAGGGAAAGCCAAACTATTAAGTAGGTAAAGACAGACCACCAACAGCCATTAACACCAATATAGCCGCCAGACAAGGTGGTGCACACCTGTAATCCCAGCAACTCAGGAGTCTGAGGCAGGGAGATCACAGCAAATCAGTGAGACTCTGTCTCAAAATTTTTAAAAACAGTGGTCTGGGGATGTGGTTCAGTGGTTAAGCACACCTGAGCTCAATCCTCTCAGTACAATAATAAAAATAACAACTTTTTTTAAAAAAAGATCAACATGATAAACATTTGTATGAGAAAAGCAACGACAAATAGTGAGGTGTGTGTAAACAGGAGAACCCCAAAACAGTCCACTGGCCAGACAGTGGAGCACGCCTGTAATCCCAGCAGCTCACAGGAGGCTGAGGCAGGAGGATCAGGAGTTCACAGCCAGCCTCAGCAATTGAACGAGAACCTGTTTCAAAAAACATAAAAAAGGGCTGGGATGTAGCTTTGTGGCTTAGTGGTTAGTGCCCTTGGGTTGGTTCAATTCCTGGTACCAAAAACAAACAAAAAAGACCCAACCAAAAAAAACCCCCAAACAATAGAAAGCATGATAGAGATGATAGAGTAATTTGAGAATAGTATCTGAAAATGGGAGGGCTTCTGTCCAACCCAATTAGCATGTGACTGTGAAGAGTTCCTACTGGTGTCTGAAGTGGCTAGAGCTTTGATGAATCTGTGACCACCCTAGGCTGTCTTCCAGGAAAAGACCCCACACTCAAGAAAACCTGCTGGGGTTATCAAAATCAAGTAGAACAGGTACAACAGAAGCCCTATATATCTCATGTATTGAATATTACACAAAACAACATTAGAATTATGTGAAATGGAAAAGGCATCCTGACCCATGCATGCCTTCTTTTAAAATGCAGGAAAACTAATTTCACATTAAAATGAGCGACAGAAAAGAATCAAGGTCACATCTCAGACATCAGACCTGCTTAGACACAGAATAAAACAGTAACCTTTGAAAATGAGCTGAAAAACACTAAGAAAATTATTCGAAACATGAAAAACACCATAAAACAAAATCAGAAAACTCAAAATTGAAGAGAAAAACTCAGGGGGAAAAATAATGGAAGAGAAAGAAAGAATTTAATGAATATTAAATTATGCAGAAAACAGAAATAAATATTATGTCCAAACAGAAAAAGTAGGTGAAAAGGTAAAAAAAAAAAAAAAAAAAAAAAAATTGTAAAGAGAAATAAGAAGTATTCATAAAATGCAACCAATATTGAAGGTAGGTAAAGAAGACCATAACATATAGATAGAAGTCCCTGAAGAAGAAATACAAAGTAATGGAATGAAGTACTGAAAACATAATTTAAGAAAACTTTCTTGAATTAAACAAAAAAAAAAATTAAAGCCATAATTTAAGAAAACATTCCAGAATAAAAAACTGTATATTAAAAGAAACCACTATATGCCTATGTCTCTTAAATCAAAACTACCATTACCAAGACATAGTCTTCCTCCATTAAACAAAGACTAGATCAAGCTTCTGTTGTAACAGCAAATACAATAGATATAATAATTATAACAATGCATCAACTAATAAAAATAATTTGTTATAATGACATTCTTTGTCAAAAGCCTCATAATGATAAAATGGAACGGAAGAAGGAATATAATCCAGGTCAATAAAGAAGATGAACGTTAACACACAAAAGGCTCTGAAAGGAGGCCTCCAAGAGACTACATTAATCAGAGCACCTTTCCATACAAGGAGGCTGACAAAAGATGCTTTGATGGCTCACTCACCTCTTAATCTACTCCCCTGCCTGCCTCAATACCCTTATTCTTCTAAGTGGGGAAAAAAGGCTTAATTAGGCATACCTTTAGCATCCAGTAGGCTTAGTATGATTCCCCCCACCCATCCCCCAAAATCTCTCTCCACTCTCTTGTTGGCATCTGTTGCTATTTCAGTAGGGAAAAAACAAAAATGCTAATGCGTGGTTAAAATGATATTTTACTGTAAAGGTAAAAGTAACAAGGAAAAATAAGTTATATCTTTTCCTGTACTGACAAGTAGAAGTTGGGGAAAAATAAGAGGGTCTTAAGCACCTAATAAAGGAACCTAGTATAGATTACAAAAGTGAAAGGCAGGGCATAGAAGGTAAATTTCATTAACTCCACCAAAAAATATATTTACTTTAACGTTCCTTTTACAACTATTCAACTAATTAAATCTCATTAGGTTATCTAGGACATGACTATATACAAACCTAAGTATAGAATTTCAAAAGACCAGTTACCTTATTTTTAAGGTATTGAGAAAAGTAGGAGTTTGTTTGAAATCCTATAAAGATTACCTTAGAACTAAAATGTAGTCTCTAATTTTGTAATTTAAATATTAACAACCTACTATTACACTATATTTATCATTTAGGATCTAAAATAATTTTTTAGTGTATTATTAGATGTTCAACAACTTTTATCTTAGACTCATATATAGACCTGTAAGATACTGAAGGTCAAATTTTATAATTTATACAATCATTTAAGAGTCAAAAAATAATTATTCTATGATTACTTTTTTATCTCGTATAACACACCAAGCAATAATTTTCAAAGCATTTAATTTTAATAAATATACTATCTAAAATAATACTAAATTTGTAGTATTTCTCTGATCATGCATAAAACACTTTATGATATGCTCAGAACTCTGAACAAAATTATCCTGGTATCCCACTTATTTAGTGTAATTGTAACAGCATCATGACTGACAAAATGATATGTAAATAAGCTTGGGTGATATTTATAATAGAATTTGTTCTCTTTTTTTTCATTCACTGTATAAACTGCCATATGCTTAAATCCATTAACTACACCACTGAAATAAAAAAGAATTTCCTGGCTATAAAGTCAATACTGGTACAATTTAAGCTGATACACTATATAATCAACTAAATAGAAGGGAGATCAATGGAGTAGATGAGGGGGTTAAGGGGGAGGGAGGAGCTGACCAAACTTTCCTATGTACATACATGAATGTACCAAAGTGAATTTTGCTTTTTATGTATATCCGTAATTGACTAAATAAAAAAAAAAAAAAAAACATAAGTAAGCAGAAGAAAGATCACTAGAGTTGAGGAAAGGGAATAGAGAGAGGAAGGAGGGGAAGCAGTAAGGGGAGGGAGAAGAGGAAGGAAAGGGGAAGTACTGGAGATTAAATTGGAACAGATTATATTCCATGTAATTATACATTATGTCTAAATGAACCCCAATATTATATTTATGCTGAATTAATTAAAAAAAGTACAGATCATTCTAGTATTAGAACATGCAAACTGAATAAGCTCTTTATGAAAATTCTACATATAATTAACACCTTAGTATTGGTGCTTACTTCTTCCTTGCTTCTCTTAGAACTTAAACAGCTCTCTTCAGAGTTGGGGAAACATCTCTTTTTGTTGGAATCACATGAAGCCTGGCGTAACGGACTGCTGTCGTGATTATTTTCAAGGATCTCAATTGCCATGTGGATAAGGTATGTGTCAATGTTTTCTGGAACTAACATTCTAATTAGTTTAATTTTATTCATATCTGTAAAAGATGAAAGAACAATTTTAAAACAAATTGTGCATAATACTTTAGAAGACCTATGAGCTGGATACAGTAAAATATTTAATAGAAAGGAAGGAAGAAGATTACCAAAGAAATATTTCCTCTTTCACATGCCAATAGCCCTACAAAATGGCAATGGACTAAAAACCTGTCCCTTCTCATTGCTAAATCCCCTCAATCCACCTGGCTCCAAGATAGGTCAGTACTTTTGTCTCTAATAAACTTATATTTCAAATTGCCTTTTGTAGACCACCCTGAGAATCAATTCAAGGATTTAGAGAAATGTTTCTACAGGAAACTGCTTTGAATTACAAATATCCATTACAAATTAATATTTCTTGAGAAGAATTTATTCTTAAAATAGGAGCTAATCATACTTGTAATTAAGATTCTAGCAAAAAGGATCCTTTCAATGGGTATTATGGCATAACAAAACACATCAACTGTTCAAAATGCTTATTAACTAGATGAGCTTTCTGGGAACTATATGACGTATATTAAGAATCAAGGAACTTTGAATTTTTTGTAGATTGAGTCTTCTACACCTTCTAGACACCTTCTACAAATTATGTAGCAATCTCTTACAAACAAACCACTAGGTATGTTTCAAGTACTTCTTTCAATCTCATATTCATCTGCATGCTCTAGAACACAACAAAAATAAGCAGCTTAGAATCTACTCACTTATCTTCATGTGATATATAAATCACATCAAACATTCTGACAATTCAATTTAGCAGTCAGAAACCAAGTCATTTTTTAATGCCCACCTTGAAAAGATGGTTTCATATTATTACAGTTTTTAGATTTACATCTCTTTTCTTCAAAGATCTTAGCTTGCCATTCTAGGCCTTATCCAAGAAAGAAAGAAAAAAAGGAAGGAAGGAAGGGAGGAAGGGAGAGAGGGAGGGAGGAAGGAAGGAAGGAAGGAAGAGAAGGCTAAGAAGCTAATAAAAATTAGGACACTGGGTTATCTAAGTACTTTTAAAGGTTTTAAGACTGGTACTAAGCATAGTCTCAGAAAAGGACAATCGCCTCTAGTTACCGTATCTACCAACTAAAATTTTATTTGTCCCTTGATCATTATCCAATTCTAATATACTATGGAAACCCCACCAATTTTACTACTTCATCATTTTTTTAAAAAATATGTTTACTTTATTTATTTATTTATTTATTTATTTTTGGTACCAGGGATTGAACTCAGGGGCATTCGACCACTGGGCCACATCCCCAGCCCTTTTTTGTATTTTATTAGAGACAGGGTCTCACTGAGTTGCGAAGTGCCTCACCATTGCTGAGGATGGCTTTGAACTCGCGATCCTCCTGCCTCAGCTTCCCAAGTGCTGGGATTACAGGCGCGCGCCACCGCGCCCGGCTTACTTTATTTATTTTTATGTGGTGCTGAGGATCGAACCGAGTGCTTCACATGTGTGAGGCAAGTGCTCTACCGCTGAGCGGGTTTTATAACCCCAGCCCCACTTCATCATTTTTTAATGACTGAGAATGTTCAGTTCTATATATATGTCAGAATTTGCTTTTTGAGTTTCCTTTTGTCTTCTACTTTCATTAAAACAATGTTCTGATGAATATCATATTACGTATATCTTTCCATACTTATAGATTCAAGGGTTAGATACCTTTTATATTTTGATATATATGGCCAAACTTTCGAGATGTATTATCCAAGACAGTAACTATTAACCTACATGTTACTATGGAGCAAGTGAAATGTGGCTGGTATGAATAAAAAAAATGAATTCTTAAATATAACTTATTCTAATTAATTTAAAATTAAATTTAAAAACTGATATTTGATTCATTTATTGGAAAATTTAAGCATTTTGGAGCAATTTGATTATGCCAATCTACTTTGTTAAAATGTAAATTTTATGAATCTAAATATACATTAAGTATTTCTACTTAAACGTTAGCATCAGAAGATATGCTATAAATGTAAAATATTACAGAAAAAGAGAAATGCCATTAATAATTTCATACTAAATGTTGAAATAATACAATTTTAGTATATTAAGTAAATTAAATTGGTATTAAAATTAATTTCACATTTAGCTTTTTAATGTGGCTACCAGAAAATTTTAAACAGTATAAGTGGCTCGTGGCTCATATCATATTTCTATTGCATAATGCTGTTCTAGAGAACTATAAATTGTCCCACAACCTAATCAATTAATACAACTATACTGTACCATATTTTCTTCTGTGGTATTTAAAAATTAAATATATCCTTAATTTCGTGTTTTTTTTTTTTTCTTCTTTTTTGCACATTGACAAGACTGAACTCCGAGGCACTCAACCACTAAGCCACATTCCCAGCCCTATATTTGTATTTTATTTAGAGACAGGGTCTCACTGAGTTGTTTAGCACCTCACTGTAGCTGAGGCTGGCTTTGAACTCTCGATCCTCCTGCCTCAGCCTCCAGAGCCACTGGGATTATAGGAATGTGCCACCATGCCTGACCCATCCTTAATTCTTCATGCTATAAATGTAATATTTTCACACTAATTTTTAAAATCCATATAATCTTGAACTACCATAATGTCATATAGGCTAAATAAGTTATTTTTAAAAGAATAATATAAAGCTCTTAAAAACCTTAACACCAAAAAAAATCAACCCAGTCAATAAATGGGCCAAGGAACTGAACACACACTTATCAGAAGATGATATACAATCAACAAATATATGAAAAAATGTTCAACATCTCTAGCAATTAGAGAAATGCAAATCAAGATTTCATCTCACTCCAGTCAGAATGGCAGCTATCATAAACACAAACAACAATAAATGCTGGCAAGGATGTGGGGAAAAGGGCACACTCATACATCACTGGTGGGACTGCAAATCGGTGCAGCCAATCTGGAAAGCACTATGGAGATTCCTAGGAAAACTTGGAATGGAGCCACCATGTGACCCAGCTATCCCACTCCATGGTCTATACCCAAAAGACTTAAATTCATATTTTTTACACATTTCTTTAAGTACCTTTTATATTTCTATTTTAAAGTCATCCTTCATTATGCATATGCAAATAAGTGACATCTAGCTTTAAGGATCCATCTTATTCTGCTCCAACTTTCCATGTAAATAAGAACTGAGAATATCTACTGAAGAATTAAATGATAATACTACCTGTACTCCTTCAGTGCTTTAAAAGAGATCATGTTACCCCTACTTTTATGGCAGGTCCCTTGGAAGCCACCTTTTATTTTCCAGTTATAAGTACATAAAAACAGGAGAAAAAAATTATTCAAAATTATGTCCTGCCAGAATTATTAAAGGTGTATGTTTCTGTAAAATACACTTGGCTATTGATATCTGTGGGTTCTGCATCTCTGGATTCCATGTCCTGGGATCACTTTTTGTCCTTATTTCTTAAACAATACAATATAGTAACTGTTTATATAGCATTTACATTGTAGTAGGTATTTATTTTAAGTAATCTAGAGATGGTTTGAAGTATACAGAAGAATTACGTAGATTATACGCAAATACTAAACCATTTAATATCGGAGACTTCAGCATTACATTTTGGAAACCACACAGGGGAGAGAGGGGTCTGAAACAAATATCCTGCATACACTGAGAGATGACTATAATTTTTAAAATCTTCCTTCTTATATCCCTATTTATCAACTTCTTATATTCTGAATTTGCTATTAAAAGGGATAAAGTATAAAATTAATCACATTAGAAGGGATTTTTAAGATACTGTAAGATCTTACCATCTACTTCTTCAATCATCATCTTTTAGCATCACCACATACTATTTATCATGTGCTAGGGTTTTCTGTATATTATCTAATTTATTTCTCACAGTTCTATAAGATAAACAATGTTATCCCTCCCTACTATAAAGATGAGGAAACTGAAACTTTGGGAGATTGGGTAATCTGTCAATGGTCACATAATCATGAAATTGTAGAGAGAAGGTCTGAGAACATATCTGTTGCCAGAACCTTTGCTCTTACTGACTAGGTAAAACCATCTGTTAGTCTTCAGGATTTAAGGAAGGCAGTCAAATAACAGCAAACATGGTTGTCAATATTTTTTTTGAAAAAGGAAAAATATACAAACTTAAGGGAATATTCCCTATTACTCAAAATTTTATCAAAAGACACATTGTTTTCTGAGTCCTGAGAGATAATACACTTATAACCAAAAAAATTTCAGATTATTAAAGTCAAGAAGGCATTTGAGTCTGACTTTTCCTAAAACAGTTTCATTTTGCAATGAAGAAACAGATTTATACCACCTTAATCCAATCCCTCAAAGTAATTACTATTTTTCTCCCTCATCCATAATTACCAGCAAAATGGCTGCTAATGTTAGAAAGATTGGAATGTGACCAGGAGAGCTAGCCAGTTTTCTCAGAAGATGATCCACAGCTAAATTACCTTGAATATATATATATATATATATATATTTTTTTTTTTTTTTTTTTTTTTTTTTTGTGGTACTGGGGATTGAACTCAGGGGCACTCGACCACTGGGTCACATCCCAGCCCTTTTTAGTGTTTTATTAGAGACAGGGTCTCACTGAGTTGCTAAGTGCCTCGCCATTGCTGAGGCTGGCTTTGAACTCGCAATCCTCCTGCCTCAGCCTCCCAAAGTGCTGGGATTACAGGCGTGCGCCACCGCGCCCGGCTTACCTTGAATATTTTATTGCATAGGATTTGGCCCTCAGGCTTTCAAAGTTAGAAACCTAATTTAATCCTTAGCAGATTCACATTGACCAAGTTCACAAAATGCCAATTTATTAACTTATAATTACTGTGCAATTATCAAATAGATACTCAAATAAGCATGAAAGAGCATGCTTTCCCTATAGATAGGGAAAATTATAACCAAAAAGCTAGAAAGTGATATAGAAGCTAATTACTTGTTAAGAGTCAGACATGATCTTGACATAACATTAACAACAGGCTCACTAGTTGATGGCTCGAGATGGCCACCATTCCTCATCTCTGGATCTTAGATGAGCTCCACCAGAACATGCCCTTCTCTCCTTTTTCTGGGCATCCACAGTGAGTTGATGGAAGTGATGAAGGTTCTTTATACCTTCAGTCAAGTCTTGCTTTATCCTAGAAATAATGCTGCCTTTTAAGATGACTTGATTATTTTTGCTCTGATCAATTAAATACTACTGACTGTTTTCAGAGTGTAATCTTATTTCCCTTATTTTCAAATTCTTGGGGAGAACATTATAGTTGTTTCCATGTGGGAAAAAATTTGAGGTAATAAAACATAATTATTCATGTGGTTTTGGAGATAAGGCCTTAGGTTTGCTCTGTCCTAACAGTTTGAAAAAAAAAAAAAATCAGATTCATTGAATTATAATAAACCAAGTTTATATTTATACATTTAAGAGGGAAATTCTCTTATATGCCACAACTTTACTTGTGTAAACAACGGATCATTTCTTAAAATTTTCTAAAGGGCAAGCAAAGAGGCTTGACTTCCATGAGAACAGTTGAGATTTTGCAAATCCTTCTACAGGAGCTACAAAGCTTGGCCTATCCATCCCATGTCACAATCATTTTGTTGATTAGAGATTACTCAAGTCAAACAAGGAATCAGAAAGGTTTAGGGGAAAACAAGGTGTTAGCAAGCTGTTGGGAAAGAATGTGAAGTGTTTTTTGCAAGTAATGAGGTAGAAATTAAAAAAAGGGTAAAGTGCCCTGTTTGGGGGCTGGGGAAGTTGTAATCTAAAGTGGGAAGGAAAAAGAATTTCTCAGTATACCTTTCTCTGAATGATACTAGGAAGAAAATTTGTTTTTCTAAAATAATAAGAAGCATTACAAATTAGGCTTTCACAATAGCATAAAAGGTCAATTCTGTTAAAGTGAAAAGTATTAGCAGATTGCTTGTTTACTTCATCTGGGTACAGTGACTCAAGTCATTAAGGCTGCAAAGAAGGGCCATGCTTATCACCTGAGTTGACGGGAGGGTTTCGGATAACATCAACAACAATCTTCTGAACCTCTGGAGTCAGGCCTGCTCGCTCCATATCCAGGGGGTAGCCAGCTTTCACTGCTTGGGCTAAGTGCATGCCAATTGCTGTGAGAGGCAGAATCCTCTTCTCAGCTATGCTGATCTAGAAAAACAGTAGGAAAAAAAAAAAGGTTTTTTTTTTTTTTTTTTCAAGTTTTTATTGTACCCCATGGAAAGAAAATACCTAAAACCTTTAGATAGTACATGTGCATTGAGAAATAAATAATAGACTACACTTTCACTTAAAATTTTCATTTTATTTTTATTTCTTTAAAAGTACTATAGACTGCCACAGAATCTACTTTTTATACTCATTATATTGTTTAAAACCAAATCACCCAACTTTAGCCAAAAATTTAATCTTCATACCTAATTATTCATTTTAGAAAACTGTTAGTGGCAAAGGGAAGCCATTCCATGTAAGTCTAATAGTGATCACAACCTACTGAAAACATAGAAAATTGTATTCTAATATACTACATACTTGAAACAATAGATGGTGGTTTTAGTTATATTAATTTCCAAGGAAACAAATCCTAAAATGCTTAATGATAACATAAGCTTCAGATATGTTCTATAAAAGGCTCGTGCAAAGACTTTAACAGGTGCTTTAAATTGGCTCTACTCACAAAATATTATAATTTTAACAAGGGCTATCAGCACTATCCTACTATTGAACTTAGCATGAATTAAATTTAGGACAGTATTTCATATTTGCAAAGTTTTTAAAACAAATGTGACTCCAAATATATTTACGATATGTATTAGGTGAAACATTCTTTTCACAACATTCAGAAAGCTTAGTCATTCAGCTCTAACATTTCATTTCATAATACTCGCCATACATTTCTAAAGTCTAAATCTGTAGACTCTCTTTTTGTGAATATTGATATTTTCACAGAACAGACTACTTAAGGTGCTACTTTCATCCTTCAAACATAGTATTAAATTACTTTCATTAAATGTCTACCTTTTTTACTAAAAAGTGGGCACCATGTGTGCATAATATCATGGTTATTTGAAATGGTTATGTGATACTAGGCATCAAATTACCTCAAACTAATTATATTATTGCTCCTGATTAACTAGTTGTTAGGCATGTTTAATTTGATAGTTAACTGGCAAGACCCTCTCAGACTCTAGGGAGGTACAAATAATTAACCATCATACCACACAATAAAATACTACCAAATAATACCAAAAGACATAAATGAAGATATACCACTGTTCATATCTTTAACCACGAATGTGTAATATAACATATGAAACCTCATATTATGGCTATTAGAATGCACTTTATTCAGAAAAATCTGGAGACTATGTCAGATTTTCTTAATAATTATATCCATTTCCACCATATATATATGGCCAAATCATGGATATACAGGTATATTTAAAATGTACGTGTAAATTACTATTTACATAAGAATTCAACTAAAAATTTCTAGTTAATGTGTATTTTGTTACAAAAATAGTACAACAGAATTATTTGGTTTCTTGGGTAATAACTTTTGTACTTTTAATTGAGGAACCTATCTAATTAGACCGTTAAGTTAGACCATTAAGTTAGTAAGATAAGCTATGGACTATTTATTTGTATTTACAGTGGACCCTGAGCCTTTAAGTAAAGACGTATAATGCAGCTTAGTGGATTGAGGCACAGTGGATATGAAAAGCTGGCATTGGATCCCATAATATGTTCCAAGTCAATTTAATGTCAGAGAGGACAGGAATTCAAATCAATTAAACTCTGCTAGACGCCTCATTCTGTCCCTATTCTATTAAGATAATACTCTTCATTTTGTATACCAATCAAAACAAATAAAACCTCAAAAGCCTTAAGGATTTATATAAGAACAATGAAAAAACATTAAGAATGGCTATTTCTTTACAGTAATTACTTTTCCCAAAGAACATCTGTCCAGCTTTAAAAAAAAATAAAAAAAAAAAAAAAAGCAGTGCTGGAAGATAGAGTAAAAATAAGTTTCAAAAAAAAGTTATTTCTAGCTTTTGGATATACTTTCAGAGATAGTGTACACATTTTTAACACATACAGGGAGATGTGAATATAAAAGCAGGAATGTATAAATTTATATATATATATATATATATTTTTGTTTTTTTTACACCATTCTGCATGTCCCTTTTTTAAAGTTAATGTATCTTGAACACTGTTTCTTCCTTGTTTCTTTTTCTTTTTGTTTTTGTGTGTACATGGTTTCTGGGGATTGAACCAAGGGTCTCACACATGCTAATCATGCATGTACTCTACCACTGAGCTACATCCCCTGCCTCAGGAGACTGTTTCTTAATAGCACATATAATAATTTTTTAAATTATTAGTCTCATTTAAAAAAATAGTTTTAAAATATTGCTGCTGCAGTATCCATGAGCTGAGAAAAATCATTGTCAAACCAGTTTTGCTGTTGCTACTTGACAGGATAGGCTTAACAGAAGAACTGTCATTGTTTTAAAATTAAAAATAAGACTTCTTGTACGGTTAGAAGAAATTGGTCCCAACTCCCAGCTTTAATATAGAAATGCTAATAAAACACAAATTTAAATAAACTAAAAATTCTCTGTAACATGAAAGTAACACTTACCAAAGACATTTTCTTTTCTTGGAATAAAGAATACGTGCAGGCCACAGACTGTGAGAGTAAGCATTTTTTATTTTTAACTTCCAGACTGTTCTTCTGTTCTTCTTGAGGTGTTGTATTTGAAAAGAGGTCTGTCTACATAATTGTAAATGTAGCACAAGTAATCAATAATAAATCAATGATAGATATAATAATGATCAATATATAATAATTTCCCATTAGGAAAAAATAAAGAAGTCAACCAGAGAATTCTTATGGGGAACTCAAAAAGAAGTTGGAATTTTTACATATTGATTTTAAAAGGAAAAGTAATTCTAGAGGACATAAATTTCTTTCTCTTTTTTAATATTTATTTTTTAGTTGTAGTTGGACACAATACATTTATTTTATTTATTTATTTTTACATGGTGCTGAGGATCGAATCCAGGACCTCGCACATGCTAGGAGAGCACTCTGCCGCTGAGCCACAACCCCAGTCCGAGGACATAAATTTCTAATAAATATTTGTAATAACAAACTTTATACTAGTCTTCTCTTTAGTCAATAAGAAAAGGAACGATAATGTGAACCACTCTGTATATCCCTAATTCTTTGGAAGTGAATACTGAATGAATGAATAAAAAAAAAATCAATATTCAATTTTAGGTACCACAATCACAAATTTGGCTAATATAGCTGTATCTATAAAGCATATGTGTGTGTATGTATGTGTGTGTGTGTGTGTGTGTGTGTGTGTGTACACATAATTAATTTTAAAAGAAATAGCCCCAATGGAGCTCTAACCTTTAAACATTATGTAAAATCCTAAATATGGTTCCTTAAAAGATGTTTAAAAAAAAAAAAAAAGAGTAAAAATAAAACTAATGAAGAAATAACTGGAATATCTTAAAGCCTAAAAAAAAATCATAAAGATATAGACAATTATTTTCTTAATCACACACAAAACAGCCTACTACAGTCTTAACAAAATCTGTAACAAACTAGTTTAATAATTTAAAGAGACTTATTTCCTGATGAGTAAAACTGGTATCATTTTGGCAATGTTTTTTATCATTATAGTTTACTAAATTTTGTTTAGACACATGAGGAAGAATATGAGTTTTCTTTGGGAAAGCCATTTAGTTTTTGTTTCCATATTCTGTCATTTAGAGAATTCATCTTTAAAAATTGTTATGTAAGTTTTGGTCTACTGTTTGGCAAGAAATATAAATGTTTTACTTTTCCCTTATTATATGTACAATGCCTAATTTTAGAATTTGAATTATTCTGCATGTTTTCCAAACCTTTGGGGGGATTTCATTATGAATATCAAAGCTATACTTTCACACATTTAACACCAAAGAGAATTGTAAACAAATAACCTGAAGGGTAGGGATTTAATGTTCTGAGAATATAATAGGTCTAGATAAAATGGGGCAAGGTGTTACACCTTTCTGTTTCCATTTTAAAGCTTCAGAATGACTGTACTTCAGAGTTTGTAGAAAGAACATGTCAAGACAGAATAGGTGTTTTCTACGAAAGCCTTCCCAGTTTCTTAGACTGGTCCCCACACTGTGGCATTTTGCCATGGTTTAGTGTGGGGTTTCAGTCCTAATCCTTGCAACCTTAAAAGTCTGTTGTGTTTTGTCACAGAGCAGTAGCATTTGGGAATTATAAGCGTTTATACTAGGAAGCAAATTCATTCATTTATTGTGAGGCACACAACTGGAACATTTCATTTGGCCCAACTGGTGTGCTCTGTCCTAAAGAAGAGCTATATAGGAAGCCAGCCTTCCTGAAAGTTGTTTAGTAAGCTTGGAATATAACATGGGAATTTAAGATAGTGCTTCAGTAATTTTAGTAACAAATGTAGGCTGAGGCATTCTCCTTGCCAGTTAAAATTATAATGTTCAAATCTAGTTAGCCAAAATATCTTCTCATCTGAAAAGCATGTAGGTATCTTTTCCTACGTTTGTTCCTACGCCTTTCCTATTTATGTTTCCATAATTCACTATTGTGTTCACAAGGCCTTTTATCTATATTGAATATGATTTGATTAAACTTCTGCTTACTAAAGTCACATTCTAGCCATAACTTCGACATTATTACTTTAGATTATTTTGCCAAATGTCTTAGATTTTACTAAATCCTTATTTTGTCTCAGAAACTAAAATCTTTAGGGATTTGCTAGTATGATTCATAAGAAGATAATTTTCATAGAATATATTTCTATAAAGTGACTTTAGCAGGACTGGGGCTATAGCTCAATGGTAGAGCGCTTGCCTTACAAGTGTGAGGCATTGGGTTTGATCCTCAGCACCACATAAAAATAAATAAATAAAGATATTGTGTCCATCTATAACTAAAAAAAAAAAATAAGTGATTAGCATATTTTCCTAAATAGTCATTAATGGGTTTAGTACTCATGTCATATTTGTAACTTCATTTCTTTCTTTCTTTTTTGAGATAGTCTCACTATGTTGCCCAAACTAGTCTCAAACTCATGGGCTCAAATGATCCTCCCACCTAAGTCATCCAGTAGTTGGGGACTACAGTAACATGCTACCACACCCAGCTTATATTTGTAACTTCAGATTTGTATTATGATAGTATTTAAATTTTATTTCAAAATTTGAAGTAAATACATTAAAAAGCTTAATAAAAGTCATGAATAACAAAACTGGTGTAATAAACATTAATGGGAATTTCTTTTATAAATGGTCTCAATTTACAAAATAATCCAGATAATTCCTAGCCTCAAAAGCTAGCAGTTAGCTGGGTACAGTGGCATATGCCTGTAATCTCAGCAGCTCTGAAAGCTGGAAAGAGGATCACAAATTCAAAGACAGCCTGAGCAACTTAGATAGGCCCTAACCAACTTAGTGAGATCCTGTCTCGAAAGGGCTAGAGGGGCTGGGGTTGTGGCTCAGCGGTAGAGCGCTCGCCTACCATGTGCGCAGCCCGGGTTCGATCCTCAGCACCACATACAAATAAACACATTGTATATAACTAAAACAAATAAATAAATATTAAAAAGGGGGGTGGCTAGAAATGTGGCTCAGTGGTTAAATGCCCCTGGGTTCAATCCCTGGTACCAAAAATAAAATAAAATATATAAAAAAGCTAGCAGTCATTTTTTTCTGACCAGAAGGTTCAGAAAGGATTTTTAAAGCTACCCTTTCGAGCATTTACCTTTTGCCCTACTTCAGTTTCCTCTCCGTAGGGGGAATGAGATGAGATAATTCATTCATTATTAAATAATGCCACTAATTCATGAAAGAAGATATCAAGTATCCAAAGAAAGGGAACTTATTCAATTATTGCTAGTAGGTATGTTATTCTTTACCAAATCATTAAGAAACTAATTTCATTTTCAAAGTATCTAATATGAAATATAAGAAATTTTCACACAATGTCTTGTATAAGAGTATGAAAAAGAAAATTTAAACTTGCCAAAGATATTCTATTTCAAAGAAAGCACACAAAGCAGCAGAGAGCCAAGCACAGTGGTGCACAGTTGTAACTCCAGCAGCTTGGGAGGCTGAGGCAGGAGAATTAAGAGTTCAAAGCCAGCCTCAGCAAAAGCAAGATGCTAAGCAATTCTGTGAGACCCTGACTCTAAATAAAATACAAAATTGGGCTGGGGATGTGACTTAGTAGTCGAGTGCCCCTGAGTTCAATTCCCAGCACCAAAACAGAAGTGTTTTCTACATAGAATTTGAGAATGATTTTTCTAAAGCAGCATCCATGTGTGCCTGCCCAACACTTACAGGAGGTTTTTGGGAGGAAAAAGCAATCCCTGATACAGTCTTGGGTGTTTTTAACTCTTCCAGCTTTTTACACGCATCCCATGTCTTATCTTTCTAATGTTACCCAGTTGCTTCCTTGGATAGAGAAGGAAGTATCACTTCCATTGTGTAAGTCAGGACATGGAGATCAGAGACGTTAAAGAACATGTTCAGGATCACCAAGTAAACTATAAAGAATTGAAATTCTTTGATTCTGAGTCCAGTAGTCTTTCCACAACCTCCCTGAGTCTTACCTGTGCTTTACCATGTAGCACTGTGTGCATGTGGAGTTTAAGAAAAAACCCAAATGATACTTGTGGTCACTTAAGGTGGAACAATAAATAATCAAATAATAAAAGGATATAAAAAACTATGAAGACTAATAAAAGGATATGCAAAACACTATGAAGACTAAAAAGAATAAAATGAACGTTATGAAATGAAAGGAAAGAATTTATCAATCTAAAATATAGGACTTACTCAAATTTCAAAATAAAGCCTACCAATGAAATAGAAACAAAAGCATCCAGATAATCGCTTTACTATCATTTTTAAAAAGGCAACTAACACATTTTTATAATTATTTAATGCAAAAACAATCTCAATCTATTTTCTCAGTGTCCAGTATGGAAATGCAAATAAAGGGCTAAAGTGTTGCTTTTGAAATGGTCAAAGAAAGGTTATTTTCTAAATAGTTCCTTCAAACCATAGTATTTTACCTGAATACTATTTACTATGCAGAATTGTTTGATGACTTCCAACAGAGGAGCCAACACAGTAGCTTTGCCTTCAGAAACACCATCAATCTGTTTTATATTTTCAACTGTCGTTGGTCTGTCATTAAAAAAAAAAAAAAAGTCAATAAGCCACTGAAACAGCATCACTCCAGAAATACAGCTGATATTCAGCTTCATAGTGATATTCGATAAATACATTTCTTTCAAAAATAAAAATACAAAATATTATATAAGTAGGCAAGAACTTTATAAATTTCTTTCTTTGCTTTCTTCCACTTACAGATTTGCTGTTTTAACAATTCATGAATGAAACCACCACTACTTCTATCACCACTAAAGCACAGTAGCTGTACTAACTGGTAAATAGGTCACTGTCAGAAAGAAGCAGGCTAACAGTTTATCCTGCACTATTACTTATCTTATTATTATTACAAAAACGAAAACTAGGAGGTACTACCTGAGGACAATTAAGAGCCTTAAAACCTCTCAGGAGATAGTTTCAATAATTTTTTTCTATAAAATGTTTATCTAAGGCTGGGGTTGTAGTTCAGTGATAGAGTGCTTGCCTAGCATGTATAAGGCACTGGGTTCAATCCTCAGCACCAAATAAATAAAGGCATTGTGTATATCTACAACTAAAAATATTTTTTAAATGTTTTCCTATAACAGAAACCTGCTAAGGAGGCCTTTAGTTCATATTTCTTATTGTATCCAATATCCAAAAGACCACAAAATATCTTCTAAAATTCTGCCAATCTAATCGTTACTCCTATATCTCCTCTGAATATTAAAATGTTGCCTTAGAATACAACTTTTTAACAAAATATTATTATAAAATATAAGTACTGTAATATCATTAGAAAATTCTGCACTAGAGTAACATCTATCGAATGAAATTTAATGACAGAAATAATTTTTAAAGGAAGTATAAAGATGAATGAATGAAAATTAGTGACAAACACATTTTTGGAAGGAAATATAAAAATGAATACAATTACCCAGCAACTATTCTTTGGGAATAATTTCTTCTAAATGTTTATTAAATGCCTAGTCTTTATTAGGAATTGTGCTTGGTACTGTGAAAGACGAAAAGAGATGAGGAACAAATATCTCTATTCACAGAGACTAAAAATCTAGATGATATATGTCTACCATTAATTACAAAAAAATTAATAAAGCATTCTGTGTAAAGTGCCATAAAAGCATGTTTAGAATTCATCTAAAAGTCCTTTATGAATTCAAGAGGAGGAATTACTTTGTTGACTAACACCATAGAAGGCTTCACGAATTAAATAGTAATAAAACTAGATCTTAAAGGATTTCTTAAAAAGAGTTTTGAGGAATCAAGGAAACACAAGGCAAAAGCAAGACTATAAATAAATACATATATAAGTTGAAAAGGAATCTCAATAAATGGTAGACAATCCTGGTAAGATAAATCATTCTGAATTCTGTGACGTAGATGAAAAAGCAAGTTTAAGTCCATAATGAAGGGGCTTGAATTTTAGGCTAAAGAAGAAGGTGGGAAACAATTTTAGAAGAAGTATAATATGATAAAAGAAGATTAATTTGGTACTCATATCAGATGAAACAGAGATAAACTGAAGAGTGACCACTTAAAAGGCTACGACAATAGGAACCAACATGGGGTTATTATGAATAGGCAGGAAGGCATAGACAGATAAACGCCAAAACATTCAAATGAAAACTATTTAATAAGAGACAGAAGGAAATATAGGTTAAGGAGTGGAAACAATATCAGGTTTTAAAACATGTGTGATTAGAAACATGATAGTACCACTAAAAATGAGGAAATCGGAGAAAAGAATACTGGCATTTGGACGAAATATGTATATGGAAGGTAAATGAACAATGAATTGGATTTTATATATACTGAATCTGATTGCTATACATAGTTGGTTCTCAACTCATGTAGAAATGGGGAACTAAAGCTTAGCAAAGAGATCAGCATAGCAACATGGGAGATTTGGGAGTTAGCTCACAGATCTGATAGTTGAAGCCCTGGTCAGATTATTACTTAATGATATATTTTACAAATCTATTATGTCAGAGGAAAATAAATCAGAACATAAACAAATAAACATTTTACCTCATTTTGGCCATATCCAACAGTATCTTATTTGTTGCCAAAATAGCTGGAGGAACATTCATTATATTGGCATGTCTCTGTCTAGCTTCTACCAATTTGCAATATAACACAGTCTAAACAACAACAAAAGAGAAGAAAAAAGAACTCAAAATTTTTTAATGTACTTAGAAAAATCCAGTTCTTATGTTTAGAGCTTCAGATATTACGTTTTCCCTTAAGATGAAAATAAACTGAACTCTATCTCAGATTCTTAGCTAAAGAACAATTTTTAATAAACTGGCAGCAGATTTTTTTTTTTATTATTTATAATAGTAGTATGTATTACAATTCATAATGCACATATAGAGCATCTTTTTACATACAACTGTTTGTATACAAAGTATATTTGTACCATTCAGGTCTTCAATCATGTATTTAGGATAATGATATCCATCTTATTCAACCACCTTTTCTTTTTTTCCCCTCCATCCCCCCTTGTTCCCTCCCTTCCCCTCCCTTCCCTTTGACCATTCTAGTGTTCCTCTAATCCTCCTATGTACCCCGATCCAACAACACTGTGAACCAGCCTCCTTATATCAGAGAAAACATTCGGTATTTGGATTTTTGAGATTGACTAATTTCACTTAGCATTATATTCTCCAACTTAATCCATTTATCTGTGAATGCCATTATTTTATTCTCTTTTATTGCTGAGTAAAATTCCATTGTGTATATATACCACATTTTCTTTATCCATTCATCTACTGAGGGGCATCTAGGTTGGTTCTACAACTTAGCTATTGTGAATTGTGCTGCTATAAACATTGAAGTGGCTGTGTCACTGTAATATGCTGTTTTTAAGTCCTTTGGGAATAGACCCAGGAGTGGGATGGCTGGGTCATAGGGTGGTTCCATTCCCATTTTCCCAAGAAATCTCTATACTGCTTTCCATAACGGTTGCACCATTTTGCAGTCCCACCAGCAATGTATGAGTGTGCCTTTTTCCCCACATCCTCTCCAACATTTATTGTTGTTTGTGTTCTTGATAGCTGGCAGCAGATTTTTAAGCATGCACAGAATACTAACTCCCCTCTCATAATCTAACTACCCCTTTTCACAAAAAGCCTTACCTGAGTCTCTTGCTCTTGGGCCAAAAGAACAGGATCTGAGAAACTGTAAGATTTTTCTGATGACTGCACCATGATACTAAAATATTAAAAAATAAATAATAAAAGCTTTTCTTTCTCCTAATTTTATTTTTATTTTGCCCATAAAAATGAGAATATCATTCCAACTCAGTACAAATACTTATTCTTTACAATGTCAGGAGGGCAATTGTTATTTAAATGGCAAAAGACAAATTTTAAATATTTCACAACAAATAAAGTCATTATAATGATAAAATTAAAACTGTAATTTGAGTTCTTAAAAAAATTGGTGTACTTAAGGAAAGCATCTATCCTATCCTCCTCCTCAAACAAATGTTTTGAAAGAAAATACTGCATATCCATACTAAAGAAAACATTTTTTTCTTAACTGATACAAATACAATCTATGAATCTTGATGTAAAATCACTGATTTTCAGTTAATGGGAAATAATATTATTCAGAACTTTCTTCAAAATCAAATGAATAAGTATAAAGCAAAAGAAGTAGCCTGGTGTGGTGGCACACACCGGTAATCCCAGCAACTCAGGAGGCTGAGACAGGAGGATTACAAGTTTGAAGGCAGTCTCAGCAACTTAGCAAGGCCCTAAGCTACTTAGTGAGACCCTGTCCCAAAATAAAAAATAAAAAGGGCTGGGGATGTGGCC
Organism: Tamias sibiricus; assembly: GCA_025594165.1. Lineage (NCBI taxonomy): Eukaryota > Metazoa > Chordata > Mammalia > Rodentia > Sciuridae > Tamias > Tamias sibiricus. The sequence continues at coordinate 71,445,533 of CM046661.1, forward strand.
CAGTGGTAAAGCACTAGAGTTCAATACCCAGTAAACAACAACAACAACAACAACAACAACAACAAAAGAGTAATTTTGTTTTGTTTTGGACTCTTCACAAGAGGGAAAAACTATACCTAATAAGGAACCATGGTATGAAAGGTGCTAAGCAGTAAACTAGATATTCTACAAGGGGCATTTCTCATTGATAAACTAATTGGAAACAGGAAAAGTTATAAAAATGAAATTGTACCGAATAGTCTACATAAGAGATGTCACATTTAAATAAATTTCTGCTTTTGGGAATTAAAGTAAAAACATATTTGATATTTAAGAGATGTTTATAGATATCTCTGTCATAAGAACTCAGAAACTATAGTGTAAAGGATTTCATTTTCACAATTATCAAATTAAGTATTGATTATCAAAGCCTATCACTACAATAAATAGACTTGACCCTGAAAGAAAGATATATCGGGTTAATCAAAAAAATTATAAATCTGCTTTAAATTACATATTAACCTTTATTTTAGTATTTATAGAATCTTTATACTACAATGCCATTTACAAAATGATTTTTAAACCATTTCACAAAAGAAATTTTATTATCATGTATACTGGCCAAATCCTGAGCAATATCCCTGAGGCAGATATAATACAAAAAAATTTTAACAAAAATATGTGTTGTCTGTGAACGTCATTGTAAGTTCACAGAAGAATAGTTCAAAATAAATATAATGAATATCATCAGAGAGATTAATGAAGATACTGCATCTATGAAACAAGAAAACACTGTTATATATATATTTTTTTAAAAAAGAGAACCAGAATTCTCAGCAATTAAAAATTTGATAACTAAAATTTAGTTATCAAAGACGGGAGGTGATAAAAAGTAAAGGAACTCTCCAAGAGAGCAAACTAGCAAAAATGTGATGAAAACAAGAGAAAAAGAATACTAAAATCAGGGGATGGGGATATAGCTCAGTTGCATGCACAAGGCCCTGGGTTCAATCCCCAGCACCACCAAAAAAAAAAAAAAAAAAAAAAAAAAAAGAAAAAAAAATCAGGGTGGGAAAATAAATTATCAATATGACCAAAACTTATAATTATGTTGGGAGGATTGAAGGAAGGCAACCTACTATGACAGAAATTCAATAAAAATTTTCTAAAATTGATAAGTCATAAACTAGTATCTAAGCATGTCATTTAGAAATACAAAGATAAGTACCAGAGAAATCAGCTGGAAGATTGGAAAATGACTGCTTCTATAGAATAGAGCTAAGTAGGCTTGGGAAGGGTGTGGACTGGCATGCTTTGTTACAGATCTTGAAGTATCAATTGACTTTTCATATGTATTATTTGATGAAAATAAAAGTATCCTGTGTACTTCTGTATACTAAATCCATATATTTCATTTCTAGACCATTCCACAGGTATCCCAAACTCAGTATATCTAACACTTAACCCATCTATCTTTTTTAATCACCAAGTCCTAACAATTCTATCTCCAGGACAAGGGTGAAGCTTAGTGGTAGAGTGCTTGCCTCACATGTGTGATACCCTGAGTTCAATCCTCAGCACTGATGGAAAAAATAATTCTTAGAAGTCTACATATCTTACAAGTCTCTTTCTCCCCATGCCCATTGCCATTTTCCTCATCTATGCTACCACCACCTCTTACAAAGTCCAATGCAATAGCCTCCTTATTTGTGTCTTTACAACAACTCTAATCTTCCTGCAACCTATTCCCTCCATAAAAAACAGATTAATCAAGGGTTGGCACATAATGGTCCACAGGCCAACTCCAACTTTTTTGGTCAGGCCTTAGCTAAGAAAGTGTCTTTTATACTTTGAAATGGATAACAAATAAAAGATCATTCTGTGACATACTATATTATATAATCTTTAATTTTCAGTGTCCATAAATAAGATTTAGTTGGAACCCTGTCACACTCATTCCTTCATAGATTATCTGTGGATGCTTAGAGGCTACAAAAGCAAAGTTGAGCAGCTGTCACAGAGGTTTTGGCCTTCAATGACTAAAGTATTTATTATCTGATCTGATCTTCTACAGAAAACTCTGTCAACTCTTGTTTAGAAGTAGAGCTTTGACCACATCACTGTTCTACTTAAAACACTTCCTTAGGTTCCTAACTGCCTTTATGATCTAGTCAAGTGCTTCGAAGAAACTGGATATTCTGGCCTCTATTTAATTCTCTACTCTTAAATTTTACCACTCCCTACTGACCAGACAATCTCCAGCCATACTGCTGAGCTTATACCTTCATTTGCTTTCAGCTTTTTACATGTGGACAATCCCTCTGCTTGGAACATTTTTCCTCACATCACTTGACTGACTTCTACTCAAGCTTCAAGTATCACTTCTGGGAAGCCCTGTTTAAGCCTCTGTTGTTTCCAAAATATTATTTCCTGGATTGTAGTTTTATGTTCCCTTCCCTGTATGTCTCTATTATTCCCCACTGAATCACAAAGCCTAAAATGGCACCTAGAACTAAGAAGAAGCCTAGCAAAAACAAAGTAAATATTTAAATGAAGAAATGCTTCAGGAAATTTAATGGATGTATTGTTTTTTACACCCCTTAACCTTTCTGTTCCTATGAAACAATGGTAATTACATTCCACATATTCAAACAAAAAGGAATTGACTGGGGTGAAAAACTGATATTATAATAAACATTTTGTCAGCTCCAAAGTAGTGTTATCAAAGTGAGCAAAGCTTTAGAAAGTGCATAACAATCATAGATCACATTAATATACTTTGACATTATATGAATGTAAACATAGTCCATTTAAACAGTGTATGTATAACATAGGCCATGATATGGCATGCTTTTCAAATTTTCCTTCCTCAGAAACTCTGGAATTTGTACTCTTCTCACTCTTTCATTAAGACAGAAAATCAAATAGTAATCCTAAATGTTCAAGTAATTACCTTTATTCTCTCACAACTCTTATGTTTACCATTTTATGTTGCCATAATACCTTTTTTTGAAAATGAAGTTGGTATATGTCATACAAATGTAATAATAGTGGTTAAAGCTAGTTGTATATGGAGATAAATAATAGGAGTGCTAACTCATAGACTGTTATATATGAGGTGTTACATATGAAGTACAAGCATTTAACACAGAACCTACAAACAATAATACCCACAAAATGTTAGCTACTAAATTAATACTATCATTGTATGGATCTACTTTAATAATTATAGTACTGGAAGCTTATGCTTTAACTTCCTTTTGTCAATGAAAAAGCCAATATCTGATAGTCCTTTTTCTCCAGGAAAGAAAGGAAAGTAGTGCTGATAATATAAGTATAGAAAACAAATATTTGGAACTCTGTACCTTTTTTTAGGAATGTTACTCCCAGAAGAAACGTTAGCAAGTGCTTTGGAAGAACACATCCTCGCCAAGTTAGACTGCTTTTAAACACATAAAAGTCCATTTAAAAAATCAGAAGTTTCAAAAAACATTTAAATACAAAAAGAAAAAGGTACAAAATGTCACAATGATAATCTCTCCTCAGACTAACCAGATCATCAAATAAATCAACTGAAAATAAGCGCTTGAACTATCAATTTCTAAAATTCTAAAGGCACTTAAAAATACAACTTAATAGCTGGGGCCAGTGGCACACACCTTGTAAATCCAAGGTAAAGGCCAGCAACTTAGTGAGGCCCCACCTCAAAATAAAAAGACAGTAGAGCACTTAACCTAACTGCTCAAGGCCCTAGGTTCAATCCCCAGTATCAAAAAAATAAAACACAAAAATACAACCCAATGTCCCACTACTCCAAAACTGATAAGTGATCAAAAGAACATTCTAAAGCACAGTAAGAACCCAAGTCACAAAACTTATTCTATTACATTCCACATACTTTAATAAAGCAGAAAAAGTAAACCACAAAGTTTAATTCACCTATATGTCCAGTTTCCACATTCTAATTAGTTAAAGTCCACTGTGGATAAGTCCTTAATCTGCGATAGCTTTCTAAGATCCCAAGAAAGCAAAAAAGTGTGTGTGTGTGTGTGTGTGTGTGTGTGTGTGTGTGTGAGTGCACGCACATGTGAAATGAGTAGTGTAGCTTTAATGAGACTATTTAGGAAGTAGACTTATTTTTCTATCAACTGTAAGCATTATAAATATATAAAAACTAAGTTAAATTAGTTACCAAATAGGATTAAAAGAATTAAAGTAAGTTTTTTTTCCTCAAATACTTCTAATTCTAATAGCTCCAGAAATCACATATTGCATTTGACTCTGTTCATATCATTTCTCTTTCCAATTTATGATTTGTTATATGTGCCATTTTCCTCTTTATGTAGAGCAGAATTAACTTAACGTTTTAAAACAAGAGTTGCAATGATAACAAAATGAAATAAATAAGAACCATCTCTTTAAAACAAACCTTCTCTGCAGTTAATTCAATTGGTATTTGATTAGAAGAATGCGGTTCAGTGCCTGAAGATACAGCTTTAGAACTGAAAAATAGTAAAATTAAATTATCTCAAATGTGAAAATGCGATTATCTAATTGTGAATCATCATACCCCCTACTCTTTCAGAAAAGCAGATGAGATTATATTAAATTACCCAGTGACTTTTAAAAGTAATTTCTTTTCCCAGAAAAGGAAGATGTCTGAAAGAAAAAAACTGATACAGAATCAATAACATGTGAAGGTATTAAAAAAATAGGCAATAAGTGTATTCCCTTCCCACCTTCTACACAAGAGAAGGAAATATGGCATATGAATTCTTCAGCATTCATCTCAATGCTACTTAATTAATGGAAAAGAAGGTTTCTAATGGTCAACTACTTCCCATCAACCAAGAAAGTGTTCTGATTTATCTTTTCCGCGGGGCTCCCTTTCTTCCAAACTGACTAAAGTAAATATGCAAAAACAGACAGGAAATTCATTTTACCTGAATGGCACCTAAAATTGATACCATTTGAATCACTGAAACAACACCACCAAAAACCCATAAGTTAACAGAAGGAAAAAAAAACTGAAAAATGAACCTTGGCAGAAGAAACTTCCTTGGACACAACTCTTCATTAGCTTGAAGGATAAGACTCCGAGGAGATTCTGCATTGCCTCTATCAAGCCAATTCCTACCCTATTGAAAGCAAAAAGAATCTTAATGCATAGTTGAGAAAAATTAAGTCAAACAGGTAGATTTCTACGCTGTTTACCTTTTTTGTAAGGGTGCAAATCTTTGCAAATTTGTTATGCCCAGGAACTTCTACCAAGAATCCTTCAGTTATGAGGTGACGGGATAAGGCCTTCCACCAACTTTCTGTTTGATCCTTACCAGTGCCAAAAAAACTGTGACTACGATATTTATCTGCAATACGCTGAGAACTCTGAAATCAGGAATAAAATTAATATCTAAAAATGTTTATCCAATTAAATAGACTAAATAAAAAAAAAAAACAAAACCATCCATTGATTCTTTGGATTTAACCAAAAAATTCAGCTTTAGCAACCTATAAAATTTTTAAAATATTTTTTCAGTTGTGATGGACATAATACCTTTATTTTATTTATTTATCTGGTATTGAGAATCAAACCCAGGGCCTCACATGTACTAGGCAAGCACTCTACCATTGAGCTACAGCCCTAGCCCCCTATAAAATTTTTATACCCATCTTGCTTATTCTGAATACCCAACTCATACATAGTGTTCCTTTTATATTTTAAATAATTACAGAAATTTTCACATATAACTTGGATATACTTCCCAATATATAAGTTAAAATATGTGTTCGGAATAGTCAATCTCTGCTCTTTAAACCTTTGAATAACATACATTATTATTTAAAAAGATGATCATGGTCTACAGTTCAAGTCTAGAACCACGGGTGTTAAAATACAATGTGACATGATAGTCCTGTAACAATTCATGGCTTCCATGCATGGCTGTTTTTACTGTGCATTTCTTCATTACACACTACAAAGTTTATTTAGTCATTTATGATTTATTTGCATCACTGAAATATACCAAGGAAAGTAAGTACATGCTAAACAGTTGATGATTTTTAAGGTATTTTTCCCTAAGTGATGAGAGAATTCCTATGGGAGACGCTTCATAGCCATCAAGTTCTAGAAACATTGGGAAATTTAGTCTGTCACATGCAGTTCTCTTATCCTTTCAGAGAGGACTCTACCCACCTACACTCCCTATAAAGTACTCTTCCATTCATATCACCCTCTTACTGCCTCTTTCTTTCATCCTCCACACTTAAATACTAGTTTAAATGTATATGGTAATATATGAACAGAGGTTTTATATACAATTATTCCTGTCAAATACAGTTAGGGTGAATATAGCAGATTATAATTCAAGCATCATCCTAACTTCAGTCCACTTTTACTGCACAATCTGGGAAGTCACAAACATGATTTCTTTCAGCCAGGGTTCTGGATATGATTTAAGTTCTGCTCATCAGATGTACATTTGCATGATATGTAAAAACAACATGTGAGGCAAAGGCTACTCCTCTACTAGTTTTGTAGATAACATATGATTGTGAAGGTTTTTGTTTTTTTTAACATTAACAAAGAACCCAGCAAACAACTATTAGCTTCTAAAGTATCAAGAGGCATTCACTTTGTTGACAGAGATTATAGCAAGCACAACGTGTTTCTCATCAATAATAGAACCTTCCTGAGTGCTATGGCTTCCAATTCCAAATTCCAATTTGGGATAAGGTGTCAGAGTGGTAGCTTCCCAAGTTGAGAGCTTCCTGATCACAGAAGAGACAGCTGCTTTTTTTTAATGTACTGCTTTGCAAAGTAACCTTGTCAATAATTTCCTGAGTCACTTAATATCCTTTCTGTTTAAATTAACTAGCATGATCATAAGCTTTCTAATATAAGTACTGTATTTTAGGTTATATTTGTATTATAAAAACATTCATCCTTCAATATGTGAAGAGGTGATTATATTCAAAATACTTAATATAAAAATGCAGTCTAGGAACTGGGATTGTGGCTCAGTGGTAGAGCACTTGTCTCCCACACGAGGACCTGGGTTCAATTCTCAGCACCACATAAAAATAAATAAAATAAAGATATCTTGTTCATCAAAAAAACGTGCAGTCTAAAATTTTAGAATTGGGAAGATAATTAAACATTTCATCTATGAAGGTTTAACAGCCAATGTATATACAAATCCAGGGGTCAAAATTAAAAGACTATATAGGATGAGCTGCAATAGACATAACTCAGGGAACTGTAAGGCTCTATTAAAAATATACTAACTTTATTCAACTAATGAGAACATAATGGTTATAGGTTTATCATTTTGTAATGCTAAAAATGTGAATTCTAAAACTGGTATATTAACACATTTATGTCATTCACTACAATTTCTAAGGCACAGATTTCCAAATGAGGTATATCCCTCATAAAAAGGAAGCTAGGATGAAACAAAGTAAAGGAGGGTAAATTCCCACCAGAGACAGAAACATCAGTGCCTAGATGCTGGGATACAAATAAAAGCTTCCGCCAGGAATAGTTAACAGTCTATAGTTGTTCTCTATTAAATTTTTAAAATAAAAATAGAAGTTTTATTAAAATAGTTAAGTAATGAATTTAGTAGCATGATAAAAATGTTATTAGAACAGGATTTAGAGAAATATAAACAACTAGGTAAACACGACACCTTTTTTCTTACCTACAATCTTTGCCTATGCTACCTCTCACTTTGGGTTGATATAAATTAATGTTTAAAAATCAAACATCATATATGTATGATGAACAATCTAAAGACCTCATGTACAACATGAGGACTATAGTTAATAAAACAGCACTATATTTGGGATTCCTATTAAATGAATAGATAGTAGGTGCTCTTGCCACAAAAACAAACAAACAAAAATTTGATAACTATGTTGAGATGATGGATATATTATTTTGCTTCGCTCCAGGAACCATTTTATTATATTTATATACCCCCAAAATATCATGCTGTTTCCTTAAAAATATACACAATAAAATTTATTTCAAAAAATAAGTGAAATAAAAGAAAATACCATAGAATTTCAAAACTGAAAGGAAAGTTGAATCTGTTTGATCTATCTTAAGTCATTTTCTTACTTACACTGCTAACAAATAATCAGAAGCTCAAACATATTATGTCACATCCCACTGTGTCTTTGTACCACAGCTAGGATTAGAACACAGACCTCCAGACAACTAGTTCCAATTTTTCATTAGTTTTACATGCATTCTGCATGTGCGCGCGCGCGCGCACACACACACACACACACACACACACACACACACAACCAATATACACATATAGGTAGGCTCTTGAGCTAGATTATCTGGGTTTAGGTCACTACTCTGGCAAGTTACTTAACTGTGCTCCCAGGCCTGACTTGATATGCAAGTATAATAATAGTTTCTATGTCTTGGAGATATTTACAGATTAAGTGAATAAGTAGGACAAATTCTGTCTCAGTAATATTAACTTTCTTTTTACTAGTTAATAGTAGATCCTTTAATATAAACTGAATTCCCTAATCTAATAGTATTAGTTTCCTCTGGAACACTTGCTAACAGTCCTGTACATCTGCTATGGGGCTCACCTTTGTAGTAGTATATTCTACTGCTTATAAACTAGTAACAGTAAAGGTATTAAGTTGCCTAACTAGCACTTTCTAGTTCTCTTAGACACTAAAAATTACTCTTATAGATTTTTCTTTTCTAAGCAGAAAGAACCTGAAGTGAATTTGTGTACATCTATGAGTATGAAGCAATAAGACTTTTTCTAACAAGTCAGGAGTAAATGTCTCTTCCCTTTATGATTAATAATCATTGTGAATACTGAGTTCTATGTGAATAAATTTACACGTCTTGTTTCCATGGTAATAATTATGCAGAGAAGGAAGTACTTTGCTCTTTGATAAAGAGCATTTTTGTTTTAAAGAAATCATATATTCCCTTTTCAACTAGAAACCCAAATGGAACCAAGTAACTTCAAAAAAACAAAAAACAGAATTAAAGTAAACTACAGTAAGAATTTTCAACAACAAATGTTTGGTGATTTCTCATTCTGAGCAAGGCATCCTCCACTAATTGCTTAAATGTTTCAGTTAACTTAATTTTCCAGGTTATCTACTGTCAGAGTAAAACTGCTTGGAATGGGAAAGCTGCTATGGAGAGAATATAGGGCTTTGGGTATTGATTTTTAAGGAGGGCACAATTTTATACATATATCACTTGTCAACCAACAACAAATCTTCATTCTAGTATCTCTAGATCATTCAATTTAAAAATACAAATTTAGAACTATCTTTAATAGCACAATAAACACAAAAGGCACTGTTAGGAAAGCTGTTCGTCTATCCTGCTTCTGGCACAAAGTAACAGTATGACCTAGACCAGGTCATTTAAAAACTCTGTTTCAACTAGAATAAAATAAAATGATAGGGCCAAGTTTTTGCCAAGTTTTGGCACTAAGAGTCTATACTTCTATGGGATGCAGTCTCAAAAAGGAAATTTTCATCTCATGATTTTCCTTTAAAACTCAGGTTAGAAAAACAAGCGTCAACAAAACTAAGACATATCTTGGGATGTAGAAATCTAATTGATGACTAAGAGTTGGAATAAAGAGAACTGGCTAGCCAGAGTACACCACCTGAAATATGAGTTTTTGATAAGCAGTTCTCTGCCCCAGTATCTGATACAGAAAAACAAAAAATAAAAATCTTGCCACTTTTCCAAATTAACTCCTTTAAAATTCACAATTGCTTTTTGTAGTAATTCTTTCTGCTGTGAAAAGCATTTTCCTCCACCCTTCTTCCTTCATTCTTTCTCCAAATGTCCAAATCAACTATACCTCTCAAAAATCTACTATATCCCCCATAAAATAGAAAACTCCAATTAAATCTTCACAAAGACTTCTAATTCCCCTAAGAACACTTGCCCCAGAACTTCAATAATAGTTCCTATCTGTTCATATATCCTTTATCTCTTTCTATACTACATTATACTTTTATCTTCCCAAGTAATATTTTCTATACTAGATGATAAACCTCATCTAATTCAACTTTGGATCCCCTACAAAATACAATATAGTGCCTTACACAAAAATAGATGTTTAATAACTAGTGGAAAAAATAGTTGTAAACTTCAAGTCAAGAAGTGTTAAATTCCTAAATTCTTAGCGTACAAAACAAGCCCAGAGCTTCTACTAAATCTCAATCTCAATCTCTCTCTCTCCCTCCCCCCCCCCCCCCCCACAGGCTCTTTCTCAGTTCCTACAAGCAAAAGAGGTTCATGTTTTCTACTTTAGGGCTTCAGAAAATCATTCTGAGCTGTTAATTCTGTGTAAAATAAAACCAAAGGACAAAGTAACAATAATTATCTCTTGGAATATATTTTCATCAGATGAAATTGGTTGTCCAGAAAAATCAATGGGCAGTCCTTTCCTGTTAGGTACTTTGAAAATTAGAGTTTGATTAAAACTTACCAATAGTTCCAATGGCTGCCTAGGTAAAATCATCTTTTATGAAAAGCATTATATAATGCCAGGGCAATGATAAGGTTTAGCATGTTACTAATCTGATCAGGAAAGATGTTTCACTTAATCTTTCCTATACAGATTAATGACCGTGTTTCCATTTTCTAATCTATAAAATTAAGGCCACTTGTCCATACTCACACAGAGGGTGTTAAATTTTTTAAATGGTGAACAATTTAAAACAAAGTTCCTTAGGCAATACTATAATGATTTAATTTCTAAATAAAACATGTCCTTTAAAACAAAAATTTAAATTCCACATAAAAACTTATGAATAAGCTGCACAAATGTTTACCATTTAGAAAAAATCTTATGTAAAAGAATTGAATCATGTACTGCTAAAACTGCATGTTATATATTTGTACACATACATTATTTCTTTTAAAAACTACAAAGTTTCTTGGTTTACAACACATCATTTTACAGATCAAAGTTATCTACAAAGATATTAATGTATCCTAAATTGGTTAAGGGAAACAATTCTCAAAGGTATTATAATTGTAATTTTAAAAATAATATCCCAGTAGATAGAAAGATCACTGAAATGGGGGGTAGATAGGGAACTTACCTTATTTTCACTGCAGTTAGTGTCTTTAAATTTTCATTAAGTGGTACTTTTTTAAAAGTTTTACACTTTTATCTAGCAAGGGTAGTATAAAATTTCACAAAGGATAAACTTCTTAATTTGAGGACTCCCAAAAGACACTGTCAGTATAAAAGGTCTGACTTGGTTTTCAAATAATAGGTGAAATCTGATCCCTCTTGTGACCAGTTCAAGTTGGTCTAGGAGCCCACTTAAACTTATTTGTTGATACTGAATACCACTGGATTATACCAAATTAAAACAAGGATAATGTTTATAAGTTATCCCATTCAACTGGGATACAAAAGTGTTAAAGGTGATAAAAACAGAAAAAAAAAAATTATAGATCTCAATTATATTTATGCTGTCCCATGCAAACTGTTTTTAAAAAATAGAGTATTACCCATAGGAATTAAACAAAGTTCCTTAGGTGACACTTCTATTAAATTTCTGATCAAACTTGTGTTTTAAAAATAAAAATTGAAACACCATTCACAATATTAAAATATCAGTAAATGAAAAGTTAATGTTTTCAACACGTCATTAAAAATATTTCTTAACTAAGTTAACAGTTTCCTTTATAAACAAAATAAGAACTAAAAAAATATTTCCATGGCGCATTTGACTATTTAATGAATAAATGCCTATCTAAAATGGTTTGATAAATTCTACATACAAAATAAGAAAATTTTAAAGAACATTTTAAATAAATGTACATAATTGTAAAGTATCCTATCATACACTCTTGGTTTAGTCAACTAGTATCAATACAGAATACTTAATTTTGTTTTATCAGGAATAAAATAATATTTTATTTTACAAAACAAAAGTAAAGTGAAATTTTTTTTTCTTGGTATTTTATACTTCTGGTGGCCAAATACTGTTATGAACTAAGACATTCACAAAATTATCCCCAAAACTACAGTTTTGCTCAATTTAAAATTGTTTCCTAGGTACCAAAAAATACAACTGTGTTCCACCAACCCCTTGATAATGAAAGTTAACTTTCCTTAATTATCCTAAGAAAGATCAGTCTAGGGATTCTCTCAACCACAATGTAATAAATTAATATAATACTTCAGACTGAGACGCAAAGTTGAACATAAGCTTGGAACACCAAAACAACAATAGATGTGACACACATATGTTCTGTCAAAAGTAGTGAATTGCAGGGTTTAAATGTAAATTAATGTGATTTTCTGCATTTCTAATAATTTACCTAAAGTCAAAGCTATAATCATAACACAATAAACCTTTAAAGAAACTATAATAGTAGCAAAAAAAGAACTGAAAAGGTCATTCACATATACTTACAGATCCTCGGAGAAATAAAATTGGAACCCCAATTCCAAACTTTTCCTCTAAGATTCCCACAGCAGATAACAGCTGGAATGCTTGCGGACCAAAGTCTTGTGATGTATCATCTGAGTCATTACTAGAATCACAACAATTCAATCTGAATAAAAATAATAATTATTAAGACAGCATAGACAAAGTACATACCTTAAGAAATAAAAAGATTTAATGTGTCAATTAGCCAAGTAAAAAATATCTCAAATGTGTCAACTGCTTCAGAGGATACAAAATTTATATAGCCAAGAGTATGGGAAGTATCTCAAACATAAAAAATAAACTATAATAGAGCAACCCAGAATGTTATGCTAATGGCTCCCCTCTAGTACCCTAGGAAGCCAAGTTTCATGGCAAGCGTCCCAGACCTTAGATGGAAGAAGACTAAGAAGTTCAAGAAAGCACAACAGTTCTACTTGATCGATTATATGAACATTGGACTTGTGTGCTAGGTTTTGTTGGTAAAAATGGGGTTATTACAAAAGAAAAATTTAACTTAAAAAGAAAATCTCCTATCCAATAAACTGTTAGTTTAAACTAACTTGTAGATTAAACTATAAATTATGACAGAAATATTAGAAAATGTTCATTTAAATGCATCTAGAAGTTAAATTTATAAATCATCCTTCAGGTTGATTTGAAATTTTTATTAATACAAATGAGAATTTTTTTTAGGTCGAGAACAGCAACAAAAATATCCTTAGGGAAATATCAACTAATACAGTTCAACTATCTTATTCAACTGATATCTTTGAAATAGCAATAAGAATGCATTCAATATTCCAGATAAAATAATGTTTGGAGGGCTGGGATTGTGGCTCAGCGGTGGAGCGCTCACCTAGCACGTGGGCGACCCGGGTTCGATCCTCAGCACCACGTACAAATAAAACGCATTGTGTACAACTAAAAGCCAATAAATAAAAATATTTTTAAAAAAATAATAATAATGTTTGGAGGGAGGGGAAAAATCTATGTTTAGGCTTATTCTATTCTTTAGTAGGATGATTACTTGATTACCTGATTAATTTACTCTACTAATAAGAGTAACTAAAGCTATCAAATTTCCATAAAGAACTACCTGTACTGCACCTTATTGATTTTTAATATAATTATCACAAAATTCTAAAAATTTTTAAATTTCTAGTTATTTTTCTTTGATTAAGTTATTTAAAAGTGTTATTTTAAATTTCCAGATGCATAAGAATTTTTTATTTATCTTCTAATTTCCTTTAAATCAATTGTATTCTGGTCAGAATATGTGGTGAATTAGATACCAATTCACTGAAAAATGCTGAGACAAACTAAAGTTTAGTACAGGAGTCAAAAAACATTTTCCAGGGCTGGGGTAAGATAAATATTTAATCCTATAAATTCCCTTCCTAGTATAGCTGTATGCTAACATTTTGTATTTTCATTTCATTCAGTTCAAAATATTTTCTTATTTCCTTTGAGACTTCCTCTCTGATTCATACATAGTTTAGAAGTGTGCTTTTTAATTTCCAAGGGTTTGGAGAATTTCCTCGTATCATTCTGTTACAACTTTCTAGTTTAATTCCAGTATAGTCAAAACACATACTTTATCCAAATAGATTACTTCCAAATTTGTGAACATTTTGTTTTATGAGTCACAGTATGATTCATGTTTGTAACATTCCATCTTCCCTTGAAAAGAATGTGTACTCTGTTGCTGTTGGATGAAGTATTCTATTAAAAACTAATTAGATCCAGGTTTCTGACCATTCTGATCATTCTACCCCCTTATTGATGTTTTGTTCTACTACTTCTATTGATTACTGAGAGAAGATGTTAAAGTCACCAACTATGATTGTGGATTCTCTATTCTCCTTTCAGTTCTTTTAGGTTCTTTCTTTGAGTATCTATATACATTTAGGATGTCTTCTTGGTTGGGATAGTTGATTTACATGTTAACTTGGCTAGTCTGAAGTACTCAGTTGTTTGGTCAGATACTAATCTAGATGTGGCTGCAAAAATATTTTGTAGCTATGATTAATATTCACAATCAGCTGGCTTTTATTAAAGGAAGTTACCATTAATAATGTGGGTAAGTCTCGTCCAATCAGTTGAAAGTGTTAAGAGCAAAAAATGTGGTTTGCTAAAGAAAGAATTCCACTTCAAGACAGCAATCAACTCCAAGTCATGTTTCTAGACTGCTTGCTTGCCCTACAAATTTTAACTTGCCAACCCCCACAACTGTGTAAGCCAACTCCTTATAACCAACCCCACATAATTCCTTTCTTCTTTCCCTCTCTTCTTCCTTCCCCTTTAATATAAAGTCATTCATCCTGTTTCTCTGGAGAATCCTAATAAATGAGTGAATTGACCCTTTAACATCATGCAATGTCCTTTTTATTCATGCTAGTATTTTTTGCTCCAAAGTGTCCATTGCCCAACATTAAAACAGCAACTTCAGCTTTCTTTTGACCTGTGTTTTCATGGTACACCATGTTTCATTCTTTTTTGAACCTATGTATATAAGTATACTTGTAGTGGATTTCTTACAGCATACAGGATAAGGTCAAATTTTTAAACCAATCCTGACAATTTATACCTTTAAATGGTATTTTTAGACAATTTACATTTAACTCTTGATTATGTTTAGGTTTAGGTCTACCATTCTATTGTTTTATCTGTTACACAAAGTGAAATACTCTAAAATTGTTTGCTTTTTAATTTTTAAATAAATTCATTTAGTTTAAAAAAACTAAAATATATATTCAACAAAAATTCAATTAAACATGATCTTAAAAAAAGAGAAAAATTTTAGAAATCTATACCTCGATCTGCAATTATCACAGCATTTTTCAGTTCCCATAATACCCAGGGAAGCCTTTCTTAGTTGTTTGTCCTCGAAATGAGACAAGATGATTCTATCCAAGAGAAATTTTTTAATTAAATAAAAGAAAAAGTATATACATGTTAAATTCATTGCTAAAAATAAGATAAAATCACCATTAATTATTTACCTGGAACCTCATTATTTGAGTTTAGTTTACTCAGGCACAAAAAAAGTTGCCTTTAAAACTCAGCATACCATAACACCAACAAAATATTCTTTCAAAATAATCCTAATTATCCAGCAAATGTTTTTCTTAAAAGAGAAATAACCTGAGTTTTCATAAATCCACGATACTAATTGATATGAAATAAGTAATACAGCTGAGCATGGCGGTACATGCCCATAATCCCAGCTACTCAACAGGCTTGAGGCAGGAGGAACACAAGTTCTAAGCCAGACTGGGCAACATAGGAAGACCCTGTCTCAAAACAAAAAAATAAAAAGGATTGGGGATACAGCTCAGTGATAGAGTATCCCTGGGTTCAATCACCAGTACAAAATAATAAAATGAAATAAATAATACATACTGTCGCCTACATCTCCTGGAATGAAGATATTTTTCCATTTTTGCCATCATCTGTAATTTATATAATCGAAACTTTTCATTACATATCTCAATAAGGCAGTTCCTGTCAATTCAAAATTTCACAGGGATATGTAAAACTATTAGCATTTTTTTTACCATTTATTATTGTTTATTTTCATAACCTACGAAACCCACAGTCATATTAGGATAAAGAATATTTCTAATCACCCTAGAAAGTTCTCTTCTATTTCTTCCCAGTCAATGCCCCCAAAAGAGGCAAGCACTTTTGTAATTTTTATAAAAATTACTTTATAAAATTGCTTTATTCCTTTGTCCAAGTATCAATTCTTTAGCTGCCTTTGAAAAATTACTATAAATACTAGTTTTTCATTTTGATTTATATGTCATACACTTTTTGATTTACAGTAAATTTTTTCATATAAGAATTTTTACCTTTTCCCAGGAAAAGTCTATTGGTTATTTTAATTTGTTTTCTGAGAAACTAAAAGCATTTATATAGGGAATACCAAAAAAGGCTCATTACCAGTATGAGTCTTTATCCCTATTAACTCTTCAGAGGATTTCTTGATCCTCATAAACTATCTTTGTATTTTGGGGTACATGGGAATACCAATAAAGTATCGGAAACAAATTTCTTCCTCAAACAAGTATAACTGATTTTCTTCTATAATACTGAACTTATTAAAAATTGTTAACCAGTATTAAAACATGTTGTCTTCTAAAAAGCCAATGCAACTAAGCTCACCCTGTTTATTTTTAGTCTTCTGTGAATAAATTCTATAAATATCAAATGATAAAAATCTCCCAAATAGCTTTGCACACCTTTCTAAGAACAAACAGAAGAAGGCAAATGAGGGGGAAGAAGGAGGGAAAGGAAAAGGAACTACAGAATGAAACTGATTTCTGAAATTATGCTCCATACATATATGAAAGAATAAACAAACAGACTCTGAGGTAACTATGGCTGAAGACACATTACAACGTGAGAAGATATGAGGAGGAAAAAGTACTATTCATATGATGTACAACAGTAGGAACGTATTCTGTAAGACCTATGTTATATGCCTAAGTACAAAACTGATTTAGGTAATTCCTCACACTCAGGAATGGCTAAAATTAGGTCATCTCCTCTATGTGGTAACATTTATCATCAGTGTTCTTCATAGATGTTCTCTGCTTTGGATTTTTGCTTTCATTTGTTGGTTGATTTGTTTTTGTTTTGTTTTGTTTTAGTTTGTTTTTTTACTTTAAATATACCCACAAATTACTTGAAATTTTAGACCCGGCCTCAAATATTTTCTTGGGAAGGAAGAAATATGTAAGGTAAAAGCAATAGTTTTTACCTATTTAAGTTAAAGTCTGCTGGAGCCCAGAGTACATGACAAGAACTTTGAAGTCCATCGCGTCCAGCTCTACCGATTTCCTGGTAATATGATTCCATTTCCTTAGGAGCACCATAATGAATGACTCTGCGAATGTCAGTTTTATTAATGCCCATTCCAAAAGCTATAGTAGCTATGACACACTGAGAATAAATAAAAACATAGTTTGACAAACATATTTAACAGAATTAAAACTTTAAACAATAATTCAATCATTAAAGTACCTAGCATAAAAGTGAATTTAATATAATATTAACAAATCACCTATAGAATTCTATCTGCCCAGTTTACTCATTAAAGATTGGTAACTATAAAATGGGATTTCTGTTCATTCTCTATAAAAAGCATAAAATAAAGTGGCTTCTCTGAACATCTGTGAATATGAGACACAAAAGAGGGTCTTAAAAATATTTATTGTATAAGTGAAATTTTATACTGTTATGAAGTATCAAGCATCTTACCAGATTGCAAAGTAACTTATTCTAACATGATTCTAAGATGGAAAAGTCTCATTAAAGATGGTGAAGTGAAACATAATTTTATCTCTACATCTTTAAGAGGATATGATAGAATACCTAATATGCAGGTATAAGATATATATGATGTGGGGAAAGTTTAAGAAAGAATAAGAAAAAATATAAACTAAAAAAATCTTGACAAGTATTAACAATAAGAATACCAGTAAATGGATGGGACTGGAGAATATCATGCTAAGTGAAATAAGCCAATCTGAAAGAACCAAAGGCAGAATGTTTTCTCTATATGTGGATGCTAATCCACAATTGGGTGTGTGGGGGGGGGCAGTATAGGGAAGAATAGAGATACTCTGTATTAGACAGAAGGGAGTGAATGAATAGGACATTATGACCCTATGTGCATATATGATTACATAACTGGTATAATTCTATATCATGTACAACCAGAAGAATGAGAAGTTATACTTCATTTATGTATGATGTGTCAAAATGCATTTTACTGTCACGTATAACTAATAAGAACAACAACAAAAAAAAAAGAATACAGAAAGAGGGCTAGGATTGTGGCTCAGCGGTAGAGCGCTCGCCTAGCATGTGCGCGGCCCGGGTTCGATCCTCAGCACCACATACAAATAAATGCATTGTGTACAACTAAAGCAAATAAATATTTTAAAAAAAAAAAAAGGAATACAGAAAGAGCTGGGCATGGCGGCCCAACCCTGTAATCCTAGCGGTTTGGGAGTCTGAGGCAAGAGGATCACAAATTCAAAACCAGCCTCAGCAACTTAGCAAAGCCATAACTAACTTATTAAGATCCTGTCTCAAAATAAAAAATACAAAAAGGGCTGGAGATTTGGCTCAGTAGCTAAGTGCCTCTGGGGTCAATCCCCAGTACAAAAAAAAAAAAAAAGACAAGTAACCATAATAAACTACATGACTACATTGCTTAAAGATTAAAAAAAAAATTTACAGAGTAATAATTGTATAGATCTTGTTCAATGAACTAAAATTATGAGAGAAATAAATGGGGTGGCCCATACCTACAATCTCAGCTACTCAGGAAGCTGAGGAGTATTACTTGAGCACAGGAGTTCAAGATCTGCCTGAGAAATATAGGGAGAGCTTGTCTTTTTAAAATTATTATTTATGTATTTAAATTAGGTATATATGACAGCAGAATGCATTTCAATTGATTATAGACAACTGCAGCACAACTTTATATTTCTATGGTTGTACATGATGTAGTGTCACACTACATGTGCAGTCATGTATGCCATATGTGCACCTAGGGTAATGATGTCCATCTCATTCCATCATCTTTAATGCCCCCATGTGCCCTCCCTACCCTCTGCCCAATCAAAGTTCCTCCATTTTCCCATGCCTTCCACCTCCCCATTATGGATCAGCATACACATACACTTATCAGAGAGAACATTCAGCCTTTGGTTTTTTGGGATTGGCTTACTTCGCTTAGCATGATATTCTCCAACTCCATCCATTTATCTGCAAATGCCATAATTTTATTTTCTTTTAATGCTGAATAATATTCCATTGTGTATATATACCACAGTTTCTTTACAAGAAAAGTGAATATTTAGAATTCAGAATATTTATGCATTCATTAGGCACTACGTAAATATCAATGACAAGTAATCAATTGCAGAAGCACTAGCCTCTTCCATATAGAAGATGAAATGTATTTTCATCACTTGAAAAAGTGATTTGAGAACTTTCAATGTAAACATGAAACTTCTGAACAATTAATGACAAAGGACTATCTGGACCAGCTGTTAGATAAAACAAGACTTGATGTCAGACTAGAATGAAATAATCAGTGCTAACTTATTAATCTTCATAATATGTATAAGTATCTGTGACATCCCACCATAGAAAGGAAAACTATAGTAGCACGTATATACATACACCCTTCTAGAGATCAAGTGTAATAAAAGATTACTATGAGAATTTTTAAAGAAGCCATGTATTGGTAGGAAAATCAGATGTACCCAATGAAGTCAACCATCACAAAATAACATGGATAAAGTTTGTACTCTCTCATATCTTTGGGAGATACTTCAGTCTAAGTGAATAATTATTAAATTAAATGAATATCTCAACAAAGAATAAACCATTAGTCAGTTAATGGCTTGAAGATTGATTGCTAAGATTTAGTAGCAGGAGCTAGCAAATTTTATCTGAAAATTTTCAAGCCACTGGGATAATTAAAAACACAAATTTGGATAAAATCTCTGTACAGTTATGGCAGCTGTTTCTATCTGTGGAAAGAAGAGAAAAGATGCTTTGGGGCAGATATGCATTACAGCATACCTACACATACTGAACTTTATAGACAGTACATATGAACTATACTTAAGTGTTAAGATGTCTGAACAATGCTGGCTTGAGGTGGTTTGATAGAAAAGAAAATTCCAGAGCTGATGTTAAGTTCAGCTCTTGAGAGGAGGAACTATTCCATTGGCTTACAGTGACCATGTGGATATGATGCTGACAGCATCAAGTTGTTGATCGAAACACTCATGTGATTTGAATTTAAATTCTCCCAGATATTCTCTAGATTGCCTACTGAACCAGGCCAATCATTACAGGAATCTCAGTGGCACCATCTCACAGTAACTTCATCATTACCCTTTCGTTCTTCAGTTTCTGCCCTTAAAATTAATCCTTCTTAATGCTACCAGTCTATTTTTATGATAATATCATTCTGCTCGAAAACACAGAAGAGTCCATCATGTTAATTTTCAAACATGCTAAGGATTACAAAATACCTACAGAGGCTGTCTTACAGACAGGGAGGTTCAGGTCTTCCTTCTCCCTCATGCCAACTTCAACTAGAATTATTATTTAATCTATCTTACCTATTAGATAAAAGTTCATTTAAATGAAAAATTCTAAGGTTAAAGTAATCAGGAAAACTTGCAGGAATCTGACACCAAGCCCAGTCTGTCTTTTTCCTGCAAGTTTTAAAGCCATCCATAACCTGGCCAACAAATCCATTGAACATTTTTCTTAGGAGTCTTTAACAGTTCCTCACTGCCTCTTTATCCATAATTTTTGCTATTCCTATTCCTTGCTCTTTCCCTCCAGTCATTCCAAACCACGCATAATTTGCTGAGCCTTGCATGCACTCTCACATCACACTTGTTAGTTCTTTTTCCTGGAATTCTATAACCAATTCTTCTGCCCTCATCACCTACAAGCTTACAAACTTCTATTCGCATTTTCAAACTCTATTCAAATTGCACCTTCCTGGATAGTCAACCCACATTACAAAACATACCTCAGACTGCTTTTTATACTTACTAATCTGCAAAAGTTTTTTCATACACTTACCTTTCACATTACAGATAGGCTGATTCCCTTAATCAGAGGGGCCATATTATGTTTAATACCAAAAAGTATTTAATAAAGATATGATAAAATTGGAGAAATATCTGTTTTCTCTAAGAAGCACAGAGAGTAGTAACAATTGATTCTCACACCTGAATTTCATCTCTCATGAACCTATGATGAACATCTCTCCTTATGTTAAAACTCATGCCTGCATGGTATGTTCCACAGGCTAACTTCAGTTTCTTAAGTTCAGCAGTAACCTGTTCTGTCATTTTTCTAGAAGGACAATAGATGATAGTTGGACCTTCAAATTCCCAATCAGAACTGGAAAAAAAAAAAAAAAAGAACAAACATAGTGAGAGAGGAAGGGGTGGAGGGGGAGAAGGTTTCAGACCAGTCTAGGTTTTATCTCATTTAACATTTCCTTTCTATTAAAGAAAAGAAGAAAGCATGTAAAAACTAATGATGTATTTAACTGCATGGAAATCTAAAACACTATAGAGAATCACATGTGAAATGAATTGTATTAAGCTCCAAAAACTTTTAACTTAGTTTTGGTTCAAATCAAAGTTAAAACAAGAAACAAGTAAGTTTGTTCTAGCAGAAGCCATGATAAAAATGTATCAACTACTGATGCAAATATTCTAGGAATGTAACACAACAGAGAAACAATTAGCCTTAATTTATACAGAAGTCAATATTTATATAGAAATATGTATAAAAATTCTTATTCTCTTATGTTCATAAAGTTGAGCTTATTTATTAAAAAGAACTATTGCAAGATTGCTTTTACAGTTCAAAGAAGTACTTACTAGCAATCAATGTTTAAGAAAAAACTCTTAAAATATCTATTGTAGAAATTTGTGCTTACTTACTAAGAGTGTAAATAATGATTTCCACAAAACATTTAATACCTCAATGTATTCATTTACTTAAGGATATTCATTTATGCTGACTTAATTATTATAGACAGATAACTATTTTAGATTCAAAAAGAGTTATAATAGGGCTGGGGCTGTAACTCAGTGGCAGAGTATTTGCCTAGTATGTATAAGGCACTGCGGGTTCCATCCTTAGTATTGCATAAAATAAACAAAAAATAGAGGCATTCCGTCCATCCATAATTACAAAAATAATTTTTTTAATGTTATTTTATTTAATTTTAAATTCATATGCCCTTTGATGCAATTTCAACTTAGGGTTTGTTTGTTTTCTGGGTACTAGGGATAGAACCCAGGGGTACTTGACCACTGTACTACATCTCCATTCCTTTTTTAATTTTCATTTTGAGACAAAGTCTTGTTAAGTTGCCAAGGTTGGCCTCAAACTTGCTTATCTTCCTGCCGCAGCCTCTCATGTGCCTGGGGTTACAGACATGTACCACCATGTCTGGCTCCAATTTCAATTTTGGGAATTTATTTTATAAAAGTACTTATCTGCCAAAAGACACATATATACAAATATTCAGAGCAAAACTATGATAGTGAAAAATAATCTAAATGTTCATCATTATATATATTCCTACAATGGGATACTAAACAAACATTTTTAAAAATTAAATGCTTACAAAATCTTTAAGAAGGACTATGGCAGAGGCTACTGAAAATTAAACAGAAAAATCAGGTAATATTTTCACTGCCAAGAGTCCTACAAATAACCTACTCAACACAAGTTTTGATAGTAAACATCTTAAAGGAGTGAGAAAGGTTATACATTTTTTTTAGTTCACAAAAATCTTATTTTAAAAACACATCTTCAAGGAAGAAAAAACTGCAACCCAAAATCTAGATAATATATTTTACACATTAAGGCCCTAATTTAATAAATTAAACTATATGGAAAGATACTTTAAATGAAAGGAGAAATGGATATGGCATGAAATTATTTCTTTATAAACTTAACAACAAAATGGGGTTGCACATCTGCAGAGTAATAGAGTCAAAGAAGTCTCTGTAGCTAAACATCAAAATATCAACAGCAAATATACATAAAAAATGGGTCTGAAAAATGAGCCATTTTTCAACTTATATGCATCTGTATTATTCAAATTGGTATTAAGACTTAAAATTTAAAAAGACATAGATAATATGTAAAAATTTGAACTTAACAAATCAAGCCTAAAAATCCCTTTTACAAAAGGAGTTCACTGCCAAGTAACTTACTAAAAACTGTTATGTCTTCATAAAAATTTCCTGAGGGTAAAAACAGAAAGCAGTCCTTATCTGCCTAGCCATTAAATGAGATAGACAAAAGAGATTCATCTAATTACATAAATAAATATAACGTGAATATAAAAACAAAATAAGGCTATTTTAAGAAAGATTTTAAATCAATAAATATTAAAAAATGTGAATACTGACAAATGGCAGAATCAAAGGAAGTGAAGAAAATGAAAATAAAAGGCATTGATCTGAAGGCTTAATTACCCTCTACTTCACGTCTCAGATCTGTAGAAAGTATTCTAACCTTCAGTGGTTTCCTGCTACTATACCTCTCTTTGAAGAAGACTAAAAATGGGTATAGAATCTTTCTTGATCTGTTTTTAGAAAAAACATTTCATATTAAATATTGACACATTGGAAGGTCTTGAATATTAGGTGAAGGAGTCTGATTTTCATTCCCTAGAAAAGAATTCCAGAAAGGTGGTCCAAGACTTAGGAGGTGTGCTTTCAGAAGATAAATCTGAAAGTTATGTACAGAGTACAACAATGAGCATGAGGAGGACAGAAATCTGTTAGGAAAGATTTAGTCTAGGATACAAAGTAACAAAGACAGCAATTAGCAGAATTAACATAAAAAATAGAAGGAAACATTTGCATAAGACATTGAGGGGCTGGGATTGTGGACATGCGTGGCCTTTGCAATCCTCAGCACCACATAAAAACAAATAACAACATTGTGTACAACTAAAATAAATAAATATTAAAAAAAAAAAAAAAAAGACATTGAGACCAACAGTGTCAAAACACAGAGAAGCCCATGTGGTAGCACATGCATGTAATCCCAGTGGCTCTGGAGGCTGAGACAGGAGGATTGTTGAGTTCAAAGCCAGCCTCAGAAATTTAGTGAGGCCCTAAGCAACGCAGTGAGACCTTGTCTTTAAATAAAATACAAAACAGGGCTGGGGATGTGGCTCCATGGTCAAGTGCCCCTGAGTTCAATTCCGGCCCCCTTCCCCAAATAAAATAGAGGAAAAAAATGTTACTCCCCCAAAAAAGCAAAGAGAATGATAAAGATTACAAATATGCCCTATTCAAGCATCAACAGGGAATATAAAAATAATAGAAGAATTGGTCCCTGCCTTCAAAAATATACTTTTTCTCAAGTCACTGAATTGATTATGTAATACCACACACTTGAACCATAGCTAGGTAAAATCTGAAATATGTTAAACATGTTATTAGAAAGAAAAAGTAAAAAATAAATAAAGTTTTCTCTAAAGAAGGAAATAGTTACCAAAATCCACAAACCATTAAATCTTTACCTTGTCTTTTTAACAAGAAATGGCTTTAGATCTTGAAGAACGTTCCCTGTTTTCCGTCCAACTTCTAAATATAGATTTGGTCGATCAAAACTAGTACAGGTAATCTGAGGATTGTTCAGTTTTAAGCAATGTACAATGTCTTCCCGGATTGAAGAACTTGCAGTTGCAGTGAGGGCAACAATTGGAATCTGAGTGAAGTAAACATGATTTTTAAAAAAGGGGAGCATTCACTAATTCTAAACATCTATTGCCTTCTTATAAAAAAAAAAAAAAAAAAAAAACTGTTACAGGAGGTACACTTTCAAAAATACCTTAAAACTACTCTTTTTAATAAAAGAAGAAACTACTTACTTGTTTTTCAGTCTTCTAAACACAACATTTGCTTCTTAAAAATCATAAATCATTTAAACACTACATACAATTTATTTTGTCTTATTAAATTAAGTCTATTTATTAGCTCACTATCTTTCCAGTTATTATTTTGAATATTTATTACATTTATAATAGTGCCCATATAAATAAGGGTGCATTACATCTTATTTTAAAAAACAATCTATAATTCACAAATTAAAAATCCTTCAACTTACTGAAAATCTAACTGTATAATGAGGTTTTTTTTTTTTTTTTTCTTTTGTCTCTCATGTGAAATAAATCAGTTCATGGCTTTTCAGATCTAAAAGCAAAGCTTCCAATGACCTGGATGATAACCTCTTTCCAGTCTTACTAAGTTAATCAATGGCATGGTATATATAAAATGAAATGTGTATTATTAATTAAGGTCTTCAATCCTTAATTAATCGTTGCTTCCTTAAGCAAAAAAAGTCATACTCTATTTTCAGTCTAGCAAAGACTCTGGACTGTATAACCAGCCAAAGAGGAGCATAGCAGGCATGAGGAAAAACATATGATCTTTCAGAAACTCAAAGGTACGATAACAAAATACCTCCCATAAAACTAGACTTCATATTTTTGTCCCTATTATAAAACAGAGTCATACTCAACTATGCTATATTTCATAATCAGGAAAAAAATCAGTTACATCTTAAAGTTGTTCCTAAATCATTAGTGTTCCATTGCCAGAATACAATTTTCCTAAAAATACTTGTTGGCTCATTACAGACAGAGGAAACAATATCTTAATAAAATTGTTTTTTGGATATGCTATAGCTATCTCACAAACCAGCTTAAATAATTATCTTGCATACGTGAAAATTTATATACAATTTACCAATTTGCAAAAAGTGTAGAGTCTGACTCAAAATTAAAACAAGATACAATTATTAGATACAAATTACAAACTACATTTACAATTGATATAGATTTACTGAATTAAAAATTATCTCAAGTTTGGTAAGTTTTATAAATGAAAAAAAAAATAAAACCAATATGACCAACTAATTGCATCATTTTTGTATTCTCTATCCTTAAATTCTATAAAACTTTTTAAAAACTTAACCCCAAAACTAATTTTACTGATCTCTGGCTTCCAATCAGACTGTTTTCTGAATTTTGAATGCCTACATATGGAAGTAGAGATAAATGGACTGATTTACAAAGAAGTTAATTTCTCTAACCAAGCCTTAATATAGATACATTTCTGTGTTAATATATAGGTACTAACAAATATAAACCTGAGAATATGGAAGTTGAAAAATTAGAAGTTGTAGGCTGGGGTTGTGGCTCAGTGGTAGAGTGCTAGCTGGGGTTGTGGCTCAGTGGTAGGGTGCTAGCATGTGTGAAGCACTGGGTTCAATTCTTAGCACCACATATAAATAAATGAATAAAATAAAGGTCCATCAATGTCTAAATAAAATATATTTTTTTAAATTAGAAGTTGTTAAGTGCTTTAATCAACCTATTTATAAATGCACTAATAAATACTTGTTTAACTGCATATGCAGATAAAAAGGGAAGTTTTTTAAGATATAGCCCATAAGAAGAGAGGGTTGAGGCTGGCTCAGTAGTAGAGCACTTGCCTTGCATGCATGAGGCCCTGGGTTGCACCCTCAGTACCACATAAAAATAAATAAATAAAAATAAAGGCAGGGGAGGAGAAAGGGCCATATTTTAAAAAAAGAAGAAGAAAGGGTTGGATATGTTTCTAAGCAATATAATGTATCAATAGATAGAAAATGTATACATGAGAATATAGAAATTAAATGTCAAATCTTCAAAAAGTTAATAGAAACATCAGGCAGAAGAACAGCACAACAGTGAAAACAAACCTGGCTTGGAATCAATTACTTGGGTTCAAAGTCTGTCCTTGCCACCTACTAGATGTGGGTCTTTAGCTGTGTGTTTAGCTCTCTGAGCTTTGGTTTCGTCCTATACAAAATGGCTACAATAACAGAACCAGTCTCATCAAGTTCTTATGAAGACTAAATGAGACAAAATATGTAAAATGCAGAATATAAAAAACAGAATACAACACTCAAAAGGTTTCAACTGTAACTACTATTGTTATTACAACAATTAAAAAGGTTTCTGTATGGAAATTTCACAAATTGGGCAGTAGTCCCAGATTTGCCACTGACTTTAGCAAGGGTTCCATTCTTTTCCATCAAAAAATGAAATGGAATGGGCTGTTAGATCCCTGAAATTTAAAAATTCCTATTTACTTGGAAATTCCCAATTCCAGTGACCAGCTAACAGGGAAAATTATTATAAATAGTCACTCTTTTGCCTCCAACATTCTAAAAGTCACAGTTAAGACTGTTGCTCCTGCAACTAGAAAATAAAGTAACATAATAAAATTAAAGAAACAATAAAGATTCACTTCAAAAATGCCTAGAATCTACTCTTATAAGTTTTGGGTACTTTATAATGTTAAGAAGTGCATGTATGAAGTCACGAATGGTGTGAATATACTTTGTACACAACCAGAGATATGTAAAAATGTGCTCTAAAGTATAATATGAAATGTAATACATTCTGCTGTCATTTCTAACAACTTAGAATAAAAAATAAATTAAAAAAAAAAAAGTTCCTTAGTACCAAGGGAAAAAAAAAAGATTTTACAAACAAGGTTGGGGATGTAGCTCAGTGGTAGAGTACTTGCCTAGCATGAGTGAGGCCATGGGTTCAACCCCAGGTACCACAGTGAGGCCATGGGTTCAACCCCAAGTACCACACATAATTTATAAGCAAACTAAAAAATAACATACAGGCAGTTTATGAGAAGAGTGATCACACATCCTCATTTTACTTGGCTACTCTCAGTTTATATTTGTAGTCACAGCATAATTAAGAGTTTGAACCCTTAAATTTTCAGAAGCAAACTGGATGGATGCTAAATTATACTGCTACCTAGTTGTGACAAGTTATTAAGTCTTAAAATTAATTATTTGAGATATCAAGTCTTGGTTTCTTTGGTTATAGGCATCAATTTTTGCCAAAACAAGCAACAAAATATAAATTAATCCTGTGATTTTATAAATCTAAGCAGATATTTATCATATATTTCAGTGGTGCAATACCCAAAGATTGAGAAAACTATAACTATTCCATTTGCTTCTAAATTTGGGTCATGATGTTAACTCTGTACTCTATAATACACAGAGAATTCATGCCTTCATTTCAAATGGTTACTAAGTGTCTGCTGCATGCTAATCTTTTTTTCCAATAGATACTAGAAAGAAAGTAACACAAAGGACAAACGCCTCTCGTGGATTTCACTGTTCACCCATTTAAATGTTACAGAATTTTAAGACTAATATAGAGCTTTATGCCTGGCTGCTCTTTCTCAAGGTTCCCTTTAGTAATTACTTCCAAATGGAAATCTTTGTGCCAAATGGTTTAGTGATTTCTTTGCTACTTTTAGACTTACTGAAATAATGCAATAAGACGAACTCCAGGTTTACAACAGTTGTCCTAGTGATGCTGGAATTAGAAAACCGATACTAAGAACAATGAGAAAAAATGGGCTACAAACCACCAGGTGGCATTTCTCACCACTTAACTAATAAAGAGGATTCTTGAAAACACCAAGGGAACAACATTCTCTCAGCCACTGCTTGACAAATACCTCCAGAGGTTCAACAGAAGGAACATGCAATATTTAAATCATCCCAAGAAATGAAAATGATACAATGACGTCAATAGCCAGACATCATAAAAGATTTAATTCCACCTGAAAAGTGTTTAAGAACTGCATAAAATATTTAAAACTCCTTTTAAACAATCCTTCCAGAATCAAAGGCCTAGGAAAAAATTACATTTCTATCTTCCTAGTTTCCAAAAGCTTACTTTAAACCATTCTAAAGTAATGAAAATCAGTTCTCCAGGGCACTGTGCCTAGGGGCTTTCACCATAAAAATCCCTTCTCTATCTACTACATATACTATTAACATTATCACTATTAATCTTTCTGTATTATTTGTACCAGTCCACATACTTTAATATTTTTTATAATGTTAGACACTAACTGTGTGTGTGTTTGTGTGTGTGTGTGTGTGTGTGTGTGTTGGTGGGTCAAACTCAGAGTCTCATGCATGCCAGTATTGATTTTATTTTTATAGGTATGAATCTAAATTCTTTCACTGGACCATGAGCTACCTGAGGGCATAAAAACTATGTTTTATGCCTCTTCCAAATCATTTACTATAGAAATTAGCAGAGTCCTTTGGGATAGCTATTTATTACCCAACTCTTTCACAGCTACCTGTGTGGGAAAGTTACTGATTATCAGCTTTCTGATCAGAATTCATTCATTCAATCACCCAATTATTTACTGAGCATCTACCATAACCCAGGTACTGTTACAGATTTTTTAACCAATCAAAAATCCCTCCTCACCAAAAAAAAAAAAAAAAAAAAAAAAAAAAAAAAAAAAAGTTCTAGTAGGGGCTCACAGAAAACAAACAAAATATAGGAAGCTAAAAAGAGATAAATGCTATTTCTAAAAAATGGCAAAGGTATGTGAGGAAGATTTAATGTTGGGGAAGGAAGATTAATGTGATATTTCAAATATGGTAGCCCAAGAGGCCAAAATGAGATAACAATATTTCAGTGAAAATCTGACAGAAATAAGGGAGCATAAATTAACTGGGTGCAAAGTATTCAGGGAGAAAGAATATCAAAGGTAAAGCCCAGATATAGAAGTGAGGTAGGATAGAAAAAATAAATATGAATAGAAAGGAAACTAACAGGGAAGGAAAAGAAACTCTAACTTTACATGGAGGAAGCTCCATGAATACCCAGCACCTTTACTACTCAGGCCTGTTTTATTCCAGGTCTGAATTCTTAAAATATCCTTGATCTTAAAAGTATTATGAATATAGGTGATTAATGCCTGCATACATTGCTAGCATACACCATGTAATTTTATTAGACTAAAAAAGCCAAGGGACATTAATGTTAGACACTTATGATATGGATATATTCTGAACATAATCTACTGACTGGGTGATTTTTACCTAGAGATACTAAAAGGATCAGGCCTCTATGATTAAGAAAACTGAACTCACCAGACTGATGTCAAACTCCCTACACATGCACTTCCAATGTTCTGTATTTACAGTTTCCTTTGTGCCTCTTCTTTTCTTTTTTTCTTTCTTTTTTCTGTACTGGGACTTGAACTCAGGGCATTTACCACTGAGCCACACCCCCATCCTCAGCCCCCCTTTTTTTATTTTGAGATAGACTGTCATTAAGTTGCCAAAGCTGGCCTGGAATCTGTGTTCCTACTATCTCAGCCTCCTGAGTTGCTGAGATAGTAGGATCACAGATTCACAGATTGGGATTATAAGCATGTGCCACCACACCTGGCCTACCTTTGGTTATTATAATTGTTATACCTTAGCCTATTAACTTTGTGCCTCTTTTGACACACCCTGAAATTCCCTTCCTTTCTGTGGCATAAGTCAAGAACTTGATAGGGCCAAATTGAGATCCCTTCTCTCTAAAGGGGACCTCCTCAGACCCCTATCCAGTAATGTGTGTATGACTGTATATTTAAAGCCCAAGGAAGGTGGAGTGGCTGGAATGCAGTGAATGAAAGGCATTTAGGACAGGATGAGGTCAAAGCAAAACTGGAAGACTAGATCATATATGACTCAGTAAGACATGATATCAATGTCTGCATGCCACTACTAGAGGGTTTGGAGTGGAATATATCAGATATATTTAAAAAGTATTAGTCCAAATGCTGTACTTAAATAGATAGAAGAAGGGAAAGAGTGAACACAGGAGATTACTGCAATAGTCCAGGTAAAAGAAGTTGGTTGGAGATGTGTACCAGGGAAATGGCAGGGATCAACTGATTAGATCCTAAAGACCTCACAAGATTTCCTTACTGTTTAAATGTATCGGAGAGAGTGAGAAAGATTAGAGTTGAATGAAATTCTAAAAATTTTCACCTCAACACCAGAAAGATGAAGCTGTTGTTAAATAAGTTTTGGGAGATTAAAGGAAGGGAAGATCTGGAGTGGTGAGACTATCAAGAAGTCAGTCTGGAATAGGTTGAGACATCTATTACACCACATACATACAAGTACACACACATATATACATATTCTATAAATATTCTTTGAAATACTATATTTACATTCTATAAAATGTCTATAACAAAAAATAATGATAATACCAAGTGCTGGCATGGAGGCAGAGAAACTGAATCACTCACATATTGCTGGTATTAGTCCAAGGCTGTAATATAAATTTGAAGGTTCTCAGGATATAGATAGTATTAAAACTATATGTTGGCTAGGCATGGTGGTTCATGCCTATAATCTCTGAGACTCAAGAGACTGAGGCAAGAGGATTTCAAGTTCAAGGACAACCTTGGCAACTTAAAAAGACTCTGTTCCAAAACAGAAAGATAGAAAAGGCTTGGAATGTAGCTCAATGGTAGAACAACCCTGGGTTCAATGTCTAGTATGGAGCAAGAGGTGTGCAGAGCGGGTGGTGGTGGGGGTAGGGCTGAGGAATATAAACTCAGTGTTAGAGTGCATGCCTAGCCTTACAGGAGTCCCTGGGTTCAATTCCTAGTACTGCAAAAAGAAAAAAAACCCTATATGTTAGATAAGATGATAAGGGATTTGAGTACAAGAGAATAAGTCCAAGGATTAAGGTTTCAAGCATGCCAACATTAAAAGGATAAAGAGATGAGAAGAAACAAAGGAGACTAAGGCAAAACCAAGAAAGAAAACCAGATAGTATGCTGTTCTGTGACAAGAACTGTTTCAAGAAACAGTATAAAGATATTCAACAGAAGAAGGACAGCCTTTTCAACAAATGGTCTAGAGCATTATATAAGAAAAACAATGAACCTCAACCTAAACTTCACACCTATATAATTGAACTCAAAAATGGATCATAAACCTAAATGTAAAACATAAAACTATAACAAGTTAAGAAAAAACAACCATAGGAGAAAATTTTTACCATCTAGAGCTAAGTACAGAGCCTAGTCCATAAATGAAAAAATTGATAAACTGGATTTCACCAAAATTTCAAATGCTTGCTCTTGAAAAAATGATGAAAAGATAAGCTAAAACTGGAAGCAAATATTTGCAAACCACATATCTAACCAAGGACTCAGATCTAATATATATGTGTGTGTATATATATACATGTATATATAAAACATATCACACACATATATATTATATGTATATGTACACATACATATATACATATATATATATATAATTTAAATTTTTTTTTTTTTAGTTGTACACAATGCGTTTATTTTTACGTGGTGCTGAGGATCGAACCCGGGCCGCACACGTGCTAGGCTAGCGCTCTACCACTGAGCCACAATCCCAGCCCCACATATATATTTTTTAAAACTCCTAATACTTGACAGAAAAAAATTTAAAACACAATCCAATTGAATCAGGCATTTCTTCAAAGAGGCAAATTACACAAAAATCTCCATTTCACTCACCATTAGACAAATGCAAATTTAAAACACAAGCTATCACTCCATAACTATCAAAATGGCTAAAATTTAAAACCAGTGTTAACACGAAAAGGTAGAAAGGATGAGAAGAAA
The DNA here is from genome assembly GCA_025594165.1 of Tamias sibiricus. Lineage (NCBI taxonomy): Eukaryota > Metazoa > Chordata > Mammalia > Rodentia > Sciuridae > Tamias > Tamias sibiricus. The sequence goes on from CM046661.1 coordinate 71,478,091, forward strand.
CTGTATCTCTCATGCATTGCTGGTGGAAAATGAAAATGGTACAGCCACTCTGGAAAACAGTTCCTTAACAAAATGTGCACTTACCAAAGGATCCAGCAACTACACTGCAGATATTTATCCCAGAGAAATACAAACTTATGTTCACTGGTTGTTTAACCACTGGCCTAATGAAGGACCTTTAAGGTGCCCACAAATGTTCATAGTAAATTTATCATAATAGCCCAAAACTGAAAAATAACCCAAAAGTTCTTTAATAGGTAAAGGGTTGGACAAAATTTGATACATCCATACTATGGAATACTGTGTAGCCATAAAAAAGAACAAACTTTTGAAATACAAGATAATTTGGATAGATCTCAAAGGAATGAGGGAAAAAAAAATAAAACTAATTCCAAAAGGCAATAAACTGTGATTCCATTTATATAACATTCTTGAAGTAACAAGATTAGAGAGATGGAGACCAGATGAATTATTAGAAGGGACTAAAGTTGGGGGTGGAGAGGACTGTGGGTGTGGTTACAGAAGGACAACACCAGGAAGCTTTGTAGGAAGCAAACAATTCTATATCTAGATTGCAATGGTAGTAACACAAATCTACATGAGATAAAATGGTGTAGAATATTACACACACACACACACACACACACACACACATACACACACAAATAAGAACTTACAAAAAAAATGAAATATGAATAAACTCTGGTATTATCCAGTGTCATATTCCTAGTTTTGATATCCTACTATAGTCATGCAAGCAATTACTGGGGAAATTGCATGAAAGGTACAGAGGATCTCCTTACATATTTTTGTTTTACAACTTACTGTGAATCTTTAAGTTTTCAAAATAGAAAATACTGCCAACACCGTGTTTTCAAGGCAATCATGTAACATATGCCATTCATGTAGAACACTCATGTAAAATATTGAAAAAATTGTGGTTTTCTTTATAAGGGAATAAAGTGAAATTCCAGTACTAAAAGCTTCTTTTTTAAAAAAATTTTTTTTAGTTGTCAATGGGTCTTTATTTATATGCTGTGCTGAGAATCAAAACCTGTGCCTCATACATGCTAGGCAAGCACTCTACCACTAAGCCACAACCCCAGCCCCTGAAAGCTTCTTTTAAAAAAATACCGTTAGAGGGGCTGGGGTTGTGGCTCAGTGGTAGAGCACTCACCTAGCACATGCACGGCCTGGGTTCGATCCTCAGCACCATGTAAAAATAAAGGCATTGTGTACAACTAAAACAAATAAATAAATATTTTTAAAAATACCATTAGAATACTTGAATTTCCAGATTTCTAGTTTGATGCAAGAAGGGATAACTATGCTTTACTACATCCTAGAGCAAAATAACTTACAAGTGAAACATCACTGAGAAGCATGGTAATCTAACCATGTTTCTAAAGCAACAATCTACAACTATGGCCAATAGGACAATATGGCCCACAGCCTGTTTTGTTATGGCCCACGAGTGAAGAATATGCAGTAGTTTTACATTTCTAAAAGAGTATTTAAGACAAGAGAGAAAAAGAGAGGAACATGTGACAAAGACATACACACTACTCTCCCATTATCTGCAGTGTGGCTGTCTGTGGTTTCAGTTACCCTTGGTCCAAAAATATTAAATGGAAAATTCCAGAATCAAATAATTTATAAGTTTTAAATTATATACCATTCTGAGCACTGTTAACAAAATCACTCTGATCAGCTCCATATTTCCTAGGAAGTGAATTGCCCCTTTGTCCAGCACATCCATACTGTATGGACGTATCTATTGCATGTATATGTATGTATCTATTGCTGGTTTGTCATTTAGTAGCTATCTTGGTTATGAGACTAACAGTCAAGATATGGCAATGCTTGCAATAGAGTTTTACTCAGCCATAAAAAGGAATTTTCCAGTAAATGGATGGAAATGGAGAAAAAAATCATGCTAAGTGAAATAAACCAGACTCAGAAATCAAAGATCAAATGTTTCTCATATGTAGAAACTAAAACAAAATAAGGGAAAGAAGGCAGTGGGGGAGGGGATCAGATATCATGAAGATATAAGGAAGATCAGTGGAGTAGATAGATGTAAGAGAATAAGATGGAGGGAAGAAGGGAAAGAAGAAGATAAATGGAATGAATTTAACAAAATCATGTTATATTCATATATCAATATACCAAAGAGGAAAAAAAAAATCTCTTAAATATATATACCAAAGAGAATTTTACTTTTATGTATATATAGAAGAAAGGAAATTTAATAGAGTAGAGGAGAGAGAAATCATGGAAGGAGAAGGGGAGGATAAGGAGGGGGATGGAGCTTGAAATCAAGTTACTTACATGTACGATTTTGTCAAAATGAACCCAATTCTATGTATAATTATGATGCTTTAATAAAAAACTAAAAATAAAAATTATATGGCAGTGCTTGTATTCAAATACCACTTATTTTACTTAATTATTGCTCAAGAAAGCAAGAGTACTAATACTGGCAATTTTATTACAGTATATTGTTATAATTATTCTATTTTACTATTAGTTATGTTTGTTAATCTCCTACTATGCCTAATTTATAAATCAAACCTTATCATAGGCATGTATGTATAGGAAAAAGCATAGCATATATAGGGTTTAGTGCCAGATGCTACTTCAGGTATCCACCGGGGCTCTTGGAACATATACCCTATAAGTAAGGGGGAACTATTGTAACTATTATCTGATCCTTCCAGAAAAGGTTTACCAAGCCTTATTCTATGGTATTTCTCCATAAATTATAGAGACCAACCTTATAAAGAAGCCAACGTTAGAATTTTTTAAAACCTTTCCCCAATTACATCATCCGTTTGCCCTTTGATAAAGACGTCTTCAGCTTCTTGGCCATTCCCCAGATCTGAATGCTCCACTTGGTGAAAGTGTCATTACAAGACATTAGACTTGGCAAAGCTTACCATTGGGAGTGTTGCCTTTAGAGAGCTCAACATCCTGAATGAACTTCTAAAATCATGTCCCCACTCAGAAATACAATGAGCCTCATCCACAGCAATTAGTGTGATACCTACAAAACAGAAAAACAAAAATGAGGAAAATAAACTTCAAAAAGAAAAAAAATCCATCTAAATCAACATTGTTTTCTTCACTTAGATATATAAATCTTATAAAAAAAAAACCACAATAACCCAAACGAAAATATTTGTTTCATATGAAAGCATAAGTATAAATAGCACCAGATAAATTAAAAAAAACATTATTGGGAAAAGAAGAAGGAAAGATAAATGGATAAAAAGCATTAGGATATGGACTGGGGTTGTGGCTCAGCGGCAGAGCACTCGCCTCGCACGTGCGCGGCCCGGGTTCGATCCTCAGCACCACGTAAACATAAATGCATTGCATTGTGTACAACTAAAGTAAATAAATAAATATTTTAAAATGCTATGGAAGAAAGTGATTTAAAAAAATATAAGCATTAGGATAGGGCTGGGGCTGTAGCTCAGTGGCAGAGCGCTTGCCTAGCACATGTGAGGCATTGGGTTCAATCCTTACCACCACATAAAAGTAAACAAATAAAATAAAGGTATTGCCCATTTACAACTACAAAAAAATTTTTTTTAAAAAGCATTAGGATAAAAAAGGGAAAAGTGTGTATTAATTCAAATAATATATTTATTAAATTTCAGCTTTTATTGTTATTCCTTGGAAAAATGAATGACTTATTTTTTTATCCCAAAACTATCTCTTATGAACATCTCACAATAATGTTTTTTAAAAAGACCTGTTCTATTTCTCTGTGGAAATCTTATCTCATGGATTATCTATCAAAAGAGACAGAAAGAGTCAGTATATTTCCACTGAGATTAAGTGCATCACTATCCATGATTGATCACATCATATTGCAGAAAGTCCCTCTGAAATGTCAGAGTTATAAGACAAGATGAAATCCACATTGTCTAGTTTAAAATGGTATGGGAAGGACTAAATCTCATTACATATAAAGCAGGTAAGAAGGAATATAATTTGTTTTTTTTCCCCTAGCATTCTATCTACTCTTCCCGCACTATAGCCATATGCTAAAACAGAGAAAATAGTGTGTAGTATTGCATTTCATTGCAAAGCCATCCAGTAAAATGTCTTCAGATATTTCAAAGTAATGACTAATATTGGTTTTGCGCTCAATTTCCAAACTAATACTTAAGACAAAGTTAACTTCCCTTTATGTGATTACTAATAATGTTCTGCCAGGGTGGTGATTAAAAATATGTATTCTGGAATCAGATTGCCTAGATGTAAAATGTGGATCCACTACTTAATATGTGTATTTCCTTGAACAAGTTACTCAAGCTTTCCAAGTCTTAGCTTCCTTACAAGTAAACTGTGGATAGTAATAGTACCTAACATTTTTTTTTTTAACTCATGAGAGCTTTTTTTTTTTTTTACTTTTGTTTGTTTTGTATGTTTTTTATTTTTTTAGTTGCCAATACAACTATTTTATTATTATTATTATTATTATATTCTAATTTGTTATACATGCTTGCAGAGTGTCATTCATTTTGTATTACATATAAAGAACACAATTTTTCAATTCATTGGTTTTACATAAAGTATTTACACACCATTTGTGTTTTCATACACATACTTAGGGTATTGATGTCTAACTCATTCTGCCATTATACCTATCCCCTTGACCTCTCCCTTCCCCACCCTCCCCTTTGTTTTATTTAACATTCCTTCATTCCTCCTATCCCCCCTCCCTTGCCATTATAAGTCAGCATCATCATAGCAAAGGAATCATTCGATCTTTGGTATTTTTCACTCAAAAAGTTTGTAGTATTGGAGAATCAAAACAGAAGGTAATTATAGGTAATTATAATACAGGGGCCCAATTTCTATGGCTAAAGGAATTATAATGTTCTAAGAGAGAAGACAAGAAAAACGCCAACTTAGAGAATCAGAGATTTTGTGGAGGAAATATCTGAAATAATCTTTAACAGAAATATAAGCATTTGCAATAGAAGCCATGATACAACTCACAGGTGGCTGAACTTCATCACCAAAGAAACAACAAATAAAAATTTTATTTATTTTTATTTTATTTATGTTTGTTTGGGTACTGTGGTTTTTAACTCAGGGGCTCTTTACTACTGAGTTATATATCCCCAGCCCTTCTTATTTTTTATTTTGAGACAAGGCCACTCTAAGTTGCTTAGCGCCTCGCTAAATTGTTGAGGTTGGCCTTGAACTTGCTTGTAATCCTCTGCTTCAGCCTCCAGAGCCACTGGGATTACAAGTGTGCATCACTGTGCCCAGCCAAAAAATTTTTTTAGAATTTTTTTTTTTTTTTTTTTTTTTTTTTTTTTTTTGTGGTACTGGGGATTGAACTCAGGGGCACTCGACCACTGGGCCACATCCCCAGCCCTTTTTTTGTATTTTATTTAGAGACAGGGTCTCACTGAGTTGCTAAGTGCCTCACCATTGCTGAGGCTGGCTTTGAACTCGCGATCCTCCTGCCTCAGCCTCCCAAAGTGCTGGGATTACAGGCGTGCGCCACCGCGCCCGGCTTAGAATTTTTTTTTTATTTGTAGATGGACACAATACCTTTATTCTATTTACTTATTTTCATGTGGTGCTGAAGATTGAACCCAGTGCCTCACAGTTGCTAGGCAAGCCCTCTACCACTGAGCTACAACCCCAGTTCCCAAAAGTTTTAAGTATTAAAAAAAATTAAAAAGGCATCAGATTTTGATTAATTCTATATTTACATTTCCTAGTAAATGAGCTCTTAGATTATCAAAATTTTTAGGTTTAGTTGTTCTGTAATCAGTCATACTCATTTATAATTAAAGGTGGTTTCCAATTCTGGCTACAAATCAAAATCACCTATAAACAGCTAGAGGTACCAAGCCCCATCCCAGGCCTGTTAGATCAGAATTTTCAAGGTCAGAGCTGGTTACCTACATTTTTCTACCGTTTTTGAAGGGGGACAACAATAAAGGTAAAGAACAACTACACTGATTTAAATCATATTTAGAATGTGAAAAAAGGTAAATTATAATTTCAGAGACTCTAGTATTCAACATTCATTCAATGATACATTTAAGTATCTATGTGCCAAGCAACACAGAGAATATAAACAAACAAGAATGGTATTTTTCACTCAAATAGTTTGTAGTCTTGGAGAATCAAAACAGAAGCATAAATAGGTAATTATAATATAGGGACCCAATTTCTATGGCAAAAGGAATTATAACGTTCCAAGAGATAAGACAAGAAAAAACACCAACTTAGAGAATCAGAGACTCCTTGGAGGAAATATCTGAAATAATACTTTAACAGAAAAGAAATCTAGTACCCATGAGTTTAACTTCAAAGAGTAACAATTCAGGAAGTATTTACAAAGATCCTATTTGTCACTTACCAATATTTGCCTCAAGGTGCTGGAGTAGGTCCAAATTACCTGAACAGAATTCTGGAGTCATGTATACAATCTGATATTTGCCTCTGTAAAAACCAACCAAACAAACAAAAAACAGAAAAGGAAACATACCACAATAAAGAAAATAATTACCTCAATGAGTTATACTTGAAATCAAAATACCTAATAAATTTTTAATAATACATTATGCCTCTTATGAAAAACTAAATGAATGCTATTCATGTGAGTATATATGACATATATTAATTCTTTGATTTCTCTTAAACATATCAAAATAAAATGTGGCAAAACTCTTATCAAGGAATATTTAGCACTAAGATGACATTAAAAGCCAGGTCCTGATTTCCAGCAGTCTAGTCACAAAATTAAAGTGTTTGAGTTAAATGATCAAGCCTTAATAAACTTTTCACAATGTAATCCCAGCCACATACCATCCACTTCTCTGAGAACTACAGCCCAGTATCCCTCTTCTCCTATGATTAAATCCTCAGCCTTCATGTTTATTCTATGTATCATGCTTTCTTATCTAAACCGTATTGGACCTTGGAAAGACACTATGTCAAAGCTGAGCCAAAGCCGGGCGCGGTGGCGCACGCCTGTAATCCCAGCACTTTGGGAGGCTGAGCCAGGAGGATCGCGAGTTCAAAGCCAGCCTCAGCAATGGCGAGGCACTTAGCAACTCAGTGAGACCCTGTCTCTAATAAAATACAAAAAAAGGGCTGGGGATGTGGCCCAGTGGTCTAGTGCCGCTGAGTTCAATCCCCGGTACCAAAAAAAAAAAAAAAAAAAAAAAAAAAAAAAAGCTGAGCCAAAAAGTTTCTGTCTTAGAATCTGGAGCTCTGATCAAGAAACAACCAGCTAGGCGAGGTGGCACACACCTGTATGTAATCCCAGCGGGTCAGGAGGCTGTGGCAGGAGGATTGCGAGTTTAAAGCTAGCCTCAGCAAAAGGAGGCACTAAGCAACTTAGTGAAACCCTGTCTCTAAATAAAATATAAAATAGGGCTGGGGATGTGGCTCAGTGGCCAAGTGCCCCAGTGTTCAATCCCTAGTACCCTCTCCCCCCAAAAAAGAAAGAAACAACCAGTCACTGCAATTGTAAAAAGAAGAGAGTTGCAGAGCAGCCATTTTCTATTTTGTGAAAAATCAAGAATACCTAAGCTCTTCAGAGAGAAAAATGATGAAGATACATATGCAAATAAAAAGAAAGTCCTTCTGTATTTTCCATACCCAACTGCAGTCTCTTCCTAAGGGGGGCTGGCTAACTTCTTTTTAGCTGGATCCATATGAGACATTATCCCTAATATAAAATTCAGTATTTGCTTAAACTAGTTGCACTTAATTTCTTTTTCTAGGCAGAAAGAATCATATTAAGACTATGTTTATAATGAAGGCTAGGTCTTAAGCAAAATATTTATAGAGTGTTTTCTCCATTCTAGCAAATGAAGCCACAGATGGAGTTAAATAAAATGAAACTTAATTTTCTACATAAAAATAACTTTAAAATATTTAATTCATTCATCCAACAAGTATTTGAGTGTCTATTCCATGCGAGGCATTGTACTTTTATTAGGAATCAATTAGGAACACAACAAATATGTCTTTACCTTCATGAAATTAATATAGTATTCTAATTAGCATAAGACACAATAGAAATAACAAGCTCTAATATGATACTGCCCAGGTTTGAATTGAAGTTCTATTTCTTACAAACTGAGTGATCTTTAGTAGGTTAGCTTTAGTGTGCCCCAGTTTGTTTAGTGTAAAACAATAAAAATAATTATCAAAATAGCTAATTCTTTAGATCTCTATATTCAAGGTAAACTAAAAAATCAAAATCCCACCAGGCATTTTGGTTGAAAAAGTGATGTTGAAATACTTATGGGAATATAAAGAACCCAAATAGCCAAAACAACTTTGAAAGAAAAGAACAAAACTGGAGGGACTTGCACAACCTGATTTCAGTGTAATAAAGCTATAGTAATCTAAACACCCATCAAGAAAAAATAGATTTACAGAACAAAGAATAGAACACAATAGACCCACATATATGTAGTCAACCTATTTTTTTTTTTTTTTTTTTTTTTTTTGCACCAGGGATTGAACTCAGGGGCACTCGACCACTGAGCCACATCCCCAGCCTGTTTTTGTATTTTATTAGAGACAGGGTCTCACTGAGTTGCTAAGTGCCTCGCCATTGCTGAGGTTGGCTTTGAACTCGTGATCCTCCTGCCTCAGCCTCCCCAGTGCTGGGATTACAGGCGTGCGCCACCGCGCTCGGCTAACCTATTTTTGATGCAGGTGCAAAGTCAATTAGTGGAGAAAGAATAGTCTTTTTAAAAAAGTAGACTGGAACAATTGGATATCCTTGTGTGAAAAATAAACTGTAATCAGTACTTCATACAATATGCAAAATTTACTAAAATATGGATCACACATCTAAATATAAAACTTAAAACTATAAAACTTTTAGGAGAAACATAAAATCTTTGTGACCTTAGACTAAGCAAAGATTTCTTGGATTATAAACACTAAAAGCAAATCCATAAAAAGAATAAATTGACAAACTGGACCTCATCAAAATAAAAAAATGCTGCTATTCAAAAGAACTGTGAAGAGAGTAAAAAGAAAAGTCATAAACTAGGGGAAGATGTGTGCAAAATACAAATAAAATAAAGGATAATAAAGGACATAAATGCAGAATATATAAATGACTATCAAAACTCAGTAAGAAAAGTGGAATGAAATAATAAAATTGACTAAATTATGTTGTGTACATGAATATATAACAATGGATTCCTCTAATATGTATTATATAAAGCACTAGTAAAATAAGAAAAAAAAAATATGAATGGGCAAAAAGAATGATTAGATGTTTTCCCAAAGAAGACATACAGATAGATATAAAAGGATGTATAATTAGTCATTAGGGAAAAGCAAATTAAAAAACACAATGAGATCCAATTAAAACAGCTAAAATTAAAGACTGTCACATTTAAGAATGGTAAGGATAGGAGGAATTGGACCTCTCAAACTGCGAGCGGGAATATAAAATGGTATACCAGTCTCAAAAATGTCAGTAGTTTCTTAAAACACTGATTTACCATATGGTCCAGCATTCCACTCCTAAACATATACACGAAATACTTAAAAACACACTTTCATTCAAAAATTTTTAAATAAATGTTCATTGTTGGGGACTTTAGAACACATCCAAGGAAAGAACTCTGGTTGCTTCCCACTTCCTTTTACAGACCTGGCCTAACCCTGGAGGCGGTCCCCTGACCTGTCCTGGGAACCGAAACTACCCTAAAGATAGGGTAGTTGCTCCGCCAATAGGACTTGCCCATGTTCTTTACTTGTCTCTATAATCTCTTTGCTGATTGGCCCATGTCCCATATAAACGTTGTCCACCTTCCTCAATAAACTTGAGTTCCAGCGCTGACCTGACTGGCTCCCTGGTATTGTCCTGGGTCTTCTGAAGGCGGGGGAGGGAATACCAACGATCTCTTACCTTCCCATTTTCACCTTATTGCTGAGGCAGGCTTTTCCAGCCTCTCTGCTAGACAGAGAAGGTTCGATTCCAGGGTCTAGGGAGTGCTACAAACTTCAGCCCCTCCCATATTTTCCCTACAGTTCATAGCACCATTATTCATTATAGCCAAAAAGCAGAAACAACTCAATGTCCATCAGTGATGAATGGATAAACAAAATGTGGAATGCCTATATAATAGAATATTATTCAGATATAAAAGGAAATGAAGTACTGAAAATATCAAGCTAAATAAAAGAAGCCAGATACAGAAGACCATATATCTCTAAGTTCACTTACATAAAATGTCCAAACAGGCAAATTAAATAGAGACACAAAGTAGAATAATAATTGAAATGAAGTAGAAAAGGAGACAATTGGAAGTAACTACATAATCAGTATGGCAGAACCATTGGGGGTGAAAATTAATAAATCTCAAATGAACTATAAAAATTAGTATGTCTAAAATCATGGCCATTTTATGCATGGATTCAGTAAATTTTGTGTGTGTACAAAATTCTCCCACACAGACAACTGACCAATGATCAGAAATCATATAAATTACTCACAATTTAATATCTTCAAGAACATTTTTTGATTGTGCTGATCCAAGAAAACAGGCTGGAATGTTGGACATTCTATAAGAAGAAAGACAAATATTCTGGAGCAACATATATACTACAAATATCAACATTATTCTTAAGTGAGAAGGAATAAAAAAATATAATAATGTGTTACTCCTCATCTTTGAAATCTCCCTTTTTGTGGTGAACTAAATTAATACAACCACTATGGAAATCAGTACAGGGCTTGGAACCATCATATGACCCACCTATACTACTCCTCAGCATTTATCCTTAAGAATTAAAGTCATCATACTACAGTGATATAAACACACCCATGTTTATAGCAGGCAATAATTCACAATAGCCAAATTATGGAACCAGCCTAGGTGTCCATCAATGGATGAATGGATAAAGAAAATGTGGCATACATACAAATGGAATTTTATTCAGGCATAAAGAAAAATGAACTTATGTCATTTGCAGGAAAAATGGAGAGAACTAGAGTCCACTATGTCAAGCAAAGTAAGTCAAATTCAGAAAGTCAAGGGTCATATGTTTTCTCTCATGTGGAAGCTGGAGAAGAAAAAAGAAAAGAAAGGTTGGGGTGGATCTCATGAAAATCCAAGGGAGATCAGTAGGGGAAAAGGACAGGGCTGGGAGGAGAAGAGGGAGAGAGGAAGTGCTAGGGAGTGATATTGGACAAATCATATTATTATACTGTGTGCATATACAAATATGTAACAAATCTCATTATGACAACTATAATGCATCAATAAAGATATGGAAAAAAGACATATTAAGCTTTTTAAAAATTAAAAACCAAAAAGAAATCTTCTCCCTTTTTTAAAAAAATATTTGTTTGTTTTAGTTGTACACAATGCCTTTATTTTCACATGGTGATGAGGATCGAACCCGGGGCCACGCACTTGCTAGGCGAGCGCTCTACCGCTGAGCCACAACCCCAGTCCCTTCTCCCTTTTTTTAATCTCACTAACTTGATAAATTTTTTCAAGAGCCATATCAGAAAGCAGTCATTAAAGCAAATCTTTAAAAAAGATTGAAAACTCAAGATGAAGGAGTTAGAAAGGTTTTCACAGATTAAAAAAATATACTTTTACATATATACTTCATACCAAGCTAAAGAATATGGGTAACAGAACTAGAAAAGAATTTTGAAATAGTCAATATAAACTGGCATAATATAACAATGCTTTTTCAGAAAGTTTTATCAGGGCCACCTGATAGCCTTGAATTACAGAGAACTCAATAAGAAAATCAAGGCTGGAGATATAGCTCAGTGGTGGAGCTTTAAAAAAAAAAAAGATGAGCCCTTCCTCCAAAGTGTCATTTTTACTTATTACTAATCAAGATAAACCATCACTTTTAGAAATGCATGAGTGTAAACTAAATTTTAACATACATGATACATCAGATGTTTCACTCATAGAATAAAAGAAGAGGGAAAGATGTAGCAATGCAAACATTACTTACTCCAGCTGGAGCACTTGGTCTTCCATCAAAGAAATAAGAGGTGAGATGACAATGCCAATCTTTCCTATATAAACAGGTGGGTACTGGAAGCACAAACTTTTTCCATATCCTTGAAATAAAAATAATACATTCACAGAAATAAAAATAAATCCTTGATACTTTGATTTTCTTCCTAAAATGCACTTGCATAGCTGAATGATCAGTATTAACATTCCACCTTCCTCAAAGATAATTCATGCATAAATTTGCACATTTATCTCCTGTACCCAGTCTTATGTATTTTATAGCAGTTTTATTTGTATTTTGATAGTTTACTAAGGAATTAAACATTTTTAAACCTTCAAGTTTTATTTTTTAAAAGATAGGTTATTTGCTTAGTATAACTTACCAGTTGCCATGACAACAACATTATCTCTTCTTTCTTCCAAAACAGAATGAATAACTTTCCACTGAACCCTTTGAAGGCAAAAAGCATAAAGCCATTTTATCAATAAGAAACTCAATGGATAAAGTTAAAAACCTATTTAATTTTTTTACTTTAGATAATAAAATTTCTTTTATACTTTTAAGCTTCATGTATAAATATGTTCATAACCTAGAACTTTAAAACAAAGAACTTCTTTCATCAACTTCCCATTCAGGTTGACTGAAAAACTAGGAGTTTCCATTTGGTATATGTATTAAATTTTGTTACATATATGCAAAATATAAGATAAATTCTAAGCTTTATACTAGATATTCAAAAGAATCAATGCTTTAAACAAAAGAAATGTTCCAGATTTAAAATAACAGAACTTCATGGTGATGATGTTCTATATCTTGATAAAGACTTAGGTTATATGGATGTGTGTATGTACACTTAAGATTTGCAAACATACATTTAAGGTTTGTACACTTTCTTATATGCAAATTTTATACCAAAAACTGTAAATAGATATTTTATCAATGATTTATACTCTGGAGTACTTAGGGAGAAGTGTAATGGTGTCCAAAGATGACCCTGAGATACATTTTAAAACTTAGATGAAGTAATGGATGGATAGAGAGATGGAGAAATGGATATGTGATAAAACAAGTATAATAAAGTGTTAATACTAGAATGTAGGTGGTAGATATGCCCAAGTCCACAGTAGTAGTAGTAGTAATAGTAGTAGTAGTAGTAGTAGTAGTAGTAGTAATAATAATAATCCTTTCAACTCATTGTATCTTATAAATTTTTCTTAATAAATTTTTCTTAATAAAATGTCAAGGAAAAATCAATTAGAGAGGTGAGCTACTGCTATGCTGGTAATGACTGTGCTGGTTACACACGGTGCTCATCAAAATTCATTGATCTGTATACATAGGTGTACTTTTCTGTATGTAGGATATATTTAAATAAACATCTTTTAAGATAGAAAAAATGCTTCAATAGATTCTTCTGCAGGTTCTCAAAGCTGGATAACGGTCTACATTTTTATATTCTTAATAGTTTATTCAAATTTACTTGTTCTTCTCACTTTTATTCATCTTTTTTTTTTGTATAAATGTACCTGTTAGATGTGAATACATTTGAGTATACTAAAACAGATAAAATTACTACTGTTCTTTAAACTACTGTCTTATGAACTTCTATTACATTACCATACTATGGAAAATATGATGCACAAAAAAGGCACACAGATACTTATTTAATGGAAAAAATCAGCATTAAATTCATTTTTAAGAGCCGGGCACAGTGGCGCACACCTGTAATCCCAGCACTTTGGGAGGCTGAGGCAGGAGGATCTCGAGTTCAAAGCCAGCCTCAGCAATGGCAAGGCACTTAGCAACTCAGTGAGACCCTGTCTCTAACAAAATACAAAAGATGGCTGGGGATGTGGCCCAGTGGTCGAGTGCCTCTGAGTTCATTCCCGGTACCAAAAAAAAAAAAAAAAAAAAATCATTTTTAATATATTTAAGCTAGCATCTAAACAGAAGTATTCAGTTAAAACAAAAATCATTTTTCCTTGCTGATAAAAACAATTTTCAGAAATAAGTTTTATATAAATACTATACTGAAATAATTTTGTAGTCACATATAAGAAATACAGTGTGGCATGCATGATTACAGAGAAGTTGTGCACTACTGTTAAATGAATGGGTTATTAACCTTTTTGTTCTTTGTGAAGAAAATACTAAGTATTTTATTTAATTAATTGAAATTATACTCACGGTTTAAAATTGTTATGGCCAAAGTAGGTCTTGAGGCAAAAAATATGCTTTGCATTGGGTTCTGGCAATAAAAGATCTTAAAATAAAACAAAATGGGCATTTATGTTCAAATAGAAATACACTAAATAAGAGGAGGAAAGAGTTTATTTCATTGGCTCCTTTTAAAGAATAAATACGGTGGTAGGTTTCAGAGGTTACTGCTTTAATTCCAACCCAATTTGGTCCTTAGAGTATCAGTGATAACTCCAGGTAAATACCTTGATTACTACTGAAGTATTAGAATTTTGTTGTGGTTCAGACTTTACCAGCACTGCCAAAAACTAATGTTTTGGAATCAGCTAAGTTTCTAAGATCTAACATCTAATAAGCAATATACCAATCCATAATTTATAATATAACTAACATAATTAATGTTAATCAGAAATTATACTAGTGTCACAAATGAAGTCTACAGATAAAATAAAATCTTAATTTAGTTACCTAAAACTCAATCTAATTACCTAAATTTAGCTACCTGCATCTAATTTAGTTATTTAAAACCAATTTAGTTAGGTAAATTTACCTACCTATCTGATTAAAATTTTAACTGAAGAGTATAATGGAGTTATGTTAGTTCTACCCAAGTGACTTTCACTGTCTATCATTTGGCTGAAAAATTCATGTGTGACCAAGAAGGGTCAAAACAAAAAATCAAGATAATTTTTTAGTAAACAAATTAAAGTTAATTATTTTACTTCTCAACTTTAACAACTGTAGATAGAAAACCAAACATATTTAGAAAAATTATGCCTGTATGTAATACAAGAAAACAAAGAGGAAAACGTCTATCAACATAGTCATATATACTTTCCACCTACAAAATAGTTTTAAAATTTTCATGTGTCGGGCTGGGATTGTGGCTCAGCGGTAGAGCGCTCGCCTAGCACGTGCGCGGCCCGGGTTCGATCCTCAGCACCACGTAAAGAATAAAGGCATTGTGTACAACCAAAACAAATAAATAAATATTTTAAAAATTTTTTTCATGTGTCAATGAAGTCTGAGTCTAATAAGAGTCCTACTTTATAAGAATAACCCAAATTTTCCATAATTAATATTATTATTTTACACTTACACAGAAAGTTCATTTAATAAATTCTTTACTATTGTTAACATACAATCTGAAAATAAGTCCATTTTGTTCCTTTATATTGTGCTTCTTACTTAAATAATAAGCTCCTGAAGAATAATGTTACATATCCATAACTGTCACTTACAATGATCTTTAATATAAGTTATTGGCAAATGATTTTGACCATCATTAAGATCCAGACAAAATATATAATGCAGTATAAAGAAGGTGAATATATAATTCACCACATTCACTGAACAACACAACACTTCTATTATATATTTTTACAAATAGTTAGACTCTGCTTTATGGAGACAAGAGCTCTAAAGAATTTCATAGCAAGTTTACAGGAACTAATAATTAACTATATGCACAAAGTCCCTGACCTCCAGAACACTTAAAACGTGTACTCTAAATTAAAGACAGTGGTATGGATCAAGAGAGTTAAATAAAACACACTTCAGTGCTTACCCTCATCATCTCCTTCCTCTTCAATAACTTCATCTTTATCTTCATCTTCTTTAGTAGAAAGTCTCAGATTTCTTTCCATTTCTAAGCATTTAGAATGAATTGGTTCTACCATGCCACTATTTAGGTTTTCTAAAGACTGAAAATTTAAAAGAAATTTTAAAAGCAAAACCACTGATAGTATCATATCTTTTTCATCAAGCACAAAGAAGTATTATTAAGAGAGCTTACAATTTTGTTCAAAGCTGGCAGGTGTGCAAGTAATACCACAAAAGAGAACATGTGTACTTCTCTATAAATATGAGCTTAAGAATAGTTTCCAAGGCACAAGGCCAAAGATGGAATACTTTCACCATAAACAAGGCTCATTAATAATATACAATACACTGCCCCTGGGGAAATCTATCATAAATTTTGTACTTGGACAATTTTAAACATTTTTTTCTTTCTTGTATTTCAATATTTTCAATTCCGAAGTAGTAAATATAGGTTTCAATGCTATTTTTGTAATAAGTTTCTCTATATCATATGTCAATCATTCTTAGTGAGTAAGGATAAGATTTAAACCATAAGCAAATAATGAATATGCGATCATTGAAACAAAAAAAACCAAGACTGAAATAATTTTAGAAAAGAATATTACGTATGTGAAAAAAATTATTTGGCTCTTTTCTGGTTCCATAATATCTAATTTTCTGCCTAAATAAGGATTATCTATTTCAAGAATGTTAGGATATTTCAAAATTATTTCATCTATGAAACTTTTTACAAAGAAGATATGGAAGATTTCATGAAACCATTAAAACTTCCATTTATTATTGTTTTTTATAATTTAGACTAAAGGACTTTATTGATAGACCATATAAACATACACAGAAATATGAATTGAAAAACATTAAATCTAATGTTACATAATTGGTAGCAATTTCATGACTGTGAAATCAGGTAATAGTTTACTTAATTAAGCATCCTTTGGAAAGAATAGGTAACTTTTCCAAAATTTTAAACATACCTTAAGCATCTCCATTTCTAAATCTTCATCACTTTCAATTAAGTAAGATAAATCTTTTTCATTATCATTGGGAGACAAACACTTTAAAAGAAGGTATTTCAAACATTAATTTCCAGTATAATTGATTCTATACCCTCTTTCCTACATAAAGTTTTCATATGCTAGATAACTTTAGATATCTTCCTCTTCTCTACTAAACAAATGTATCAAAAAGGGGAGAAGAAGAAATGAATAAAAGAAAAGAACCAAAGAGAGAGAGAAAAAAAGAGAAACAGCAAGATAGACAAGTTAGATTAACATACATAAAATAAAATTGTGGATCTAAATAAGAGTACAAAGTTCAACTATGTTAAATAATGTCAAACTGTGTTTGTACAAGAAACTGTTCACAGTGCTGAAAAACCAAACAAGCCAAGAACATTAATTGTTCTTTTATATCTGCTGATTTTAAAAAAAGATAAAAAAGCTAATACACTATGATTGTGCTATCTCTAAAAAAAATCGGTAATTTTCCAAGAAAATCTATATATGTTTGAAAAAGTGTCCCGTTTTTTACTTTGTCTGCTGCTGAAGTTTGGATACGAGGAAACTTTACAATAATTTGGCAATCCCCAGTACATCAAGTGATCAAAAACTCACAAAAGAAATACAGAGAAGCTGGGCACACTTGTGCACACCTGTAATTCCAGCTGCTCAGGAGGCTGAAGCAGGAGGATTGAGAGTTCAAAACCAGCCTCAGCAAAAGTGAGGCACTAAGCAACTCCATGAAACTCTGTCTCTAAATAAAATACAAAATAGGGCTAGGGATGTGGCTCAGAGGTTGAGTGCCCCTAAATTCAATCCCCAGTACAAAAAAAAAAAAGAAAAAATACAGAGAAACTATCCCCATAATGCATATTTAAACTAGAAGTGGGTTAAGTATAGCCTTAATTAACCTTCCAGTTTTAAGCTAAAAAAAAAAAAGTCTTTATTTTACTAGAAGATAAAAAATTCTTTTCCTTTTAAAAAAATTTTAATACACATAAATATTTTTAGTTGTAGATGGACATAATTTTTATTTATTTATTTTTATGTGGTGCTGAGGACTGAACCCATTGCCTCACATGCACTAGGCCAGTGCTCCACCACTGAGCCACAACCCCAGCCCTCCTTTACTTTTTAAATAGGGTCTTGAATGAATAATTGAAAAAAACTGAATGAATGAATAAAGGGAAAAAGGCTAACAATTATATGATAAAAATTATAATTGGCTTAAAAATAGTCAAGAAATGTTATAATTCTATATTATATGAAAAATGTTAGTTTAAAGTAGATAGATTCAAACTAAAAAGCTTCTTCTCAGCAAAAGAAACAATCAGTGAGGTGAATAGAGAACCAACTAAATGGGAACAAATTTTTACCACATGCACATCAGATAGAGCACTAATCTCTAGAATATATAAAGAACTCAAAAATCTTAACACCAAAAAAAACAAATAACCCAATCAATAAATGGGCCAAGGAACTAAAAAGACACTTCTCAGAAGAAGATACATAATCAATCAACAAATACATGAAAAAATGTTCAACATCTCTGGCAATTAAGAGAAATGCAAATCAAAACTACTCTAAGATTTCATTTCACTCCAGTTAGAATGGCAGCTATTAAGAACACAAACAATAATAAATATTGGAGAGTATGTGGGGGAAAAAGGCACACTCATACATTGCTGGTGGGGCTGCAAAATGGTGCAGCCATTATGGAAAGCAGTATGGAGATTTCTTGGAAAACTGGGAATGGGTCCGTCTTATGAGCCAGCCATCCCACTCCTGGGTCTATTTTCAAAGGACTTAAAAGCAGCATACTACAGGGACACAGCCACATCAATGTTCATAGCAGCACAATTCACAATAGCTAGGTTGTGGGAACAACCTAGATGCCCCTCAGTAGATGAGTGGATAAAGAAAATGTGGTATATATACACAATGGAATATGACTCAGCAACTAAAGAGAATAAAATAATGGCATTCGCAGGTAAATGGATGAAGTTGGAGAATATAATGCTAAGTGAAGTTAGCCAATCTCAAAAATCCAAATGCTGAATGTTTTCTCTGATATAAGTAGGCTGATACACAGTGGGATTGGGTCAGGGAACATAGGAGAATTAGAGGAACACTAGAAAGTTCAATGGGGGGGAGGGGGAAGAAGGGAGCAAGGGGATATGAAGGGAAAAAAAAAGATGGTAGAATGAGATGGATATCAGTATCCTAAATGCAAGATCAAAGACATGAATAGTATGAATATACTTTGTATACAGTGTTACGTAAAAAGGTGCTCTATATATGTACTATGAATTGTAATACATTCTATTATATATACAACAACTTTGAATAAAAAATAGATGAATGGATGGATAAAGAAAAAAATTTATATATCTAAAAAGAAGTGTCTAGAAAATTAAAGAGTAATGTAGATGTTAGCAAAAGATGGTATTTTCCAAAGGAGGAACCTGCTTGCTGTACAAATGATTGAAATGAGAATGTCTGAAAAGCAATTTTAAAACAAAATATATCTACATAATAGAAATGATTATTAATATAGTGATCAAAACAGAATTTCTCCAGTTTCAATTCCATTAGAAAAGTGAGAAGATGATTATTAGCAAGCTTTCAAAATCTAAAATCATATTACAAAAAATGTATAAAATTCCAGAAAATATGGACTTCATAATTAATTTGTAAACTAATGAAAAACAAATGAGAAATTAAGGGGGAAAAAAAACATACATTACTAACTCTTACAGATGACAGTAAAGACATGTCAAGAAAAAACATGAAGTATTTACTAAAACCTTTACCTAGCAGGTAAATAAACTCTACATGAGATAAAAACTACCCAAAAGTCAAGTTAGAAGAGTAAAAACTAGCAGATATGTAAAGAATCCATAAAAAGCAGATACTTATTATATAAGGAACATATAAGAAAAAAAGCATAAGAAATTATAAAATAGCAAATTACAACAAATGTCTATTAGTACTATAAATTTTTTCCACTATACAAAGCTATTTATTATATAAGTCCAGGGCAACAAGCTAAACTGACCTTTTGCTCACAAACCAAATACAGCCCACTGTTTATATGTAAATTTTATTAAAAAACAGAAGGCGTGTTTGTTTATATTTGTCTATGGCTATGGCACAGTACAGAACTATCTCTATTGAAGAACTGAGTAGCTACATGTTCCATAAAGTCTAAAATATTTACTATGAGTCCCTTTTAAAAAAACAAAGTCAGACAACCCCTACTAATGAATTCAAAAAAACAAAGTATTTCCTCTTTATTTAGTACCTCAGCAGAAAGGTAAGAGACATCATTAAGAGGAGATTTTTCCAGAGCCTGCTGTTCCAAAATTTCAAGTTCATGATCTGTGATATCTAATGACATCAAACAAGTTCTTTCTGTATTTTCTTTCAATTTATTGTCTTCTATTCCATCTTTAAATCCACCTTCTTGCTTTACTTCATTTCCAAGTACATCTTCTCGATCATGTTTAATTAAATTATCAAGTGTTATATCCCATGGCTCATCTTTAACTTTAATTAAAATTTTATGTTCTCCAGTTTGTTTCTGTTGTTGTCCACCAACAGTTGAATTCTCCAATGATAATAAATTAAAGTTACTGCTGGGTCTCAATTCAGTCTCAGTGTTAGCAGAACCAAATATCATCTTCCTCAGTGAACATAGATTTTCTGAAATATTCTTCAAAATTATAGAAACCCTAAAAAATTTTTAAAGAAAGATTATTCAATTCAATTGCATTAGCTATACTGGCAAGTTTTAAAGCTTTCTAAAGTGACCTTCTGCTAGAAGACCCACTGGATAAAGTTGCTCTTCATCCCCTAGTCCCTCATGCCCACATGAGGATAGGTGGTAGGCACTCTCTAGCACAGCTAGGTACTTTTGCATCTAACAATTAACTTGTATGCTAATAGTGAACAGTGTTTGATGCTCAACTTGCTTACGCCAGCTTTACTTAATTTGGTGGGGGGTGGGGCAGGGTAACTAATTTAATTAACTATAAAGTAAATCAATGATACATGTCCACATAAAAGAAAAACTATTTCATTAAATTCTGGGTTGAACACATGGAAAGACCTAGCAAATTTCTTTTAATAAAGAAAAAAGTTCTTTGATAAACTATAGTCAAAATAAAAGTAAAAATCTGGAGGAAAATTCCTAGGACTGTGCATTCAGATTGCTTCAAACATCTTAATTTTCTACTCCATTTTAAAGATTGCAATCGCTAATGTATAACATTTTAACTATGTACTATATTATCACCAAACCTGAGTAATTAGTATGGAAAAGCACTACTAGATTATAAAATTCAGTACATCTTTGCCTTTTAAAAAAATTTTTTTTTTTTTTTTTTTTTTTTTTTTTTTTTGTGGTACCAGGGATTGAACTCAGGGGCACTCGTCCACTGGGTCACATCCCCAGCCCTTTTTTGTATTTTTATTTAGAGACAGGGTCTCACTGAGTTGCTAAGTGCCTCGCCATTGCTGAGGCTGGCTTTGAACTCGCGATCCTCCTGCCTCAGCCTCCCAAAGTGCTGGGATTACAGGCGTGCGCCACCGCGCCCGGCTTTAAAAATTTTTTTTAGTTGTAGATGGACACAATACCTTTAATTTGTTTGTTTATTTTTATATGGTGCCGGGGATCAAACTCAGTGCCTCACGCATGCTAGGAAAGCACTCTACCACTGAGCCACAACCCCAGCCCCATATTTGCCTTTTAGTTGTAGGTCTTATTAAAGTACATCTTTGCCTTTTAGTTGTAGGCCTTATTAAAGTAATTTTTAGGTACTTCATAAAAAACAAAATTAGATTAATGTGAGTATGGTGAGAAGAGAAATATTTTACTATGTAATTAGTGCTTCTGTTTGTCTTCTAATTTTTCAGTGTTTAAAATCAATAATAAAATCCAACATGCTTTTGAAATTTTTATTGAGAATTCAAATAAAAATTTGCTATTTATGAAAATAAACTGTCAAAGTACTAAGTTGTTTCAGGAATTATTTCTATACTGAAATTGTGTCATTAATAGCACTTCAAAGTTGGGCTCAAGCTTCTAAGCAAAGTCTACATTAACACAAACAAAATCAAGAGCAAAATTAAATCCAAAAACTAAAAACACTGATTTTAAAATTATAAAATTCTCTAAATATAAAGAATATTTATCATTATATACAACTATACACAGTTATTCAAATTGAAGAACTGCCTATAAGTAGTTATGTGACACAGCTTAATTGTTAAACGCACAGGATATTGTAACATAAACATAGCAAAAGTGGCACAGATCAACTAACAAGATTGGTTCATTTATCCTGCACTAATCTCATAGAATGTTTCATGCAAGGTAATTAATATTTACTCTAGTAAATACCAAAGGCCATTCTGCCTTTTTAAATAGGATATAATGTAACCCACCTGCTTCTTTCTTGGGATTGTTATCATGCAATAGTTGCCTGTGGACAGCCTTGGCATCCAACAGAATATCAAATACATAACAACAATAAAACAAATAATGTATTGAATTTAAATCAATAATTATGCCATACTATATTAGTGGACTTCTGGGTTCTACTGAAACATATGTTGCCTTATGCAGTAAACTTCAAATTACTCTATTTTAAGAGTTCTTATTTCAAATTTTTATAGTTTTGGCTACTCCTTCATAGACTGCTAGCTCTCAGTTCTAGCTGTTGTCATGTACATATCATTCTTTATTCACATCATTGTCATTTTAACTAGAAATCTAAGCCTGTCAGGACTGAATCTATAAACAAAAAGCAAATGTATTCTGAATGCAGCCTATTCACTCCACTGGAAATGCAGAAAGTAACCCCAACTGCATGCGTATGGTAGGTATTTTGGCTGCTAAGAGGCCTTTTTTTGTGCCCTCCTAGTTCTGAAGTATAATCTAAATAAGATATGTTTTACTGTAGATGTATAACAAAGAACATGAAATAAGAGATTTGATTAGTTCTTGTCTTGACACTAAAACTTTTTAAGACCCAGTATTTCTCATTCTTAAGTTTTAAGAAAATCTATTTACCTTTGGTGTTATGAAAAAAAAAAAAGCATTAAGCATACGCAATTTACCCTAAGTAAATATTTTAATTGCCAGAACAAAAATCTGAAAGACATATAAAAATCACATAAAAAATGATTTTTCTAATTTTATAGAAAAATGTAATAATTAGAAAGAAATGGATTTACTGGTACCTTACCCATTTAAAAGTTATATCTTTTGGAAATTCTCAAAGTTACCTAAAAACCACCAAAACAACTTCTTCGTAGAAGAAAAAATGACTTAGAAAAAAACCTGAATTTCTATGCTGCATTCTTTAATCTCTTAATCAAAATCTATCACCAATATCATCCAAAAAAGAATACATTAACCCTGCACTTTCCCAGAGTCAAATATTTTCTATTTCAACTAACTGCTTCACATTTTGACAAAATATCTTTGCCTACAAATTACATTATTACATTGTTCACTGTTCAAGAACATTCCTGCTTTTAAAGACTTAAGAAAGATCAGATGAGATTGGGCGCATTCAGGGTGGTATGGCTGTAGACTAAATATACTTTGTATACAACCAGAGATATATAAAAATGTGCTCTATAAGTATAATATGAAATGTAATGCATTCTGCTGTCATTTATAACAACTTAGAATAAAAAATAAATAAATAAATAAATAAATAAATAAATTTTTTCCTGATTTAAAAAAAAAAAAAAAAAGACTTAAGAAAGAATTCATTCAGCAATTAAGACCAAAGCAAGGTTTGGGTCCAAAAAGATTTAGCTACATAGCACCTGGAGTCTAAGGTCTATTAATCTGTGTAGAACATTCAATCCAAATATCTCAAGTTATCTAGTGCTTTCACCATAAAACAATTTTTAAACTTTGTATGCCCTCTATTCTAATAGTCTGCCAATTAGTTAAGTCTTAAATAATAACCAACTGCTAACCTATCGATAACAGTGAAGCTACTAAGTATAAAACTTGCTTTTATTTAAAGATTTCAAGTGATCAAACTATAAATATAATTACATGAAAGATGTTCATAACCAGAAAAAGACAACTTTGCATCAAGTGTTTTCCTTAATATGTGCTTATTTTATTTTGCTTTAACAAAAATACAAATGTAATTTCAAAAACATAATTTGTTTTGTAAAACAGCCTACAAAGAAGACAGAAAATCCTTAAATGTTTGGATATAAGAACCTATGTATAAATCTACCTTAATAAACAGTTAATTCTTCATATATAGGAATGACAACAAATGTAATTGATAAAAACATATTTAACCTCTGTGAATTTTCCAATTTTCTGCAACTGTCAGGAAAATGCTTAGCCAAATCCATCATCTCCTCAGAGACTAAAGTCAACTGTTTCTTCATTTCACCAGGTAGGATATTCTCCTCTAGGGAAAAATAAAAATCAATATTAATTTGCAAATTACAAAGCAGAGATGTTTATTCAGCTATTTCATTAAGTAGTATTAGGGTTCAAATTTGTATATTCTTTCCCTAAGTGAATTCCAACAAAAAGACTATTTCATCTCCAAATCATAGCTCTTTGCTTCCCTTTAAAATTTTTGCTGTTTAAATTTTAGAATAAATTCCAAGTGATCTGCATTCATATATATTACAACTTGAGGTCACTGACCTAGAAAGAAGGAGAAGGTAGAAACGAAAATATGGACTCATTTACACTATTTCTAAATCAGAAATCAATACAGCAGCATGAGGGCTGTATAGTTTGGTAAACATAATCTCTTCTAACAGTCATTCCTCATTGCCCTCATTATCAGTCATAAACAAAATAAAATGCAAGACTTTCTAATCAGTAATCATGTTCCAAATCCTCAATTTCATTATATCTTATTTTCCATCAACAGCACAAAATCTGTTTTCCTTTTCCCAAATCTTTCCTTTCTTAGCATTTTTTTATCACTACTTCCCTTGTTCTTCAAAAAGTCTAGCTCTAAAGCATATGACATTGGGCCATACAACCTGTTATTCCTGATTGCAACAATTATCTTATCTCAAAATCACATGCTTTTACATGTTGATTTTAACACCTGGTTTATTAACTGTCTTTCCCTCTACAATTATTCCTGTGATCATTCCTAGTGATTTCAGCATTCACAGAGATAGTCCATCCGAAAGCGTGGGCTTTTCCATTCCTTGACATCTCTATTTCCAATAATTTTTTTCCTCAAATGACCTCAGCCACCTATTCCCATAAATATATCCTTGACCTTGTAATTGCCAATAAAATCACCACTTCAAACGTTCAAGTACACATCTAAAAAAGAAGAAAAAATTCAATTATAAGCATTCCCCATGAACACCAGCATGCCTTTCTTTCCATACAATTATTTGACACTTTCAGAACCAAATCTATTGAACCTAGTACCTTTTCCCTATCCATTATTCTCCTAGTCCCACTCCATTGTCTTACTTTTTTTTTTTCTTACTCTCATTTTAGTAACCATTCCTTTAATGCATAGACTCCCAACGTCTTTGCTCTCCCCGTCAATGGTACTTATTTGGCAAAATCCCTACTCTAATTAAATCCAGCTTTTTTTTTACCTACACCCAAGCAGACGAATATAGATGAAAATAAAACACAATGAGAATGACTCATTTCACTTTAAATTCCTGGCACAGATCTATAATTCCCACTGGAAAGATGACTATTTGACAACTTTTCCTTTGTCTTTGAGCCTCCAACACCTGCTTATTCTTCCTTTTACTCAAGAAATAACTTCACGACTAATTTCACTAATAGAAACAATAAGAGAACTACTTCATCCTTCTATTTTCCAGACTGTATATTGGTCTGTATTCATATCTCTATTTTTACAACAAACACCCTTAAAAGAATTGTCCACACTCACTGTCTCAAATTTCTCCATTTTTTCACCTAAACTAACTCCAACTAATCTTTCACCCCCATCAGTAAAGATGCCTCTGGAAATGTTACTGATGGCCTCTATTTTACTAAACCTAATTGTTAACCCTGAATCCTCATCTTGCTCAAACTCAAGAGATTTAAAACAGCTGAAAACTTCCTCCTACTTAAAACAGCTTGACCTGGTTCCTGAACACCACATTCTGATACTTGCTGCTTTCATTAGTACCCCTTCTCAGTTCTCTTTGCTGATCTCTTTTCTTCCTAAGTGTTGGAGTGCCCTTGATGTCAATACCTCTTCTCTTCTTTATTTCATTCATTCCCTATTTTATTTATTTTGTAGTTGTATATGAACAGAATTCCTTTATTTTGTTTATTTTTATGTGGTGCTAAAGATCAAATCCATTGTCTCACATCAAGTGCTCTGCCACTGAGCCACAGCCCCAGCCACTCCCCAATTTTTCATCCAGTTTCAAAAGTTACATCTCCAACCTCAACCTTTTCCCTGAACTCCAGAATCATATTTCCAACTAAAATATCTTAAATATCAAGGCCATTTAAAATTTATCAAGTCCTACAGTGAAATCTAGATATTTTTCACCAAAATTTGTTCTTCTCATGATCTTCCACTATAACTGACCTTTCCATTTATGAATTGATTCAACTAAAATATCTTGATTGTTCTTTCAGTCTCAACTCTTAGAATTCATCTACAAATACTTCACTATATATTAAAAATATCTGCAGAATCCACCACTTCTCACCATCTCTGTTGCTACTAGCCTAATCCAAACAATTATCATCTGTTATCTGGACTATTAAAATGGTCTCCTTACTCCCTTCCCCTCTTACAGCAGCCAGGAAAACCCTTTTAAAATAAAATTTTAATCATACCATTCTTCTGTACCATATCCTCTAAGGGTTCCCCATGCCCTATCACCACACTTGTTTTCATTAATACAACATGAAGTCAGCTTCCACAGCATACAATGCCCTAAATGATCTGGCCTAAGCTTCTTTTCCCCCAATTCTTACCCCTCTTCATTTCTCTTCAGATACACTCACTGGTCCTTAAACAAAGCAAGCAATCAATCTGAGAGGCTTTGCACTTGTTCCTCTAATTATGCAAGGCTCATCCTTCAGATAACCACCTGCCTTGCTCACTCATTTCAGTCAAATAAAATGAAGGAGCTTGGGCTGTTTTGCTCAATGAATTTTCTCCAGAACTTACAACAGTGTCTGACACATAATAAGCACTCAACAAATGTATGTTATATCAATCAATGAATATTCCCTTTTCAAACTAAGCTTCTAAAAAATTGTTTACACACATTTAAGATCCCATTCCTTAGATTTAATTACTCCTTTATTCACATTAATATGATTCCATGCACATCATAACACTACTCAACACTTGCTATGGTTATGATACCTTCCTGTTACCAAAGCCTCTGGACCACTTTCTGCTTTAATAGCACATGATCACTCTCTCTCTTTTGTCACCCAGTACACTAAAACTACCCCAGTAAAAGGTTACAAACATTGCCACATTGCCAAAACTAATGATTAATTCTAGGTCCCAGTTCCTCAAACTCTCTGCAGAAGTTAACAGTTGATAACATCCTCCTGCTTAGATCATGTTCTTCACTTGGATTTCTCCATACCTGTGATAACTCCTGTGGTGTCCCCTCCTCCACACAAAAAGTAAAGACTAAGGAGTTCTTTAGAGCTTAGTCCCAACTTTTTATCTCTAACTCACATTGTCCTTTGATACAGCCTACATATCTAAGTGCCTAAAAGCTACCTCCCCTTTGCTGTCTTAGAGGTTTCTCTCCTTTAACATCCTAAATCCTACTGTATGACTCCTCATCCCCAAATTCATCCCTGTTGTTTGTGCCAACATAAGAAAGGTCTTGGACACTGGCCTCTCATCGTTATCTCAAATTCTGTTGCTAATACCAATCTATTAAATGTAGTTTGAAGTTATCCACATCACTCAATACAAAGAACTGGTAAGGTAACATTACCACTCACTTGGGTTTACTGTCATAGCCTCCCAAAAGGTCTACACACTTTGAATTTTGCCCTCCTACAACCCACTTTGTACTCTTTTGTTTTGATCTGTTTTGTTTTGAAATATAATGCTTTTCACTTCTGTGTTTAAAACCTTCAATAGCTTCAATTGCTCTTGGGAGGAAACGTGAACTTCTTAACATAGCCTGTGTTCTTTCCTTTTTCTGCTTCTCCTATATTACCCCGACAGTCTCAATGGGTCACTATACAAAACTACTTTCAATTGCTCACAACCAGCATGATATCTCTGATCTCTGACACTCTGCACCTGCCCTGTCCTGGTCTACAACACTTTTTCCTTACTATTCAGCTAGCTAATCCCTGCTCATATTTAAGGTCTTGCCTTAAACATCACTTTCTCCAGGAAATACTATTAGTACCTCAAAATATGTTCATCATGTTGGCACTCAAAAAGTTCTGGATTTCAAAGCCTTCCATATTTCAGATTAGAGAAGCTCAAGTTGTATTAAAAACTCGTTCTACAGTCACACATAGTTGCTTTGAATATTTTGTCCCTTTTAGTGCTCACAACATTCTCTGAATAGATATTGTGTACATTATCCAAACATAGGAAAACAGGTATACCCCAGGTCACACGGCTGGGTTTCCACCACTGGTCTACATAACACAAAGGCATTCTCATCTACTCCACATAACTCTTTCTGCAGTCAACATCTAACAAGGGCACTGAAGTTGAGTGAAGAAAAACAGCAGAAAGAATATAACAATTTAAACCAGAAAAATATAAAACATCTTAAACATTTTAAAGCATTATGCATTTAAAGCATTTTAAATATTTATAGCAAGGATGTATAATCTCCAGCCTGGAGGATAGCTTTTGCCTCGGTGATATTATCAAATTCACAAGCCCCAATTCCAACAGCTGATGAATAGCAATGCTACAAAACAAAAGTGATAAATGCTGCTCTGCCGCAAGTAATATACCTAAAACTCTGATCTCTGACCTTGGTAGATCTCACCTTCACATCAATACTGCTCAGACATTTGAGAAGTTCTAATATTGCAAAATACTTTTTGAAATATCTGAATTTTTTTTTGAAATAAATCTCACAAAAAAGCAAATTCACCTTATATCTTTTTAGATTATAACATACCTTTATTTATAGCAAACATGTGCACAGCACTATCCAAAATTTCTAATTTTCGATAAATAATGAGACCAGCCTACAGGAAAACAGAAAAATAAGAGCAGGATAAAGATAACCAAAATAAATTTATATGTCCCATCTTTAGATAAATCCAAAAGTGTGATTTCCAAAGCACCCAGAACACTGAATTTAACCTATTATGTTACACAAATGTCTTCATTTAATCACCATTCCATTTGTAAGAATGGAGAAAGTAACCTGCCTCAGCCTTAAAATTTAAGTTTTCATTTATTAACACTCAATATTATGAGTAGGTATAATATGACTTATAAATGTAATTTAACAAAATACATTGTAGTAAGAGAAATCTGCTTTGATTACAGATATCTACCTCCTTCCATTTCATTAAATCAGCTGAGAATGTTAGTGTATGAGCAGTTCTCCTTCTAAGCATGGTTAATAGGAATAGTCAAGGAACAATGATTTTTCACAAATGAAGATGCTACAGAATTTTTGGTAGTTTGAAAAAGTTTTGTAATTTTTTTAAAGGAAAAGTATCACCCTATTACCCTGACCAAAATAAAAAATATATATATTTTTCTAGTTACAAATTAAAGAAGGAAGGTTACATTCCTAAAAATAGATGCAAAATGGGAAACAAGAAATTCGTCAACAAATGACAGTATGAATTAGGGAAAAAGAAATTCACTGTGGAAAAAAACATATTCCTCATTTTAAATACAGATACACAAATAGTTCTATCTATAAAGATAAGCTCAGATTTGACTATACATAAACTTGTACTAATAAAAATATATCTAACAGAAGTGTCGAGTTAAATTTGGAGGCATTTTTTTCTAAATTTTTGCCACAGTTTAAATATAAATATAAAAAATAAGGCCAGTTTCAATACAGAAAATGTCTTATAACTACTCTTATTCTTAATTGCTATAAGCAATTATTGAATACATCAATACCATTTGTGCATTCCAAGCTCAAGTTTATTAGCCTTTCATGATTTCAACAAGTTTCACGTTTCTTATATATACAAATTGTACATTATTTTGGCTTCATGACAATGAAAACAACTAGCAAGGTATTGACTGATACTTGCTAATACCAAGAATTAAGTCTTACTTCATGAAAGCATTTCTTAATGCCAAACTGATGTTAAATATCTTAGTAGAGTTTATGCCACTTCCACAATAAAGTTATTCTAAAGTAATTTATGCTAAGGTTTCAAAAATATGTAACAAGCTAAAAATCTTCAAGTACGTACGTAAGCATCAGTGGCTGCATATAGTTTTTGGTCCTCAGTGAGAGGAAAATTACTCCAATTGCTACAGCGGATGGACTTGTCTTTCAGAAGCTGTTTACCTAAGAGGTGTTTAACCAGACCATTGAGGCTCCAGGTCTCTATACATTTCAGCTAGAAGTAATAAGAAAGCAACATAGCAAAAATTACTTTCTTCTATTATCAGATATTCCTAAATACTACCGCATGACCAGGTCACAAATAAAACAACCCTTAGTAAATTTTCTGTCACTAAAAACCTCATTTGTAATCTACAGTATAAGAATTTAACTCTGGAATTTTGCCAATGTAGGTAATAAAATTCTTGGACTTTACAAGTATTGTTCATGGGGAAAAGAAAGCTCAATAGTTTAGTATGTTGTCCACAGTCCAGCCAAATATGAGAATTAATGACTTCATTAATAAAATATGTGATATATAGAAAGTGGAATTAGTGGTCAAACTTCCACTCAGAGTATTATATCACAATAGCTACCTTATACTGTCTTTTAAAAAAAATTTTTTTAAAGGTATTGGTACAAATACTTTTTTAAAAAAACTTAAAATAAAATATTTAAATTTGCAATAGGAAATAAAGTCAAACAGTACCAAGAATTTAGGGACAAGGAAGACAAGAAACTAAGTACTGCCAAAAAGATGGATTAAAATAGACGGTTTCATTATGGTACATTCACTCAGAACTTCTGTACTAATACAAAAACATTCTATAGCTTAAATCAGTTTTTTAAAACAAGATAACATTCAGAGAAAAACCACAGTATAATCTTATTTATAAAAATAATACACTTGTTATTTCTACCTTCTCATTGGCAACATCCGTCAACTCCACAAAACTCTTCAATTTGATGTCAAAGTCACGTAAAAGTTTCCACTGATCTCCTTCAATTCCTACACCTGCCTTTTTAATTGCTTTATTTTCAAGCAACATTTTTAACCCCTGGGGAAAAACTATAACATTTTGTTACTTCCACAAGTTCTGTTAAGTATAATGAATTTTACTCTATTTCTTACACATGCCATTTGTATTTATAAATTGTTTAAGTTTAAATTCAGAAACACATTCACCTCAAGTATTTCTTTTCTTGCCTAAATCAAAAACTCCTGATTGATAAATAATAAGAAAAAATGAGTATGAACACTCTGCTAGAACCAACAGTGTATTACTGGTCATTCAGACCCTCTAAACTTCATTTCTCTCTTCTTTAAAACAGGAAAAATACCAATGCTTCACAGGGTGCTATGAAAATTGAATAAAACAGGGAATATGAGTGAATCAGATGGAAACTAAATAGTTAAATAAATGTAAGATGATGAGAGAAGTACCACGTAATGAAAGAGTTTTAACTTTACAGGGATAAAGTTAACATATTACAATTATTAGCAATATAAAAATGAAACAAAACAAAAAAAAAGAGGTAACCAACCTGCCATAGAAGAAATGTGAAACAAGTAACATTTGCTCTCAGACACGCACAATTGAATTAGTGCAACTCTACTTAGTTTCCCTTTATTGTATACTGGTGGCCATTCCATATCAAATCCTATCACATCTCCATCAGACAGATTCATGCTGCAGGGAGGGGTTGACCAGAAGAATAGTGTAAGTTAACTGCATTAAAATTTTAAACAACTGCAGAACTAAAGACATCATTTAAAAATTAAACAACAAAATCTAAAAGATAAACCATAGAATGGCAGAAGATATCTGTGATACATACAACTGATAATAGCCAGAAAATATTAAAAGTTCCTCAAAATATTATTAAGAAGCCAGGCATGGTGGTGTACTCTATAATCCCAGCAATTCAGAAGGCTGAAGCAGGAGGATCACAAATTGGAACCTAGCCTCAGTAACTTAGTAAGGTCCTAAGCAATTTATGAGAGGTTGTCTCAAAATAGAAAATAAAAGGTGCTGGTATAGATCAGCAGTAAAATGCCTCTGGGAAAGAAAGAAGGAGGGATGGAGGAAGGGAAAAGACAAATAGGAGAAATAATCCAGCAGAAAAATGGAGGAAAACAGGAACAGGCAATTCCCAAAAGGAAATCAAATTGGCCAATAAGTCCAAAAAACTATGTGAAGATACCAATTTTCTCTACACTCTTTCATATGTATCTGATTGGCAAAAATTAAAGGTTCATAGTATCAAGTGCTTAAACAGACATATCTGGCTGAGACTGCTCATTACTGATGAAAAGATAAATTGGTAGAATTCTCTTGGAAAAAAAAACTTTGACAATATCTAATTGAAAATGTATAAACACTATGGCCTGGAAATTTTTTGTTACAAATATATAAAATCCTTACACATATACAAAGAGACAAACATGTTTAAGAATGTTAATTGCAACATTGTTCCAACTGGCAAAAAAATAGAAAATAAAGTTCTGTCTTTTTTTTTGTTGTTGTTGGTACCAGGGATTGAACTCAGGGGCACTCGACCACTGGGCCACATCCCCAGCCCTTTTTTGTATTTTATTTAGAGACAGGGTCTCACTGAGTTGCTAAGTGCCTCGCCATTGCTGAGGCTGGCTTTGAACTCGCGATCCTCCTGCCTCAGCCTCCCAAAGTGCTGGGATTACAGGCATGCGCCACGGCACCCGGCAAGATGGAACTATGCAGATCAACATGAAAAGTTCTCAAAAACATAATGTTGACTGAAAAATACAAATACATAGTACACATACAGTTTGACAGCATTTCTAAATGTTTTCAAATGGACAAAATAATATTACATATTTGAGGATATAAAATAATAAAGTAGTATAAAAACCATTGAGGAAATGCTGACCACTGAACTCATATTAGATGTTATCTCAAAGGGCACTATAAACTGTACCCTGACTCAACACCGCTAAACTGGTTCCCTTATCTGACCACACATAACAATTTTGTATCTGCCCTGTCTTTCTCTTGGCACTGCCTCCTTGAAACCCTGTGGCTGCCTTGGCTGTCTTTATCCTTTCTTAGCTTTACTGTAACTTATGTATATCATTATGTGAATAGAATGTGTGACTTGAGTGTTACAGATTATTAGTAATTAAGATTGAAATGAAACAAAAGAACTCGGTGATTGCCTTGGTTCTGGCACCAAATGAACCCTAAGTATTTTCAATGAATTAAAGCCAAGAAAAATGATGTACCTTGTGAATTGGTTAAATAACACTAAACTCTGAAAAGACACAATATGTCTGGTCTATATTAATAACATTACTCTGATAGCATAGGTCTGTTCAGGACATTTCAGACAACAGAACAGGAAGAAGAATCCCAAAGAAAGAATACTGAAATGAGGAGACAGGGCTCTAAAAGAGAGAAGCTAAATCAGTTGGAAGTTGTAAGGCAGATTTTTGGAGAGAAGGGCATTAGGCAGGAAAAGAGCTCCAGAAGTCTTCCTAGGCTATCCTTGAATCTTCGTAAAATACTAAGACAAGCATGCACAGACTGAAACTCTATGAGTAGATTATAAATTGAATAATTCCTAGGTATTAGAGTTAAAAGACCTTAAGTTCTGAGAAGTCATAGTAGAAATTCTTGGTCACCTGGGGCAATTAGCAAAGACTCCAGAAGAATCACACCTTTAAATTGCTTAAAGTACCCATAGAAGTAAGAGGCTTAAAAATAAGCCTTAAAATAAGTAACTTAACTTATCTGACAAACAAAACTCCTTTCTTTGAAAGACAACAAAATCCAACAAGGTAAAAATCACAATGCCTAATCAAAAAAAAATAAGAAGTCATAAGGAGAAACAGGAAAATGGTGTCATAACCAGGAGAAAAGCAACTCAATAGAAAAAAAAAAAAAAAAAAAGCCCTACAATAATGAAATTAAGGGATAAGTAAATTAAAACTGCTATTACAAATATGCTAATATATCCAAGAATAGTTTAAAAGCATGAATATGATGAGAGCCAAAATGGTAGATATATATTTTTAAATGGAATTTCTAGAAAGAAAATCATAATAACCAAAATAAAAAATTTACAGGAGATAAAACAGATTAGACACTACAGAAGAAAAAATAGTGAACTTAAAGAAATAGCAAAAGAAACTGTTCAAACTGAAGCACAAAATGAAAAAAAAAAAGAGAAAAGAAGAAACAGTATCAAGCACTCGAATTTGTGTATCAGGATGCAAGGAAAAAATATTTGAAGCAAATTTTCAAATATGATAAAAGCAATAAACCCACAAAAAAAAAAAAAAAAACCTCAATGAATCCATAGCAGGATAAACACAAACCACACTACACAAAAGCACATCATAAATTGGTGGAAACCTGTGATGATATGAATCTTTTTTTTTAACTTCCTTTTTTAAACAGCTATATTTTTTATTAGTTATACATGACAGTAGAATATATTTCAACATATTATACATATATGGAAAACAACTTCCCATTCTGGTTGTACATGATGTGGAATTACATTGGTCATATATTCATATGTGCACATAGGAAAGTAATGTCTGATGCATTCTACTATCTTTCCTATTCCCCCTCCCTTCCCTTCATTCCCCTTTGTCTAATCCAAAGTACTTCCATTATTCCCTACCCAGACCCCGTATTGTGAGTTAGCATCTGCATATCAGAGAGAACATTCTGACTTTGGTTTTTTGGGATTGGCTTATTTCACTTAGCATGATAGTCTGATAGTCTCTAGTTCTATCCATTTACCAGCAAATGCCATAATTTCATTTCTTTTTGTGGCTGAGTAGTATTCCATATTGTGTGTGTGTGTGTGTGTGTGTGTGTGTGTGTGTGTATCAAAATATCTTTATCCATTCATCTGTTGAAGGGCACCTATATTGGTTCCAAAATTTAGCTATTGTGAATTGAGCTGCTATTAACATTGAGGTGCCTGAATCTCTGTAGTATGCTGATTTTAAGTCCTTTGGAATATGCCAAAGAGTTAGGTAACTGGGTCAAATCATGGTTCCATTCCAAGTTTTCTGAGAAATCTGGATACTGATCTCCAGAGTAGCTACACCAATTTGCATTCCCACCAGTAATGTATAACTGAACCTTTTTCCCTATATCCTCAACAACATTTATTGTTACTTGGTATTCTTGATAATGCCATTCTGACTGGAGTGAGATGGAATCTCAGTGTAGTTTTAATTTTCATTTCTCTAACTGCTAGAGATGTTGAATACTTTTTCATATTTGTTGACTGATCATATTTCTTGTGTGAAGTACCTGTTCAGTTCCTTTGCCCATTTATTAATTTGGTTATTTGGGGTTTTTGGTATTAAGTTTTTTTGAGTTCTTTATATATCCTGGAATTTAATGCTCTATCTGAGGTGCAGGTGGCAAAGATTTTCTCCCATTCTGTAGGCTTTCTTCACATTCTTGATTGTTTCCTTTGCTGTGAAGAAGCTTTTTAGTTTGATAGATGGTATAAATCTTAAAAGTGATTACAAGACAGGGGATAAAAAAAAAAAAACCAACAAAAATTCTGCCTGTCTTTTATAAGGCAAATACAATTCATCAACACCCTAATTCTTCAAATCATTTATGCCTTTTGATTTTAGATATGATATACTATAGCAGTGTCAAAGGTAATTAGTGAAGTTAATATATAAAGCATTTATCTTCTCTGTGAGTCAATATTGAGTTAATTCAATATAATAAAACCCACAGGACTTGAGTAGAAGTAAGGACAACTGAATACTATTTCTAGATTACATCTACCACCAGGACATTGATAAATAGCTTAATTTACTTCTATATTTTTAACCCAATGTGTAACAGTTTTTTTAAAAAGACAGGTGTAACAACTTCAAAGAAGATGGAAGGAGAAGGGAATGGAAAAGGAAGGTAGTAGAAAAGGAGACTGAGCAAATTACGTGCATTACAAATATGGCATGATGAATCCATTATTATGTATAATTATGATGCACAATAAAAATAGAAAAATAAAGAAGATCTGAATTAATTCCTTACTACTTCTGCTTATAAAATGTTTCAAGAGGTTTAGACTGCAAGATTATAGTTCTAATTTGTTTTGGTTTAAACATCCCCTCCAAAACTCATATGGAAATTTAAACCTCAGTGCAACAATGTTAGGAGAGGTGGCTAATAAGAAGACTCTGCTCTCCTGAATGGATTAATAATGTTATCACATGAATGGACTGGTTATCAAGAGAGCAGGTTTATTTTAAGTTTAGCTCCCTATTGCCCTTTTCCTTTCTCTGCTCATTTGTCCTTCTACCATGTTATGACATAGTACAAAGGCCCTCACAAAATGCCAGTGCCATGGTCTTTGACTTCCCAGCCTTCAAAACTGTGAGAAATAATTTTATAATTTACCTAGTCTGTGATAATTTTGTTACAGCAACTATTAACAGTACTAACAGTCATTTCTAATGTTCTTTTTAAGGATCACTTGGTTCAACTGTCACTAAGCAAATAAGAGAGCCAATCGTAGGCAGTGATTATTCAATATCACTATGTTGATATTTTTAATAAGGTTTTATGTTACTCAACATTTAGAGGTTGATTAAGTCTTGCATTTTTTTAAATTGATAATAGTTCTGTATAACATTTTAAGTATTGAAAATAAAAAAAATAAAGTAACAGGAAAGCTTATGTATGAACAGATATTACAAATTTAACTTTCATGATGATTTTATTTTTATTTAAAAAGTAGATTAGAACTTAGTAATAGTCTACATTATACAATTAATTCCCTCTGGAACACATCTAACTATAAAACTCACTATACTCACAAATATTAACAAAATATTTATTATTTTCTAAGGATGCAAAAATCAATGAAATTAGGAAATTCAAATCTCTTACCAAATATCTTCTGACAGGAAAGAGCAATCACTAGCTTCGTAGCTATATATAATAGATCCTGTGAATTCTAAGAAGGGGAGCTCATCTTCAAAAACACTCTTCTGAATATATGCCTTGAGTAAAACAAAATTCAAAACAGATACAAATAAAGTTCATATTAAATAATAAATGTTCACCAAAATAATCAAGTCCAATGAGTAGTAGAGCACTCCTAGCATGGGTGAGGCACTGGGCTTGATCCTCAGCACCACATAAAGGTAAATAAATAAAGGTATTTTGTCCATCTACAACTAAAAAAATATTTTTTAAACAATGCTGATGACTGGTTGTCAGAACTGAATTCTAGAAGGTTTTAAACTGGCTTCCCCCAAAAAATCACCAGTGTTAGTGTTTCTAAATTATCTCAATTGGAACTAAGGCCAACCATGTAAATTGGACATAAAAGGGGAATATACAGTGAAAGTTCTCATTTTGTAAACCCAATTAAAATTTATTACTATTCACCCATTCAACAACTAGATGCTGGTTCATTCACACATCAGAAACACTGACTTAAATAATTACCTGAAGTTTACAAGTGAGGGTTGACTCATTCTACAGCCAAATTTAAATTAAATCTCCCATCTGAAAGAATAATCAATAAATAATATACCTTTCTTTCTTCTTCGGCACATCTTTTATTCTGCACTGTCATCCATTCAGGAAATTTCCGCTGCTGTGGGTTTGTTTCCAGCTCCTTTTCATTCATCTTTAAAATACCCTAGTTGCAAAAAGAACAAAACAAAACAAAACAAAAAAATGACTTAGTGAATAAATGCAAATCTTTGAAAGAAAACTCAAGAGAGAGCCCTGTGGATAAGATGAAACTGAACATATATAATTAAATTATCACATCAAGGCCCAAGTATAAGAGTTGGAATTGCAAAATAAACATAATAGTTTCTATTAACTATACATTAAGTATTCCTTCCTTTTAAAGCAAGTGGGTCATTTTAATTGAGTTCTAAAGTTCTGGAAATTTCAAAATTCTATGACTTTAATCCTTTCAAATAACCTTTACATCATTAACAAAGAGAATCCTTGGGTATATGAAATATTAAAATTTTTTCAGCCAGGTGCTATGGCACATGCCTGAAATCCCAGAAATAAAGGAGGCTGAGACAGGAGAATCTCAAATTTCAAAGCCAGTCTTGGAAACTTAGTGAAACCCTGTCTCAAAATAAAAAATAAAAGCCGGGCGCGGTGGCGCACACCTGTAATCCCAGCACTTTGGGAGGCTGAGGCAGGAGGATCGCGAGTTCAAAGCCAGCCTCAGCAATGGCGAGGCACTTAGTAACTCAGTGAGACCCTGTCTCTAATAAAATACAAAAAAGGGCTGGGGATGTGGCCCAGTGGTCGAGTGCCCCTGAGTTCAATCCCAGGTACCAAAAGAAATAAATTAATTAATTAAATAAAATAAAATGGGTTGGTGATATAAGGAGTAGTAGAGTGTCCCTGGGTTCAATCCCCAGTAGAGCAAAAGAAAAAAAAAAATAATCAACATCTTTAATTCTCTGTATGATTATTATCTAAGATCAAAGTAAACTAAGTCGCTGTTAGATTTATTCACAAATATAGTTGAAACTTTTCCTTTTAAGAAGACAGAGAACAGCTCTTCTATATTAAGGATCTTTTTTTTTTTTTTTTCATTATGTCCTTTCCTAGAAAGTGTACGTTTCCCTAAAATGAAGAGTTTCTTAGAGAATTTTTTTTAAAAAATTGTTACTAGTTTTGAGGGTTCTTTAAATGTAAACCAAACATCAAGTATGATTAAAGAAAACAGTGAATGAACAGGGTACTACACCTGTAATCTCAGCAGCTCAGGAAGTTGCAAGTTCAAAGCCAGCCTCAGCAATTTAGCAAAGACCTAAGGAAGACCCTGTCTCAAAATAAAAAATTTAAAAAGGGCCGGAAATGTGGCTCAGTAGTTAAGTGCCATGGGTTCAATCCCTGGCACAAAAAAGAAAAAAGAAAACTGTGAATGAGAAAATTCAAGAGAATCGTAACATGTTCTTTTTGCTAATGGAACCATACCCTGATATGACTTACAATAAACTGAAGAAGCCTTATGTTCTCAGCAACAAATCTCAACTTTACTTCATATTATCTCAAATTTCTAATAAAGGGGTAGTAGTTTTAAACATACTCCTAAAGATTCTCATGATGAAACAAGATATTAAACAATCAACAACTACTTAGGATTTAGGGATAACCTGTTATATTTGAGACTATTTAGTAACACAATCCCTAGCCCTAATTGCCCCTTTCCCCAAGTATGAACTAAAAACTGAGAATACTGATAATGAATGGAACAAAAAACTTAAAACAATTTCTTTATCAAACAAATTTTCCATACAAAACAAAATCCATTGCTCTTATGCATGGGGGAAAGCATTAACTACAGGCTTGTAATTCACTCTGACTAAAGGAAGAGGAAGAAGAATGAAAAGAGCTCAACCAGGCGTCCCAGTAAACATGCTAATGACCTCAAGTCAAATGGTAGCCTTTTAACCTATTAAGAAGAAAACCCAAGGAATCCCCATTTAGAAAATGTGATTAGTAAGGTAGAGCTCAACCATCTAAACTACTTATTGTAAATAAGCCTGGAAGTACAGATTCCTTAATACATGACTGGAAAATGAAGGGTAGTGAAAAAAGCTGTGTAATTATGAGAATATACAAGCAGAATCCCAAAATTGCCTTTGTGCAATGATTTTGCACACAATGCTCAAAACTTCCCTGTTAATTCAAAACCATGACATCTCCTAATACAAGCATTTTTCATATCTGTTTCTCACTGTTTGAGATTCCTCCAAAAAAACAACATTCTTAGGAAAGTTTGGGGTTGGGTAAGATCTATGATTCACTGAATCAGAACGGACAACTCAACTCTTGATGTTACCATATTCATTATAAGCAATAGTGTAAAATGTGAAAAATATACACTGTAAAGCATTTTACAAATGTTAGTGGTTGTTAAGATCATACTTGCCACAAATTCAAAACCCTGAAGAAGTCAAGTTTATCCCAAGTTGTATATATATGATCTGTTCTTAATCTTCATATATATGCTTATGAGGCTGTAAAACTAGTTTCTGCTATACTCAGAGTAGATGACTGGCAAAATGATAGAAAATTAGGTTTCAAAAAATAATGCAAACTCTATAAGAACAACAAAGAATCTTGAAATTTTTGAGTAATCCGTTTACACTCTTCAAAACAAAAATAAATCTTAAAAACTCTTACCTGTAGCTAAGTGTAACACTAAAATCATTTTAATTTGAATTATCTAATTTATATCTAACATAAACAGTATGTTTTGCACACAAAATTTGATCTAGAAACTTCCAGGTAAAAAACTGAAAAGTAAATTTGTTTGCAAATACAATATTTTTGTCAAGCTAACTTAGATCTTGGGGCAGAGAAAAACATACAGAAAATTAAAGTTGTGGAATAATTTACAATAGGGAAATCTTTTAATATACATGAGTGTTGGGGACATTAAGAACACGTTGGCCGACCTAACTCTCTGGTTGTCTCCCACTTCCTGATACATGGACTTGGCCTACCCAAGGGGTGTTGCCCTGACATATAACAAGAAATCAGACCACCACAAGGATAGGCTAGTGGCTGATCCGCCAATGTGATCTGCTCATGCTCCCTATACTCCCCTATGATCTTTCTGCTGATTGGCCCATGTCTTCTATAAAGGCCGTCCAACTTCCTCATTAAACTTGAGTTCCAACTTGACTGTTCTCCTGGTGTCTCTGATTGTCTTCCGCCGTGAGGGCTGAGTGTGGGTCACCAGCCGACTCCTGACTCTTCCCGACTCAGCCTCACCGCTGGGGCGTGCTCCCCCAGTCTTCTCCGCTGGCCGGAGAGGGCTAATCCCAGGTCTGGGGGAGCTAAAAACCCTAGCACATGAAGATTTAAATTCTTCATCAAACAAAGGCTATTGTTGGAAGGGATCAAAATCACACAATAAAAGAATTTTGTATTCGTATGTTTAGTTGCTATGTTGTTACATATGAGCAATTTGACCCATCCTTTTCCAAAATCATGTATTTTAACATTTCTTCGTGCTTCACGTTTTGTCATTAAAAGACTTTAAATATACCTTTGAAATAAATAATGTTTTGATTTCTTTTGGGCTTTAGTGGACTATCCTGAAATATTTTTGCCTATCCATCTACTATCTATAACTTTTCAAACTTTATCACTATTTTTAAGGCTGTCAGAGATTTTTGCTATTGTTTATTTTTATTTTTCTGTTTTTCATGTCCCAATTTAAACAGGTTTGCAATTCAATAGGAAAATTCATCTCATTCATAGGCAGCATGAGTTTTCCCTTTTTGTGTACTTTGACTAAATTAGTATACATCTTATTTTCTTCAGATTCCTTTTTTCTACTTTTTCTGACTTAGAGA
Source organism: Tamias sibiricus (assembly GCA_025594165.1). Classification (NCBI taxonomy): domain Eukaryota; kingdom Metazoa; phylum Chordata; class Mammalia; order Rodentia; family Sciuridae; genus Tamias; species Tamias sibiricus. Next base: position 71,519,611 of record CM046661.1, read on the forward strand.
ATTCATTCCTTTCCCATTATAAAAGTTAAAATGTATTAGGTTTTAAGCTACACTCCACTTCTGATCAAAACAATATTCTCTTCAAATTCTACATAACAACAATCACAAAAAAAGCACAAGTGGTAGCAAATGGCAAAAGAGAAGATTTTGCCTCAATAGACAAAAATCTCCTTTTTCACCATTAACTAGTATTCCAGCAACTTATTCTCCTAAAATTACTCTTCAGGAAAAAAAATTATTTAAATCTAACATTCTTTTTCTTTAAGAAATACTCTAATTTCTTCTGATGTTTTAATACAATTGAATTTTTATACCAAATATCTCAAAATAATAAAGCTTTGTCTCACATATATACTGGCTTTGCTATATTAGTACTAGTAAGTCTTCTTTAGGATTCAAATAACACTAATTACACATCACTTCTAAAACTACTTCTACTTCAATTTTCTAAATTTAAATTTTTGCTCTGAATTCATAAACTGTCAGTATCTATTAATATATTTTCCACAAGATCACTACATTTTTGATTCAGTAATTTAAGTATTTGTAACAGTTAATGTCCCATTTTTTTGGACTTCGATAAATCTACAAAGTGAGACGCATTCATGAGAAATAATTTAAAATGTTTTTAGCTTAAATTCTTCCTTTGGACTGTCAACACATTTCAATAATGAAATAACTAATTGCATTCTTCACCTGAAGCTGAAGAGAAGGTAATGTAGGAGCTTCAATTTCATTAGGCCCACTATTTTCATTATATCACTCAATGAAGAACTCAAAACTAAAGGCAAGGGGATTCAAGATGGCAGGCTAGAGGAAGGATGCATTCCTAGTCACTCTGTGGCTTGGAATTCAAGCAGTGGTAGTACTGCTTCTCTGCAAGGTGGGCAAAAGAGGGATTTCACCAAAATTCAACATTGGACAGTCAGACTGTTGTAGAAACTAAGAAATCTGGGGACGTGAGGACCAAGGATCCACACGCAGCCCAGGCAGGCACATGACAGGACCGCCGACCACACAGAGGACTGCCCACCAGTGCAGAGGACCATGTACAGCTCCCCATTTAACAACACATGGCCACCCTGGCCTGCCTCCATCTTGGAACACTGCAGCCATTGCCATAATTCTCCCCATGTAAGGGCCTCCACATTGGGACAATGGACAGGGCCTGGTGGCAACTGCCCATCGCAGCACCAGATGCCATAGCGCTGCATCTCTGAGAAGGCCGCCCAAGGCCATAGTGCAGTCAACCCTTTCAGCCTCATCTCTGAAAGTGGTGGCATCCATCTTGGAATACCTCCACTGCCATCTTAGATTACCTATGCTGCCACCATCACCATCTTTCATTGTGGCAGCTTCCATCTTGGGACACTGGCCAGGGACTGAAAGCCCAACACCAAGGTACGTACAAGTTTAATGCCAATGCCATCACCAACTAGCGACTTGGCTACTTCCATCTAGGGACAACAGCCAGGACCCAGAAGACCATCATCAAGGTCCCTGAAGGCTTGGTTAACCAGAGGTATCCCTTCTAGGTATGCTAATAGCAACCATCTTGTTGCAGAGGCAGGAGAGAGCCTTGCATGGGGTCGCCTCTTTTTCTCTTTTCTCCTGTTAACAGCCAACTTCTTTCACCCTTCCTACAATCTAATACCTCTATATTCTCACCTCCTAACTCATAAATATCACACCATACACCCCACTCCTTTGTCCACCAGTAGAAACTTTAGACACTTTTGCAGACCTTCTGTTTATATTACAGATAATAACTGAACACATCATTTCTGTTTCTTGTGACAAAACTGTAATCATCTTAACAGGAACTATTTGGTTTGGGGCTATATATTGTTTGAATTGGGATGCTATTAATATTGATCTCCCTCTTAAAGGCAAGACATTGGAAACCTGCAGGGACACTATAAGATTATAGGGTAGAAACTATAACACCTTGGATCCATACTACTAGAGAAGACACACAGAAAGCATGAAAAGACAAGGGAATAAAGTACCCCAAATAAACCAAGATGATACAATAATTGAATCCATTGACAGCAGAGTAGAAATGTCAGAAGGACTTCAGAATATACATAATTAAAATGACCTGCAAAGTAAAAAGTGAGATAAGAGAGCAAATACAGGCAACAAAAGATTACTTCAAGAAAAAGAGATTCTGGAACAACAACAACAAAAAAAAAACGAACAGAAATCCTTGAAATGAAGGAAACAGGAAACCAAAAACTCAATAGAAAGCATCACCAACAGACTACATCACTTGGAAGACAGAACCTCAGACAATGAAGACAAAATATATAATCTTGAAAATAAAGTTGACCACAAAGTGAAGATGGTAGGAAACCATAAACAGAACCTCCAAGAATTATGGAATAGCATCAAAAGACCAAATTTAAGATTTATTGGGATAAAGGAAGGCACAGAGATTCCAATCAAAGGAATACACAATCTTTTCAATGAAATAATATCAGAAAATTTCCCAACCCTGAAGAATGAATTAGAATATCAAATACAAGAGGCTTATAGGACACCAAATATACAACATTACAACAGATCCATACCAAGGCACATTATAATGAAAATGCCTAGCATACAGAATAAAGATAAATTTTTGAAAGCCACAAGAGAAAAGTGGTAGATTACATATGAGGGAAACCAATTTGGATCTCAGCAGATTTCTCAACCCAGACCCTCAAAGGTCCTGGAACAACATATACCAAGCTCTGAAAGAAAATAGATGCCAACCAAGAATCTTATATCCAGCAAAATTAAACTTCAGATTTGATGACAAAATAAAAACCTTCCATGATAAACAAAAGTTAAAAGGAGTTACAACAAGAAAGCCTGCTACAGAACATTATCATCAAAATAATCCCAGAGGAGGAAATGAAAAACAATAATGCAAATCAACAAAGGGAGAACACTGAAGGAAAAGCCAATCAAAGGAGAAACCAAATCAAGTAAAAAACCAAAAACAACCCAAAAACTGGAATACAAAGCATATTTCAATAATAACCCTGAATGTGAATGGCCTAAACTCATCAATTAAAAGACACAGACTGGCAGACTGAATTTTTAAAAAGACCCAACAATATGCTATCTTCAAGAGACTCATCTCATAGGAAAAAACATCCACAAACTGAAGGTGAAAGGATGGGAAAAAACATACCACTCACATGAACCATGTAAACAAGCAAGAGTTTCCATCCTCATATCAGATAAAGTGGACATCAAACCAAAGTTAGTCAAGGGCATAAAGAAGGACATTTCAGAGGCTGGGGTTGTGGCTCAGCGGTAGAGCACTCGCCTAGCACGTGCGCAGCCCAGGTTTAATCCTCAGCACCATGTAAAAACAAAAGCGTTGTGTACAACTAAAAACAAACAAATAAATATTTTTAAAAAATGAAGGACATTTCATACTGCTTACAGGAATCATACATCAACAAAACATAACAGTCATAAATATTTATGCCCCAAATAATGGAGCATCTATATGTATCAAACAAACCCTTCTAAATTTCAAGAATTAAATAGACTACAACACAATAATACTGGGTGACTTTAACACAGCTCTTTTACTTCTGGATGGATATTCCAAACAAAACCTAAACAAAGAAACCAGAGAACTCAATAATACAATGAACAATTTAGACTTACCAGACATATATAGAATATTTCATCCATCCATGAGTGAACACACTTCTTTCTCAGCAGCACATGGATCCTTCAGACCATATAGAATGAAATTAGAAATCAATGATAAAGAAAAAAACAGAAGCTACTCTAACACCTGGAGACAAATGGACAGCAGAAGACATCAGGGTGGAGATAGAAAAAAATTACTATAGGTAAATGAGAACTCCAATACAACAAACCAAAATCTCTGGGACACTATGAAGGCAGTGGTAAAAGGAAAGTTCATTGCATTGAGCTCATTCATTAAAAGAATAAAAGTAACAAATAAACAACTTGACATTACATCTCAAAGCCCTAGAAAAAAGAACAACAAATCAACACCAAAAGTAGAAGACAGGAAATAACTAAAATCAGGGCTGAAATCAATGAAATTGAAACAAAAGAAAAAAACTGACAAAACAAAAAGCTGATTCTTTGAAAAAATAAATAAAATTGAAAAACCTGTAGCCACCATAACAAAAAGAGAGAAAACTCAAATTATTAAATTCATGATGAAAAAGGAAATATCATAACAGATACTAATGAAATACAGAAGATAATTAGAAACTATTTTGAAGTTTTATACTCCAGTAAAATAGAAAATCTTGATGACACCAACAAACTTCTAGAGACATATGATCTGTCCAAACTGAATCACAAGGATATACACAATTTAAACAGATCAATTTTGAGCAGTGAAACAGAAAACATCATCAAAAGCCTACCAACTGAGAAAAGCACAGGACAAGATGAATTCTCAGCAGAGTTCTATAAGACCTTCAGAGAAGAATTAATACCAATACTTCACAAATTATTCCATGAAACAGAAAAGGAAGGAACCCTTCTAAACTCCTTCTATGAGGCTGGATCACCCTGATACCTAAGCTAGACAAAGACACATCAAGGAAAGAAAACTTGAGACCAATATCCCTGATGCAAAAATTCTCAATAAAATTGTAGCAAATCACACAAAAAACCATATTAAAAAGATAGTGCACCATGATCAAGTGGGGTTCATCCCAGGGATGCAAAGCTGGTTCAATATACAGAAATCAATCAATGTAATTCATCATATCAATAGACTTAAAGATAAAAATCATATGATCATCTCAATAGATGCAGAAAAATCATTCGACAAAATACAGCACCCCTTCGTGTTTAAAACACTAGAAAAACTAGGAATAGTAAGAACATACCTCAACATTATTATAAAAGTTATCTATAATAAGCCCAAGGCCAACAAACATTCTAAATGGAGAAAAATTGGAAGCATTCCCTCTAAGAACTGGAACAAGACAGGGCTACACTCTTTCACCACTCCTATTCAAGATAGTCCTTGAAACTCTAGCCAGAGCAATTAGACAAAAGAAACAAAAGGGATACAAATAGGAAAAGAAGAACTCAAACTATCACTATTTGTCAATGTTATGATTCTAAACATAGAGGATCAAAAAAAAAAAATCCACCAGAAAACTTCTAGAATTAATAAATGAATTAAGCAAAGTAGCAGCATATAAAGTCAATACCCATAAATCAAATGCATTTCTATATATCAGTGATGAACCCTCTGAAAGAGAAACTAGGAAAACTACCCCATTCACTATAGCCTCAAAAAAATAAAATACTTGGGAATCAATTTAACAAAAGAGGTGAAAGACCACTACAATGAAAACTATAGAGCACTAAAGAAAGAAATTGAAGAAGACCTTAGAAGATGGAAAGATCTCCCATGTTCTTCGATAGGCAGAATTAATATTGTCAAAATGGCCATACTACCAAAAGCATTATACAGACTTAATGAAATTCCAATTAAAATCCCAACAACATTCCTGATAGGGAAAGAAAAAAAAATGCAATCATGAAATTCATTCAGAAAAACAAGAGACCCAGCCAGGCGCGGTGGCGCACGCCTGTAATCCCAGCACTTGGGAGGCTAAGACAGGAGGATCGCAAGTTCAAAGCCAGCCTCAGCAATGGCGAGATACATAGCAACACAGTGAGGCCCTGTCTCTAAATAAAATACAAAAAACATAGGGCTGGGGATGTGGCCCAGTGGTCCAGTGCCCCTGAGTTCAATCCTCAGTACCCAAAAAAAAAAAAAAAAAAAAAGAAAGAAAGAAAGAAAAACAAGAGACCCAGAATAGCCAAAGCAATCCTTAGCAAGAAGACTGAAGCAGGAGGCATCACAAAACCAGACATTAAACTATACTACAGAGCTATAGTAACAAAAATGGCATAGTATTGGCACCAAAATAGACTTCTTGTAGACCAATAGTACAAAATGCAAGACACACAGACAAACCCACATACATACAGTTATCTCGTATACTGAAAACATACATTTGAGAAAAGATAGCCTCTTTAACAAATGGTGCTAGGAGAACTGGAAATCCATATGTAACAAAATGAAACTAAATCACTCTCTCTCACCCTGCACAAAACTCAATTCAAAGTGGATCAAGGATCTGGGAATTAGATCAGAGACCCTGAACCTAACAGAAGAAAAAGTAGGCCTAAATCTTCATCGTGTCAGATTACATCCTGACTTCCTTAACCAGACTCCTAAAGTGCATTAAAATAAAATCAAGAATCAATAAATGGGATAGCCGGGCGCGGTGGCGCACGCCTGTAATCCCAGCACTTTGGGAGGCTGAGGCAGGAGGATCGCGAGTTCAAAGCCAGCCTCAGCAATGGCGAGGCACTTAGCAACTCAGTGAGACCCTGTCTCTAAATAAAATACAAAAAAGGGCTGGGGATGTGGCCCAGTGGTCGAGTGCCCTGAGTTCAATCCCTGGTACCAAAAAAAAAAAAAAAAAAAAATGGGATAGATTCAAACTAAAAAGCTTCTTCTCAGCAAAAGAAACAATCAATAATGTGAAGAGAGAGCCCACAGAGTGGAAGAACACCTTTACTACATGCACATCAGATAGAGCACTAATTTTCAGGATATATAAAGAACTTTAAAAAATTAACACCAAAAAAACAAATAACACAATCAATAAATGGATTAAGGAGCTGAACAGACACTTCTCAAAAGAAGATATACAATCCATCAACAAATTTATGAAAAAATGTTCAACATCTCTAGTAATTAGAGAAATGCAAATCAAAACTACTCTAAGATTTCATCTCACTCAAGTCAGAATGGCAATTATCAAGAATACAAGTAATAATAAGTGTTGATGAGGATGTAGGGAAAAGGGTACACTCATACATTGCTGGTGGCACTGTAAATTGGTGCAACCACTCTGGAAAACAATATGGAGATTCCTCAAACTTGGAATGGAACCACTATTTAACCAAGCTATCCCACTCCTTGTTTTATACCCAAAGGACTTAAAGTCAGCATATTACAGGGACACAGCCACATCCATGTTTATAGCAGCACAATTCACAATAGCTAAACTATGGAACCAACCTAGATGCCCTTCAATAGATGAATGGATAAAGAAAATGTGGTACATATACACAATGGAATATTACTCAGCCTTAGAGAAGGATGAAATTATGGCATTTGCAGGTGAGTCGATGGAATTAGAGAATATCATGCTAAGTGAAATAAGCCAATGCCAAAAAAAAAAAGCTGAATGTTTTCTCTGATAAGCAGATGCTAATCCATAGTGGTGTGGTGGATAGAGAAGAATGAAGGAACTCTGGTTTGTGTAGAGGGATATGAGGTGAGGGGTGGGGCCATGGGGATGGGAAGGAAGGCAGAATGAGACAGACATCATTACACTATATACATGTATGATTATACTACTGGAGTGACTCTGCACTATGTAGAGCCAGAGGAATGAGAAGTTGTGCTCCATTTGTATACAATATATCAAAATGCATTCTACTGTCCTATATAACTAATTAGAACAAATTTTTAAAAACACAAAAGCCATCAAAAAACATTCAGTCAAATAAGCATGATTATAACAATAAAACTTTATCCATGAACATTGAAAGTTGAATTTATACAAATTTCAAAAAAAAAATTTTATTCTTCTTTTGTTGTCTTTTTCAACCACTTAAAAAATTTAGCAAAGTCAGAAGAAAAACAAGCATCAGGTCAAACTGGCCCACTGGCCAGTTTCAAATTCCTAGTGTATAACACAGACAACATGCTCAAAGACTAGAAGGAAACTGTCCAATGCTGGTGTTATTAATAGTGTACTATAGCTAGTTTTTAACTCTGTAATGCATTCACAAACTATCTAATAAGAAAGCAACTTCTTGGTAAAGCCTTTCTAATAAATTAGTTGCAAAACATACCTCGTGATAGCTAAATGAGTAGATCTTTTGTATAGTGCTGATATTGGCCAATTAAATGTTGAGGGGTTACCTGTTGAAATTATGAATTATGTCTTGAACAAACCATGTCAAATGATTCAATTTGACAGCAATGTATGTCTTGGAAAAACCATCTTAAGTGATTCGATTTGACAGCAATGTGATAGTAGGACAAGCCATTTCTAGTTTCTATCAATAGAAATCAAACTAGTAGTATTTCAGATTTTTTTCAGATTTATGTTAGAACAAATGTTGCAAAATTAAGACAATCACATTCCAAATTAGCTGAGGGAAGCTTTTTAATTAGTTTTTGAACCGCACTCTAACTCACTCTGACAGAGTAGATTCATCTCAAAAGCACATTTTTATACTTAGAATAGAATCAACTTCTAGAGAACGGACATACTTAATGCCAGTCTCAAGAGAAAAGGTGGGTTTCAGTGGATGAGCTTAGACGTTCCTTTGGTTATTAAACCTTAACTAAAGTAAGGAAATTAATACCTACTATTACCATGGTAACTGGCTTGCTTAATTGCTTGAAGGCTAACTTGAATAAGGTACCCCCACTGTCTGTTTAAAAGCATAAAAAAAAAAAAAAAAAAACACTGTTAAGTTAAATGGCACATATAGATAACCATTTCAAATCCAGGACAAAATTAAATAAATAACTCAATGCTTAACTCTGATAGTCAGTTATATTGTTTCATGTGGACAGATTTTCACTTATTATCTCAAATGGTTTCATTCTACTTGGTTCCAAATATGTAAAGGCTAACTGATGCAATAAACGGTTTTATAAATACTGATTTCTTAATCATAAGGCAAGAATGTATACAATTACTCTGAAATTTGCTAATTCACAATGCTTAATATATAATTTCAATTTTTCACTTTGGCAGTTATGCAAATTTTATGAACATTCATTGAGTTTCACAATGGTTTTCTAAGGAATAAAGTAGAATTACCATCACTATGCACAAAGAGAAACTAATAACAAACACTAGCTAACTGACTTTGCAAAAATTAGTAGACTGATCTAGTATTACAAATTATACTAAAAAGAAGCAGAAAATCAGAGTGGAATGAAATCTGGACTTGGAGTCAGAAAACCCAGGCTCCAGTGCTGCCTTGTGTCAGAAAACTTAGAAGTTAAAACAGACTGTATTTCCTTTAAGCACAGGCCATCCAAAGATCACTTCATTAGAAAATATACTTTTAATAGACTGGCTATGTAGTAATTATTTAAAAACTCAGACAATATGTTTCATTTTAACTCACAAATTTTTGTCTAGTAACAATGTAACTGAATTCTGTCAGTAGAAAAGATAACCTCAAAAGTTAGTTTTTACTGCCCTATAGGACAGTTTTGTATCTACTAGCAACCTCATTCTAAACTTCTTTCTCCAATATCCATATAATTTTTGTTGCTCTTTTGAAACAACTTTATCATGCTGCCAGTTCCCTCATTAATAAAATGAATACATGCAATGTGTTATATCTATATTTGTATAAGAATCTGTCTTAGCAGGTGCAGTAGTGCATGCTAATAATCCCAGCAGCTTGGGAGGCTGAGGCAGGATGATGGCAAGTTCAAACCCAGCCTCAGCAACTTAATGAGAACCTGTCTCGAAATGAAAATTAAAATAAAAATAAAAAACAGACTGGGGATGTGGCTGAATGGATAAGCACCCCCAGATTCAATCTGGAGTACCAAAAAAAAAAAAAAAAAATCTGTCTTTATTTAAATTTTTTTCAAAATGATGTTTGACACTTAATCACGTAGCATCCACTTGAGTAAGTCACTTTGCTTTTCTAAGTTTTCCTCATGTGAAAATAGGATTATACTACTTGACTTATGATAATGTTATTTTTATATATTATGTAACTTATCTTGTTGACCATGGGGCTATTGCGAAGATAAGCAATGATAAACATGATGTCACATTTTTCAAATTGTAGTTATACATGACTTGGAATAATGGTAGGAATATCGATAGGTCTTTACTGTTATTATACAACATCCCCTATAGTATACAGGAATCCCTTAAGAGGGATAAAAAAAAATCCATGAATCTGGGGTACAAATAGAGATACCAATCCACACAAATTAGACAAGATATATAAACTCATCAGCAGTTAATTAAGCATTTAAGTACTTAATAGGTAGAATGTTCTTTTAAATGATAAATTCAAACTGAGAAGAGAAAAATGGATTCACTTAGCCAATACAAAACTTTATTGTTACCCATTAGGCCTGACTCAAGGAGTAATGAATTTCAACATTAATGTATTTTCTTTCTCTTTAACTATACTTCACAAACTGTATTTAGGGATTTCCAAGTGTAATCTAATATTCATGTACTAATACAACTTTTGATATGGGAAGAAAGGAATGCAGAAAAAGAAACTACAGTGACTGATAAAGTTACAAGACCAGATAAATAAGCATTTTTAAATAATCTAACATAAAAGCTTATAAAACCAAAGCAACCTAAATATTTAGCAATTCGGTTTAGGATCAATGTCCTATTTTTGGTTAAGACAGTTTGGATTTCACCTACATAATTATATATTTTTATTGAGAGGCAACTTCCAAGTCAAAAAAATTTCAAATTTAATTAATGATGCAATGAACTTTTAAAAGTCTGGGCCTGCTAATATAGACTATATATTATGCCACAAAACAACTCTTAGCAAATATTAAAAAGTAGGGATACTACCCTGTATTCTATCATATCATAATGGAATGAAATTAGAAATCAATGATAAAATAGGAAATAAAAGCTACTCCAACACCTGGAGACTAAATAATATGCTACTGAATGAACAATGGGTTGCAGAAGACATTACGGAGGAGACAGAAAAATTCTTTTTTTTTTTTAATTTTTTTATTATTTATTTACTTATTCATCATGCACAAGTATAGTATCTTTTTACATACAAATGCTTGTATACAAAGTATATAAGTACCATTCAGATCTTCAATCATGCATTTAGGATAATGATATCCATCTCATTCAACCACCAATTTTTTTCCAACCCCCCCCCTTACTCCCTCCCTCCCCTCCCTTTCCGTTGACCATTCTAGTGTTCCTCTGATCCTATGTACCCCCTTCCAACAACTCTGTGAACCAGCCTCCTTATATCAGAGAAAACATTCGGTACTTGGATTTTTGAGATTGACTAATTTCACTTAGCATTATATTCTCCAACTTCATCCATTTACCTGCAAATGCCATTATTTTATTCTCTCTTATTGCTGAGTAAAATTCCATTTTGTATATATACCATATTTTCTTTATCCACTCATCTACTGAGGGGCATCTAGGTTGGTTCCATAACCTAGCTATTGTGAATTGTGCTGCTATAAACATTGAAGTGGCTGTGTCACTGTAATATGCTGTTTTTAAGTCTTTTGGGAATAGACCCAGGAGTGGGATGGCTGGGTCATAGGGTGGTTCCATTCCCATTTTCCCAAGAAATCTCCATACTGCTTTCCATAGCGGTTGCACCATTTTGCAGTCCCACCAGCAATGTATGAGTGTGCCTTTTTCCCCACATCCTCTCCAACATTTATTGTTGTTTGTGTTCTTGATAGCTGCCATTCTGACTGGAGTGAAATGAAATCTTAGAGTAGTTTTGATTTGCATTTCTCTAATTGCCAGTGATGTTGAGCATTTTTTCATGTATTTGTTGATTAATCGTGTATCTTCTTCTGAGAAGTGTCTTTTCAATTCCTTAGCCCATTTATTGATTGGGTTATTTGCTTTTTTGGTGTTAAGTTTTTTTAGTTCTATATACATTCTGAAAAATTCTTAGAGGTGAATGAGAACACAGACACAACATATCAAAATCTCTGGGACACTATGAAGGCAGTTCTAACATTGCATGGAGTTCATTCCCTCAAAGAAGAAGAAGTCAACAAATAAATGACTTAAAATTACATCTCAAAGCCCTAGAAAAAAAAGAATCCAACACCAAAAGCAGTAGAAGACAGGAAATAATTAAAATCAGAGCTGAAATCAATGAAATTGAAACAAAAGAAACAATTGAAAAATTTGAAAAACTAAAAGTTGGTTCTTTGAAAAAATAAATAAAATTGACAGATCCTTAGCCAGGCTAACAAAGAGAAAGAGAGAGAAAACTCAAATTACTAACCTACATGATGAAAAAGGAAATAACACAACAGACACTACAGAAATGCAGAAGATAATTAGAAATTATTTTGAAAACTTTTACTCCAATAAAATACAAAATATCAAAGGCATCAACAAATTTCTAGAGTCCTATGATTTGCCCAAATTGAAGCTGGATGATATATACAATTTAAACAGACCAATTTCAAGTGATGAAATAGAAGATGCCATCAGAAGCCTACCAACCAAGAAAAGCCCAGAACCAGATGGATACACAGCCGAGTTCTACAAGACCTTTAAAGAAGACCTAATACCAATACTCTTCAATTTATTTCAGAAAATAGAAAAAAGAGGGAGCACTTCCAAACTCATTCTATGAGGCCAATATCACTGATTCCAAAACCAGGCAAAGACACATCAAAGAAAGAAAACTTCAGACCAATATCTCTAATGAACATGCATGCAAAAATTCTCAATAAAATTCTGGCAAAACGAATACAAAAATATATCGAAAAGATAGTACACCACGATCAAGTGGGGTTCATTCCAGGGATACAAGTTGGTTAAACATACAGAAATCAATAAATGTAATTCATCACATCAATCGACTTAAAGATAAGAACTATATGATCATCTCAATAGATGCAGAAAAAGCATTCAACAAAATACAGCACCCTTTCATGTTCAAAACACTAGAAAAACTAGGGATAACAGGAACATATCTCAATGTCGTAAAAGCTATCTATGTTAAGCCCCAGGCCAACATCATTTTAAATGGAGGAAAAATTGGAAGCATTCCATCTAAGAACTGGAACAAGACAGGGATGCTCTCTTTCACCACTTCTATTTAACATAGTTCTTGAAACACTGGCCACAGCAATTAGATAGACAAAAGAAATTAAAGGGATAGAGAGAGGTAAAGAAGACCTCAAATTAGCACTATTTGCCAATGTTATGATTCTATACCTAGATGACCCAAAAAATTCCACCAGAAAACTTCTAGAACTCATAAATGAATTCAGCAAAGTAGCAGGATATAAAATCAACACCCATAAATCAAAGGCATTTATGTATATCAGTAACAAATCCTCTGAAAGGGAAAGGAGGAAAACTACTCCATTTACAATTGCATCAAAAATAAAATAAAATACTTGGGAATCAATTAAAGAGGTGAAAGACCTCTACAACAAAAACTACAGAACGTTAAAGAAAGAAATTAAAGAAGACCTTAGAAGATGGAAAGATCTACCTTGTTCTTGGGTAGGCAAAATTAATAGTCAAAATGACCATACTACCAGAAGCACTATACAAATTTAATGCAATTCCAATCAAAATCTCAATGATATTCCTCATAGAAATAGAAAAAGCAGTCATGAAATTTATCTGGAAAAATAAGAGACCCTGAATAGCTAAAGCAATCCTTAGCAAGAAGAGTAAAGCAGGTGGCATCACTATACCAGAACTTAAACTACTCTACAGAGCTACAGTAACAAAAACAGTATGGTATTGGCACCAAAATAGACTTGTAGACCAACGGTACAAAATAGAGGATACAGAGACTAATACATATAATTAGTTATCTTATATTAGACAAAGGCACCAAAAATGAACATTGGAGAAAAGATAGCCTCTTCAACAAATGGTGCTGGAGAAACTGGGAATCTATATGCAACAAAATGAAATTAAACCCCTATCTCTCACCATGCACAAAACTCAACTCAAAGTGGATCAAGGACCTAGGAATTAAACCAGAGACACTGCACCTTTTAGAAGAAAAACTAGGCCCAAATCTCTATCATGTCAGATTAGGCCCTTAACTTCCTTAAAAGGACTCCTATAGCACAAGAATTCATATCAAGAATCAATAAATGAGATGGATTCAAACTAAAAAGCTTCTTCTCAGCAAAAGGAACAATCAGTGAGGTGAATAGAGAGCCTACAATTAGGGAGCAAATTTTTACCACCACACACACACACACACACACACACACGTCAGAGCACTAATCTCTAGGATATATAAAGAACTCAAAAAGCTAAACACCAAAAAAACAAATAAACCTATCAATAAATGGGCCAAGGAACTGAACAGACACTTTTCAGAAGATGATATACAATCAATCAACAAATAAATGAAAAAATGTTCAACATCTCTAGCAATTAGAGAAATGAAAATCAAAATGATTTCATCTCACTCCAGTCAGAATGGCAGCTATTAAGAATACAAACAAGCTGGGTGCGGTGGTGCACACCTGTAATCCCAGCACTTGGGAGGCTGAGGCAGGAGGATCACAAGTTCAAAGTCAGCCTCAGCAATGGTGAGGCACTTAGCAACTCAGTAAGACCCTGTCTCTAATAAAATACACAAAAGGGCTGGGGATGTGGCCCAGTGGTCGAGTGCCCCTGAGATCAATCCCCAGTACCAAAAAAAAAAAAAAAAAAAAAAAAAGAATACAAACAACAATAAGTGTTGTTGAGGATGTGGGGAAAAAGGCATACTCACACATTGCTGGTAGGACCGCAAATTGGTGCAGCCAATCTAGAAAGCAGTATGGAGACTTCTTGGAAAACTGGGAATGGAACCACCATTTGACTCAGCTATCCCTCTCCTTGGTCTATACCCAAAGTACTTAAAGTCAGCATACTACAGGGACACAGGCATATCCATGTTTATAGCAGCACAATTCACAATAGCTAAACTGTGGAACCAACGTAGATGCCCTTCAGCAGATGAATGGATTTTTTAAAATGTGGTACACAATGGAATACTATTCAGCATTGAAAAAGAATAAAATCATGGCACTTGCAGGTAAATGGATGGAGTTGGAGAATATAATGCTAAGTGAAGTTAGCCAATCTTAAAAAACCAATATGCCAAATGTTTTCTCTGATTTAAGGATGCTGATTCATAATGTGCTGCAGCTGGGGCAGTAGGGGCTAGATGAACTCTAAATAGGGCAAAGTGAAAAAGGGGAGAGAGGGGAAGGGAAGGGGCACAGGGATAGGAAAGATGGTAGCATGCAATGGTCATCACTACCCTAAGTACACATATGAAGACATGAATGATGTGACTCTACTTTTTGTACAACCAGAGATATGAAAAATTGTGTTCTATATGTGTAATATGAATTGTAATGCATTCTGCTGTCATATATAACAAATTAAATTTTTTTTTTAATTGTTAAAAAAAAACAGTCTGGGCCTGGGTTAGGCATGGTGGCACAGACCTATAATCTCAACTCCAGAGGCTAAGGCAGAAGGATTCCAAATTTGAGATCAGCCTCAGCAACTTAGTGAGGCCATAAGCAACTTAGTGAGACCCTGTCTCAAAACAAAAGTTAAGTGCCCCTGGGTTCAATCCCCAGTACCCACCCCTCAAAAAAGAGTCTGGGTCTGATTTCTCTGATTTCTTTTAATTTATTATATTATTTTCAGAAAATGTAACCATGCATATTATACATACTTAACAATATACTAGCAACCATTTTATATATATCTATACACACACAAATACATACCTATACATATATAATCTTAATGTGTACATCATTTATATCTTGATTGTAAAAGGTATTGCTTATAAGGTATTGTCCTGTTTGTTTGTTTTTGTTTTGTTTTTTGTGGTGCAGGGATTGAACCCAGGGCCTTGTGCACGTAAGGCAAGCACTCTACCAACTGAGGTTTATTCCCCAGCCTGTGTCCTGTATTGCTTTTAAGAATTCATTTTTAGGGCTGGGGTTGTGGCTCAGTGGTAGAGCACTTGCCTAGCTTGTGTGAGGCACTAGGTTCAACTCTCAACACAACAGAAAAGAATAAGCAAAGATATTGTGTCCATCCATAGCTGAAAAAAAAATTTTTTTAATTCCTTTCTAGGGGCTGGGAGTTGTAGTTCAGTGGTTGAGTGCTTGCCTCATATGTGTGAGGCACTGGTAGAATCCTCAGCACCACATAAAAATAAAAGAAAGGAATTGTGTCCATCTACAATTAAAATTATATTTTTGGAAAAAGGAATTCCTTTTTACTTTTCTATGAGCTTATTCCAAAAATAAGAAGGGATGGAGGAAAATAGATGAACTAAAGAATCTCTGACAAAGTTCTTCATTAAATCCCCTAAAGAGGGCTGGGGTTGTAGCTCAGAGGTAGAGTGCTTGCCTGGCATATGTGGGGCACTGGGTTCAATCCTCAGTACCACATAAAAATAAAATAAAGGTATTGTGTCCACCTACAACTAAAATAAATACATGTTTTTTTTAAAAAATCCCCTAAAGAGACTTTCAAGACTTTCATCAATCTATTACTATATTTCTGATAACTTCTCTCTCAATAACCCAAGCAAGCAAATCAGAAAAAAGTCTGCTGTAGTAATTATAAAAAGTAGTGGGATATTTTGAGAGACTTAGCTCTTTTAGGCACCTAACAAGTTTTCATAACTGTCAAATATTATCTAAAGCATAATTCTGTATTAATAAAGCCAAGTGAAATTAAGTAAAAATGGAATGAATTAAATGAAATGCCATTAAAATGGTAGCACAGGGGAAAAGGATAAAAGCTTCTGTCTCTCTGCTATGTCATAGTAAGGAGCCAGCCACATTGCCCATAAACCAGGAACACAATTTGGGGATTTTGTTTGTTTGTTTGTTTGTTTGTTTTGGGTACCAGGGATTGAACCCAGGAGCACTTTACCACTGAGCCACATCCCCAGCCTTTTTGTATATTTTATTTAGATACAGGATCTCGCTGAGTTGCTTAGGGCCTCAGTAAGTTGGTGAGGCTGGCTTAGAACTCACAATTCTCCTTCCTCAGCTTCCCAAGCTCTTGGGATTACGGGCATGCATCAACCAAATAATTCATTATTTTTAATGATTTTCCCCTGTGCTTTAAGTAGCTACAGGCAGTCAGCTAAAATCAACATTATGAACTGGCAAACTGCAGGGAAAGTTTTCAAGTAAGTCAATATAAAACTTGCCTAAGGGCTGGGGCTGGGGCTCAGTGGTAGGGCACTTGCCAGTGTGGGGCACTGGGTTCGAACTTCAGCACCACATAAAAATAAATAAAGATGTCCATCACAACTAAAAAAAAAAAATCTTTAAACTTGCTTAAGCTGCCTATTTTTCCTTTTGTGTTTATTACTATTATTTCATATGGCTTGAGATGAAATTTTATAGGACTCATTATTATGTGGACATTGATAGCCTTAGACCTTGACCCTTTCCATAGTACCAATAAATCTAATTCAAATAATGACCAACTACCCATAAAGCCACTGTGCTTAAGGTAAACTGTACCATTCCCAGTTCCCATGGTAGACTCAAGTGGTCTAAAATTAATCCCATTACCCTTGCCACAATGATGACTCAGCAACTAGGCCTGCACAAAACAACCTCCTGTATTTGGCTTAAGAATAAAATACATGATTTAATTCAGGCCAATGAGACACAGGAGTTTTCAGGACAATTTCTCAGAATAACACTGTCTTGCTCTTATAAGACACTAACAGAAGAGATGCCCCCTATTTGAGAATGTGAAGCTCAGTTCTTCCACGGTCATTTTGCCACCCTGAAGGACGTCAACTTGAGGAAAATGAAAATTTTTTAAAAAAGGGGGGGGGGGGGGGTTGGGGTTGTGGCTCAACGGTAGAGCACTCGCCTAGCACGTGCGCAGCTCGGGTTTGATCCTCAGCACGTGCGCAGCTCGGGTTTGATCCTCAGCACCATGTAAAAATAAATACATTGTATACAACTAAAAGCAAAAATAAATAAATATATTTTTTTAAAAAAGCCAACACATAGAAGAAAGCAAAGATGAGAAATGGAGCCACAGTCAATGAACTAAACCAGTCTTGAACTCAGCCCTATTTCAGCCTTCAAGTTCCATTGTAACAACAAATTGCCTGTTTTTAAGCCTAGTTCAATCAAGATTTCAAACTTATATTCTCATACACAAATATAATTGAAAAGAAAATCATGTAATCAATACATTTCTTTTTTTTAATCCTTTATCTTAAATAAAAATAAAGTTGGATAAATAATGCAGGCAGAACCAAGTATGCAGTACCAAAACTTTCCAGACTAAGGATGCAGCTTAGTGATAGAGTTCTTGCCTAGCATACATGAAGTCCTAGATTCAATTCCCAGAACCACACAAAAAAAAATTCCAGTAGCAATTTAACAGAGAGTTATCAGTTATCTAAATGAGAATGATGTTTAACTTCAGGATATAAAGCTCTGCACTGGATTGAAATTCAGCATTGCCAGTAGAAAGAAAAAGACAAAAATTTTACAAGACTAATTTTAGTGTGGGTGGAAGAAGGAAAGATAAAAATGGAGACAGGATGAAAAAGACACCAGAAAATCAATGTAATCTATAAAAATCAAAATTTATCATGGAAACTTTTTTTTTTTTTTTTTTTATCAGGGATTGAATCAGGGGCCCTCGACCACTGGGTTACAAGCCCTTTTTTGTATTTTTATTAGAGACAGGGTCTCACTGAGTTGCTAAGTGCCTCGCCATGCTGAGGCTGGCTTTGAACTCACGATCCTCCTGCCTCAGCCTCCCACAGTGCTGGGATTACAGGCATGCGCCAAATGGAAACTTTTATAACAACATCAAATATTATCTCAGACAAAGCAAGTTTATGTAATTATGAATAAAAAAGAAAATCAAGAATTTTGTTTTTGTGTACCTCCTACAAGGAAAAAAGTTCTCTTCCAGGCCAATCATCATTCCCCTGTAGTTCAGTGATTCTGGTTTATGAATTAACAGCAAAAATAGATCTGGGCCGGGCAGGTGCTGGCCCACACCTGTAATCACAGCGGCCAGCGAGACTGAGGTAGGAGGATTGTGAGTTCAAAGCCAGCCTCAGCAAAAGCGAAGCACTAAGCAACTCAGTGAGACCCGGTCTCTAAATAAAATACAAAATAGGGTTGAGGATGTAGCTCTATGGTTGAGTGCCCCTGAGTTCAATCCCTGATACCCGCCCTGCCCCCCAAATAAAGTCTGGTATCAAGAGGTGACTTCTCATGCTTCACATCAAAATTTACAGAAGGCAGTATTTTTTCTGATGACTTCTATTATTCCTACTACAGACTAGGAAAGTCCCATACTTCCAGCTTCTTGGCTTCAAAGAGAGCTAAAGAGAAGATGAATCTCTGTTATCCTCTGGATAGCTTACCTGCAAAACTAACAGGAGAACGGATTATAAAAATGCAAGAGAAGAACACTGAAATCAGAAAGAAACAAAGGCATGAAGTGGGCTTGGAAGAGAATATGAAATCATTCTAATTTCTTATTTCTCCATGAAGAAATTGTTCAAAAAGTATCTTCTGTCTTAATCTTTCCTCCTGTTAAGCATTTTGCCAAAGGGAAAAAGTCACCTTAAAAACAAGTTGAGGGCTGGGGTTGTGGCTCAGCATTAAGAGTACTGGCCTAGCATGTGCGCGGCGCTGGGTTCAATCCTCAGCACCATGTAAAAGAAAAATAAATAGAATAAAGGTATTGTGTCCAAATACAACTAAAAAATAAATGTTCTTTTTTAAAAAGTTGATTAAAATTTTTATAAAAGATCACCTTAACTTTTTTCAAAGAGCTAAAGTCTCCTAAAATAAAATTTTAAAAAATTCCCCAGTACCTCTTTAAGAGAAGGTAATTCTATCTATGCATTTAACAGGTGACCAGATTTCATTCATATGCAAATTGAGCAGTTTTCTATATATACAGAAAATCAAATTCAATTATATCAAACTCTAAATTACACAAATTATATCCAAAATTTATATCTAAAATCAATAACAGCAAAAATGACCTCCTACCTAGAAATAAACATAACAAAATATATAAGGGCCATTTTAAAGGCAACTAGAAAATTTTACTGACATCAAGAAAGGACTGGAGGGAGGGCTGGGGTTATGGCTCAGTGGTAGTACACTCATCTGACACGTGTGAGGCCCTGGGTTTGATCCTGAGCACCACATAAAAATAAATAAAATAAAGGTATTGTGTCCAACCACAACTAAAAAATAAACATTTTTTAAAAAGACTCCATTAAGGGGCTGGGGTTGTGGCTCAGCGGTAGAGCGCTCGCCTAGCATGTGCGCGGCCCGGGTTCAATCCTTAGCACCACATAAAAATAAAGGCATTGTGTACAACTAAAACAAATAAATAAATATTTTTTTAAAGACTCCATTAAAAGAAAGAACTAATAAATGAATTCAGTTAAGTAGCAGAATACAAAATCAATACATACACAAAAAATCAGTTGCATTTCCTTACACCAAAAATATTCTGTCAAAAAGAGAAATCATCCCATTTGTGATAACATCAAAAAGCATAAGATAGCCGGGCGCGGTGGCGCACGCCTGTAATCCCAGCACTTTGGGAGGCTGAGGCAGGAGGATCGCGAGTTCAAAGCCAGCCTCAGCAATGGCGAGGCACTTAGCAACTCAGTGAGACCCTGTCTCTAATAAAATACAAAAAAGGGCTGGGGATGTGGCCCAGTGGTCGAGTGACCCTGAGTTCAATCCCCGGTACCCACAAAAAAGAAAAAAAAAAAAAGCATAACATACTCAGGAACTTAATAATTTTAATCAAGTAACCTATAAAATGAAACTAGAAAATATAAAACACTGATGAAAGAAACTAAAGATAATACAAATAAAGATACCACATGTTCATGGATTAGAAGAATGAACATTGTTAAAACCTAAAGAGATATACAGAGTGAATACAATTCCTATCAAAATTCCAGTGGCATTTCTCACAGAATTTTTTTTAAAAAAAAATCAATTGCAAAATTGGTATGGAACAAAAGATTTGGAAGAATCAAAACAATCCCTCCCACCTCGTGCTGGGATAGAAGCAAAGTCTCATACATGGTAGCCAAACCCTCTACCACTGAACTACATTCCCAGACCATCAAAACAATGTCCAGAAGGAAAAATGAAGTTGAAGGTATCACAACTTCCTGATTTCAAATTATACTACTGAGATATAGTGATCAAAACAGTATGGCACTAGCATAAAAATATGCACAAAGACCAATGGAACAGAATAGAGAAGTCAGAAATAAATCAAAGCATACACAGTAAATTAATTTTGGACAAGGTTTCCAAGAAGACACTTCAATAAATGGTGTTGGGAGCCAGGTCTGGTGGCAAATACCTGTAATTCCAGTTACTTGGAAGCCTGAGGGAGGAGGATCCCAAGTTCAAGGCCAGCCTGGGCAACTCTGCAAGACCTTGTCTCAAAATTAAATGTATAAAGGGCTGGGGAGTGTAGCTCAGTGGTAGAGCACTTCTCTAGCATGTTTGAGACCCTGGGTTCAATTCCTAGTACAAAAAAAAAAAAAAATAAGTTAAGTAATTAAAATGGTACTTAGAAAGTAGATATCCACATGCAAAAGAATAAACCTAGAGCTGGGGATGTCGGTGGTAGAGCACCTGCCTCGCACATGTGAGGCCCTAGGTTCAACCCCCACCACCACACCCACACACACAAAGAATAAACCTGAATGATTATATTATACCATACATAAAAATCAATATAAAATGAATTAAAGACCTAAAACTAGAAGAAAACAAGGAAAAGTTCCTTGATAATTGATCTTGGCTACAATGTTTTGGATATCACATCAAAAGTTCAGGCAACAAAAGTAAAAATAAACAAGTGAGACTACATCAAACTAAAAGGCTTCCGTACAGCAAAGCAACAATCAACAAAATAAAAAGAAAGCCTAGATAATGGAAAAAATATTTTCAAATTATACATATAAGGAATTTAGTGTCCAAAATATATTAGAAACTCATAAACTCACAAGCAAATAACAACAATTTAAAAATGGGCAAAGAACTTGAATATAGATATTTCCAAATCAGATAAAAAAATGACCAAACATTATATGAAAAGGTGCTCAGCATCACTAATCATCAGGGGAATGCAAATCAAAACCATGATGACCCAGCAGCATAGGAGGCTAAGGCAGGGGAATTCCGAGTTCAAGGCCAACCTCAGCATCTTAGCAAGGACCTAAGCAACTCAATGAGACCCTGTCTCTAAATACAATATTAAAAGGGCTAGGGATGTGGCTCAGTGGTTAAATGCTACTGGATTCAATCCCTGGTCCACCCCCCAACCCCTGACAAAAATCAGCACTTCATAGAGATATCTTGGTTTCCACATTTTGTAGCATTATTCATAATAGCTAAGGTATGGAAGTAATCTAAGTGTCCATCAATGTATAAAGAAACTGTGACACACACACATAAAACAGAATATTATTCAGAGTTCAATAAGATGGAAATACTGCCATTTGCAACAATATGTATATATCTGGAGAATACCATGTTAAGTGAAATAAGTCAGACTCAAATAGAAAAACATGGCATGATCTCACTTAAATACACAATCTTTAGAAAGTTCAAATACTTAGAAATAAACATTAGACCCTGACTACTAGAGTCAAAGAGGGGGAGGAAAGAGGAGAAGGAAGGTCAAAGGGCACAAACTTAGTGACAAAGAATAAATAAGTCTAGAAATCTAATTATAAAATGGGTACATTACATAGTACACTGAAATTTTATGAAGAGAGTAAATTTTAGATGCTCTTAACCAAACAAAGAAAATAAAAGGTAACTGTGGAAGCTAATGGATATTAATTTAAATAACCATAGTATTTAACCACTTCACTACATGTATTTCAAAACTTTATGTTGTATACCCTAAAAATACGTACTAAATAAATAAATACAACATACCATACCATCTCCAGAAATAGATCCAGGTAAATAAGGAACACTGAAAAGGAACAAATTGTTCAATAAATGGGGTCACCACAACTGGCTATCCCATTATTGGCAAAAATTTAAAAGACTGATTATATACAGTATTTGCAAGAGAGCAGAAACTAGTCCTACCATTTTGAGAGATGTTTTGTAGAAGACACCAAAAGTTAAATCTGCATAAACTTCAAATCAGCAACTACATCTATGCTAAGGAAATACTGGCATATATACACAAAGAAGTAAAGGATGTTCATTACAATTTAGAATAGCAAAAATACTGAAAGCAATTAGTAGGGTAAATTAATAGTTAAACAATGACACATCCACAATATAGTGTACTAAGCAAACAGTAAAAGAAAACAGAAGTATGTATTAACAAGTTCTTTATGATATGTGCTAAGTGAAACAGGAAAAACTGTCAGCAATAGTTACCATTTAAATTTTAATATAAAATGAAATTCTGTGTACAGTTGTCCCTCAGTACTTAGGGGGATTAGTTCCAGGACCACCCCCTATATACCAAAATGAGTACATGCTCAAGTCTCATATAAAATGGTGGTTTATTTGTAATAAAGCCTATAAGTCATCTAGAGTTTGACTTATAATACTTAATACAATGTAAATACTATGTAGTTGTTATACTATACTGTTTAGGAAATAATGACAAGAAAAAAATGGTTCCATACAGACATAATTTTTTTTTTCTGAATATTTATTGATCCATGATAAGCTGAATCCACTGATGATGATAATAACCCATAGATACAGAGGGCTGACTGTATATGTAAATGTAAAAAAACAATCCAGGAGAATATATATCAGTTAATAAGGGTCCCTACAGGGAACAGAACAGCACTGAGGTCAGATATGTAAAGAGGGGGGTTCAATATTCTATAGTTCATTTGCTTTTCAACATGCACAATATTTATTCTCTCATTCCTATTCTCTGTCCCCATACCCTTTCCTTTTCCCTCCCCAACCTCTCTTTCCTGTCCCACTTTCCACCCTCTCTCCCCCATCTATATCTTTCTTGCAATCTGAGGAATAATATGAAAGGCCTCTATAAATAATAAACAGTGGTTTATATTTTTTCAACTTAGAATCCTGAGAATAAACACATCTAATGGTTTTAGTAAAAACAGGAATGCATAGAGGAAAGAGGCTAGTTACCTTAATACTAGAGAAGAAGGGGGCTGGGAAATATCTCAGTGGTGGGGCACTTGCCTAGCATGCTTGAGGCTCTAGGTTCAATCCCCAGCACCCCCCCCACACACACACACACAAATACATACTAGGAAAGAAAAGGGTTTCAGGCCCATTGGTGCAGTATGTTTTAAGAGTAACCTATTCCACACCCCACCATGTATAACAGTAAAGCTTTTTGGTGAAATCTAATTGTCTTAAGCCCAACAGGAAAATTCCATTCCCAACATCATACAATCAATTCAGAGATAAGAAACTATAACCCAGGTCTCAGTTCTCTGGAGTCCATCTCCTGGTTTTAATTATTGGTTCCAAGATGGCCCAATTACAATAACTCAGACACTACTTATATGATGAGGGAAAGGATGCTTTTCCTCCTGCTAGGTATGAATGAAGAATATGTTTGATGAAGATAGCCATCTTATTATAACCATACAAGAAATGACCTTCAGGGTCTGAGCCCAAGAGTTCAAGACCAGCCTGGGCAACATAGTGAGACTCTGTCAAGAAAGAAAGGAAGACAGGAAAAGATGGTTTAAGTTACCTACTACTTAAAGTCAATGCACAGGGCCAGAAAATTGTCAGAAAGCCACTCTACCTCAGGCTATATCCATTAAAGAGGTCAAGAGGTTAACAAATAACCTCTTTTTTAAAAAATCTTTTAGTAGTTGTAGATGGACAATATGCCTTTATTTTATTTCTTTTTTTTTTTTTAATGTGGTGCTAATGATTAAACCCAGTGCCTCATATGTGTAGGCAAACGCTCTGCCACTGAGCTACTACAGCCCCAGTCCAACAATTAACCTCTTATTGCTGAAGTCAGCTTGACTTTTGTTGCCGCCTGAAGCTTGGTTTTTCCAATGAAAGCATCCTTGTTAACAGGATAACTAAAACCTAAAACCTAATATCTTTTTTTTTTTTTTTTTACCATGATGGGGATCAAACCCAGGGCCTTGCAGATGGTAGGCAAGTCCTCTATCGCTGAGCTACATCCCTGGCCCTAATACCACTTCTTAATCTGATCTCTTAAGACAGTACAAAACTCCATTATCTTTAGCTATGATAATTTATTTAACTATTACCTACTGATGACAGGATGCTTGAAAAATTTACCATAAATAATCCTCAATGAACACCCATGTACATATGTGGGGGTTTCTAGACATTATTATTATTATTATTTCTAAAGGACAATTTCCTAGATATGAAACTATAGGACATATTGTACTCCTGTTTCTCTGCCTGACTTCTCACAAATGCATTTTTCACAATAGCCCATTAACCCCAAAAGGAAAAAAACAACCCAAGAAGCAAACTACACAGAAAGCCAGGAAAAACTTTACACTATCTGGATTAGAATAAACCCTTAGTGAAGGATTTTGAACTGACAAGCAAAGATGCTTAAAAAGCAATGCATGGTAGCACATGCCTGTAGACCCAGCACTTGGGAGATTGAGGTAGGAGAATCACCTGAGCCCAAGAGTTCAAGACCAGCCTGAGCAACATAGTGAGACTGTCAAGAAAGAAAGGAAGACAGGAAAAGATGGTTTAAGATATCTACTACTCCAAAAAGAATACTTTGATCAAAACAAATACATAAAGGGCCTATGGGTTAATTATGAGTTATAATATAACCATATATAACTCATCTAACTTCCTGGAGTTAAACAGAAATCAAGCTGAAGGTATTTGAGTTGATATTTATAAACTTTCATCATCACCATCATCATCATCATCAATAGCACAACCATTTATGTCTATGTCTTATCCCCCACTTGTCCACTGGGTCAGAATTCCAAATAAAATAAACGGTGCCTCTCGGTTTTTTGACTAGCTCTCCTCCAATGACCTCCCAAACACCCTGCTCTACCATTTGTTCCCTCAAAGACACTCTGTCATTCCAGTGACTGAATTCTTCCATAATCTTAAATCTGGAATGTCCCCCAAAGTCTCATGTGTTCAGAGGTAGGGCTTTTGGGAAATAATTGGATCATGAGGATTCTGACCTCATCAGTGGATTAATTCATTGGTGAGACGTAGACATTGGGGGAAGAGCAAATAAGTCTCTCCCCTCTCCTCCTGTCCCTTTTCTATCCCCTCCATCCTTTCTGTCTCCCTTAGCTTTCTAGCAGCCATAAGCTGAGCAACTTTCCTCTGCTACACCTTTCTGCCATAATGTTCTGCTTCACCTTTAGCCCACTTAATCCTAGAGCAATGGAGCTGGCCAACCATAGAGTAAATTCTCTGAAACCATGAGCCAAAATAAATCTTTCTTCTTCTAAGTTGTTTTTGTCAGGTATTTTGGTCACAGTAATGAAATGCTGAACAAATACACAAATGATAGCAAATTCTTAGGACACCAAACAGAAAAGTGACAAAAGAAAATAGATAAATTGGAGCTGATCAAAATTAAAAACTTTTGGGAATGGAAGAACATTATCGAAAGAGTGAAAATTAATTAGAATGGGAGGAATTATTTGCAAAACATATTAATGATAAAAGTTTAATATTCAAATAGATTCTCTAAAATTCAACAACAAAAAGACAAACAATAAAGAAATAGGCAAATCTGCATCTAATAGAAGAAAAAGTAGGCCCTAATCTCCATCATGACGGATTAGGCCCCAACTTCCTTAATAATGTCAAGAATCAATAAATGGGATGGATTCAAACTAAAAGTTTCTTCTCAGCAAAAGAAACAATCAGTGAGGTGAATAGAGAGCCCACATCTTGGGAGCAAATTTTTACCCCTAACATATCAGATGGAGCACTAATCTCTACGGTATATAAAGAACTCAAAAAGCTAAACACCAAAAAAAAAAAAAAAAAAAAAAAAAAAAAACAACAACAACAAATAACCCAATCAATAAATGGGCCAAGGAACTGAACAGACACTTATCAGAAGATGATATACAATCAATCAACAAATATATGAAAAATGTTCAACATCTCTAGTAATTAGAGAAATGAAAATCAAAACTACTCTAAGATTTCATCTCATGCTAATCAGAATGGCAGCTATTAAGAATACAAACAACATTAAGTGTTGGTGAGGATGTGGGGAAAAAGGCACACTCATACATTGCTGGTGGGACCCCAAATTGGTGCAGCCAATCTGGAAAGCACTATGGAGATTTCTTGGAAAACTAGGAATGGAACCACCATTTGACCCAGCTATCCCTCTCCTCAGTCTATACTCAAAGGATTTAAAGTCAGCATACTCAGGGACACAGCCACATCCATGTTTATAGCAGCACAATTCACAATAGCTAAACTATGGAACCAACCTAGATGCCGTTCAGTAGATGAATGGATTAAAAAACAATGGAATACTATTCAGCATTAAAAGAGAATAGAATCATGGCATTTGCAGGTAAATGGATGGAGTTGGAGAATATCATGCTAAGTGAAGTTAGCCAACCTCAAAAAACCAAATGCCGAATGTTTTCTCTGATATAAGGAAGCTGATTCATAGTGGGGAAAGGAGGGGCAGCATAGGAGGAACAGAGGAACTCTAGAAAGGGCAAAGGGGTGGGAGGGGAAGGGTAGGGGCATGGGATCAGAAATGATGGTGGAATGAGATGGACATCATTATGCAAAGCACATGTATGAAGACACGAATGGTGTGAATATACTTTGTATACAACCAGAGATATGAAAAATTGTGCTTTATATGTGTAATATGAATCCTAATGCATTCCACTGTCATATATAACAAATTAGAATAAAAAAATTAAAATTTTTTAAAAAAAGAAATGGGAGAAGGACTTTAAGAGACATTTCTCCAAAGCAGATATACAAATGGCCAATAAACATGAAAAGATGCTTAATGCCACTAGTCATTAAGGAAATGCAAACCAAAACCAAAATAAAATACCGCTGTACAGAACCCACTAGAATGCCTATAATTTTAAAAATAAATAAATAAAGGAAACTAGCAAGGATATGGTGAAACTAGAACATTTGCACAATGCTACTGTGGAAAACAGTTTGGCAGTTCCTCAATGATTAAACTAAAGCATCAGTTCCTGAGTATATACCCCAAAGAATTGAAAACAGGAGCTCAAACAGATATATGTACACCATAACAGCATTACTCACACAGTAGCCAAAAAGTAGAAACGTAAGTGCCCATGAATGGATTAATAGGTAAACAAAATATGATTCATATATACAATGGAATACTATTCAACCACAAAATTAAAATTAAATTCTGATATGAGTCACCACCTGGATGAATCTTAAGAACATTATACTGAGTGAAATTTGCCAGATACAAAATGTCAAATTATATAATCCTGCATATATGAAATATCTAAAGTGAGCAAATTCACAAAGTAATGTATGTTAGACATTACTGAGGCTGGAAGAGTTTCTACTTTGGATGATTTTTTTAAAGTTTTATAAATAAAGTTGGGGGCATAGCTCAGAGGTAGAGTATGTATTGAGCATTAGCAAGGCTCTGGATTCAATCCCCAGCACCAAAAGAAAAAAAAAGTTTTGGAAATAATGATGATGGTTGCCCAAGATGGTGAATGTAATTAATGTCACTAAATTGTACACTTAAAAGAAGTTAGGTTTGTCAATTTTATTTTTATATATTTTATCACAATTTTTAAAGATAATTTTCAGATGAAGCTGCTTCACTAACAACTCTCCAATAACTTCCAATCTCCCTCAAGGAAGAAGGAAATTTCCAAATTGGACCACACAGTCCTGCCCTATCTGTCCTCTGCTCTTTCCTGTCTGACTTATCTCCTATTCTTCCCCTACTATTTTGCTCTGCTATAGTTTACTCGCCTCCTATGCTGCTCTTTTGACTACAACCAGAGAGGCTCCCTCAGGGTCTTTGCACTTTGTTTTTCTTCAGATAGTAACAAGGTAATCAATCTCTCACTTCTTTCTGCTCTTTACTAAAAAATTAGCTTCTCAGTGAGGCTTTCCCAGACCGCTTATTGTAAAATTACAGTTCCCACCCACACTCGTCATTCCTTTCTTACATTATGCTCCATAGGATTTTCACCTTCCAGCATACTACACATTTTACTTTTTGCACGTCTCTTTCCACTAAAATGTAAGCACTGTTACAGCAAAGAGATTTTTCTGCTTTATACATTTTGGTATTTGTTGCATTAACACAAACGTTATGGCTGGGGATACAGCTCAGTAGTAGGGGACTTTCCTAGCATGTGCGATGTCCTAGGTTAGATTCCCAATCACCGCAAAAATAAACAGGGCTGGGGATATATATATATATATATATGTATATATATATATATATATATGTATATATATATATATATATATATATATATAGTTCAGTGGGGGAACTGGGTTCAATCCCCAGCACGGTAAGATAAATAAACGGAGACTACTATTCAATGACATGGAAATCTGAACTGCCCTACTCATCCCGATCTCCAACATCCTTTGTATAGTCAGTAAACCATATGAAGTTAATTTATAACACCCTAAAACTTTTAGTGCCGTCTTCAACAGGAAGTAGTAGTATCTTTACATATCAAACCTATCCAGAGACCAACCCAGAAGAAAACTGATTATAGACTGAATGATCCGCACTCAAGAAATCCAACACAACTTGCTAAACCACAGATACCAGGTTTTTTCCCTAGACTTTGTTAGGTAAACATGGAGTGTCTCGATTACTGGAATAGCAAAAGGTCGTAACTGAAACATAGTTCCAACCAATAGACAACCAGTCGCACAAGCAGGGCGCAGAAGGGGCGTGGAAGGCCTATACACGGTCTGGGGTCCTCGTTCTGGAGGGAACAAGGAAAAAGAGACAGACAATCCGTTTCTGCGAATCTCCCAAACACAGCCCAAGGACCCGCACCACAGGTCTGAACACCTCCATGTGTCGGAAAAGCTTAGAATGACATCCCCCAGGGTAGGGAGCTAAGGGAAGCAGGAGTGGAGAGGGTACGTTACCCTGAGAAGAGCCAGTTCAACGGGTATTCTCCAGCTGGAAGTTTTGTGGAACGCCACAACACCAACGCCTGCAACCCGGGGATCCAGGCTAGGCACCAAATCAACCAAATCCACTCCCGCGCTGCAGAGTGCACCCGGGAGCGTCACCGGCGCACACAGTACACATCAGCTCTTGGAGAAAGCCCCGCCCCCGAACGATCGCGCTCGCCGGGCGTTGCAGCCCTCCCCTCTACGGTCCTTTAGACTGGAGCCGGCGCGCCCGGCACGCAGGCGCAGATGTTGGATGCCGCCGAGCACGTCGGGAAGTGTAGTCGCCGTGCAGGTACGGGTGAGCCGCCCGAGTCCAATATCCCGGCGGAATCCGGGGAAGTCAGAGCACTCCTACCTCCCCATCCTTATTCCCATCTTCACACCTGTCTAGTCACCTCACACGCACGCTCCATCCCCACGCGCTAGGCTTCCGTCAGGGCGCGTCCCGAGGGACGGCTCAAGACCCCCTCATCCTTTCAGCAGGCTGTATCGGGGAGGCGGGGTCCACCCCCCGCCCCCCGCCGTCAGCCTCCCCGCCTCCTCCCACCCCTCCCGGCTAGTGTCGAACCGGTGCCCCAATAGAGGCAGCGGCCGCAGGAGGGGCGGCGGCGGCGGTGGGCGCCGCAGGCGATGCCCCTGCCCCGCTGCTCCGGCGGGGGGCAGTGCGGGCACCGGCGGGGGAGGAGGCGGGGGGCGGCGGCTGCGGCGGCTGCAGCAGAGGGGCCGAGAGCTGGCGGCGGCGGTCGTGAAGGGCATCGGCGGCGGCGATGATGGCAGAGATGATGTGAGTGCCTGCTGACTGGGGACCCCAGGGCTGCGGAGCCCGAGGTGGGCGGCCCGACTGCGTGCGGGAATAGGAGGCCGGGGTGGCGGAGGGATGCTGTGTAAGCGGTGCAGAGCCGGGAGCCGCCACCGCCGACGACGACGACGGTCAGGCAGAGGCCAGAGCCATGGGCTCCTAGCCGATGTCGGGGTCCCGGGCGGGGGCAGCTCAGGCTGAGGGGCGTCTGCGATTGTTCTCAACACCCCTCCCCCACCCTATCCCGTGTGTCTGTTTGTCACTTGCAGCTGAAGATGGAAAGAGCCAGGCGGAGGGGAGGCGGCGGCGGCCGCGGTCGTGGAGGCAAGAATATAGGGGGCTCTGGCCTAAGCAAGAGTAGACTCTATCCCCAGGCCCAGCACTCTCACTACCCCCACTACGCTGCTTCAGCCACCCCTAATCAGGCTGGGGGCACAGCCGAAATCCAGGAGCTGGCCTCCAAACGAGTGGACATCCAGAAAAAGAGGTTTTACCTAGACGTGAAGCAAAGCTCCCGGGGCCGGTTCCTCAAGATAGCAGAAGTCTGGATAGGGAGAGGCCGGCAGGACAATATCAGAAAGAGTAAACTGACCCTATCCCTGTCTGTAGCAGCGGAACTGAAGGACTGTTTAGGGGACTTCATCGAGCATTACGCCCACCTGGGCCTGAAAGGCCACAGGCAAGAGCATGGCCACAGCAAAGAGCAAGGTTCCAGGAGGAGGCAGAAGCACTCAGCACCCTCTCCGCCAGTCTCGGTTGGGTCTGAAGAGCATCCTCACAGTGTCCTCAAAACAGACTATATAGAGAGAGACAATAGGAAATATTACCTAGACCTAAAGGAAAATCAGCGGGGTCGCTTCCTAAGGATTAGACAAACCATGATGCGGGGAACTGGCATGATAGGTTATTTTGGCCACAGTTTGGGCCAAGAACAGACTATTGTCCTCCCAGCACAAGGAATGATTGAGTTTCGTGATGCCTTGGTTCAGCTGATTGAAGATTATGGCGAAGGGGACATAGAAGAACGAAGAGGTGGAGACGATGACCCACTTGAACTCCCAGAGGGGACTTCTTTCAGAGTGGACAATAAAAGGTTCTACTTTGATGTGGGCTCTAATAAATATGGAATTTTCCTGAAGGTAAGTGAGGTGAGGCCACCTTACCGTAATACTATTACTGTTCCATTCAAAGCTTGGACAAGGTTTGGGGAGAATTTTATCAAGTATGAAGAAGAGATGAGGAAAATTTGCAACAGCCATAAAGAAAAGAGAATGGATGGCAGAAGGGCCAGTGGTGAAGAACAAGAATGCCTCGACTAGAGTGAAATTGAACTCCATCAGGCAAAATTTAAAATCATAAATTGGCTAAAAGTACTGATCCATAATCATTTGAAGAAGTTTTTCCTCTTTTTTGGCCCTCTGTTATTAGTAATACCTCTAGTAGTTTATACTTCAAGAAGTCTGATTTTCATGTTATGTAATACATAGATCACTATAATTCTTATGGGAATTCCAACCTTCCCAGAGCTAAATAGTTTAGCTGCTTCAACTGCTCCAGACTATTGAAGTATGCAAATCAGCACAAAATGTGACATTCTGACCTTCTAAATATAACTTAAGATTTATATTGCACTATGACTTAATCCTAAAAAAAGATACATATACTTAATATGGAAGTGTGAATTTCTATTTAACAAATTCCCAAAACAGTATTCTGTTCCTATATTATTAAAAACTACTGAGCTTACCTGTAGGATGGTTACCACAGAAACAGAAACTGACATCAAATATCAAATCATTATATTTGTTTATAAAAGAAAAATAGAAAATATTGTCCTTTGGATAACTGAACATTGAACAGTACCACTAAAGAGTCAAATCTTAATAGATAATTAAACCAATAAAATACAGTATTTATAATATTCCTTAAGAACTAACTAGAATATTCTATAATTTTCAAATTTTGTGGTAACCCTACAGTTTACAGTTGCCATATCAAAGCCATGGGAGCATTTTAATTGGGTATCCTAAGCTAGTCAAAATCTTACCTTTGCTTCTGTTTGTTGCACCATATAGTTTTATTGACTTTCCAACAGTTCAGGAATTACATTTACATCACAATGGAGTGGGAGGCTTCACCCAGTGGCTTTGCTATGGAAATTTTGGTGTTTTAGCATTTCTTGCTATTTTGAAGATTGTGATAGATTTTTCCCTAAAATATGTCATGAATTCAAGGTATTATATTTTATGCATTTTGTTTATCTACTTCAGAGGGGTTGGTGCACCAGTTACCAAAAATATAAAACTACATCTGTAATAATATACTTTAGTAGCACTTTTGCAGTTGCCACCCTTAAAACCACGTCAAGCTTCCAGTATAAACCAGACTTTACAGGTGTTTTAATTCCAGAAGGGGAAGAAAAACATTCTTTCTAAAGAGACTTTAGAATACAATATTTTTCCTGGAAAAATATTATTTGAAAATAAGATTTGTTGTGAACATATTTGAAAGGAAAATTCAGGCATTTTCCAAGGTGCTCTTTATGATACTTAAAGAGGTTTAACTTTACACAAGACTCATCCCTTTACCTGTATTAAAAAATTACTTTCCAAAAAGTGCCACATAAATTTTTCAACACCTAAGCAATTTTTTAAACAAGTGGATATAGTGTATATGTGTACCAACCCACCCTGTATTAACAGAAATTTCATCTATTAAGCTGCATTTTATTCTGAATGAAATTGTCTTTTATCTTTGCTTTATTCACCTCCCACATAGTAAGTTCATATAATCATGTTCTAAGAGCCAGAACACTGATTTCAACCCCCAAATATAGCTCTCATTGATGAGAGCTGGCTGCATGGATTGAGGTCAGAAAGTAGCTCTTTGATAAGCTATAACTCAAAATTATTTTAAGATTTTTCCTTCAGAGATTGTCTCCAAATGCATTTAAGCAAAGTAACTAAGAAAACTTTAAAGTATGAATTGAGAAAATTAAATTTATTGGTTTATGTCACATAAGAACAAGCAATCCGTAACTCAGACATACATACTAGTATTGGTTTGCAGATTACATTTCACATTTCCTCAAGTAGTATGAGAAATCTCAGTTCATTATAATTGTGGACCATCTGGATCACTATGGAACAACTGAAGGTTAGAAGATGATGTTAGTACTAAAGTTAATAGCACATGGTGGGTGTTGAGACAATAAAAGTAGCAAGGATTTTTAAACTGTAAAATAACATAACTTTGTAGGCTTGCTAAAAAAATAGTTTTTGGTTTATGAAGGAGTGATGTGCACTTGAATTACTGTACTACTGATTGTTATTGCTGCCCATCATAGTGCCTATTAATAATCAACCTGTCAGATTTTGGCAAACTGGAGCTGTGAATATTACAAGATTTGATTGTTCCTATCACTATTGCTATGAGTGTATGCTCTCTTTTAAAACCTTCATTTTAAAAATATTTATATCCATTAGGATTAAATGATTTCTTTTTTGGTCTGATAAGATTTGAATATGTGTGTGTGCATATACATATATATGTATATATACACAAGACTATGTCAGACTTAAAGATAAATATTTTTAATTCATTGTATGTAATATTATTAGTTTAATTTTGCATTAATTATTTGAGTAAGGAATTAGTTAAGCAGCCAAATTTTCTGCCTTTTATGTATACTTCAAAGTTTTTACCGTCTCAAAGCTACAAAGTGGATAGATAGATATATACTGGCAGTTGAATATACTCTTAGAATCATTAAGGCTTCTACCAGTCCTTTTGTTTCACTTTTTCATAGTTAAGATATTCATTGAAAAATAAAAATAATGCTATGATTTTTGATACTAAAAATTTCCCAAGAATTCATTAGCCATAATTAAGCATGATCCAGTTCAAAACTCTGGTATTAGGACATGTAATGCCATGTATCTTATTAAATAAGCTACTAGTCTTATCTGTGCAATATTTATATATTTTATTTGTCATTTGTAACATAAATGGAGCTGCAAGTATACATGGTATTCTTCAAAATAATAGGATCTTTGCCTTAAAGACATTAAACTCTTAAGGCAACTGGATGTTGAAGTAAAAAATGAGCATTGAAGTTAATAACCAAAATTACTTGTTCACTGCATAATGCTAAAACACTGATGATGTTTGCACATAATAATCCAAGCATAATGTGGTACAGACTCAAACTGTAATAGTATAAGCTAATAGTATGAAATTTGGAAACGGGTTCCTCATAATTGTTGGCAGTGTGCTCCTAGCATTTGAAAGCAGCACTAATTTGTTGCTTATATGCAAAAGATGCAATGTATTATAAAAGTATTAAAGTTCTGCCACATTTTATAATTTTCCTTATTAAAGCCCCAAAATGCCATGTCCCTTAAACTTGAGTCAAACACAAGCATATTTGCACTAAAGAGCATGGCCAAAAAAAAAAAAAAAAAAAAAAAAAAAATGACAGGGTGGAAAAGCTAGTTGGAACCTCTTGAAAAAATTGGTTCTAATGGGAGAATTTCACATTTGTCTATTTGAAAGCTATATGGTCTAGGCAGACAATCTGTCAGTTCACTAATTTAATAATGCACTTTACCTTTTGTATATAGAAGATGTACATTTATGCCACTTGACAGGTGGGATGTGTTCCAATAACTACGTAGTTAGAATCTGTAGGGTGATCTCTTGCATGCACATGTTTGTGTTGGAACTGTTGTTGTAACAGGTTTCCATTAAATCAGTGTAATGGAGAATGGTAGAAGATGCTTTTGAAATAAATCCCAATACATTTAACAAAGAATTTTAAAGTAGAGTTCATATTTGTATTCTTAAAGACTAGAATAAATAAAAAACTATTTCTAATCCAGATTAGTATTGCAGTTCAGGCTGTATCTATTTGAAGACACTCCCTCCATAATACTCTGAAAGTTAATTCTGGAAATTTTTCCAAATTTAAAAAAATTAATGATTCTGTTTTATTCTGATTCAAGTAACTGATAATAGGGGCAGTAGTCTATACTAAAGTTACAAATATGGAACACTCAGACTAAAGATATATTATTTCAAGTTAAGGAAGTGCAGAGAGCCTAGTAAGTTACTAAAATAAACATAGCATTTCAAAATTTGCAGAAGAACTA
Source organism: Tamias sibiricus (assembly GCA_025594165.1). Taxonomy (NCBI): domain Eukaryota; kingdom Metazoa; phylum Chordata; class Mammalia; order Rodentia; family Sciuridae; genus Tamias; species Tamias sibiricus. Next base: position 71,555,615 of record CM046661.1, read on the forward strand.
ACCTTTGGCCAACTAAAAAGGGTATTGGGGGAATTAGTGTATCCTTCCATCTTAAAAACTTCCTAAGATGTACATTTGAAAAGTAGATAATTGTTGCTTAATAATAGGTTGTATGTACTTTACTGAGAAACACTGTGTACTAAAAATTCATCAAGAGTGTGCTATATTTACTGCATTCATTTTATATCTATAGATAAGAATACATTATATATAGTCATCTTAATATAATCATGTATTTATATTGTAATTTTGCAAATATTTTCAGTAAAATAAACATTTATCTCAGCTGCATAATTTGAAGAGGATGAAATTGAAATACAACCTCAGATACTCATTTTTAATAAGCAGCTACCATTGAAAGCTGATGTATGTATTGTCATTCCTTTAATTTTGTTTTATAGTTATTTTAATACTTAAAAGAGTAAGATTTAACTTGAATTTTGAGTGGTTTTTCTAAAAATAATTTTTTCATGTGTGAGATATTTTTGTCCTGCTTATTTCCAAATGTCTTTCACTGAAACTATGAAATCGTATTCCAAACTTTATGTGAGAGCTTTGCTTAGTCACCACTTAGTTTGAAATCTGTCTTTACCAAAACACCAAACACCACCTTTGGAAGAATATTTTAACAAAGTCAAAGTTAACACTATTCTATGCCTATAAAATAATACAGGTATGATATTTATCACTGCCAGATAAGATTCTTAAAATCTTTCTGAAGTTTCCTTAAAGATTTCTTGACTTTCATAGAGAAATGATGGCTATTGGGAATAAAGATATTAGCATGCTGTTGAGACAATCCATAGCCCACAACACTATAGTAATGAAGTACAGGAAAAATGTGTTTCCCAGTTCAATATCATGTGAATATTGTGGTTTTAGATCACAGTAACTCTGTCATAAAGAAAATATACCCAAATTTATGTTAGGTAGATTTTAGAAAAATAATATGTTAGTGTATTTTCTTATATGATGGAAAATATCAGCCTATGTTGTTACTTTAACATTACATTTTAAATTATTTAAATTTATTTTAGTAGTGAGGTTTTAATATTTTTGAATAGGGAAAAATATGCATATAGTACAAAATTTAAATGGTGCAAATGGGTAGACAATGAAAAATAGTAACCAATGTTATTCAATTTCTTGTGTATCCTTCTAGAGTTACACTGCATATACAAATGTGTATATACATAAATTATTCTTAAACATACAAATTAAAACATTTACTTTCCTATACCTCATGGTATCAATTTAGATCTGGCATTTAAGGGAATGTTTTTATTTTACTTAAGTATCATACTCAATCTAGTTAACATGTTATTTAATGTACATTATATTATTACACCAACAGAATGTCAAGGAAATTTTGAATAAATTCCTTAAAATACAAATATAAGTATATATTAATTTTTAAAATTTACAAATATTTAGATTATCCTACTGTTTTCTCTTCTATATTCCTAACCATCTTGCCTTTCTATATTCCCCTTTTTTTCTTCACTCAAAAAAATTTTTGGTCTTTCTTCCTAAAGTGACATAGTTAAGGAATAGCAAGATATTAAATAATGTAATCAAGTGTTATTTTAAGTTAACTATATTCTATAATGAAACCCATATTTAAAAGCTTTAACAAATTGTAACTTTCAGTTTTTACTAATTCTGTTACTATTATTTTTTAATCCAAAGACCTTGCCATTGTAAGAGCCAATTGAGTATTAGAACTATAGTGAAATATTATGGCTTTTTGAAATCATTTGATTATTAATATAAAGCTTTTATCTTAATAATATGAAGGGTATAAATAAGGTTTATGGAATGACTGCATCAAATCCAAGCATATATATGCCAAGAAAAAACACTGGTCCTAATTGTTTAAAACATTAATTTTTTTATTGAAGAACCCAGTGTCTGTCAGAAATCCTTGGGATCAGAAGGTACCATGATGACTTGGGAAAAGAGTAAAAATGGGGAATTTGAGAGTTAAGAAGGACCTTCTCCATTCTCTGTTGGAAGATTATAAAATTAATAATATAACTATTAAAATTAAATTAACATTATTACTAATCCTGAAAATAAAAGCAAAATTACTTTAATAGTTTCCCAAACCCCCCCCCCCCCGATCATTTTCTTTTGATCTGACTTCCCTACCCCATGACTGTCCTAGGGATCTAACATCCAGGACCTCATGCATGCTAGGCAAGTGCTGTACCACTAAACTGCACCCCCAACCCTCAAGGATGAATATTAAGATCACTTTTATATTGACCATGAAAAAGTTATTATCTGAAAAATTAAAGACCCCATACTTGACCCCTTCAATCTTATAAATTAAAGTAGCCAGAGTAAAAAATACAAGCCAGTGGATGAGGCAACTCACACCCAAAATCCCAGTAACTCAGGAGACTGAGGCAGGAGGATTGCAAATTTGAGGCCAGCCTCAGCAACTTAGTGAGACCCCAAGCAATTTAGTGAGATCCTGTCTCAAAATAAAATATAAAAAGGGCTGGGGATGTGGCTCAGTGGTAAGCACCTCAGTACCAAAAAAATAAAATAAAATAAAATAAAATTAGAAATATTTTTTAAATGTGGATTAAGAAAGAATTTTTTAATGGATTGGTATCTGTAAATTTTATAAAAATATTATAAGGTGGAAATTTTAAGACATTGATTTAACCTTTATAATTATATTTTCATGATTGGTGGCATTATTTTCTGTTTATCAAATGAGAAAGGTATTGTTAGAAGACAGGATCCTCAGAAACATACTTTAAAAGCATAAGAGAGTTTGGTTCCTTTCTTATTTTTTTATTGGTACATGATAATTATACATAATAATGGATTCATTATGCCATATTCCTACATGCCTAGAACATAATTTGATTAATCTCATTCCCTAGTATCTCTCTCCTTTTCCTTCCCCTAATCACTGCAATCTACTATTCTGGTCTCTCTTCTATTATTATTTTTTAATTAATGCACCGTAATTATATATGAAAGCAGTATTCATTTTTGTATATTCATACATGAACATATCATAATTTGATAGATTTCATTTCCCCTCTACTATTTCCCCATGCCCTTACCTTTACCCTCCCTCTCAACTACCTTCCTCTTCTCTGTTGGTCTCCCTTCTATTTTCATGAGATCCCCTTTTTTATCCCCCGCCTCTAGTTTCCATATATAAGAGAAAATCCTTGACCCTTGGCTTTTTAAGTTTGGCTTATTTCACTTAGAATCATTCTTTTGATTATGAATAACTCATTCATCTTGATCATCATAATCATTGATTATCCTTTACAGAATCTGTAAGGTTGATTTAAAAAATATCCAGGCATTTATTTGTTTAACCTTAAAAATGCTGTGTTTGTATATTTTTCCTTATTTAAAGAAGGGGTCAAAAAGAAGGTAAATTCACTTTCAAGAATGAGTTTTGGCCAGGCATGGTGGTGCATACCTGTGATCCCAGGAAGGTGAAGGAGGCTGAGTCAGGAAACCAACAAGTTTGAGGCCAGCCTGGGCAACTCAGACCCTGTTTCAAAATAAAAAGGGCTGGGGATGTAGATCAGTGGTAGAGTACTTACCTAGCATGAGCAAGGTACTGGGTATAATCCCCTATACTGCAAAAACATTAAATTAAAAAAATTTTTAAATGAATTTTGCTTGAAATTAGGCCAAAAAAAGTTACCAATTCCCCATCCTTAGTTACAGGTTTTCCATATTTGTGTTTTCTGGTGATTACATTTTCCACATTTTGCCTTCTTTAAGTATCCCTTGTAAAAAAAAATTGCTTATTCTTGAGGCCAGTGACATCCACCAGTAAATTAAAGCATAATGAACTAGTGCTGCTGCATCAAAGTTACTTTGTTATATGAATATGAAGAAAATAACTCATTTAAATGGAATATATGGTTTCTTCCTTAATATATATTTTTTTTACTTATTTCTAAGATTGAACAGCAATTGTCTGTCTTCTTACCTTCTTAGTTTCTGGAAGAGCTGTTCTATTCACAATTTTCATTTATCCAGGAAGTAGCAGGGTAAACAAAAAGAAAAGTAACCCCTAAGAAATTTTTAAAAGTTAGAGTTGATCAAAGAGGAGAAAAGACTTCTGCTGATTTTTGTGTTTATCGGAATAATGGTATAAATCTGATTTTTACTGTTTCAAGTCAGAATTCCTATAGTATTTAAAGTTACAGTATTCAGAAATATTTAGCATATTACTTTTCTTAGGGAAAATGTTCTGCAGGATAATACTCTTCTTCAGGATTTTACTTATTATTTGTTATGGATTTGATGAGAATTTATTATTTAACATGGATTTGATGAAATTGTTACACAGAAGTAGCAAATAGAAAAGAAAAAACAAAGTAGTGGCTGATTATTTTGTTTGTATATAATAAATCAACCTAACAGACATGAGAGGAAAAGAGTCATTCTCACTAAATATTTATTTCTCCTTTAAAAGAGAATCTCAGAAAAAGCACTAAGACCTAATTCCACCAATACTGGACAACACTGGTCTAGAAGCTAAGGTTCCCTCTTACTCTAAACTTTTAAAATTCTGAGTCATTAGAGTGTGAAAAAAAATTAGATGAAGAATACCACAGTTGGAAAGTATAAGAGATTCTCTTTATACATTAAAAGCAACTATAATAAAACTGCAAACTGTGATGATACCCGAAGGATTAACACAACAATGTAGTTCTATAACATTTATGAATCTCTTTACCCACACAAAATAAAATTTTGTTCCTAGTCCTTATTAAGACCAAGTTATTTTATACTAACTACAAATCTAACTTATACTTTATTTTTAAAAGAAATATTTTGTTATCTATGCTAAGTCTCATTCTTTGGAAGGAAGATTCTGTAGTCATCTGTTATTCTGTGTGACAAAGGAATTTTTAAAACTAATACCACTTCCTGAAATGCTATGTTCCTGAAATAACCACAAATTATATTGCTAAATAATAAACTGTTATTGTGGTGGTCCCTAAGAATTAAGTACTGCATTTGATTCTTTTTTCTGTGATCATATTGAATAGCATACCTTTAAAATGATATTAAACAAAGAAAAACAGGAAGGACACACTGCTGTGAAATATAGTTCTGTTTTAGAGGACCTGTAACTATTAGGGTGTGCAAAAATTAAACATCCTAATGCTTTATTGTTTTAGTGTGGAAATACTACAAAGGCTGATGATTGAGAAAGAGAAACAACACACAGGGTTTTGTGGTGGAGGCATTTATTTAGGTACCCCAGTCCTCCTATACAATGCTTACAATGCTATACAGTATTTAAGAGTAATCTGAGTGTATCTGAAGTGGATATGCACATGTATTTTGATTATTTCAAAAATAAGTGTACACATAAAATTCCATTATGGAAATATTCTATAGGACAACTAATCTTTGGCCTGGTAGTATTGACAATAGCAATTTGACTGGTCTGTTTTCAACAAATTCTATAGAATGAATTGGCTGAAGTAGATAATTTTTTTCTCTCTTCTCTCCTCTCTCTTCTTAAAATAGCAGATACATTTTAGGTTCTTGATTGCTTCTCTTTCAGTGCTGTTTGAAAATCTAAGTGGGATATGAGAGAACAGTTTAGTTTGGTAGTTGCTGTTTTGCAGAGATTTTCCTCAGCTTCCTGTCAAAGATTCCAAGCAACTTTACCAAAAGGATGTTATCTAAGTACAAAAACTACCCAGCTAATTGAAACTACAGAACCAGAAGACAATTTAGGAGTAAGGATAAGAATATGTTCAGACACCTAGATTCAGAACATACCTTATAATTTACTGATTTATTTCAGACACCACTGCATTTCATTTCTAGATTCTATAGACTAGCAGTGTGATTTATACCAAATGATTTGAGTTCTAGTAGGAAAAAATCTATTATTGCTTAATAAATACTCCAAATGGGGTATGGCATGCTGTAGTCAGGTGTAAAAATAGAATCTGAAATTTTTATCAGTCTAATAATCTCTTTTTCCCTTCCATACACTGTACTCTATTGGAAAGTGGTTTAATTTGTCTCACCACCACCATAGCCCCATTTCATCCTATTTCTTTTTCAGATAACAATTGGCACATAATAAAGAAAGACTGGAGGGCTGGAGTTGTGGCTCAGTGGTAGAGTGCTTGCCTAGCATGTGTGACACACTGGGTTCAATTCTCAGTACCACATATAAATAAATAAAAATAAAGGTCCATTGATGACTAGAAAAATATTAAAAGAAAAAATATTTTTTAAAAAAGACTGGAGCTGCTTTTTGAAATTTCACAATCCATAGACTGTAAGAAAGTTAATTCACTTAATTAATCTCAACACTCTTACCATATTTCTATATAAGAATTTAAGATGAATAAGTAGAGAAAAGATTTCACTTGGAATGATAGGAACTGAAAATTCAGTTACTCCCAACTTTTCAGTACACAATTGATCTTCAGAAAATTATTTTTACTATCATTATTGACAAGTACAACTACAACTAAAAAAAAATTTAGGGGCAAGGGTTGTGGCTCAGTGGTATAGAGCACTTGCCTAGCATGCGTGAGGCACTGGGTTCAATCCCTGGCACCACGTAAAAAATAGAAACAAAATAAAGGTATTGTGTCCATCTACAACTAAAACTATATATATTTAAAAAAAGAAATGAAAAGTTGCTCCATGATATTTATTTATTTATTTATTTATTTATTTATTTATTTATTTTTGTACTAGGGATTGAACCCAAGGCACTTTACCACTAATCTGGACCCTAAGTCCCCTTTATTTTATTTTTTATTTTGAAACAGGCTTTCCCTAAGTTGCCAAGACTGGTCTTAAACTTGTGGGATTACAGAAATGCACTGCTCCTAGCTATCATGAGCATTTTTAAAGAGAAGAGGGTAATAAAAAGAAAAGCCAATTAAGATTTATTAATAACTGTTATTGAACACTTTGTACTAGGCGTTGCTCGGCCCCTTTTATCTACTATGTCTAATCCTTATAACAACCCCATTATCACTCCCATTTTCATGTAATTTCCAGAGGCTTAGAAATAGGTTTCAGAACTAATATGTTCTAACCAAAATAGACACCAAAGCCAAAGATTATGCTCATTCAGTTAAGCCGGGCTGCCTTTTAAGACTTACTGTGAAAATTATTTCCCCCAACTCTAATAAAGCACAATCTAAACCCCTCCCCATTGCCATTCTAAATAAATATGCCTCAGATTCTGGGAGTTGTTTTATCAAAACTATTCCCTATGCACAGGACTTTCTCACCAAGAGACATTTGCTTATACAAGAATTTATTCAGCTGTTTAAAGTTTCTGCTAATAAATACTACTTATTCAATCTTCAGTATAGCTTATAGATTGAATCTCTGATCCTGATCAGCTTCCAAATAAGTGTAAATTTTTAAAAGAGATCAGATGATAAGACTGCAGATAGATCATCCCAATTTTATTCATAAGGGCAAACAAGAGACAAATTACTATTCATTGAGGGTCTACAATTCAATTGGCTATGTTAAATTATTGGGAATAAATTTATCAAGATTATTGAGAGTTATGTTTATTTCACACAACTTTTTCCTGCCATCTTAGGATTTCTCACAACCCTTCCTGCCATGGGCTTCCTACATCATTCTGTTCCTTTTCATATTTAATTACCAAGTTTCCTCTTTCTCTTAACTCCAAGATAAACTGGGATAACTGCTTTACTTACAGATACATATTTTTCTCCATTACTCCAGGATAGGACTTTAGTGTGAATAAGAGCACTTCTAGGGTATGCTTAACCACAGATTGCTGGCCCTGAGCTCCAGAGTTTCTGTTCAGTAAGATTGGTAGGGTGGGGAGAGAACCAAGAATTTGCATTTCTGACACATCCCTAGGAGAGTAGATGCTGCTGGTCTGAGGACCATACTTTAATAGCCAATGTTCTAGGCCGATGAGCTGCAAAAGACAAAAAAGGAAAATTTTTAGTCAAAACAACTATAAATATTAAAAATACATTGACTATATAGACTTTTTCTTCCCTTTTTTTCCTTTCATCACATTTAACAAACTTCCTGATTTCCTCTCACTTTTCTTACAGCTATCTTGAGAAAAATCGAGTAGCATTTAATTATTAAAACTTACATGAAAAATTTAGCTTTTAAATGTATGGAGATAAACATTTTTAATTTAATAAGTAATTTGGGCATATAAATCTTCACAAAGGAAAGTGAATAATTTTTAGTAAATATTAGTAAGGGAAAATTAATTGTTAACACACGTTTAGTGAATATTAACTATTAGAACTCGAAGAGACCTTGAAATTACATTATTCCTTTGATTTTACATTTTGTGACACAATAGCCTATAGCTCAAATGATTCAGAAATTACGAGAATAGTGTAAAAATAGAATCTGAAATTTATTTCAGGCCAAGCAAACAAAATTTAAAGACTTAAAGCTTAAAATGCTAATTATCTCAAGACATATAAGTGATGAGAAATATACAATTTCAAAGCATATAGTATTTTCACCATCTTCCCATATATTCCCTGTGCAGGATGGAGGAACTATATACTACAGTGTAGATATGGCTCTTTCTTAGATTAACAGCTGGACCTATTGCTTTAAATTTTAGAGATATTCCTCCTGAGGATTCATTGAGCATATTATTTGAAAACATAACTGACACTTAAAACATAATGTATTCTATGTTTGCCAACCTTGTAGACATTATATAATTTGTGTTAATCAAAATGAATAAAACCATGTTTTATATATAAATCTGTATAATAAATATATAAGCCTTTTAATACCTGTTATTCTAGGGGATCACATCCTGTTGGAAATATTAAATTAATTAATACATATACATTTGGCAGTTCTGCAAGTTTATTGACCTCTCTCTCTCTCTCCCTTTAGTTACTATACCCTTCTAGTTACTACTGACTAGTGCTCCAGAACACTGAAGCATCCTTAAGTAAAGATTAACTGCTGACATACATAAATAGTCATGAACTCAAAAGGATCATTTTAGGCAGTGTAACTTTTTTTTAAATTCACTAGTCTGTATTGTAGCTATGATATAAATTTAGATTAAAATTTTTAAGTCTTATAATTTTAATTTGAGTTGATGTCAGAATATAGATTTATAGTAAATTTCAGCTCAACATAAGGGCAAACTTCAAGAATAATACTTCCCTGTTTCTGGAATTATTATGGCAGAGATTAGACATGTACTTAACATAGGATGCATAATTCAGAAAATAATTGTTACCACCTCAAATATTCTTTTCATCTCAGACTCAGAATTTATTAGGAATAGTACTTGGAACTTTTGCATTCAGGTCTGTTAATTTACGACTTTAAATAAAGAAGGAAGATTTCAAATTTTTTTAGTATTAATCTGAAAACATATTACTAAAAAAACCTTTTTTTCCTACTCATTATTAGTGCAGAATAATATAAGAACTCATTTTCAAATTTCCATGAACTTTACAAATTAAATTAAATAGTTAAAAGCGTGTTCATGCAATTTTCTCTGAAACTTTTTAAAGAAATTTTTTACTATTACTCTTTTTTCAGAAAGGATTATATGAAGGAATAAATTTAGTATTTATATTGCTATTTCAAAAGTTTCTGCATATAGGTTTGTTTAAAAAGACATAAATGGAAGTAGGACAAATTGGAAAACCAAATTATTGGATGTTGTTAAACTTAGTTTTTTAAATTTTTTTTTAGTTGTAAATGCACAAAATAACTTTATTTTATTTGTTTATTTTTATGAGGTGCTGAGGATCAAACCCAGTGCCTCACACGTGCTAGACAAGTGCTCTACCACTGAGCTACAATCCCAGCCCCTAAACTTAGTTTTTATTTATAAAATTAAATTTTATACACATTAAATTCTGTTCAAAGGTCAAAGAACCTATAATATTTAGAGAACAAGTTTCCAAGTAAATTAATTATTGTGGCAAATAATACATGTGATGCTCTCCTTATGAGTTTCAAGGCTTTGTAAAGGGCAAAAAGGTAATAGTAATATATAAATCCAGGATGTAGTCTGATCCAGTATAAAATTCAATTTTCCATGGCAATGTCCACTGTGTTTCCTTGTCAGTTTTTCCAGCATCTGTTCTTTTGTGTGATACATTTCAAGTGGGCAAATAATTAATTAAATATAAATTGTGCTCCTCCACTCAAATATTATATACACATAACCCTTATCTGTATGATTTTTACATAAAGTGTAAAGAGAGCCCCATCTTGTCCCCACTTTCTTGCCCCGAAGAAGTAATGGCAAATTGGTTTCACCTTTTTTGTTACTACAGTGGATTAGCTGTCCTGAAGTGCTGTGTAGAGAATTTAAGTCTGCATCTATAGGGAGAGAGAAAACAGCATTCATGCCAAATATTTGCTATTTGTCATCCCTGCTTTAAAGTTATTAAAGTTCTTGTTGTACCTCTAAAAATTTCAAGTTCACCCAAAGAGCTGCTAAACTCTGCAACAGAAACATAGTAATGTTACCCACCTAGAAATGTGTCTCTTCTAATACTTCAAAGAGATTGTTTTAATCTGATAGTCCCTCCTTTATACAGCACAGAATCTCCACTATGCCTCTGAAGAACCAAAGAATCATGATCGTGATGATGTCATCAAGGATACCCTTAATCATTAAACTTTATATTTGCTTCTAATGAGTTCTCACCATTAAATAGACATTAACTATTAAAAGGACAGCATTTTCTCCCCTTAAAATTTAGTCTAGTGATACTCAGACATTATAAAACGTAGGTTCTGGTCCCTATCACCAGAGATTCTGATTTGGTTGGTTCCAAACAGGGTTCAGAAATTGGCATTTTTAATTGTCTTGCTCATTTTATATAAATGTGGAACTTTGACTTACATATCATTTTTCCAACTAAAATTGCTTAAGTTTTAATACTGTCATCATGGCACCATGGGTTGATGATTTTTTTTTCCCCTTGGCAGGGAGAAGGGAGGAGGCTACTTTATTAACAAATAATATTTAGGTCTCTCTTTAAACAGAGAGGCTAAAGGCATAAGTTCAGGTATTTAACCCAAGATTTTATACTATCATATTGGCTAGCTTTCTGGGCCAGCCAATGATTACTGAGAATACCACTTTCTCCCCAACTCAAGCTGAAGTTCAAACTACTCTTATTTGCCATCTAACCAGTCACTGGTTGCATCTCCCTGTATTTCACAATACAAACTTTCTGAAATTTCTCCAGCCTGAGTCAAGTGATTGCTCTTTCACTTTCATGAGTTGACCCTTTAAATATTAAATGATGACTTTTCACAATCTTTTATTAAATTTTTACTTCTTTATATATAAACCTACAATTTATTAGAGGTAGAAATTTTTCGTTAATCAATTTTTGAATGCCTCACTTCTAGTGTTGTTAATTTTTTTTAAATTGTGGCCAAAAATATATAACATAATCAACCTTTTTAAAAATATGCAAAATGGTTTCTAAACCCTTATCCTCTCAATAATTGTTTTTCTGATTATTGTCATTTCACTCTTATATAAACCTTATCTCCTGTACTGTTATAATTCTTACTGGTAAGAACATTTACAATTACAAAGCAATTGTACTTATATTAAGATAAAAGATTCTTATAAACTTTGTAATTGTAAGTGAAGGATATTTTATCCTGAAAGCTTTCTGTTGACTTAAGGGAAAGATAAGCCCCTATTCTCCTGAGACCTGGAGGACTCCAAATGAACATTTGTACTTGCTTGCTTGCTTGTTTGTTGAAAGCTTGAGGTTAGAGTTACCAGAGCAAGTAAGCTTAAATGCTAGAATTTCTGTGATTTTTCCCATAAAACATAATTTATATTGTAGATTGGACATTTTTCTAGAATTTTTAAATTTTTCTAGAATTTGATAATATCAGTGTTCACTAGATGATTTCAAACTCTTTGCTTAATTCAGAATCAAACTGTTTAGCTTTAAATAGCTATAACAGATACATAATTTGGAAGGAAATAGCTATAAAATAAAAATATTTTTCTGCACATGAACTGTTTCAAACACTATTTTCAAAATCATTGGCAGTGAGAAAAAACACCAAAAACACATTTTTAAACTTATTTTTCAAAAATTTTTCTTCAAAAAATTTTCTTCCTCTTACTAAAATTTTTCAAAGAAATCAATAAATTTTAAAATTCTGCAAGCAATCTACATCTAAATAACCAAAAATGTTATCATTATGAGTATACTGCTTATCATCTTGCCATAGGGAAAAAAAAAATCTACCTTTTCTTGACCTTAATTAATTTGGAACTACCACAAAAACTAGTTGATCATGACCCTTCAATAATAACTGATTCTTCATTCATTTTATGAATTTAATAATTTACAATATCAGTGTTATGAGTTTTCAGGAAAATGGCATTTTAGAATCATTTTTAATATTTTCATAATTTTTTAACACTCAAATTTTTCTTTAATGCTACTGGTTACTTCAAAGAGAATTCTTCATTATTCCTTTGATTTTCATTTAAAAATTAGAAATGTTTTCTTAGTAAGGGAGAGGGTGGAAATCCCTTAAGTTGAAGAAATTTAGTGTAGGAATTGTGGGTACAACTGGCTCAGTAACATACTAATCAATTACTCTTCTTCTTTTGAGTGCTCCCCTACTACCTTTCTTCATTGTCTCCATTATCACCCTTAAATCACAGAAATTCATTTAGTGTCCTGCACTCATCAGAGCACATGATGCCAACACCCAGAACTTAATCTCCCCTCTGTTTATAGTCTCTAACAAAAGGTAGGCACTAATATTTTACCAATAGGAAACTTTATAAAATATTGTGCATTCCAGTCTGAAACGTGCCCCCAAATTCTGAGCCTTTGTTTCATAAATTTTTATCTACTTTTGTCACTTATAAAAATATTCAATTTACTTAGAATGAAGAATGCCTGCATGATTTATAATAAAGTTAGTTTGAATTATTGTTCTTGAAGGATTATTAAACAGTACTTGAATTTAATTGAGTCTTTGGGTCATTCAATATCTGTGTGATTTGGTTTGTAAATCACCGTTTATTGTTTGACTTTTGTTTTTTGTTTGTTTATTTGGTTGGTTTCAGTACCAAGAATTAAATCCAAAAGCAATTAGCCACTGAGCCACATCCCCCACCCGTTTTATTTTATTTTTTTATTTTTGAGGGGTGGGTACCAGGGATTGAACTCAGGGGCATTTGACCACTGAGCCACATCCCCAGTCCTATTTTGTATTTTATTTAGAGACAGGGTCTCACTGAGTTGTCTAGCCCCTGGCTTTTGCTGAGTCTGGCTTTGAACTCTCGATCCTCCTGCCTCAGCCTCCAGAGCTGCTGGGATTACAGGAGTGTGCCATTGCGCCCCGCTTATTTTTTATTTTGAGACAGGGTTTCAGTAAGTTGCTTAGGGCCTCGACAAATTGCTAAGGCTGGCTTTGAACTTGCAAAGCTCCTGTCTCAGCCTCCCAATCCACTGGGATTGCGGGAGTGCACCATCACACTCTGCTTGACTCCTTTTTAAAAAAGATCCAAATACTACATTTAAAGACATGCCAAGCAGTTATTTAGCCAGGGCTTGTGGTGATGGTGGTGGAGCAGGGGTACCTGTTGTCCTAGACACTTGGAAGGCCAAGGCAGAAGGATAGCTTGAGCCCCAAGTTTGAGACCAGTATGGGGAACATAGCAAGACACCTCCCTCACTAATTTAAAAAGAAAAAAAAGGAAAGAAAAGAAAAAAGAAGGAGGAGGAAGGAAGACATACCAAGCTAGCTATAATTCAAGCAGTACCTTCCATTAAGGTAATTTGAATCTGACTTGAGACATATTACAAAAAATCGTATTATTTGATAGAAATGTTTTATATAGGAAAAAAATCAGTCTTAGGTAAACACAAAACTTGATTTTTAAACTGGCTTTTAATAACTCAATTTTAAATGACAAATTAGTAAATTTGTTAAAGGTAACTGCAAACTGAGTATGAATCCCGAATTACCAGGTTTGTACTACAACTAATAAAGCCAAAAGTTTAGTTGTATATTATTTGGGCTATGATTGCAAGCATTCATGGAATTTTAGAAAACCCTTTCCATCTTGCCTTTGAGCTCATAGTGTGCAGCAGTGTAGTTTGGAGGTCTGCAGGAACCTGTGTTACCCTTGTGAAGCCCTAGATCTGTGCCTTCTGACTGACCCTGGGACAAGTCATTGAACTTCTGTGGACCCTGACTTGCTTATCAGTTGGGGAGATTAGCCCAGAATAGATGATTTCTAAGAACTCAGTCAATTTCTGTTATCCCTGGAGTCAGCAAAATTCCCCTAAAGATATCTTCAATTTCCTTGTATGGCTTTTTCTCATTTTTCTCCAAATTTTAGTTTCACCTCACAGTTATTAACCATCCTATCCTTCTTGGCACCCTTCATATTTAGTAACATCCATTTTACAGAGTTTCAGTGTACTGTTTCTCTAATTTATCCAGTACCCTTGTTATACGCCACTTGTATATGTGAGTGTGTGTATATGTGTGTGTATATCAGTCTCTTGGAACTAACACAGTCAGTAAGACTTATCCTTTGTACACAAGAGTTTTAAATAGGCTGTTCTATAAGTTCCAAAAGATTTATTTAGACATGCAACCTAAATCTTATTAAATATATTTTAAATTTAGTTTCCCATGTGAAAACCCTATCTTCTTAACTTGAATTTAAATTTAAAACCAGAGACTGTTTCTTTCTCCTTTGCATGCCCTTCTATGCCTAACACTGGACTAATTACTTAAATCATCCCTGTTAATTTAATCCCCATGGTTTCTTTCCCTCTTCCTATTCTGCCTTTGAAATCACAGTATTTAACAGACAAACCTAAATGTGGACAAATGGTAATAAAAGTGATCATTTAAAAACCTAAAAACCTAATAAGAAATACTAGTCATTTTTGTTTTTAAGCTAACACAAATTAAGGTACAGTTTAATATGGAATCGTTTGTTTTCTGCACATCCTGAAATTTACTTCAGAAATGTGTTTTTCCTTAATAAGTGATGCTGTTCTTCTATTCATTCAGTGAACATTGGAACTAGGCATACAATTATTTGCAAAAGTCAGATATTTCACTGCCATTAGGTTTAAGTGTCGCATGTCCAAAGTTATTGGACTCAAAGCAGTTTTTGGAACCTAATCAAACTGACATGTTTTTCATTCAGCAGATATTTCACTTTTCCTCCATGCCAGGCAGTGTGTTTGTATAAGCTGTATTTTATTTTTCTTTTAACAATTTATCCTTTGAATATGGTTAGTTATCTATATTCTGTCATAATGCTCACAATATATTTCATTGATGTAGATAATGCAGATTTAGAGAAATACAATGATAAATATTTCAAAAAATAATTTTGTCTTCCCCATTCCAAATCTCTTTTTATGTCCTCATATGAAAATAACACTTCTGTTTCATCTCATGTTCTCATGGGCCTTCTGTGTTCAAATGGTAATGAGCCCCTAGTTTGGAGATGATTTTATAATCATCACTTTTATAGCTCCAGCCAGGCTCATCATGAAGGACTTTTTTGGGGATGGGGGTACAGGGGATTGAACCCAGGAGCACTTTACCACTGACCCACTTCCCCAGCCTTTTTTTTTTTTTTTTTTTTTTTTTTTTAAGAAAGGTTCTCACCAAGTTGCTGAGGCTGGCTTCAAACTTGCAATCCTCCTGCCTCAGCCTACCAAATCACTGGGATTACAGGAGTGTGCCACCATGTCTGTATTCAGATTCCTTTTTTCGTCACAGTTGGATTTACAAAGATCCATCAATGTTGTTCTCAACTATGATGACTATCTCACCAATGTCTTAGCCAAATGTTATAAGCCTCATTCTACCCTGGCTATGTTAGTAAATCAGCAATTGTAGTAATTTTCACTATAGAGCTGAAGACCATTTGTAGAGACCTGAGTTATGGGTACAAAAGATTGATTTGTCTTAAAAGTTTTCTCATAATTGGTCATTAACTATTAAATGTTTTCTTTCTTTTTATTGTACCAGGGATTGAACCCAGGAGCACTTAACCACTAGGCCACATCCCCAGGCCCTTTTTATAGTTTATTTAGAGATAAGGTCTCACTGAGTTGCTCAGGGTCTCACTAAGTCCCTGAGACTGGCTTTGAACTTGTGATCCTCCTGCCTCAGCCTACCAAGACACTGAGATTATAGGTGTGTGCCACCATGCCCGGCCTGAAATATTTTCTAATTAAAGGTAAAAAGAATATGAAATTTTAAGTTATAATAATGTACATATAATTTAAAATTATTTTCCTATTTCACATATTCTATCTCATTTTATCTCAATGAAAATACTAATTTAAATTAGCTAACTAAGCTACCATATTGCTATCCCCACTTAAAAGATGAAGAAATTGAGGCTCTGGCAGGTGAAATGATTTGTTGTAATCACCTGGTTACCTAATAAAATTTCAGGGTTTGGTAAAAATTAGGCATGTTGTTATAGCTAATTTAAAGTGTTCTTAAAAATGTATTCTAGGCATTTTCTTATTTTTGTCTCATCCTTAAGGTCATTTCTGCCCTGAAGTCACACTGCTCACTCTCTAATAGAAGGCACAGTATTTGCTGCATTGGTGCACATGTCTGTACATAAATCACTTGCTGGATTCTGACCATATACATATCAGCCTCTGCCTTAAATTCTTGAGTCTTTGACCCTGTGTGCTTTAATCTCCCTGCCTGAGCTTTCCTCCTTAGCTAGCGTTTCAGAACCTGATCCCTTCCTGTCTTATTATCACTAGTCTTTTTATGGCTCCTGCATTGCAGAGTAGCCCTCAAAAAATCTTACTATTCAGAGAATTTACTTCATTTGTGAAGTTTATCAAATTAAAAATAAACTAGTGGGGCTGGAGATGAAGAGCACTTGCCTACCATGTTTAAGGCTCTAGATTCAACTAGTGAATCTTTTTCCTACACTCCTATTAGCAAGAGATAAATGACCACATAATAAGTTGGAAGCAGGCTTTTTCAAAAAACTATTTGGAAGGAAGGTTCCAGGATTTTATCAAATTAACTCAAGAGCCCACGTCAACTTCCTTTCCATCATTATGTGGCAATTAAAGTTGTTAATGAAGACTAGAGCACTGCAATATTCCCATTCATGCACACAAAATTCAATCATGTTCATTATGATTGTTGTATTTATTAGAGCAGAAAATCAAAGTAGCACATATTAGAAATGTTTCCATTTCAATAAGGTTAATAGCATTGTGATTAAAACTCTTAAGTAGGAAATTTCATTAAATAAATGATCTTGCTCACTGGCTTTTCCAGTTAACCATGTTTTTGTAGCATCACTGGGGAATCAGCAGGCTGAATTTTCAATTCTTGCATGCAGATTGAATTATTCTGATCCAATATTTATGGTCCTAAAAGTTGTACTCACAGATTGGCCTAATCTGTTATGAATTATCATGTATTTAGAAATTATGTATTTGTAAGTATAAAAAGATCAATATGCTAAGATTATCAAGGAGAAGCCTCATAAAAAGTTCTGCATTTGCCTTTGCTATAGTAGGTATAAAACAATAGTTATTATAATCCACTCCCTCCATCCCCCCCCCCCTTAAGTAATAACAATAATTTCAACTGTATTTTCAGGTACTAGCTCCCTACGAAGTAATCTGGCCTCTGTGGCCTACTATAGACTAGTAAATAGCACAGACTTTGGTGTCAGCTAGTTCTAGTTTCAAGCCCAAACTCTCTCGTTTGTGTAATTTAGGGCAATTTACTTAACTTTACAGTTTTGTTCCAAGAATGTATTCATTCAGCACTCAGTTCATACTTACTGAACACCTGCTATATGCTGGACAATACTACATCCTGTGGGAGTGTATCAATAACAAAACATAAGGCTTCTTGAACTCATAGAACCTATGGTCAACCAAATTCTCTTGAAGAAGAAAAGGTT
Organism: Tamias sibiricus; assembly: GCA_025594165.1. Lineage (NCBI taxonomy): Eukaryota > Metazoa > Chordata > Mammalia > Rodentia > Sciuridae > Tamias > Tamias sibiricus. The sequence goes on from CM046661.1 coordinate 71,573,598, forward strand.
TTTTTTTTTTTTTCTTTTTTCTTTTTGTGGTTTTGGGGATCAAACTCAGGGCCTCACAACTCTAGGCCAACACTCTATCACTGAGCTATAACACTAGCTTCTCACAAAAAAAAATTAAATGTCTTGAGATAATAAGCTATTAGCAAAACAGCTAAATAAGTAAATATTAATCATTATTAATTCTGTCATGTAATAAGCATTTAGTAAGTATTAATCATTAGTAATTCTACCCAGCCTATAAAATGAATGATTCCCCTGAAGGTAAAACAAAATTATGCATAATTGAAAGGGGAGCCTCATTTTGCCACAAGAACTCCCAGATCATAGTTTAGGAATTGGGCTAGTTGTAATCTCTTGAATGTTTTCGGTCAAATATAAAAGAGAATAATTGCATAGGCAAAAATTTCTTGGACAGAAAACAAAAAGCACTAACTATAAAAGAGAAAAATATACATTAGTCTCCATCAAAATTAAAACATTCTTTTCATCCAAAGACACCATTAAGAAAATGAATAAACTAGCCACAGACTAGAAAATATCAAGCCATCACTTATTCCTGGAGGAACTAATAATTGCTTTATTTCTATTTTTAAATAGATTATCATTATTAGGCAGTTTGTAAGATGTAGGGACCATTTTCCCCAGTGCTAAAAGAATTCCATTCACCTATTTTCTAGTATTTGTGTGGGCATCCATAGTGACTTGACAACCTGAGATTTTCTTGTGTAAATCTACCACCAACTTTTTTCCTGAAGGAGTCTTCTTCATCCTCATTCATAACAAATGGGGGAAAACTTAAAAATATTATGTTCAAAAAATAATTTAACTGTTCACTTTAGAATGTGAACTAGATTTTATTAAGTGGTTCTTCCATTACCCAACGTCTGCTTCTCCACTACTTAGCTTCAAAGTCAGTGGACATATGTGGGCTTCATTCAGAATATTTTTGTATTCATTTCTCAACTGAAAGAGTTTTCTCACTTGTTTTTTTTTTCTCCTTAAGTTGAAAACATTATTGTAAGATGATAATTTCAGGCCATTTTGACTCTTAAAAAAAATAGGTTTTGAAAGCAAATGCACACTTTAACCCTTGGTTTCAGGATAGTAAGAAACTATTATAATTTAAGCCCTAGTGATTGTGATAAAGATGATCAGACAGACCGTAGTCTTGACACTCTATTTTCTGCTTTCATATTTGAACAGTATTGATTCTATTTTCTTGCACTGAAACTCTGTTTTCTTTTGGTACTTTTGGAACTTTAAACCTCTCAACTCTCAAAAATGTTTACATGAAACATCTCATCATCATCCATTCTATTGATTGCATAAGTTTTTATTGTTCACTCTAGAGAGGCAAACAATGTCCTTAGTGTCATTGAGTTGTTAAAAGGAAAATTTTATAGTGAGGATCCATGTTATCCTGTATCAATTTGTTTTTTAAATTGCCCCAATTTAAATTTATGCAGTTTTTATGTTAACAAAGCAATAGAAGTAATAATGTATGGCTTAAGGATTTTAAAACATTTTGTTTTCTAAATAAGTATATGTGCCTAAACTTTTACTTTTTAATAAAAAGCAAGAAGCCACCTAGGTGAGGTAAGAAATGGCAATTACAGGAAAACAAGACTCTGCATTTATTTATTCAACAAGTACTTATTGTTTTTGCCCCATAGTCAAGCATTATTCAGGGAAATTGTTTACTTTTTCATCTAGTGTCAAGTGAAGATGATAATGAATAGTGAAATTACATATTTTAATGTCTTTGTATACTGTGGACTTGGGACAGCTTAAATCTTTGGTAGATTTGGATAAAATTACAAAAAAATAAATTGGATAATAATAATTATCTGACTTTTGATTACAGTTTTAATTTTGCAAATGCATATTTGGCATCACTTGTGGATAAATTTTGTTTAGGGAATTCCTATTATTCTCAGAACTAACAGAATTTCTCACTTACTTAGAATTATCAAGTAGTTTAATGAGATTATTTCTGTGAGAAACTAATTCATTGGATATTCGCCTTTCAAGGTAACCTCTTTAAAACGAAGTTTGAAATGGAAAAAAAAAAAAATGCCAACCAACCTCTCTCTGATGCTTCTTCAAGAATATTGTGTTTAGTTGCAATATTTTATAACATTTTTTGAAAGGAAAAAAAACACTCTTTTAATCAAATTGTGCTACTGCACTTGCATATCTATATGCAAAATTGAACTTTAACACCTCATGCCACACACAAAATTGAATTCAAAATATGGGTGTAATATAATACCTAAATCTATAAAATTTCTAAAATAACACATAGAATAAAATCTTTGTGACCTTCAGTTAGGGAAACAATTTCTTAGATTCAACACAAAAAGAATAATCCATGAAAGAAATATATAATAAAATGGACTTTACCAAAATTAAGGACTTCTTTCAAAAGACACTATTAAGAGAATGAAAAGTGAGACTGGGAGAAAGTATTTTGAAATCACATATCTGATAAAGAATGTGTACATGGCCAGGCACGGTGACGCACGCCTGTAATCCCAGCACTTGGGAGGCTGAGGCAGGAGGTGAGTTCAAAGCCAGCCTCAGCAATGGCGAGGCACTTAGCAACTCAGTGAGACCCTGTCTCTAAATAAAAATACAGAAAAGGGTTGGGGATGAGGCCCAGTGATCGAGTGCCCCTGAATTCAATCCCCAGTACAAAAAAAAAAAAAAAAAGAAAGAAAGTGTATATGTAAAAAGCACTCCCAAAACTAAGTAAGAAGAAGCAACCAACTAATAAAAATAAGGAAATTCTATGAACGAATCAAAGAAAACAAACATATTATAAATAATCACACAAAAAATTGCTCATCATCATTAATTACTCTTCTTTGCTGAAATGTCTTTGTAGTTTTTCAAAAACTACATTTTACTGGTGGATCTGCTCTTGGACTTTCTTTTTGTTTTTGTTTTCCTTTTCTTTTATTCTATGCTGTTATATATGACAGCAGAATGCATTACAATTCATATTACACTTATAGAGCACATTTTTACATATCTCTGGTTGTATACAAAGTATATTCACACCATTCGTGTCTTCAAACATGCACTTAGGGTAATGATATCCATCTTATTCTACCATCTTTTTTAAGTTTTATTTACCCTTTTGCCCCCTTCCTTCCCCTTCCTCCCCATTAGCCTTTCTAGTGTTCCTCTAATCCTCCTATGCTCCCAGTCCCAACCCCACTGTGAATCAGCCTCCTTATATCAGAGAAAATATTCGGCATTTGGATTTTATTAAGATAATTTACATAGAATGAAATGCTCCAATGTTTCTTTTTTGTTGCTGATGAAACTTTCTTAAAACAAGGCAAGAAACAAGCAGATCTTCACTGAGTGAACTGACACATAACTGCTGCTAAAATCATGGCAGCAAATTATTAATAACCATTCAAGGGGTAGAAATGCACTCTAATATTAAGTGATAATATACCTAACATTCAAACAACTCTCCTACCTTTGTGTTATATGAATCAAGAGACACTCTTTGGGGAGATTCCAAATTATGCCAATAAAAACAGAGACACGGGTGGGTACACTTAAGCAATTGCAATAGCTATAGAATTCTTGTGTCCTCCTATTTTGACTTCAGAAAGTAAATGTGATAAATAATCCCAGGTGAAGAGATAATTCTTTTAGTTTCTCTATTATCAAAACATGCTGAAAAGAATGCTTTCAATATTTATCAATTTGGTGATACCTTAATAACCAGTTTCAAAATGACGTAATATGGACCTGATAAACTCAATTTTATTGTTAGAAACTCGTTTAATCTAAAGTTCCTGGTAAAGATTATATAAATGGAAGAAAAGTAGATACAAAAAGAGCAATATCCAGGTTGCATTTTTATTCTGCTGAAAGTCCTAATTATACATAGCTAAATTTTGCTATTTTATGCAAAGATTCATTGAGGTCCAGAGGAGCAGGAATAAATTTAAGCAAAGAGTATACTGTGATTCTTGGGAGCCATAGTACTATAAACTGAGTTCTAGTAGAGATAAAGGGTGAATTTTTGCCCTCTATTGTCATTTTCAAGAGAATTGTATTCTTAACAAAGAGGTGGCTGAATTGACATAACCAAATAAAAGAGAAGATTGAACAATCTTTGGCTAGTCCACCCACATCCTTAACCATGTCCACTTTCAAGATTCTACAGGAACACAAAGGCATCTCAGAACACTGTCACATACTGATAGCATTCACACAGCCACTTTCTTGCCTTTATGGGAAATTAGTATGTTGTTTTCAATGTTCACATAATCCATGAGCAAGAGAAAGGACAGCCATATAGTGCTACAGTGCTTACATCAGTTTTATGGGGAAAAGTACCCAAATGAAATAAGAAATGCAGCCAGAGTATTGAGTAGATATTAATAAAGTTTCCAATTATTTTCATTCTCTGAAACTCTTGTCCACTGGTTTCCCATTTCTTTCAATTCCTGCCTATCTCTAATCACCCTACTTTCCCTCTGCCCTCTCATACTATTTTTCTCCTTCTGTTTCCTAAATTGTTTTATTTGTATTTCATTCTAGTATTAAAAAAAAAAATAACATGAAGCACTTCTCTTTAACATGAACTACATTAGTGTAGAATTTGCCCTGTCTTTTTTTTATATACATGACAATAGGGTGTATTTTGACTTATTATACATATATGGAGTGCAACCCATTACAATTTGATCCCATTCTTATGGTTGAACAGGATGTGGAATTACACTGGTCATGTATTTATATATGAACATAGGAATGTTATGTCTGATTCATTCTACTATCTTTCCTATTCCCATCCCCCTCCTTTCCCTTCATTCCCTTTTGTCTAATCCAATGAACTTCTATACTTTCTCTCCCTACCTTCCATTGTTATGGGTTAGCAACCACATATCAGAACACTTGGCCTTTGGTTTTTTGGGACTGGCTTATTTCACTTAGCATGATCATCTCCAGTTCCATCCATTTCCTGACGAATGCCATAATTTCATTCTTCTTTATGGCTGAGTAATATTTCATTGTGTATATATACCACAGTTTCTTTATCCATTCATCTGTTGAAGGGCACCTAGGTTGGTTCCATAGCTTGGCTATTGTGAATTGAGCTGCTATAAACATTGAGGTGGGTGTATCACTGTAGTATGCTGATTTTAAGTCCTTCGGGTATATGCTAAAGAGTGGGATACCTGGGTCAAATGGTGGTTCCACTTCAAGTTTTCTGAGGAATCTGGATACTGATTTCCAGAGTGGCTGCACCAATTTGCAGCAATGTATGACTGAACCTTTTCTCCCACATCCTCGCCAACAAATTTGCATTTCTCTAACTGCCAGTGATGTTGAACATTTTTTCATATATTTTTAACCATTCATATTTCTTCTTCTGTGAAGTGTCTGTTCAGTTCCTTTGCCCATTTATTGACTGGTTTATTTGGGGGTTTTGGTATTAAGTTTTTTGAGTTCTTTGTATATCCTGGAGATTAATACTGTATCTGAGATGCAGGTGGTAAAGATTTTTTCCCATTCTGTAATCTCATTATTCATGTTCTTGATTGTTTCCTTTGCTATGAAGAAGCTTTTCTTAAATATTTATTTGTTTACTTTAGTTGTACACAATGCAATGCATTTATGTTTACATGGTGCTGAGGATTGAACCCGGGCCGCGCACGTGCGAGGCAAGTGCTCTGCCGCTGAGCCACAACCCCAGCCCATGAAGAAGCTTTTTAGATTGATACCATCCCACTTATTGATTCTTGATTTTATTTCTTGCTCTTTAGGAGCCTTATTGAAGAAGTCAGTTCCTGAGTCTACATGGTGGAGAGTTGGGTCTACTTTTTCTTCTAGTAGGTACAGGGTCTGTGGTATAATACCAAGGTCCTTGATCCATGTTAAGTTTTGTGCAGGGTAGAGTGTGTCCTTAGCATGTTTAAGTTCCCTGGTTCAATCCCCAATACCAAAAAAAAAAAAAATCCGTTTTTACTTTCTAGTTTCTGACTTATGTTTCCATTGCTTCTCAATCAAAATGTTGTAACTAAAAGTATTTTTATTTACATGTATAGGTCTACATTTAATATCAAATATATGTATTTTTCCACTGATAATTTAAAATCATAACCAATCTTTACAAGAAATACTTTCACATTCCTCTCACTGAAATGGGAATTGAGGCTATGAATTGTACATCATTGGTGATACCATCCTATTCTCAAGGCAACAAGTTCATGTAAAGTAGTGGGAGTAGGAACAAACTCCTAGATACTAATTTTGTGGATATATATAAGTATTATAAATATCCACACTGTATCAATGAAATTTTAACAGATTTATTCAAGATTTAATAAGCTGTTTACAAAAAAGGGACAACAAAAAAGAAAACATTTGATACTTAGCAATTGCTCTAGAGTTTCAAAACATAAAACTTTGAGGGTTTTAACTGTTCTTTTTTCTTAAAATAGATTTTTGAGCACTGAACAACAAAATAAAGAATATTAGAACTAGTAAAGTCTTGTCATCACCTAGTCCAACCTTTTCAGCATTCATCCAGTTCAATAAAATCACTATCTTCTCAAGGGTCTTGGCTTTCCTGCTCTGATTTAAAAAAAAAAAAAATTGAAGAACCACTAGTCCTCTGATCCCCATTGCTGTACATGTGTAACCATCTTTTCATCTCTTTCTGGTATGCTCCATACTCTAATGCTAATGATTGCAGCTGTGAGGATTATTTCCTTGATTCATTACATCTGGATTAGTTTACAAAAAGAATCACCTACCATATACACAGTACAACTTTCAACTCAAATGCCTGGCATAAGTACAGTTGAATTATTCAAAGTTTTAAGACTAACTGTAGTAACAGTCAATTGTGTCATTGGTACTCTGGAGAATACATTTTAGTTGGCTGTGTCATAAAGACTCAAGAATGAGTAATACTACCCAATTATTTAAGACCACAATGCTACCTACCTTATCGTAGTAGAGAAGCAAAAGGAGGCTGGGATGGGCAATATTTATTGTGCATACCACATGAGCTAAACAATAGATCAAGATATTACAGCAGAAGTGAGGTCCAGCATTTGGCCCCAAAGAGCATACATTGTGCTCAGCATTGAGCAATGACAGGTAATTGCCTACAGAAGAGAAACTATATAAGACCTCTACAAGCTTCGTGTAGCTCCATCACTGCATGGGCACATTATTAACTTTGTCTTCCTCCTCAGTACACTGTGAGAAATAACTACTATAGTATTGTGAGGCATTTTAAATGAAAGTGCTATAAAAGGGCTGAATATTAGAAAAAAACAAGATTAAATAACATAGTAGGAAGAGTTCCCATATGTATGTCCAATATTTATGTCACCTTTATAGGACTGCTACCAGGGAGAACTTATTTTAGGTAAACACAGTTGCCTACCCAGATTTTGCAAAGTCAAGAAAATATTTGGGTGTATTAGCAAGAAAAATTGTGGAGTCTTACATTATTTGGGTGTTATATGTGCTAAATATAGTTGGAATATCTCATATAGTGTGGCATTCCCACATGTCTTTAGCTTCTATTGCAAATATGGGGCTAGGGATATGGCTCAATGGTAGAGCACTTGTGTGGAAAGGGTGAGGCCCTGGGTTCAATCCCTAGCCCCCCCCCCGCACACACACACATGAATCTTCTGTATTTCAATGTTTATTTGCAGTATTTATGTAACAGATTTTAAACACTGAAACTATCAAAGCCTATTATTTGCCAACAAGATATTATGTTTCTATAACTCAGAAATTGTGAGAAGATTCTGTAGGTGAATATTCATTCTGTGATTAAATCTGTCATTACATTGGGTTTGTGGGAGTTGTTATCAGTGATTTATCATGGTAACTGATTTTACTTACATTTTTAAAGTTTGTTAATTTTCTCAGAAGACTGGGATATTTTTATCCCATTCTACATCTTTAAAAGACAAAAGACAAGTTTATATAATTCATTTTTTGTTTTTCAGGTACTTTCTATCACCACCACCACTAGGGATTGAACCCAGGGACACTGTACTACTGAGCTATACCCCCAGCCCTTTTTATTTTTTTATTTTGAGACAGATATCTCTAAATTGTCCAGGCTGGCCTCAAACTTGCAATCCTCCTGCCTCAGGCTTCCAAGCAGCTGGATTACAGGTGTGTGCCACACAGCCTGGCTCAAATTCTTCTTTAAAAAATTTTTTTGTTGTTGTTTTTAATGTAGTTCTGGGGATCCAATCCAGGGCTTTGCAAATGTCAGGCCAGCACTTTACCACTGAGCTTATATCCCCAGGCCGGGGATGTAGCTTTTATACAGTCATTCTTATACCTAAGATTCTCAAACTGTAGGAAAAGGATGGGAATCCTTTTTGGTAGACATTAATGTTCTGTGACTATGATTTATTCCCAATTTTAACAAAATTAGTATTTTTACATTTTTACCAGCCTTTTCTTTCTTTCTTTCCTTTTTTGGGGGGAGGGAATGGGATGGGGAGGAAGGATTGTTCTGAGGATTGAACCCAGGAGCTTTGTTCCTCTAAGCTAGATCCCCAGACCTTTTTATTTTTAATTTATCTTGAGACATGGACCCACTAAATTTCCCAAAGTGGTTTCAAGTATGTGATCCTCCTGATCAGATCTTCCTCTCTCAGTCTCCCCAGTAGCTGGAACTTGACAGGCATGTCCCACCATGCCCAACACCAGCATTTTCACTCTAATTAAATGGAGCAATACACCAAAGTGTTTAGTTTGTGTTATAACAGAACCCAAATAACCTGCCATTGAGAATCATGATCCTACATTCTCTCTTTCCCCTGAACAATATAAAATTTTGGCCTTGGTTTATAATGAGACAACTCCCTAGTTTAATTTCATTATATTCAGAAACAACAAAAATATTCAAAATTTAAATTTATGTGCATTCCATTTATTTGTAAAAAATATATATTCATACAATTATTACATGGTAAGGAGATCTCCATTTTTAATTCTCTTTCCCTGATTGACCAAATTTAGTAATACAAAGAACTTTCATAGAATGACTATTTTATTCATTCTGTATATTTGTGCTTTGGTCTCTTTATATTTGTATATTTGCACTTTTGTCCTTGTTATTTTATCTCTGTACACTTCTATTTAGTGTTTCTATTTAAAATAGAGAGATAGAAGCATGAAAGTCAGACATTTTTGCCATACTTCATAGGAATGACCAGTTAAGGCTAGAAATCTCAGTATTTACTACTATTTTCAAAACTTGGGTTTCTAGATAATATTCTTGCTTCAGCGATTGAAGAGAGTAAGAATAATATGTAGTCAAAATAGATAAAAAAAACAGGATAACTTAACCAATTTGTTTTCTGTTAAACATATGACTCCTGTGTGTTGCCTGGCAGAATATTACTAAAATTTGCCTAAACAAGTTCTCATGGTGTTTTCAGGTTTCATGGAATGCTTTGTCTATCCTTGGATTTGAAGGATATTATGAAGATAATGACAAAGGTCTTAACAGTTATTTTTCTTTAACACACACACACTATAACATTTTTAGAAACTTATATTTCATCTTCCTACTTATATTTCTGCTGTTTGTGAAATTGTACTATACTAGAATGAAAAAGATAAAACTGTATATGTGTATATGTATTTAGATTTTTAAAAGTAGAATCATGTGCATTTTAGAAAAATATATGGTAACATGTGGCACTTTGGTAAAGGAATGTGCAATTATAAAAGTTTATGCCACTTTTATTTTTTAAACTCTGGAATTACTCTCACTAGGCTTTAGATTCAAAGCCAAACCCAATTCTAAGATTAGCACTTCCCCTACTGGTAATTCCTATTTTTCTAATAATGTGGAACATTAAACTTAAACCATTATTTTCATGAATTTTCACTCACCTTCTCTATCCTCACCGCAAAACCTTTAACTTAAGGAACATTTTTAATTAACCCAGTGGCAATCAGAAAAACATTTTAGGTATCATGGCCATTTAATCTTGTACCTCATTTTAGTAATATTTTCAAAATAGCTAAATTCCTGAAAATGAATATTCAAACATTTTAATTGGGTTTTAATGGTTAAAAGCAACTGAGCAATCGATATGTATGTTGTCATAATTTATCCTAAAATCTGGACTTGTCTAAATAACTTGAGTATACAGATGTGCTTAAAACATACATACCTCCAAAGAGAAATAATTAAATATGTAATAAACAGAATTCTGTATGCTTATGGATATCATATGGATACACTCTTATTAGGTTACCAGTATTTTAGTATGATATGCCCATGGATAGTAGAAGCAAAAGGAATATAAATGTTTGATATTAACTGTTGGCATCAATACAGATTATGCACAGTCTGTTGCAATAAAAGGTATTCATTGTGCCTGTATCCGAAGAATTTCCTGTTAGTTTTCTCTGGCCTTTTTCATTTTAGGCTGCACAATCATTTTAATGTAAAGACAACAGAATATATGAATGAATGAACAAAATAATGGCCCCATTTGCCATAGGATTAAATATTCTATTGAATTTTTTGAGGGACATTGCTGTAGATTATGACATAAACCTGATTGTTCACAAGCAACAATAGAGTTTTATGTAAAAGTCACGGCATTTAGAAATTATACATCTTTTTCTTTCCCCACAAAATGAATTTAGAATTGATAATTTAAATTTACAATTTTAAGCTGCTAGTTATTAAAGATTACTATATGGATTGAAAGATTAAATAATATAAGAGCTGCAAAAGAATGCTAATTAATAATATAACCCCATATACTATCAAATTTCTGATAATGTTGGGTTTCTTATAAAGCCTTAAAATATTTTAGTGAAAATTTAATTACCTGGAAAAGAAGGCACTTTATTACCTTGAACTAGCTATTTGTCTGTATAGAATATGTCTAAAATCTCTTAAAATATTATTTATCCTTTTATAAATTTATCCTATTTATATGTTTTTCTAAAGCCACTAGAGTATAATGTAATAAATCAAACTATTTTAATTTAACAGAACATTATGTTACATAATGTAACCAATGAGCAATACAGAAATAAAACTCAAGAGTAACAAAAGTATATGTGATAATAGCAAAACTGTCTAAGTTAGTCTACAATCATTTGAAGTTAAAATATTGTAAAATTTGAAGACTATCATTGAACAATTTTGAACAGTTTTTATTTTTAAAATTTTATTTTAAATTGTCACTACCTTGTCTTGAAACGTTGATAAAATATAAGGGCAATCAAAATTATTAAGCTAGCCTATCATAGCTCAGTTTTATTTTAGCTGAAGTTTTTAATGTAAACCATTAAGAAATCAGTTTTGTTTCTTCTTTGCTCAAGTCAGTCATACCTGGTAAACTATCAAATTTAAATCATCTACATAAATGTGCAGTGTTTCTTCTTCAGGAAATGGGTAGATTTATAGAATGGATGTAGTTCAGCAGGAAAAGCAAGATAATAGTTTTCAAAAGGGTTCCACCCTCTCAAGTTAAACTTAATGTGTTTCTGACATTTATTAAGATAGGCTAACTTTCATTCAAGAATGTTTTCAACAGAATGTTTCAAAGCGAACACAACTTAGCTTTTTTTGTTTGTTTGAGAGCAGAATATTTAAAATTTTTTTAAAAACATTTTTTATAATGTTACTTATCTTTAAGTCTTTCTTTGTGTAGCCATTTTTCTATCTCCAGTTTGAAATGTTATTTTTACTAAATGTAAATGCAGTTCGTTAGATGGAGTCATCATTACATGGTATAGAAAGAAGTCAAGTTTATCCGGTCTGTCCTTATCAAGGAAAAACTAAAGACAAATTCCATGTCAGTTGTTTGGTTTGTTTGTTTTCTTTTTAAAATAAGATATATTAACCCAAAGGTGTGTTAATGTCAAGGCATGAACAATCTTAAATGTATACCTATTGAGTATTTTGTGATGCTGAAAAACAGACTTTTCTCAAATATCTGTGATGCTAAATATTTTCCTTAGAAAGTTTTGTTTAATGTTAGATTGTTGTTCTGAAAGATGTTGGTCCTAGTTGGATTTTTAAAAATTTGGAAAACAAATAACCGCATGTATTACAAGTATAGACATGGTGAATTGTAAACTTACCGTGTAGTACTGATTCTATTTTCAAAAATGTTTCACTGTTAAATATAGACAACATAAAATTGCTGCTGTACTGTAATTGAGTACTTTTTCCTAAATGACCCTGTTATCACTATTCCAGAATTAGAAGTTGGGCAGATACATGATTGATTCATGTGTCTGCATAGATGCTTCAAGGTATATTCTTCTCTTGGTGAGTAAAAATATATTTTCCTTGGCATCAATGCATTGAGATCTGAATATACCTGTATCTATTCTTACTGCACATTTCTTATACAGTATCTTCTCATATGCCAAAATTGACCTAGGCAAAACTAAAATTAAGGGTTTGTTACATGCTTTCTAACAGAAAGGTTTTCAATAATATCATGGGTTTATACTGTGAAAATAGTGGAACTCCCTTTAAAATTTCCTATTTGCTAAATTTAAATTAATATTTTTTCTTTAGCTCACAAATTGCCCTAAATCCAGAGAGAATATCAACCCTTTTCACTGTTGTCAAACCAAGCATAAGGAACAGCCCAATGATACTACAAAAACAGTTGAGGAATAAGGAATAAAATCTCTAATGTTACACTCCAGAATAAAGACATTTGGTGAAAGAAATGAACTGAAGTTCATCATGAATCCAAGCTTCTATACTTAGCATTCCTCCATGGAAAGGAAGACAAGTATCAACACCATTGGCATCATTTTCAAACTGATCTTATGTGGAAGACCTTCCACCACAGTGGAGTACTTCTTGACTCTTTCCAGATGTTTGGTTTCTTGTTTTATTCATCCAGCCTTTCCATTTTCAAACCACCATTTGTCAGCATTGAGGTACAAGACATGTAGATTTGAAAATACTTTCTCAAGAGATCATGTAACTATACAACTCTGAATTTAAAAATTGAGCGGGGAGGGCTCATTCAACCCACTGCCTCTTACAAGAAACATTTTTTTAAAATCTGTAACTACTGCTGTAGTGTTAACAGGGTACAAGGTGTTTTTTGTCTTGTATTGTACTTAAAAGGTTCTCATTGATTGTGATTGTATTGTACCGTATGAAAAGAAATCATAAATTGCCTTGTATTGTTTATAATAGACCATACCATGTACTACTTTGGTTTTCATGTTCCAAGTTTTTCAGTGATGCATGTTAACAGTTAGGTCCTAAAATTCTGTGGTGCTAATTCTTCCATATCCAATGGTGCTTTTGTGGATGCTAACTGCACACATGCTGAACAAAGCTTGAAGTTTAAAACTATCCTCCCTTCCTCTGTTTATATGAAGTAAAATAAAATAACTTGAATTTGTCTCAAAGTATCACTGACAATCTAATAAACTGGTTTATATGTGTAATTATTCTGGATTCTTATTTTTCAGAAATAACTTGATTTCTACTGGGCCCTAATTGTTGATCTTACCATGTGTTTATTCTGTTATTTCAGTTGTGCCCTCAAATGTGTTGTATCTTTAGGAATTTAAATCCAGTTGCTTTGGCTTCTAAAATCTTATTGAGGTAGGACCTATAAAAACTAGTCCTATAAGACATAGGAATAAGTAAGTTGAGAATGTGCCAAAAGAGTGTTTGACTATTTATTGCTTTATTAATAGTTTTATCATCTGGTTGAACCATAAGATAAAATTTGCATTAAAGCAAGTATGCCTTCAAAACCTTTATTTCAACTCAGATGACACTGAAAAGGCCATTCATATAGGTTCGTATTTAAAGTAAAAGTTTGGAGGCTAGGGAGTAGCTCAGTAGTAGAGTATCTCCCTAGAAAGCAGGATGCCCTGGTTTGATTCTCAGCACAGCAGAAAAATAAGATACAATTTTAAAATGAAGTAATTTTAATTCCTCATGTATGAAAATAAGGACAAAAAATAAATTTGGAATGTTCCAGAACAAATTGACATCATGAGTCAGTATAATAGATAAAGTCATGGCAATGATTTTATGGGATTCTAAACTTCAGCATCTATATTAAGAATTACAGCAGTAGGGAACATGAAGCTACAAACAACTTCATGAGGGCAGAGAGCAATTTCTCCCAAGCCAGAGATAAATTCAGTATTAAGGCTGTAGGCAAATTTGCATTCCGACCTTGATATCTTGGGGCAACATTAAAATTTTAAAAGAAAAGAAAAAAAGGAAATAAATGCATTAAAGCTCTTCAAGCAACAATCATTGACCTTAAAAAGAAGATGATCAAACTTATCAGTCTAACCCACTGGGTCTGATAACTGAAAGGACATTCCCACAGTACCATGGCTTTTTGTTATAACAAGAGTTTAAGGCACATCAATTTTGTCTTAAATAGTTATTAAATTATGTCTGACTTCTAACATCAGAAAATTAAGATTAGAGAATAGACTAACATCAGAAAATGAAGAGAGCCTATGAGAACAGTAGGCTTGCTTCTCTGTCACTATCTTGAACAAACGCAATATTTATTAAACCACAGCTTCTCCCAGAGATATTTCTACAGTATATTTTGGTAACTACATTTACAGCATTACATTTTATGAAAACTGGTAAATAATAAATGTGATACAAAATAATTCCAAATTTTCTTTAATGAAAAAGATAAAATGGGTAAGTTGATTAATATTTTAGAGAATTTTTATTTCTGTGCTATATCTTGCCTGCTAATAGAAATAAAAATTAATTCTAATTTGATGAAAGTGTAAGAGAGTAAATAGAGTTGCTTTTGGTAGAAAATCCTTTTAATCTATAGGAAAAGATCTCTAATTTTAACTCCATAGGCAACCAGATTTCTGTATTAATGTTCACCATAATGTCTGTGCCACCTAAAGAGTCATTCTCAAAATATTTTATCAGGGCTGGGGTTGTAGCTCAGTGGTAGGGCACTTGCCTGGTACATGTGAGGCACTGGGTTTGATCCTCAGCACCATATAAAAATAAATAAATAAAAGTTATTGTGTCCATTTATGACTAAAAAATATTTTTTTCTTAAATTCTGTCAGCTCTTTGAAATTATTTTTCATCAGCATTAAATGAGTATACTCTGTAAGTTTGGTTTGTTTATAAAAGTAATTTAGTCCCTCTTTCTTTATAAAACCATGATTTACATTTTTTAAGTTATACAATTATATCTCTTTATAATTTTATCAATATTATTTGGTAAGTTGTCTTTTCTGATCCTAAAAACAATAATTTCCCTTAGGGATCTTAAGCTCAAGATGATTTACCTGAATCCTAGTGAGGAAAGCATTTTCCAAAACAAAATCCATGTGTTCTCTACTGTGTAAAATATTTCAAACTAAATTTTATGAACACTAAAAGACTAACCTTACATACCTTAGGGAACTAATTTTTCTCATCAGGAGCTGCTTTGAGTTTGAAAATAGCCAATAATAACAATAATCTTAAGAAACAAAAAATAGCCCATCTATATAATTTCAATTTTGTCTTCCTTGTGTTCTTTTTTAAAAAGCTGTTGAAGTGGGTGCATAGTGATTCACACTTGGACTAAAGTTACTTTTATCACTCTACTTCATCCTTGAGTGTGGGTGGATGTGAAAAGACTTCTTGAAAATAAGTAGAAAGTGATACAATTCACACAAAAATAAGTGAGTAGTAGTTCATAGGGCTAAATAAATCATAAAATGTAGTGAGCTCAGCACTACACATATTCTCCTAATCTGGTCTCTTATATTCTATGAATGGTAAATAAAGTTTACACTTCTTGCAAAGCATACTGTTAGCTGTCATAAAAGGCAACAAAAGACTAGCTCATGAAGATAAAAAGGACTCTGAATGAGAGGGTTGGCCCTCAGTTTTGTGTATTTAGAAACTCAGTTATACTAATTCATTCTGGATGAATTCACAAGAGATTCCTTTTAAACAAAATCATTAAAAAAAAAAAAAAAAATCTTGAGCACTGGATATCCAATGAACAAAACAATTAATTTAGAACAAAAAAGCAAAGCATTACTCCTAGGGAGTAGGATTGGAAAGAAGCTATGTGTAAGAAATGGACTTAGAATTTTGCTTTTATACTTATTAATTATTATTTATGGTAACTATGCATTATTTTATAATTTCAAAAATGATTTTGTAGGGGAAAGAAATAATCTAGAAAAACTAAAACACTAGAAAACTAGTCAGCATATTCTGTTCTCAGTAGGGAAACCAACTTCTAAAGCTTGATTAACATCAGAATATTCCTTGGCAAGTGTAAAAATCAGAAGGAAAAGAGTAATACTCATGAATAGCATCCTGTTACGATGGGCTTCATGATGTAGACCTGCCAAGAAAAGAGGAATATTGACTTCAGCTCATCAGAGCACAGTCACCCCAAGCCAGAGATGAAACCACTAACAAAACCTTATGCTTTCAACCTTTTTCTCTAGATTCCATATGACTCAGTGTGAAAATACTATTGCTTAAATAATTAAGCCACAAATTTTCTTATATTTAGTATCACTTTAGGATTCTCAATGATATAATACCATTTCATAATTATCATTCATCATTAAGCATTATTATTAATTACCTATGATTATCTAATCATATTATTGCATAATTCCATAATTATTTCATAATCATCATTATTATTAATCATTAACCATCATTATCATTAATCATGTACTATCATTATGGATGCCAGTCATCATCAATAAGAGTTTAACATACAATAGCTCTCTGACCATAATCTTTCTTTTTTTTTTTTAAATATTTATTTATTTGCTTTAGTTGTACACAATGCATTTCTTTTTACGTGGTGCTGAGGATCAAACCCAGGCTGCACACGTTATAGGTGAGCACTCTACTGCTGAGCCACAACCCCAGCCATAACCCTTCTTGATAGAGATTTCATCAGTAGTGATTAATGAAAGGCCAAGACCCTACTCCTTTGCCCTCATGGTGGACTTTTCCAATAGACAATGACGTTCATTACAATGGAACAGATACAGCTCTAGAATATTTCTTAACCAGCATTTTCCTGGCAGCCATTACCAGTTAGCTATACTTAGCATGGCAAGATTGACATATTTGCCATTCTATCTTAGATGTCCACCAGCACATATCCAAGCCATCTGTGTTAGTCTAGGTCCTCTTAGAAACAGATGCCAAGATGGAATTAGATGTGCAAGTGGTTTATGAAAGGAAATACTAGAGAGGGGAAATGGAGAAGGAACTAATGGAAGAGCCATCAGACTATGATGCAGTGCTGCCCCTGTGAAGAAGAGAGGAAGCTACAGAGGGAGAAAAGACAGCAAGAAGAGAATAAAGAAGTTACTTACTACAACAAGTGCTGTTCTTAGCAAGTTTCAGCCAGGCCTATGGGGAGTGCTTGAGCCATACTAGCCCTTTAGAGGAGGCCAGCATCTTGCAGGTACAGGCCTACTTGGTATTCCTCTTACAGTCATCGATGGGAGAAGTCTAAAAGAAGCACTCCCTTAGTGTAAAGGCAGTGATAGATTTCAGAGCTCAGAAGCTGGGTCAGTGGGTCACTTAGGTGGAGATGTGGATCTGTACAGTGCAAACTGGAACTTGTGGTAGCCATAAAAATATATCTTTTATATTTCCTACTCTCCTGATTGACCCACAGATTGTTTCTGCATTCTGTGAGTCTGGCTTCTAGATAATGTGGTATTTGTGTTTGAAGGCCTATACCATCCACAACCTTTGCTGTGAAGTGGGCCCCCTAGCATTGTCTCTGCTACCATGTATACTCTGTTCATATATCCATCATGCTAATTCTGAGATGGCCAATGGCAGTAAGAGTCATGTCCACTGACTGTTCAGTATCTTGGTTGTTCAGTGTCTCTTCCTTGATAAATATTAATAATCACAGTTTGTGAATAGGTCCATTCCCATAGGTCCACCCACAAGCTTCAACCTCAGACCTGTTTGTGTTTATCTTCCCATCCTTTTTCTTTCAAGCTCCTGACCAGATGGCCAGCCCATTGATCACTACCCAGGAACTATAGATTTGTTTTTAACCTCAAGATACTTCTTCCATACAAAGTGGTGCAGTGATTCCATACCAGGTGCAGTGCTTATACCTCTCTCCCTTGAGAATATTCTCCCTCTCTACTGTCTTTCAAGGTCATCCTACCCATTTTCAGCCTGCACTCATATACTGAGCCACTCCATCCATAAACCAAACACAGGTTTTTCCTTCTTCCTTCAGCTGGTCATATGGGAACTTCCACATGACTAAATATATGAGACAGAGGGTTGCTGGCAGTTTGGGCAGCCTATCCATGCAGTGAAGTTATGGTCTCTGGTCCTGCTCAATCTTGATCTTGGATGTACCAAGATATGATCATGGACTACTGGGCCTATTCAACTTTATGACTTGAAGGGTTCAATAGAACTCAAGTCATAATGGGCAATTCTGTACCCATGGTCTGGAATATTTCCACCAGGGCCCAGTGACACTTTAATTGCTATTTCTTAAAAGGTGTTTATTCATTCTTTCAGCGATTGTCATAACCTTATTCAAGAATCCCAAGGACTGCATTAGGGGAGCAAATTATCTCCCTGAAACTTGCCATAAGCTCCATTCATTTTTGCTGCATCTTTTCCCTTTACTGACACTTCCAAAGCCACAGAGTCTGTTTGATTACATGGATCAAGTAGCAGGGCTGGTGTACATGTTACAGAGCCTTTTCATGCTCTAAGCTCTATTCAAAACTGGTAGTTACCTGTATCAAATAGTATATGGGCCAGAGCAGTATTCTAATCTGTGGAATAAGTTGTTGCTCAAACCCAAAGAGGCTTACCCAAATGCTGAACTTCTTGTACCTAATAGTGATGCGAGATGCTCTTATTTGTCTTACTTTGGAGAAGATGTCCTAGCATGCTCCTGATATTCAGACTGTGGAAAACTTCACTGAAATGGCAGGAGAGTGAATGCTTGTGAGGTACATCCTAGAGCCCCCACTTCCCTCAGCATCTTTATTCCTTCATCTAATCACAGTTGCTTACACTGCAATCTAGACCTGTTGCAGAATTCTTTCCTACTGAGGGAAACTCCAAAATTTCTACTTTACTGAATTTTTTTTGGTCATTGCTTTTTCCAGATTTCAAAGAACCACCACAAGTACAATGAGTTGTCCTATTCCCTGAGGTCCTTGACATAATACTGGATCTCAGGTTCTAAGAAAGTAAAACCAAGACCCTATTCAAGCACTTTCAAAATACAATCCAAAGTATACTCTTCTGGCTCCTGACAGTATGTGCTAGCTAATTCTTGAACTCATCTGGTATACAGCCTCCTTTCTTCTTAATCCATGCTAGCACATACCCACCCAGGTTATGCTGGGATTGAACCTTGGTGATCAGATAATACTAGAAAAGAGAGCAGCTACTGAGAAGAGCACATGTCACCTTGTGATAGAGAGACCTCTGTAGCATGTTCTTGCACAACATCCCTGCAGAAGTAGATCTGAAAGGTACATTCTCATAGCTGCCATGCCATTGTATGGAGGCATCTGTGATCAAAAACAGCAAAGCTCAGCTATTGATGAAATGTTGGTATTTATTTTGCTCAGTTTGAGAGGGGGATAATTTTGAATGTATAAAGATCAAATTGTGATTATAATTCATAACTGGGGAAAAAAGAATCCTCTTAAGTAGAGTCTGAACAGATCATGAGAAATAAGCTTTAAAAAAAAGTTACATTAAAATATTAGTGATTCTCTTAAGCTCAATAGTCTGGTTTGTATTGAAAAAGAAAAAACAAATACTTTCAAACTTTAAAAATATTTCAAGAACCCTGTCCACCTGTTGGTGTGGTTGTCATTCCTACCACAGTTCTTACTCCTCCTTCCCTCCTCACCAGACACCAGAGGTCATCCACCATGGCTCACTCACTGTGGAATCCCAGCTCTTGGAAACCAAGAATGCATTCTGCCTTTGTTCTGGCTTCCTGAAATGCCAGCACTTCCTCAACAAATTTGAAAGACTTATTAGCTGACCTGATACCTAAGGATCAGGCCAGAATTAAGACCTTCAGGCAGCAACAGGGCAGTGCCAACTCACTGATGAGAACACATTTCCGATGCCAGAAACTCTTGCCCAGGGCTAAGGGTGGAAAGAACCCCTGCCAGAGTGCTTATTTTGGGTGATGGTAAATAGATCCCAACAGAGAAACAAGTTAATTTTGTTCTCAAAAGAGTGGGAAAAGGTGAGTATGGTAATCCCAGTTACTCAGGAAACTTTGATGGGAGGATAGCAAGTTCAAGGATGGCCTGTACAGCATAACAAGACCCCATCTCAAAAAGAAAATTGTTTTTGCTTTTGTTTTTAAAAGTGGCAAAGAAGGCAGCTCTGCCTTCTCATGTGGTCACCATGCTAGCAACTTTCCCAACAACCTATTACCCTGTGTCTCAGCTCTGTATAGCTATTACAGCCCTCAACTTTGAAGGTAATCTTGCCCAAACATATGCAGGGGTGATCAACCAAGCTAAGTACTTGGAGCTGATTTTTAAGATTGAGATTGAATTTTTAAGATCGAATGGATCTGGTCACGAAGCTACCTTGTGTGCTACAACAAAGATCTACTGAATTCTCTACCAGGAGGGCTGCTGCAGTATTGGGCCACTGGCTTTCAGCTGATCTGATCCCACAAATTCACCAACATGTTAGGCTACACTGATGCTCAGTTCACTGAGCTCATGCACATGCACCTCACCACCCATGGTGACCAGAAATGGAGGCACCCATAACAGCCATTTGGTGAGCAGTGCCCTTTTAGACCTTTAACTGTTTTTTTGCAGCAGCCATGAATAAACAGATAGGGCCTCTACACGGACAGGCAAATCAGGAAGTGCTTGCCTGGCTAACAACTATAGAAGGCAGTGGGCAAAAAGACATGAGGTGAAAAGAACTGACTGTGCCAGGCTGTGGCCATGCAGTGCTAACGAAGGCAGATCCATGATTTAATTGTCAATAAAAATTTGCTGTGAAACACCTGCCTAACACTCCCATATTCAAGATGGTTGTTCAACTGTACAAAATTGTGTCCAATTTCCTTTTATAGCAGGGCAAGACCAAGAATCCTTTCCCAATGTAGATGCTCTAGTAAATGGTCTGATAAAGATGAGCACATACATGATCCTGAATGGGGTGTCACAGGCTCTAGGTATACCGTACAGTTTATCTGGAGACCTGCCCTAGGTTTCCCTTTAGAGAGGCCCAAGTCCACAAGCACAGATGGCCTGATGAAGTGTGTGGACTCTAAACCAGGGTAAAAATGAAGACTGGGGAGAAAATGACTACTAGAAAACAAGAATGTTTAAATAAAAAGTACACTTTTGGGGATGGGGTTGTGGCTCAGTTGGTAGAGCACTCGCCTAGTACATGCGCGGCCCAGGTTCGATCCTCAGCACCACGTAAAAATAAGGTCATTGTGTACAACTAATGCAAATAAATAAACATTTAAAAAAAGTATACTTTTGTCTTATTTCAGGGGGCCTTTAAAGACTTAAGACAAAATTATATCTGAGGATTACAAGTTCAAAGCCAGCTTTAGCAATTTAGCTGGGGATGGGACTCAGTTGGTTAAGCGCCCCTGAATTCAATCCCCAATACCAAAACAACAACAACAAAAAAAAAGATGAAACTATCTCCATTCCCCTTCCTGGTATAAGTTGCTCATCAACTGAAGGATGAGCAGGCCTGATACATGTGGTGTGAGTTAAGTTTGGCCTCTTACCTTCTTTATTGTGAGCAACTGCGCCTCTTTTTCTGGGTTAAAGTGGGTTGCAGAGAATCTACAATCTGGTGATTTTGCTTCTATTCCACTAGGGCTCAGAAGACCAGCAAGACAGGACTCTGTCCTTGTTCCCATGGGAATCATATTGGATAATCAAACATACTATGGTGAACATGCTTCAGCAATTTTATTTATTTATTTATTTATTTATTTATTTATTTATTGGTACTGGGGATTGAACTCAAGGGCACTTAACCACTGGGCCACATCCCCAGCCCTTTTATGTATTTTATTTAGAGACAGGGTCTCACTGAGTTGCTAAGTGCCTCGCCATTGCTGAGGCTGGCTTTGAACTCGTGATCCTCCTGCCTCAGCCTCCCAAAGTGCTGGGATTACAAGTGTGCACCACCGCGCCCAGCTTCAGCAATTTTTTAATGCTACTAGATAACCATAAAGGCATGGTATTTGTTGTGACTGGCACCCAGTCGTTGATTTCTCTTTTAAAAATCATCCCATTAAAATTAGAGTCTGGGAGTGCTCTGTTTTCCACCACTTTAATACTAACCTTATTTCAGACTTTCCATACTAGCTACACCTCAAGCTGAGGATGCTGTGGACATTCCCTCTTAGTCCCTACTAGACACTTTGCTATGGTTTACATCTGAGGAGTCCCTCCAAAACTCATGTGGGTTAATGCAAGAATTTTCAGATATGAAATGATTAGACTATGATAACTGTAACCTAATCAGTGGATTAATCTACTGAAATGGATTAACTGGGTGATAACTACAGGCAGGAAGAGTGTGGCTGGAAGAAGTGGGTCATTGGAGTGTGCCTTTGGGGATTATATTTTGTCCCTGATGTATGGAGCTCTAGGCCCTGCTTCCTGGTTGCCATGTCTGAGCTGTTTCCTCTGTCATACTCTTTTGCCATGATGTTCTGCTTCATCTCAAGACCAGAGGCAGGTAGTCAGCTGATGGTGGACTGAGACTTCTGAAATTGTGAGCTTTTCCTCCTTTAATTGTTCTTGCCAGGTCTTTTGGTCACAGTGACCCAAAAGCTACCTAAAACAGACTTCTTTCAGCAGTTCTGTCTGATTGTGATCTTTCCCAGTCATGTGGTTTTATCAGTGCTTAATGTGAACTAAGTTCTTTACTTTCACAGAGAACAAACCTCTGACCTGCCCACCCTTCCCTGCTACCAACATGCTGCACGGCATAGAAAAGAGGCTCAGGAATGACCAGCATATCTTCAAGGTCTGTCCCACAGGTACTGGCATCTCTTTTTGAACAGGGTGATGATTCAAGATTGAACATGGTCTCTTCCGAATATCAGGTCCTAGGGCTGGGGTCATTCAAATAGTAAGCCTCCCTCCTCATCCTATGCCACAGGAAAATGCCCTCTCAACACAATGGAACACTACTCAGCCATAAGAAAAGGACAAAATCCTATCATTTAAACAGCATGAATGGAAGTGGAAATCATTAAGTGAAATAAGCCAGGCACAGAAAAGTGCTGCATGATGTCACTCATATGCAGAACCTAAAAAAGTGGATCTCATAGAAGTTGAGAATAGTATCCATTACCAGAGGCCACCAGGCAGAATGTGCAGGCCAGGGAATGGGGTAAAGCTGGACAATGGGAATTAAGTGATAGTTAGATAGGAGCAAGAAGTTCTGGTGTGCTATTGCACATTATGGTGATCTTAGTTAACAAGAATATACTAAACATTTCAGAAATCCAACAGAAGCAGCTGTTTAAAGTTTTCCCCATAAAGAAATAAGTGAGAAGATAGACATGTTTAAGCTAAACATTATACAATGTACACATGTATTGAAACATTACATGGTACCCCTTTAATAGGTACATTTTTTATATTTTTATATATCAACTAAAGTAAACTTAAAAAGATAAAGTGTCCTCTTATTTATCAATGTCCTTTTCCTAAACCTTTCCCAAGAGCTCATAGTACAGTGTTTGTGTCAGAAGCCCATTTGTACAGCTTATAGGGACTCAGCATGCTCTACCACCTTTTCTTTGAGAAAAAATTGAGATATTCCTACCATGTCCCTTTTTCCCTCAAAATTCCAAACTCCTGCCTGGGAGTGTAGTGGTGCACACCTCTAATCCCAGCAACTCAGGAGGCTGAGACAGGAGGATCAGGTGACCCTAAGCAACTTGGCAAGATCATGTTGTAAAATAAAAAAATAAAATGGACTGAGGGTGGAACTCAGTTTAATCCCTAATACCAAAAAACAAATATAAACCTACCTGGGTTTGTGTGCATCCAAATTCCCAGAACCCACTGTTGAGATGGATATGTTGTGAGCCCTATACTGTTGAGTTATGATGCAGACTTCATATTGTTCTGTAAAATAAAAAATAGATTTTTTAAAATTTACAATGTTTGAGCCTCTTATTTTAAAAAAATCAGTATACAAATATCTGCTACCTATTATATACATTCTATATATTAAAGGACAATTATTGCTTTCAATGTACAAAAACCCAAATTTTTATAAAAAATAAAGTGATTTTCACTTTAAAGGATTTTAAAGATTTTCTATGCAACATATTTAATAGTGAACTCTACTAATATATTTCTTAAATCATTTAAAAGCCTTTAATTTTAATTCATCACAAAATATGTGTTTAAATAATTCAAGTAGTACTAAAATGTATTTTTTATAAGATAAAGGTTCTCCTTCTCTCATGCCTGTTTCTCCTAATCACTCCTCAGTTCAGTGAACAGTCTTCCAAATTTACTTACATGCATATGTTATTAACAAAATAGTATTCTACCACACCCAATTGTTCTATATCCTAATTATATTTTTATCTTTATACCTTTTACTATTCACAGGTTTTTAAAAAATAACTTTTTAAAAAATTGAAATATACTGCACATAACATATATAATTCACTATTTGAAAGTGTACGCTCAAGTTCATTATGTTGTACAAACATCACCACATTATCCAGAACATTTTTATCCCACCCAATAGAAACCCTATACCTATTGGTAGTTAGTCCCAATTCTTCCTTTCCCCCAACCATATCAGCCACTAATTTATTTTCTGTATTTAGGATTTTCCTTTTCTGGACATTTCATATCAATGGAGTCATACAAAATATGGCCTTCCATGTCTGGCTTCCTTCATGTAGCATGTTTTCAGGTTAATCTACATTAAACAAAATGTACCAATACTTCATCCCTTTTTATGCCTGAATGAATGATAATCCATTTTATGGATACACTTTTTGTTTATCCATTTATCATTTGCATTGTTTCCACTTTTTGGTTACTATGAATAATTCTGCTATGAATATTCATGTTGAAGTTTTGCAAAGACATATATTTTCAGTTCTTTTAGGTAAATACCTAAGAGTTTACTTTTTTGAGGAACTGCCAAACCATTATTCACAGTCAACACACCATCTTATATCCTCACCAGCAAACAAGTTACTATTTATATTTAAAGTATCTTACACATCTTTCTCTATAGAGATTATTTTTAGTGACATTAGTGCTCCATTTTATGAAGTCATCAAAATTTTATTCAACTAATTCTCTTATAATGGACATTGCATTGTTTTCAGCTTTTACAATGTCAACCATGCTGTATTAAATGTATTTTACACATATATTACCCACTGAAGTTTCTTAGTCAAAAGACATACAGGTTGATTGTTTGGTGTGTGTGTGGTTTTTTTTTTTTGTTTTTTTTTTTTTTTTTTTTTTTTTTTTTTTGGTACCAGGGATTAAACTCAGGGGCACTTGACCACTGGGCCACATCCCCAGCCCTTTTTTGTATTTTATTTAGAGACAGGGTCTCACTGAGTTGCTAAGTGCCTCGCCATTGCTGAGGCTGGCTTTGAACTCGAAATCCTCCTGTCTCAGCCTCCCAAGTGCTGGGGTTACAGGTGTGTGCCACCACGCCCAGCGACATACA
This sequence comes from Tamias sibiricus, assembly GCA_025594165.1. Lineage (NCBI taxonomy): Eukaryota > Metazoa > Chordata > Mammalia > Rodentia > Sciuridae > Tamias > Tamias sibiricus. The sequence continues at coordinate 71,599,366 of CM046661.1, forward strand.
GGTTTTAATTATTTTGCTGATGCATAAGTAACATTCAAAAAACTGTACCTACATTAAGTGTACAATATGGTAAGTTTTGATTATATAACCACCAAACTTTTACTACATTCAAAACAATTAATATATCCATCCCCTGAAAAAGTGTTCTTCTTCTCTGATACCCATCCTTATACTCTCTCCTATCCTCAAACAATCATTGGACAATTTTTCACCTATAGATAAGTTCGCATTTTCTAGAATTTCATATAAGTTGATACATATACTATGTACTCTTTTTTCATCTGGCTATTTTTAATCTGTATAATTATTTTGAAATTTATCTATATTGTCATGTGCATCAATAATTCACTCCTTATTGTTAAATAGTATTCCAATGGAAGAACTTACTAAATTTGTTCATTTTTTTTCATCTGTTGGTAGTCATTTAGGTTGTATCCAGTCTTTGACTTTATCAAAAATAAGGCTACAGCCGGGCACGGTGGCGCACGCCTGTAATCCCAGCACTTTGGGAGGCTGAGGCAGGAGGATCGCGAGTTCAAAGCCAGCCTCAGCAATGGCGAGGCACTTAGTAACTCAGTGAGACCCTGTCTCTAATAAAATACAAAAAAGGTCTGGGGATGTGGCCCAGTGGTCGAGTGCCCCTGAGTTCAATCCCCGGTACCAAAAAAAAAAAATAAAAAAAAAATAAGGCTACTAGGGCTGGGGACATGGCTCAGTGGTGGCACTTTGCCTAGCCCATGTGAGGCCCAGGGTTTAATACCCAGCACTGCAAAAAAAAAAAAAAAAAAAAAAAGAAAGAAAGAAAAAAGAAAAAAAAAGAAGCTACTATGAAAAGTAGTTGTATTCAAGTATTATTATGTACATTTGCTTAAAATTTTCTTATGTAAATATCTGGAAATGAAATGACTAAATCATATAGAAAGTGTATGCTTAACTCTTTAAGAAACTACCAAATCGTTCTCCAAAGTAGTTGTTTCATTTTATGTTTCCACCAGCAATTCTTCCATCTCCTTGCCAGTACTTGGTATTTCTTTCTTTTTTAAAAAATATTTTAGTTGTCAATGGACCTTTATTTTATTTATTTGTATGTAGTGCTGAGACTTGAACCCAGTGCCTCATGCATGCTAGGCAAGCGCACTACCACTGAGCCACAACCGCAGTCCCCAGTACTTCATATTTCTTATTGTTCATCCTAGTGTGTATCAAAACACAACTCATACTTTGTGTATTTTGTATATAATTAACATTTTTGTGTCTTGCAAATGTGTATATGTATTTATGTATGTATATATTGGTGGATCACACATACTTAATAGTTGGCAAAATACCTACCTTGGTTACTTGTTTTGTAGGGTAATCTTTATTTAAGTGGTTAAGGGGAAGCAGTAGCTTCTTCTTCCCCAACAATGATGTGAATTAAATTAATCAGTTTATTCATTTATATCATATCCAAAGGAGGAATGAAAGAGATTTCATTGTAATTCTTAAAGGCCTGGAGGACACAGGGATTAATGGTCCAAACCATATATTCCTTTAACTTTCCAATTCTCCTACAAAAATTATATCTTGGAATATGACAACAAAAACTATCTTAAGCCCAACCAAATTGTAGCCCAAATTTCACCTGCAGTGTCAGGTGTGGTATCTTTGTTGGATCTGATTAATACTGCATCTGGTACATGAAGTGTGGCCAATGAGTTGTGACATGCCTTATTTTCCATCTCTATCGGTAAGACAGATCAGAAAGAAGTACATTTACTCTCTTGCCACAGTAGTATTGTTAACTATTGCACAGTCAAAATATAACCCAGAGGGAACTTAATTCTTTAGACATTCTATAGAATAACACTTTGGCCCACTGTATTAATAAAATCATATTATTTACCAGAGAGGACTCTGACCACCAGTGTGAAGGGAAATCCTCCCAATGGACAGGGCTTTGGTTGTTTTGCCTGGTCATCTAATTTGTGCCAAAGAAAGGTGGCCTGAGGTCAGACTACGGCAGTCTCATAGATAGTGGCAAATGATTGGGCTGTTCCGTCAAAAGCTGAAAACCAGAAGTAGTAGAACGCCAGGAACAAAGAGGTCTGAGAAAAGTTGTGTGGGTGGACAAATAGGAGTAGCCAAGACATGTGAAGAGATTTGTGTTTCTTCTTAATACTCAAAAGAGGAGGTGGCCAGGTGGTGCATGACTGTGATTCCAGCAACTCAGGAGGCTAAGGCAAGGAGATTACAAGTTTAAGTCCAGCCTTTGCAATTTAGCAACTCTGTCTCAAAATAAATTTTAAAAATCTCCTCCCTCCTGCTGTCATATAAAACAAATTAGAATAAATTTTTTAAAAATCTCTTCCTCCTCCTCCTCCCCTCCTCTTCCTGTGTGCTGGGAATTAAACCCAGGGCTTTGCATGTGCTCAGCAAGTGCTCCACCACTGAGCTACATCCCCAGCCCCTACCTTTGAATCTATCTGATTATATTCAGTGTCAAACTAAGCATTTCCCACAAAATTGTAATTCTAATCTCAGAAGATTTTCAATGTTTTCCCTCTATATGTTATGATAACATTTGCATGAAAAGAAAGGGAATATTATATACTTACATTTCTTTTCTAAAAATATCTTTATTTTATTTTTTTTTAATGTGTTGCTGAGGATCAAACCCAGTGCCTCACATGTGCTAGACAACTGCTCTACCACTGAACCACAACCACAGCCCCTATATTTGCTTTTAATTGCACAAATTACCCCTGAAACAACAAACAAAACACAATAGGTGCCTTAGGGAAGAGGAACTATGTGATAGATTAGGAAAGGGATGTTTTTACTGTGTACACTCTTACTTTGTCTGAATGCTTTTATCAATTAAAAAATAAATTTAACCAAGAAGAAAATTCCAAAAGAACGAGTCACTAATTCAAACTCTTTGTCAATTTTTTCCTTCTTGCACTTTCTTTTTCTAATTCCTCAGTTGCAGAAGTAATCACAAAAGCCCTCAGTGGGATCTTTAAAATCAGTTTCTGGCAGATTCAGTTTGTACCAGCTTTTCTCTCTCCCTCACTACTTCCCTTTCCCAAGGCTATTCTTTTTTTATCTTCCAATAAAGATTTTTTTCTGATATAATCCCACTATTTCTCCTTTTTCTCTGTTTATTGCCACTTTGACCCTTCTCACTATTAACTTTAGTCAATAACAACCTAGGCTGCTGATTCTTAGGAGGTGAGGGGCGATAAGAAATAACAATAATTTAATATATTTTATTTTCTCCTTCTCCATCTCCATTTCAGCATCACCATTAATTTTAGAGTATCTCCACTATCTAAGACAGAGCTTGGAACATAATTAATTCTGACAGTTTATTAAGCTAAATGAAAGAATAAAATTTGTGAATGAACGAATGATACATATCACCCAAAGGAGGTTAGCTCATTTTTTCTATGCATCCAACAATGCCACCAGTATCTGATTTTAGGAAGACTACAGACCTTGTGTCTGTCTTCAAGGCTCCCCTAAAGGTGATGTAGACATTCTCAACTCCTAACTGGAGGAGTGTGTTGTTAGATGCTTTCCCACTAAGGGGACATTTAATGAAATTGCCGGAATGGATTGCTGTGCTTCATGTTTTCTCTGAATTCTCTAATCTCTCTGTGTCCCATTACTATTGCAGGTCAAAGCAATTTGGCATGGTATCTGGGCCCTCAACACCTCTCTCAAATCAGCTTAAAGGCTGGTGTTGCTAAGTTGGAAAGTGTCTTTGTCTCCCAAGACACTACTTCTACAACTTGATTTGTGGATCTCAAAGGAGAAAAGTGAAAATTAAAAAATTTCCAGACAGTTCTCAAAGGAGATCAGAGTGAAAGGTTTAAAAACACCAACACCCACCAAATAGATGGAATATTCTTTTGCCCATGCATGTTAACAAAGCATGAGTTCTAACAAAGAATCTCCTTTCTACATCCTGTCTTCCAGCCACTACCCCAATATGCAAAGGTCTAACTACTGAAAATCACTAATTATATCCTGAATCATTCATATAATGAAATAGTAATTATGCATTAGTGAAAAGCTTCAAGCTGAAGCCTGCTTTCTATTTAGCAGGACACAACCCCCTTCTATTTATTAAGAAACTACCATATCATTTATTTATCACATACCCACCATATACTAGACACTTTGTTATTTTCCTTCACATATGTGATCTCCTTTAATGTATCTTTTTGTGTGTGCGCATTTACTCATTTATTGCACAACTGCAAGCAGGAGAAAAAAGATGTTAAAGCATTATCCTCTTAACTTTCCTGGATATTCAACAATGAAGACATGGAGAAAATAAAGGGTTACTGTAATTGGGTTTGATTTTTCTACAGATGGGGCATTGTTATTTAAATATAAGTTCCTTCTTTATGTTGTAGTTCCTGGTTTTAAAAGATGATTTGATGGTTGAGCTAAAATTAGATACAGAGCATCAGTCATTTACATTCTCACTTGTTAATTACACCAGAAAACATTGCACTCTGTGTATGGATTTGAAATCACTGGCCACATTTCAACTTTGCAAAACACAAGATATAAACAATAGAAGGTCTCACCACTATAACTGAATGCAACCGTGTGAGTTTGCTATGCCAATACTTATAGGTACTGCCATGTGTAAATCTGCTGGGCTTTAAAGGAAAGTGAAAAGGGATGGTTCACCAGCATTGCTACAATTTAATTTTAGAGACTTTTCATCCCTCATAGAAGAAACCCTTCACCAATGAGCTGTTAATCCCTATTTCACCCAACTCCTTACTTCTCAGCCCTAAGCAACTACAAATCTTCTTTCTATCTATAGTTTTGCCTATTCTGGACATTTCATGTACTTGGAATCAATGCTCACCCATGCAACATGAAATCAGTGCTTTTTAAATCCAAAAATTAAACAAGTCAACGAATCAGATATTGAAGATAAACACACAATTTAGTTATGTATCCAAATATCTTATTTTGATTGTGTCAAGGTAGGAATTTTTTATTTGCACACTATGATAGACAGCTGTATAATTTAAGTTCAGAAAATAATAATTAAAAAGGAAAACTAAGCCGGGCGCGGTGGCGCACACCTGTAATCCCAGCACTTGGGAGGCTGAGGCAGGAGGATCATGAGTTCAAAGCCAGCCTCAGCAATGGCGAGGCACTTAGCAACTCAGTGAGACCCTGTCTCTAATAAAATACAAAAAATGGCTGGGGATGTGGCCCAGTGGTCGAGTGCCCCTGAGTTCAATCCCTGGTACAAAAAAAAAAAAAAAAAAAAAAAGGAAAACTAAAGGAAGTAGGGTATATTTCATACCTTAAATTGCCTGAAACAGTATTTCTCGTCCCTTCCCTCCCCTTCAGTCTCTCTCTAGCTGCCTGGAGCTGAGAACTTTCCTCTGCTACTCCCTTTCACCATGATATTCTGCCTCATCTCAGGCCCAGAACAATGGAACCAGTCAACCACAGACTGAAACCATGAGCCAAAATGAAATTTTCCTCCTTTAGTTTGTTTAAGTCAGGTATTTTGGTCACAGTGAGGAAAGGCTTACACATACAGTTTCTGTAGCCTTCTAACATAGCACCCTTCTTCCTTATTTAGTTGACCTGACATGCTTCCACTTACTTCCATTTACTCATACAATCAGAACAGCCAGTTCCTATGCCAAAGGAGAGATAAGCAGAGAGAGAAGAGAAGGGTCTGTGAGTTTTTCAGGACAGGGTTTCTAATTCACAAAGCAATACCAGAAAACACTGCCTAGTGGTGTTACTGTCAAATGAAAGACTAACAGAGACAAATGCCAGGAGCAGCAAACTGGCTTTCAGATTTCCACATCTGGCTTGAGCACCTGCCCTTTGGTGTGGTTCTACTCTTGGCTTTGCCTGGCAGGGACTCTACTTCAAGTCGCTTCATCAGAAAGGTAGTTAGTGCCTACTCTGTCCCAGTCCAGTGCCAGCTGCTGAGAATCCAGAGGTGAAGGAAGCACATCTGGCATTTTCCCTGTGGCCTGAAAATCTAGACACTAAATAGCTATTGTATCATATTGTACCATTGTTTCAGGCCTCCCAAGAAAGAAAAAAAAAAAGTTATATGATGATACAAATCTTTCTTATCCTTTAGGATTTTTTATGCTTATTGAAAGAGTTTGGACTTAATTAAATATGGATTGTATATATTCTTGTGAATACATTAGAAGAAAAATTGGTGAAGAAAAATAAATTGGTTAATATATTCCTAAAGCATTTGTACATTCAGAGTCCTTCTTTTCTAAATCTCCTTTTTAGAAAACTCACATACAAACTGATATACTCTATGAAACCAAGAGTGTGAGCCATGCAGCATTTCTTAGAAGAGTCCATGAAAGAACCAAAAGCCACTGGGGCTGGGCTCATAAGCTGGCTTTTGACTCCCATTTTGGAATGGTTGGATTCACCATCCCCTCCATCTCAACTCCACAACTCTTGGGCTCCCAGAGATTAAAAGAGCTCCATTCTTTTCAGGGGCTTTCTTCCATGCCACTGGCACCTATTTTACAAGTTTTGATGCTAGTACATTGGGCGTTGGCCCTTGTGCAGACTATGATAACTACTCCACAACTGCTATTTGTGCAAGAGTAACTGTAAGATACACCCCTGACTTGATGAAAGCCAAATGTGAAAGAAAGGACATTAATCAGTAAAATGTGGTCAGCATGGGGATGCTGCACACCATGAAATGGGGAGTAGAGGATGTTGTGGGGTCAGATAACAGAGTTATCTGACTCTCAGTTTCTGGTCAGAACTTCCTGGGGGAGAGAAGCTCCTGACTGAGATCTGATGTTAAGAAAAATGTAAAAAAAATAAAAATAAATACACAAAGCACTAGTCATCTGTTAGTTTTCCCCACCCCCTACTTTTCAGCAGATTATTTTTTGCATTGTAGAGGAACAGAAAATGGAAAGGAACTTTTCTTCCCTTGTATCTGATGTTTTCTCTCTCTCGAAAATTGCTACCAGCATGAACAGGCACTCAAACAGCAAGGGATGGCTTCTGTCTTTCAGGGGCAATCCCCTCCTGTTCTGAACATTATTGGCCCACTGATTAGGTGCCAGTGCAAACAGGTAAGTGTGGGGGTTTAATGTTTGTATTTGAGACTTTTCTCTCTCTCTCTCTAGCACTCTCGTTCTCTCTCTCTCTCTCTCTCTCTCTCACACATCACTAAACAGTAGACAGTTGTTGAAAGGGATTAATTAATTAAAAAATATCTTCAAGATTGAATTTCTGCCCATTTTTCCCTTGAAAGGATAATTTCAAAAAATTTTCACTTTTTCTATAAAGATAAAGCAAACTTGTTTTGCTCTTTGATCTGTATGTCTATTGATTTCTTCCACAAAACCATGCTACATCTTCCATCTCTCTTAAATTTAAAGAATGCCATTCTTTTTGTGTTGCATCTTATAAATATATGTTTTAGAGCAAGGTAGTAGGGATCCTTATAAATGATAATTATTTTAATCCCAAGCCTCCACCTCTGGAGTACCAGGCTTCCTGTCTTTCCCAGATCATGGAGGGAAAGATGATAAGGGTAGCATACATCAGGGACACCTGCAGAGTCTGAAAGCCCAACATTAAGGTGAGGCACAGACAATCTACACAGATACTACAAGAATATAGGGTAGAAACTGTAATATCTTAGATCCACACTGCAAGAAAAGAAGACAAATAGACAACATGAAAAAACAAGGGAAGAAAGTACCCCAAACAAAGCAGGATACTACAATAACTGAACCCATGCTCAGTGAAGTTGATGAAATGTCAGAGAAGGAGTTCAGAAGGTTCATAATTAAAATGATCTGTGAATTAAATAATGACCTAAATGAGCAAATACAGGCAAAAATTGATCACTACAACAAAGAGAGCAAATACAGGTAGCAAAAGATTACTTCAAAAAAGAGATAGAAACTCTGGAAAAAACACAGTCAGAAATCCTTGAAATGAAGGGAACAATAAACCAAATAAAAAAACACAATAGAAAGCATCACCAACAAACTAAATCAACTGGAAGAAAGAACATCAGATAATGAAGACAAAGTACGTAACCTTGAAAATAAAGTTGACCACACAGTGAAGATAGTAAGAAACCATGAACAGAACATCCAAGAATTATGGGACAGCAGCAAAAGACCAAATCTAAGAGTAATTGGGATAGAGGAAGGCACAGAGTTTCAAACCAAAGGAATGCACAATCTCTTCAATGAGATAATATCAGAAAATTTCCCAAGCATTAAGAAGGAATTGAAAAACCAATACAAGAGGCTTACAGGACGCCAAATGTACAAAATTACAACGTATATACACCAAGACACATTATAATGAAAATGTCTAGCATACAGAATAAAGATAGAATCTTAAAGGCCACAAGAGAGAGGGATCAGATCACATATAGGAGGAAACCAATTCGTATCATGGCAGCTTTTTCAACCCAGACACTCAAACATATACCAAGTTCTGAAAGAAAATGGATGCCAACCAAGAATCTTATATCCAGCAAAATTAAGCTTTGATTTGAGGATGAAATAAAAACCTTCCATGATAAACAAAAGTTAAAAGAATTTACAACTAGAAAGCCAACACTACAGAACATCCTTGGCAAAATATTCCATGAAGAGGAAATGCAAAAGCAATGATGAAAATCAGCAGAGGGAGGTATTACATAAAGGAAAAACTAATCAGAGGAGAAACCATGTCAAGTTAAATACCAAAAATAAACAAAAAATGGCTGGGAATACAAATCATGTCTCAATAATAACTCTGAATGTTAATGGCCTAAACTCTCCAATCCAAAGACATAGACTAGCAGATTGGATTTAAAAAAGACCCAACAATATTCTGCCTCCAAGAGACTCATCTCATTGGAAAAGACATCCACAGGCTGAAGGTGAAAGATTGGGAGAAATCATACCACTCACATGGAAAGCAGAAGCAAGCATGGGTTTCCATCCTCATATCAAATAAAGTAGACTTCAAGCTAACGTTAATCAAAAGGGATAAAGAAGGACACTACATACTGCTCAAGGGAACCATACACCAACAAGACTTAACAATTATAAATATATATGCCCCAAACAATGGAGCATCCATGTTCATCAAACAAACTCTTCACAAGTTCAAGAGTCAAATAGACCACAACACAATAATTTTGGGTGACTTTAACATACCTCTTTTACCACTGGATAGATCTTCCAAACAAAAGCTGAACAAAGAAAGTATAGAACTCAAAAATATAATAAATAACTTAGACTTAACTAAAATATAGAATATTTCATCCTTCAATGAGTGAATACACTTTCTTCTCAGCAGCACATGGATCCTTCTCTAAAATAGACCATATATTATGACACAAAACAACTCTTAGCAAAATATTACCCTGCATTCTATCAGACCATAGTGGAATGAAATTAAAAATCAATGATAAAATAAGAAATAAAAGCTACTCCAACACCTGGTGACTAAATAATATGCTACTGATATGTTACTTCTGTAACAATGGGTTACAGAAGACATTAAGGAAGAGATTAAAAAATTCTTAGAGGTGAATGAGAACACAGACACAACATATCAAAATCTCTGGGACACTATGAAGGCAGTTCTAAGAGGAAAGTTCATTGCATGGAGTTCAATCCTCAAAATAAGAAGAAGTCAACAAATAAATTACATAATATTACATCTCAAAGCCCTAAAAAAAGAAGAACAATCCAATACCAAAAGCAGTAGAAGACAGGAAATAATTAAAATCAGAGCTGAAATCAATGAAATTGAAACAAAAGAAACAATTGAAAAAATTGACAAAACTAAAAGTTGGTTCTTTGAAAAAATAAATAGAATTGACAGATCCTTAGCCAGGCTAACAAAGAGAAAGAGAGAGAAAACTCAAATTACTAACATACATGATGAAAAAGGAAATATCACAACAGACACTACAGAAATACAGAAGATAATTACAAATTATTTTGAAAACTTGTACTCCAATAAGATACAAAATACCAAAGGCATCAACAAATTTCTAGAGTCCTATGATTTGCCCAAATTGAAGCAGGATGATATATACAATTTAAACAGACCAATTTCAAGCAATGAAATAGAAGATGTCATCAGAAGCCTACCAACCAAGAAAAGCCCAGGACCAGATGGATACACAGCCGAGTTCTACAAGACCTTTAAAGAAGAACTAATACCAATACTCTTCAATTTATTTCAGGACATAGAAAAAGAGGGAGCACTTCCAAACTCATTCTATGAGGCCAATATCACCCTGATTCCAAAACCAAGCAAAGACACATCAAAGAAAGAAAACTTTAGACCAATATCTCTAATGAACATACATGCAAAAATTCTCAATAAGATTCTGGCAAATCGAATACAAAGACATATTTAAAAGATAGTACACCACGATTAAGTGGGGTTCATTCCAGGGATGCAAGGTTGGTTCAACATACAGAAATCAATAAATGTAATTCATCACATCAATAGACTTAAAGATAAAAACCATATGATCATCTCAATAGATGCAGAAAAAGCATTCAACAAAATACAGCACCCCTTCATGTTCAACACACTAGAAAAACTAGTGATAACAGGAACATATCTCAACATTGTAAAAGCTATTTATGCTAAGCCCCAGGCAAACATCATTCTAAATGAAGAAAAATTAAAAGTGTTCCCTCTAAAAACTGGAACAAGACAGGGATGCCCTCTTTTACCACTTCTGTTTAACATAGTTCTTGAAACACTGGCCAGAGCAATAAGACAGATGAAAGAAATTAAAGGAATACAGATAGGTAAAGTAGAACTCAAATTATCACTATTCTCTGACTATATGATTCTATACCTAGAAGACCCAAAAAATTCCACCAGAAAACTTCTAGAACTCATAAATGAATTCATCAAAGTATCAGGATATGAAATCAACACCCATAAATCAAAGGCATTTCTGTATATCAGTGACAAATCCTCTGAAAGGGAAACAAGGAAAACTACTGCATTTACAATTGCATCAAACAATAAACAAAATACTTGGGAATCAACAAAATATGTGAAAGACCTCTATAATGAAAACTACAGAACACTAAAGAAAGAAATTAAAGAAGACCTTATGTTGGGGTTTTGTTTGAGTTGCTGGGGATTTTAGTTTTCCCCGACCTGGGTTTAGCTTCTTCCGGCCAGCAGAGAAGGGTAGGGGAAAAACACGCCCCAGCTGAGGCGTGATCAAGAATGGTAGAAGCCAGCTGGAGGCCTATGTCAGCCCTCACAATGGAAGACAATCAGGGACACACCAGGGAGCCCAGTCAGAGCTGGAACTCATTTATTGAAGAAGATGGATGGCGTTTATAGAAGACATGGGCCAATAGGCAGAAAGATCATAGGAGCACATAGGGAGCATGAACAAATCACATTGGCGGAGCCATGAGCCTATCTTAGTGGCGATCTGATTTCCCACGACACATCAGGGGAACGCCTCCTGATTAGGCCAAGTTCTGTATCAGGGAGTGGGAGGCAACCAGAGAGTTAAGTTTTTCTATTCTTTCAGCGGATATGTTCTTAAGTCCCCAACAACCTTAGAAGATGGAAAGATCTACCCTGTTCTTGGATAGGCAGAATTAATATTGTCAAAATGACTATACTACCAAAAGCACTATACAGATTTAATACAATGCCAATCAAAATCCCAATGACATTCCTCATAGAAATAGAAAAAGCAGTCATGAAATTTATCTGGAAAAATAAGAGATGCAGAATAGCTAAAGCAATCCTTAGCAAGAAGAGTAAAGCAGGTAGCATCACTATACCAGACCTTAAATTATACTACAGAGCTATAGTAACAAAAACAGCATGGTATTGGCACCAAAATAGACTTGTAGACCAATGGTACAGAATAGAGGACACAGATACTAACACATATAATTTCAGTTATTTATATTAGACAAAGTCGCCAAAAATGTACATTGGAGAAAAGATAGCCTCTTCAACAAATGGTGCTGGGAAAACTGGAAATCCACATGCAACAAAATGAATTCAAAATGAAATTAAACCACTATCTCTTACCATGCACAAAACTCAACTCAAAGTGGATCAAGTACCTAGGAATTAAACCAGAGACACTACACCTATTAGAAGAAAAAGTAAGCCCTAATTTCCAACATGTTGGATTAGGCCCCAACTTCCTTAATAAGACCCCTATAACACAAGAATTAATATCAAGAATCAGTAAATGGGATAGATTCAAACTAAAAAGCTTCTTCTCAGCAAAAGAAACAATCAGTGAGGTGAATAGAGAGCCTACTAATTGGGAACAAATTTTTACCACATACATGTCATATAGGAACTAATCTCTAGAATATATAAAGAACTCAAAAATCTTAACACCAAAAAAACAAATAACCCAATCAATAAATGGGCCAAGGAACTGAACAGACACTTCTCAGAAGAAGATATACAATCAATCAACAAATACATGAAAAAATGTTCAACATCTCTAGCAATTAGAGAAATGCAAATCAAAACTACTCGAAGATTTCATTTCACTCCAGTCAGAATGGCAGCTATTAAGAACACAAACAACAATAAATGTTGGAGAGGATGTGGGGAAAAAGGCACACTCATACATTGCTGGTAGGGCTGCAAAATGGTGCAGCCAATATGGAAAGCTGTATGGAGATTCCTTGGAAAACTGGGAATGGAACCGCCTTATGACCTAGCTATCCCACTCCTCGGTCTAAAGTACTTAAAAGCAGCATACTACAGGGACTCAGCCACATCAATGTTTATAACAGCACAATTCACAATAGCTAAACTGTGGAACCAATCTAGATGCCCTTCAGTAGATGAATGGATAAAGAAAATGTAGTATATATACACAATGAAATATTATTCAACAATAAAAGAGAATAAAATAATGACATTCACAGGTAAATGGATGAAGTTAGAGAATATAATGCTAAGTGAAGTTAGCTAATCCCAAAAATCCAAATGCTGAACGTTTTCTCTGATATAAGAAAGCTGATTCACAGTTGGGTTTGGATGGGGAGCATAGGAGGATAAGAGGGACACTAGAAAGGCCAATGGGGAGGGAGGGGAAGGGAAGGGGACAAAAGGGTAAAAAAAAAAAAAAAAGATGGTAAAATGAGATGGATATTACTACCCTAAGTGCATGTATGAAGACATGAATGGTGTGAATACACTTTGTATACAACCAGAGATATGTAAAAATGTGCTCTATAAGTGTAATATGAATTGTAATGCATTCTGCTGTCCTATATAACAACTTAGAATAAAAAAAGAAAAAAAGAAGGAAAAAGAAACCATGACCCTCCAACTCTTGCATTCTGCATGCTTTCAAAACCAGCATCACATGGGTGATGTCAAGGTCTTCCCACTAGTATTACCTCTGTCCAGAACAACTTGGATCATGGCTATAGTGGTCCCAGAGCATTTAACTGTCTGAACGCAGGGCAGACCTGGGAGTACAGCCTTCTTTGTCTTCCTTTCTAGAAAAATTCTGCCCTACAAAGATTTTTAACAAATTCACATTTTGGCATTTTTGAGCCTGTGATGAATGGGGTGGCCATGCGGATTTTTGAGATGTTCTCAAGCATCTCCCTGTTGTCCCAATGTGAAGCATTTGGATTCCTTTTTTTCAGTGCTAATCTCATTTGCAGCTACACTCTCCTTAGTTGGACTGTTATGTGCATTCCTTCTCTAGCCAAGCTGAGAATTTTTAAAATCTTTCTGTTGTGTTCACATTTGCTCTTGATTCTTATTGCAAATTTAAATAAAAGCAGCTAAGCTAATGAATAAAAAAAAAAGATTAGTGAGATGTTTTCAATAAGGTTTTAAAGTTAAGAAAAAAAAAGGAGTCAATGAATAGGTTTCTCTCTATTCCTTAGTACTATTACTAGTATTCAAATTAGTTTCAATATTGGTACAATGTTATTATTAGTGCAACCATTGATACTAACATCTGTTCAGCAGTTTCTCATGGGAACTTTATAAGTGTTCCATTTGTGATGATAATGTGAGGTTTTTTTTTTTTTTCTCAAAGAAAAGTGCGGTTGTATCTTGGTGATGCTTGAGAAAACTAGTTAACAAATTTCATTGTTCTACTTCTTTTCCCCAAGAGAGGATGAAAAACCATCACTAAATGCATGATGAGTATCAGTAAACTCTGGGGCCATAACAAGGAATTTTACCAAGAATCTTTTGAAATAAAACCCTAAAAGTATAAAATTTTTACATTTTAAAAAAGCATATAGCCAGGTGTGGGGCACACACCTGTAATCCCAACAACTTTGGAGGCTGAGATCACTAGTTCAAAGCCAGCCTCAGGAACTTAGCAAGGCCTTCAGCAACTAAGTGAGACCCTGTCTCAAAATAAAAAATGAAAAAGGGCTGGAGATGTGGCTCAGTGGTTAAGTGCCCCTGGGTTCAATCCTGTGGCATCTTTGTGGCATCTTCCATGAGTCAGGGCCCGGCGGTGCCCCCAAAAAATGAAGCGACAGAGCTGGGTGAAGCCCCTCGTCCTTAGAAAGAGGCACGGTATGGAACATGACCCCTCTTTTTTCATGGAAAGATACCACAGTGCTGAAAGGGTTAACTCTCACTGCGTATGTTCACACATATATGGCCACCAGGTGTCGCTATTTCAATTATTTAGAACGAGACTAATTCTGGAGATTTACCCTTTAAAATCTGAGCTAAAATTATACTAGTAACAAGTTCCTAGTTAAAATGGCTTTAAGAGTCTTTTTGTGATTGAAAATAGATTTCTCTTGCTTTCAGAGTAGTTTAAAGTAGGTAGATACAAGTTCTTTAGAGTAAAAGTCCTTCAGAGCTAACATTCCGCTTTGTCCCCCCTTTCCCTGCTTCTAGGTTTTAAAAATAACTGCTATAAAAGAAAAACAATGGTGTTTTGAATTCCAGGCAAAGAAAAATAACTTTTATCAGACAGTCTGAGCAATGTGCAGAGAATATGACTTCAGGGAATCCATGAGATATAAATTTTACCAAAACTAGTTAGATAAGTATAACAGAATTATAATATGCCCAGAGAGTCACGTATGACCTCCGTCTATATAGGACCTTGGAAAGGTGTAAGTGACCCCAAAACCTTGAAATGTGTAAGATAAAGAATTTAATGTGTCTAAGAATTAATCTGTAGATGTTGCTGTTATGACCATGATCTAACCACAAAAAAATGTGTACTGCCAAGAAAAATGCATATATACTTGTACAAGTGAAAGTAAAGTGAGAGAAGATTCCACAGCCTGACTCGTTGTGTTGGTGTGCTATTTTTCTCCGTCACTACTCCTCTGCCTTCGTACATCGTTGAGTGCTTGTGTTTGTACCCCCATCGTGCTGCTCTGCACCCCCCCGCTGAGAATCCAGACCTCGGCACAATCCCCAGTACCAAATAAATAAATTAAAAAATTTAAAAGCATAAACTCGGCTGGGGATGTAGTTCAGTGGTAGAGCATTTGCCTGGAATGAACAAAGTCAAATAAAGAAGGAAAGAAAACAAAAATGTGAATCTACTTTTTTGTAAATAAATCTATAATTTAAGTGCTGCTAGAATTATTCCTAGTTATAGATAGGCCTTAGGGAGAAAAATTCTAAATTGAAGAATACTTTTGTAATATGAATAATATCCTCCTAACTTAATAGTTTGACAAATTTATTAGTTGCATATTGGATTTTCTTACTAGAGGATTCATTAATGGATAAATAAATTTCAGTTTAGTATGGAATGGTATATTATGCTATATTTATTTTATTCAGCAATAAAAAGGACTAAACTACTGTGTGAGAAACTGCCAACCCAGCAATCACCCCACCAAAGTACCATTGTAACAGTCTGACCACAATAAAAGCACCACAAAATAGCATCCCATTGACCTCCTCTTATTCCAGGAAATGGATGGTTCCAGAAAACTCTCTGCTCCTGATATTAAACACACCTTTCTCTACTGAAATATTCTCAAAATCAGCTGGGCACAGTGGTGCACGCCTGTAATCCCAGCACTTGGGAAGCTGAGGCAGGAGGATCACAAGTTCAAAGCCAGCCTCAGCAATGGCGAGGTACTTAGCAACTCAGTGAGACCCTGTCTCTAAATAAAATACAAAAAAAGGGCTGGGATGTGGCCCAGTGGTCGAGTGCCCCTGAGTTCAATCCCCAATACAAAAAAAAAAAAAAAAAAAAAAAATTTCTCAAAATCCTCACTTGCCTCATTGCAGTCAACCAAGGGCTGCCAAGTGCACCTCAAAAACAATTAGATAGTCTCCCTTACTTCTAAAATCACACTTTTAACAGAAAAGTAACTAATCAAAAACTGTCAAGATTCTGCCTTTAGCTCTGTAAAACTTGCTTTCCTTTATAACACTTCCGGAACCCTGCTGACATATCTAAACTACTAGATGGTTTCCCTTGCCATGAGTTTATTAATAAACAGCTTTTGTTAATTTTGTCTCATACTTAGTTTTGTTTTTGACAGCATACACAATAGTGTGGATGAATGTCAGAACATTAAATTGAGTGAAAGAAGCTAGACACTGTATGATTCCTTTTATATAACATTTTGGAATAGGCAATACTAAGCTATGATGATAGAAATTAGGATTATAGTTGCTACTGGGAATGAAATTTACTGGAAAGGGGATAAAGGACCTTTCTGGGATGATGGAAATGTTCAATAGCTTGACTGGGGTGTTGCTTATGATAGTGTATATGTTGTTCAAAGCTCATGGGTCTACATGCCTAAGATTTGTGCATTTTATTGTATTTGGATTTTATCTCAGTTTTGAAAACTGAGGATATCTTTGATTCAGAAGAGTCAGAAATGATGGCATTCAGTGTTCAACCATGGCTGACTTAGATAAACCAAAGCTCTTTCTGCACCTTATAAGGAAATTCATTCTCCATAAGTCCAAATCTTTGTACCCCAAAGTTGGTAATAGAGGAGGGATTCTCAGAATAAGCATTGTAATCACAACTGTTTCTTTTTTTAATAATTTTTTTAGCTGTAGGTGGACACAATACCTTTATTTTATTTATTTATATGTGGTGCTGAGGATCGAACCCAGGTCCTCACACTTGCTAGGCGAACGCTCTAGCCCTGAGCCACAACCCCAGGCCACGACTGTTTCTTAAACATTTACAATAATCTGCTGACAAAGTATTATATGACAAAAGAGAGAACTAAGTCCCAGAGATTAAGATACACAGTTTACTTGTAAGTTTGAACCAGCAAATGGAAGTCATGGTTCAAACCCAGGTTGTTTGACCCCAATGCCTATGATTTTATTTTTATTTATTTATTTGTGTGTATGTGTGGTACTGGGGATTTAACTCAGGGGCACTCTATACTGAGTTACACCCCAACCCATTTTTCATTTTGAGACACAGTCTTGCTAAGCTGCCAAGGCTGGCCTTGAACTTCCAATCCTCCTGGATCAGCCTCCAGAGTAGCTGGGATTACAAACATGCACCATCAAACCCAGCCCAATGATTACAATTTTAATCATCACACAGAAGTGGAGAAGGGACCAATTAGACCTCACGGTCCTAATTTGGATCTCCAAGACAATTTTGGGGGTATCTCTCATTAGTCTGTTGTTACAAGACATCAAGAAATAATGTAGGCTGCTGGGGCTGCTGAGCATCTGGGTGGTGCGCTCCCAGGGAAAGGACTGCCAGCACCAGAGGACAGTCCTGGGAAGATGACAGGCAATGGTATGAGATCTGGGATGAGGACACCTTGGGGACTTTTTCCAACATTGGCTTCGAGGACAACAGAGTAGTCAAGGATGAAAGCTTCCACGTGGCCTTGGATAATGTGGACACCAACACGAAGGTACACATTCAGAGACCTGAGATGGCCTCATCCTCCATCTGAGCCCTTTGGGGCCTCTTCACCACCCCCTCCACCCTGCCGAGGACTGCAGGAGGAAACCATCTACACTGCGTCCTTTTCGAGAGGTGGCCTCAGGCTCCTGGTGTCCTTGAAGCAAAATGAGACTGTTCCTTTTACCCCCATTCTCCCAACTGGGCTGAAACCCACCTGGAAACCAGGTCACATCCAGGCTCTTCTGCTGTGGGACCTTGAGCAACTCAGTGCTTTCACTCACCTCAGTTTCCTCGCCTGTAAAATGGGTATAACATACTTGTCCTGATACCTCTTACTGTGAAAACCACATTTGTTCCAATCTACCCCCATGTCTACCCCTCATGAGAGGTTGCCTCCCTCAGATCCCCATTCCCCAGGTCCTTCCCCTGGTCTGCAGCCTTGGTCTCTATTTTTCCGTTTGCATCCTATTACTATCCCAGTTATTTCTGATCCCTCACCCTGACCCCATAGGCAGCCCACCCCATCTCCTACTCTCTTTCCTAAATAACTGCTTCCGTGCCTCTGGTTCTCTCGTTCCTTGTCTTTCCCCTTCTGAGCCAGTTCCTTAAACCAGTCCCCTCCCCCAGCCCTATATCTCCCCCAGTTTTTACATTCCCCTCCCCCACCCTGGTACCCTCAGCCCGGAATCCAGGCCTCTCCCATCCCAGTACTCCCCCAAAATCCTACCTCCTCCCCACACGCCTGTTCCTAGGTAGGGACAGATACTCCTGGCTTCTGAGGGTCCCCCAATTGGCACCCAGGTCTCACCATTTTGAGGCTCCACCCCTTTCCTCTCACCCCCAAGGCACCTGGATCCTTGCGCGCAGGAGTAGAGCCTGAGATCCCCAAGCTCCCAAGGATGAGGAGAAGTGAGGTCCCCTCCTCCTCGTACTCCTGATCCTCCTCCTCCCCTCTCCTCTCAACCTCATGGACTCCTTTCCATTGCTCCTGCTTCCTCCTCTCCCCCTCTCTCCTTTGGTTTACCCCATCCCTGCAGTAACCTCTGAGCCTGAAGCTCTCGGACCTCATTTGCCAAGAAGATCAAGTTTGGGGATGAGGAGTCGTGGAATCTCCAGTTCCCCAAGTGAACACAATATAACATTTATTGTCAAAAAGAAAAAAGAAATAATGTAGCATATTTTTCTGCCCAGCACAAGAAACAATGAGAATTGTGAAGAGAGAACCTACAGAATGGCAAAAAAATCTTTGCTAGCTGCTTTTCTGACAGAGGATTAATATGTAGAATATGTAAAGAACTCAAAAACCTTCACACCAAAAAGCAAATAACCCAATTAATAAATGGGCAAGTGAATACAACAGATATTTCTCAGAAGAAGAAATACAAATGGCCAACAAATATATGAAAAAAAGTTTCAATGTCATTAGCAATTAGGGAAATGCAAACCTAAACTACACTGAGATTTCATCTCACACCAATCAGAATGGCAGTCATCAAGAATACAAATAATAATAAATGCTGGAAAGGGTGCAGAGAAAAAGGAACACTTAAACTGTTGATGGGATTATAAATTAGTACAACCACTATGGAAATCAGTATGGAGGTTCCTCAAAAGACAAGGCCTTTAACAACCATATGAACCAGCTATACTCCTCAGTATTTATCCTAAAGTCATCTTACTACAGTGATACATGCACACTCACATTTATAGCAGCACAATTCACAATATCCAAACTATGGAACAGGCTTAGGTATCCATCAACAGATGAGTGGTAAAGAAAATGTGGTATATAAACACAATGGAGTTTTAATCAGCCGTAAAGAAAAATGAAATTATGTCATTTGCAGGAAAAATGGGTGGAACTAGAGACCATTATGTTAAGCAAAATAAGTCAACCTCAGAAGGTGAAAGGTCATATGTTTTCTTATATATTCAGAAGCTAGAGAGAAAAGAGGAAAAGAAAGGGGGGTGGTTAGATCTCATGAAAAGCAAAGGGGGATTAGTAGAGGAAATGGACTAAAGGCGGGAGGAGAAGAGATAGGAAGTGCTGGGGAGTGATATTAGCCAAATTATATTGTTATATTGTGCATTGTGTGCATGTACAAATATGTAGCAACAAATCCCATCATTATGTACAACTATAATGCACCAATAAAAAATGTGGGGAAAAAAGAATAATTTTTAAAAATAAAAAATATATAGCATTCTTTAAAAATTTGTTTCTATCTCTCATGATAGTACAGAATGTTATTCCAGGTTTGGGCACTCCTGTTTTTAACATTCCAGACAACTGGTAGGAAGAAAAAAGGATTACTCAAACTGGGGATACCCTTAGAAACAAATGAGGAAAAAGCTTCACAGACCACTTTTGCTTATTCCACTGGGAATACATTTGTCACATGGTCATACTTAACTGCAAGGGAAACTGGGAAATGTAGAGCTACGGAAGACCATGATTCTTTTATTATAGGGTGAGAGAATGGATTTTGTTGGACAGTTAGTCATCTCTGTTATATTACCCCAAATTTAAAAACGATTTTTTAGTTGTAGATGGACACAATAATTTATTTTATTTATTTATTTTTATGTGGTGCTGAGGATCAAACTATTAGTACCTCACATATGCTAGGTGAGTGCTCAACCACTGAGCCCAATTACCCCAAATTTACATACATCACTCTTAATATTCTTAAACAAACCTAACACGTGGCCAGAATACTGTAACAACAAAACATAAAGGAATGCCCAATATGCTGTAAAGTATGTCCTATGAGATAAAGTTTGCTTGATGAAGCCCTCAGGTCCCATCTCCTCTCACCTCCTAGACTATTTCATGAGGCAGGTACTATCTCAATTCAGGCTTTTTATAGTTGCCAGAAGAAAAAAAGAACCACAGTAGAATTATCTCACATGAAAAGACATATTTGGAAAAGACACAAGCAACCAGAAATATTTACATAAAGACTAGAGATATAACTCAGTGATACAGTGCTTGCCTGGCATGCACAAGGCCCTGGGTTTGATCCAGAGCTCCACAAAACAACAAGAAGAAGCCCCACTTTTACAGACAGGAAACAAAGCAGAGATGATTGAACTACGTAGGAATGGGAAAAAAAGTTCTGAGTCTTATTAATTCATTCAGTAAATATTTATTGAGCATCTATTTGCTCTAAATGATCTATTATGTTCTAAATGATGCAGCCCCTTTTTAAATATATATTTTATTTTGAGACAGGGTGTCACTAAGTTGCCAAGGCTGACCTTGAACTTGCAATCTTTCTGCCTCAGCCTCTCAAGTTGCTGGGATTACAACAAATCCCATCATTATGGAACCACTGTGCCAGGCTAAATAAAACTTTTTTTTTTCAATCAAAGAATTTACACTATAGCAGTAGAAATAGGCAATAAAATAAATAAGTGAAGTACATCTTACAGTCTTGGGTGTTATACAAGAAAAATAGAGAAAATGAAGTAGAAAATACCATAGTGGTTATTTGTGATAAAGATCACCCAGTTGCTCCCAAGCCCATCATCCTCTGCTACCTGGGGACACAGCTAGACTAGGTTCCCCAACCTCTCCTTGTAGTTAGCTGGGGCTGAACGACTGAGTATTTTTGTGGGGGGAGGCAGTACTGGGGATTGAACTCGGGGCACTCGACCACTGAGCCACATCCTCAGCCCTATTTTGTATTTTATTTAGAGACAGGGTCTCACTGAATTGCTTAGTGTCTTGTTTTGCTGAGGCTGGCTTTGAACTCGAGATCCTCCTGCCTCCACCCACCACCTCCTGAGCCACTGAGATTACAGTTAAGCTCCACCACGCCAGCCAGACTGAAATTTTAACAGTGGAATGTAAGTAGACATGACATTCCTTTTTGAAAGTCTAACCCATAAAAAAACACCTATACATGGGCTGGGGATAGAGGGTTTGCCTAAAACGTGCAAGGTTCTGGGTTCAATCCCTATCACCAAAAAAAAAAAAATAATAATAATAATAAAATAAAACCAAGAAAGCACCTATACATAATCCTCTTCTTTTTTCCCATTTGGTCACTTAATGGTAGCATTCCAAATCCTTGATGGATTTGGATGACTTTTCTCTAACTAGAACTCTCAAATTTCTTTATGTAAGCAAGCAATAAATGACTATTTTGTCAAAGACTATTTTGGGCTTGGCAATTTATCTGTTGCAGGGCACTATGTAATTAGTATAGTAATTAGGCAAAAATATAATTATGAACCCCTACAGGAGGCCAGAGCAAGAGGAAAGGACCATAGGATCCTGGGTGATTGAATACAAGACCACCCAGCAGTCTAAAGGACTCAATTAATGCATGTTATGCAGCACAGAGCATCTTATATAGATACAAATAAACTATTATGTCAAACACTAACAGGTATCAGTTAAGCCACTGAATATTGTCTATTCTAGCAGCTAGTATTACTTCCCCTAACCAATAAGGGGTATTATATGATCTCTAATCTCTTTTTGCGGGCATTGCTATGCCATCCTCCCCTTTGTCTTTGAAGACCAGCTTTATAGGCTCCTTATAATTTGGGTGCAACATGAACTTGCCCTTCCCTGAAGTCAACTCCAGCCCTGCTGTAAATCGCCTTTTAGTTAAGTTTACATAATCATCTAACTGACTCAAACTCTCATTGTTACAATTCCAACTTGTCTAAAGCAAAAAGCAAATTGATCTATCTAGTATTAGTTGTCTACAACTTGTCCTATGAGCTGTGCTGGGAGAGGATGGATCACATGATATTTTCTGGGACAGAACATGGTATTCTGTGAGCAGAACAATATCTGGAAAAAAAGCATTCTATATAGGAAAGTAACTAATGTCGAATTTCCTGCAGATACGAGCTTTACATTGCTTTCCAAGTTGTCCACACTCAGACATTTGTCTCCCTGAAAACTCTTTAAAATCTTTTCCTGAAAAGAAAGAGGCCCCAATGGGACACAAGCAAGCATCCTATTAGATTTTCTAAGGTTGGATGTACTGAGTTAAGGCTAGCTGGATAAATAACACCAGGAATAATTAATCCCTTTAGAGAAAAACTTCAGTCTTCTCACAGGCAATCCCCAAAATGTACTTCATATTGGTAAATCAAAATTCAACACAACAACCTCAACATCACAAGTTATATGTAGAGAAGCAAGCAGGACAATGTTTTAATCATTGTAAATTTCTCTGAATTACCTTTGATCAGCAGTTCCTCATATAAGACTTGAAAAAATTATACTTGCATTATACTTGCTCTTGATAAGAACTCTTGGCTGAGACTATTATAATTTCTTGTGCATTTTCCACTGGAGGATGTCTGAGAACTTGAAGTATCAGAACTCTTAAAATCACAATAACCCAACATCTACAAAGAAATTTCATGCACATAAGAGGAAATGTGACTTCTAAAGTCCCACACAGTTAGCCAAGAGAACAGGGCAAGTAGAGTTTCTTTGGGAAATCAAGGTGATTCCTGACAGAAATGGATTCACTTTGGAGTTATAAGGATATTTTGGGACATACTTTAGTGGTGCCTGCTGCTGTCTCTGGGACTGAGTGCAGGACTGAGGCAAAGAAAAGGAAGAGAAAAAGGGGGGGACATGTGAGAAGAAAAGGCTGTCAAGAAATATAAGGAGAGGGACAAAAGAAGAAGAAAAAAGAAATGAGGCATATTTAAATATCAGGAAACAAAAAGACCGCCTCCAATAATTCCCTTAAGAGTCTAAATGGAAACCTCCACTGATGTCTCGAATGCAACCTGAGCTAGCACCCTTATCAGCTTTCTTGAGTACTATCTAGCCCTTCCACCAGACACACACACTCTCCAAGAGGCCATCTTACTGCATTCTGTGTGTGCAACCAACAGTTCACTTAACTATCTTGTATTCTCCATCGCTCCAAGTTTTAAAATGCTTTCAAAATTAGTTTTTAAAGACTCTGAAGGGTGAAAGTACTGCAAATCATAGAGAAAACAAGACTTTCAACCTTTTCTGTCAAACCAGAGAAACTCCATTTTAACCCCCTCACTGCCTGATTACCATTTTCCTACAATAGCTGCTTGCCTTTCTAAATCTGTACTTCCTCAGTCTCCACTTCTCCGTAATTGTGCAGATGGCCAAAAGGCACTCAACCCACGGGGACTTTCCCGCAGAAGAGAACAAAGGGAGGTGGAGACAACTAAAGGTATGCTACTTCATATAGGAGACTGTAGAACCTAGGTGATGCTCGGGAAGATTGTGCACCCCCACAATACCCAGCCAATGAGGAACTGGGGGAGGGATCTTGCGTCAGGGATGAAAAGGCCCAGCAGACTGCCTGTTCTGGGCGCCTGCTTTCAGTTTTGATTGCAGTGCATCCTTTTGTGCATAGAAGTAAAATTCTTGCCTTCCTGGGAGAGCTGATTAGTCTCCAAGTGTTTTTTTCAGCTCCTGGGGTTCCCAGGACCCCTGATACTTCCAACAATAAGATGCAGGACTTGGAGTGATTTGACTTCCCCTGGGGGAATCCAGTGGTGTTCATACATCCATTTCTATCTCTATTTTTGAGTCTTAAACTAGCTTTGTTACTTAATAAAGCTTTCCTTGTACTGGGCCCTTCTATAAAACTAACATTAAGCTAAAAGGTATTCAGGGTACAACAAGATTGTGTCTATTCAACATGTATCTGGGAGAAATAGCTCCTTTGTGACCTGTGGATGGATTATTTCT
The DNA here is from genome assembly GCA_025594165.1 of Tamias sibiricus. Classification (NCBI taxonomy): domain Eukaryota; kingdom Metazoa; phylum Chordata; class Mammalia; order Rodentia; family Sciuridae; genus Tamias; species Tamias sibiricus. The sequence continues at coordinate 71,623,965 of CM046661.1, forward strand.
TTGCCCTTACAAGTATTGCTTTTGTAAGTTAATTTCATATAATGGTTTTGATCCAGCATTATTGTAATTGACTAGACCTCTTAGGAAGCAGATTATAAAAAAGGAAATTTAACTTGAAATATTGCTCTTTCATAAAGGCTGAGCTAAATGGAGGATGGTGGTAGTTGTACAACATTGTGAATGTACTTAATGCCGCTAGATTGTACACTTAAAAAGAGCTAGGATGGTGAATTTTATGTTATCCATACTTTATCACAATAAAAAAGATTGAGCTTATATTAAAAAAAAAAAAACACAGACAAGTCAAACAAATCAATGGGAAGAGGAAGCCATTAATAAATTAAAAGCAATATTAGTCGGAACTATTTGGTTCTCAGGCACAAGAAAAGAAGTGCAACTCAAATTTGTTTATACAAAAAAGAGAATGGGGGCTGGGGTTGTGGCTCAGCGGTAGAGTGCTCGCCTAGCACGTTAAAGGCCCTGGGTTTGATCCTCAGCGCCACATAAAAATAAATAAAGGTATCGTGTCCAACTACAACTAAAAAATAATTTTTTTTTTAAAAGAGAATGTACTGACTCATGTAACAGAAAAGTCAAGGAATAAATTTTCTATTTCAACAAGGCTGGATTTAAATATTCAATTTCATTGTAACTTCTATCTGTATTAGTTGTACCTTCCTCTATGTTAATTTCATTGTTATGCAAGTTCTCCTGCAGAGGATGGTAAAAATGACTACCTTCAGCTCTAGCTGATTTAAGGTAACCTGCTATCACCTTAGCAACCAAGAGCAACTCTCTTCCAATAGTTCCCATAAAAATTCTGAAGCTGATTTCATTGTCTTGGCTTAGATCAGGTCAATTCCTGAGCCAAATGCTGGGACTAGGGGTAATACTCTGCTTACCTTAGCATGGGATGTGTTCTCACTTCTATAGTAGAGGGACAGAGTCAGCCCCACTAATCCACTTGGACTGAGTGTGGGATACAGCGTAGAGACTGGGATATTTTTGCCAAAAATTGAAAATCAAAGAAAATATTTAGAAACTGAAGACAGAAACAAAATATCCTAACTTTATTTGATAAAATATTAGTAGGATGGGGGGTGCTTGCTTGCTTGCTAGTTTTTTGACTCTGCATCCCTTTATAGTTACCATTCTTTTTCCTTTCCTAATTGGCTAAGATTTTTGAAAGAGTAATATACCCTTGTAATTTCCACTTGAATTATTTTCTGAAGTGATAAAAATACCTCATCTCCATTCCCTTTTCCTCCTCCCCCTAGGCCCAACAACTAACATAATGGGATAACAAATACTGCCAAAATGAGAATATTCAGCACATGAGTTATAGGTTGTATCTATGTCTTTGAGCCCATACTTCATTACCTCCTCAGACTGTTTCCATAGGTGAAAGAGCAAGTTGTTTCTCACTGATTAAAATTACATCATCACACCTCCTGTCTTTTCTTGATGCCCTCTGTTACCTTAAAGGAAGATCACCAAGCCAAATTCAGCATTAACTCTTGGGATATGGAGTTCCTAAACATAACAATAGCAATAATAATGCAAGATGGCTAACACAAAGACAAGTTGTTAGCACAGAATGACTGAGCCAGGTGCAAACTTCATGGATCAACAAAGCCTTTATTCAGCAGTATCTGGTGAACACACTGTCCTGATGGAAAATGAGCCGCTGGACAAAGGAGGAATCTGTGCTTATATATGCTACACTGGGAGGTGACTTAATTATTGACAGAGCATGTCAGTTTGGGCACTCAGGAAACAGGATGTGAAGATTTGACATTTATTTTTACTGGGCAATGTTTTTATTTGGGGAAGAATGGAGGGTCTGGGGTCAGTGTTCAGTGCCTATCTCTTTCCCTTCAGGGTCCCATTGTACTGTCACTGGGAAAGGATTTATTTGGAGAAAGATCAATTCTTTGGCTTCCTCCTAGAGACTGCCATTTTTGGCTTAAAGGATATCTCTTTCTCAGGGATTGTCTTGTCACTGGGTGATGTTTGGTTTCTTCCAAGGGATTGTCCTATCACTGGGAAAGGATGTATTGGGAAAGGATCAATGTTATCAATGTGTTGCATTTTTCCTCACTCCCTCTTCCCATGCCACACTATTTTGGGGTCTGTCATTTTCCATATCTTACACAAGTGTAATTGAAAAATCACTTCTTAAGGTCTGGCCCTGATCAGAAAGTATGTACATGCCTAAGGGAGTTGCATAAGAGTGATATGACACTAATCACATAGTTAACAGAGATACGACTTGAATTCTCCTTGCCACCCCAAATTACTTTATATCCCCTCTTTACAAATGTCCATGTGATTTAATTGCCACACCAAAATATGCTCTATGTCTTGACAGCAAATCCCCGTTGCTTCCATGTTCAACTAAGAATCTTGTCATCATCATGCTATTAGGTCCACAATGGTCAGGAACGAGAAGTCTGGCTTCTGGGAGTTGTGTCTGAAATACACAAATGTTTCCTGGGATGCACTTATAAGGTATAATAGGCAAAGATTTGTCTTTTCCCATGAATGACCTGTTAACCCAAGGAAAAAATCACCTCACTTCTCCTCAGAAGTCAGAAAAGAGCATAGAATTTCAGGACTATAGAGCAATATTGGTAAATCTTAAATGAGATCAGAAATCATCAGGGTGAGGCAGTCATTATGAGGGCACTGGATTTAGGGAAGTAAAACCCCACATAATCTCACAGTCATTGGAAAGATTTTTGCAAAGGAGAATCAAGTTGAAAAGAAAAAGAAAAAAAAAACAGGCAAAGGAGTTAGTAAGAGACAAGAAGGTATATATTGGTAAGCCAATTTAAGAGAAAAGAGGAAAACTGAAGCCACATAGAGAGGCTTCCCAAATAGCTCATTATAGGAAAAAAAAAAAAAAAAAGAGATTACCCAGGCTGGATCCAGTGATCCTCCTGTCCCAGCCTCACACATAGCTGGGACCACAGTTGTTGGCCCAAATTTTTATTTTAAAGTTGGCTATTGGGGAGTTTAAAAACCAAAACAAATTGCTAATATCCTATTCAAACCAAGAGTCTTTCTCTTATTATTACCCTCTTCTTGAAATTTCTTTCATAGTCTATGATTCCTGGGCTCTACAGTTATTAGTCAGGGAAGTATGTGACTTGAAATGCCATGAGACAAATTTTGTTATTCAACCTTCAGGGTGAATAAAACCCGAATAATAATCAGATTCTGTTGGTTATAAAGCCAAAGTAAGATATTTATGTACTAAAAATTTTGAGGAATCTGAACACCAAACTCTGTTGAGTAGATCATTTGTAACTCCTTTCCAGGAAACTTGAATTAATATTAGCATTAATTCCCTACATAGACTCAACCTATTCTCACCCAAATCACTTACCCTCTCAGTAGTTCCATTTTTCTTATTTGTTAAAGGGGGATAATCATGCTGGCCAGCTCCTTCACAAGGACATTGTGAGGATTAATGAGTTAATGCTAGGGAAGCACATTTCTGCTTTAGATAAATGTTGCTATATAAATGCAAATTATTGCATTACAGCTGGGCTTACATGTAAAAATGCAATGACTTTTAGATCCTAGATTCTTTCATAACACTGAGAAGTAATTTTAATTTGAGAACTGGCTTCCTCAATCTTTTGTCTAGGAGAAAAAGCAATCAGTATGGAGGGTAACCAGGAAGGGTAAAGTTACTCCAGCTGCTTTTCCATAACCTTTCCTCCCTCCCTCCCAGTTGTTCAGTGGTTATGCATATGCTGTCTCCCTAGCTTCTGATCAAGTTGGCCTTCCATTTCTTCTTGTTCTACTAACTCTAGTGAGCTCCCTTATCCCTTCCAACCTGTGAGGTTACAGCAACAAGATGCCATTTTTGAAGCAGAGAGCCCTCAACAAAATCTGTTGGCTAATGTGCTTCCCCTTAATGTTGTACATCCCAGCATCCTGAACTACGAAATACGTTTCCGCTGTTTATAAATTACCCAGTCTGTGGTATTTTGTTATAGTAACCCAAACAGACTAAGACACCTCACTTATCTAATTCACCCCTTTGATTATGACTAAATGGATGGTCTGGTAAAAAAAGGAGTGGGTCTCAAAAAAAGAATAATAAGAATAATGCCCTTGGGGCTGGGGTTGTGGCTCAGCGGAAGAGTGCTCGCCTAGCACGTGCACAGCCAGGGTTCGATCCTCAGCACCACATAAGAATAAAGGCATTGTGTAAAACTAAAGACAAATATATATAAAAGAATAATGCCCTTACTATTATTTTCATCAAATTTCCCACTACATAAAACTTGGGCAACTTTCCCTGCTTTACAGAACAGCATCCACCCTGCTTAGCCAACATTGTACCTAGTCCATTCCTAATCTGACCATAATGCTCTTTCCATCCCCCTCTTACTATCCTGCACACAGAGAAACCACCTTCTCTTATTAACATTCATGGCATCAGACAGTGAAAAAAAGCATTCAGCTGTGGTTCAGATCTTGCTTATGCTGTATCCATTTGATCTAGTATACATTCTTTTCTAGTCTAATTTTTTCATCTATATACATGCACCTGGCATAAAATTCAAAATTTATAAAAGCAAATCTCTCCCCTGATGCCCAGCTCCTCACCTGAGAGGCAATCCATGTTAGGAGTTTATAGTGATATTTCTAAAATAAAGTCTACATGTATGGAAAAGTATATCTGTATATCTATAAAATAACTTGCTGGGATTTTGACTGGGATTGCATTGAATCTATAAATCAATGATTAACTAACCAGATGGAAATCGATTCAGTTAAGAAAGAAGTAGCATCGTAACAATATTGAGACAACCTTTCTACCTATGTATATAGGACATTTTCAATTTATTTGCATCTCTGATTTTTCTCAGGAATTTTGTAGTTTTCCTCTTATAGACTGTATACACGTTTTGTTAGATTTATACCTGGATGCTTCACTTTTTAGTGCCAGTGTAAATACATTGTACTTTAGATTTTAAATTCTAATTATTCATTGCTGGTATATAAGAAAAATTAACTTTTGTATATTAACCTTATATCCTGAAACCTTGTCATAGCCACTTATTAGTCCCAGGAGGATTTGGGAGGAGGGGCTTTAGTTGTTGTTGATTATTTGGGATTTTCTATATATATAATCCTTTCACCTCCAAGCAAAGACAGTTTTATTTATTCCTTCCATATCTGTATACATTTTGTTTCCTTTTCGTGGCTTACTGAATTTGCTAGGACTTTTACTGAGATGTTGAATAGGCATCATGAGGGGGAGGGACATCCTTGCCTTGGCCCTGATCTTAGCAGAAAAGCACTTAGTTTCTCACTGTATTAGTTTATAGGCATGCCATAACAAAGTGCCACAGACTGGGTGACTTAAATAACAGAACTCCACCATCTCACAATGCTGGAGCCCAGAAGTCTGAGCTCAAGGTGTCAGAAGGGTTGGTTTCTTCTGAGGCTTCTTTCCTTCATTTACAGATGGCCGCCTTTTCCTTTTGCCTTCGTATGTCTTCCCTCTCTTCCTGCCTGTGTCCTGAGTTCTTCTCCTTATGACACCAATCATATTGGATTACAGTCCACTCTAATGACCTCATTTTAGCTTAATTATCTTTTTAAAGAATCCATCCCACATACAGTTACATTCAAAAATATCAGCAGTTAAACTTCAATATATGATTTAGGTAGGAGGGGACACAATTCAGCCTATAACACTCATCATTAAATATGATGTTAGTTTGTTTTATAAATTTATTTATTTATTTTGGTACTGAGGATTGAATCCAGGGGTGAGCTACACTGAGCTCCTTTTTATTTTTATTAAACTGCTGGGGTTGGCCTCAAACTTGTGATCCTCCTGCCTCAGCATCCAAGTTACTGGTGTTACATGTGTGTGCCACAAGACCAGGTACAATTGTTCTTTATCAAGAACATTGAGGGGGCTGGAGTTGTGGCTCAGCAGTAGAGTGCTCACCTAGCACATGCGTGGCCCAGGTTCGATCCTCAGCATCATGTAAAAATGAAGGCATTGTGTACAACTAAAACCAATAAATAAATATTTTTAAAAAAAGAACATTGAGGAAGTTCCCCTCTATTCCTAGTTTGTTGAGAGCATATATATATATATATATATATATATATATTTATGTATGTATATTATTTAAAGTAACAGAGATGGCATCATTAAGTGATCTTTTAAAAATAGAAACCTGAGAAGCTGGGGTTGCGACTCAGTGGTAGAGTGCTCACCTAGCACGTGCAAGGCACTGGGTTCAATCCTTAGCACCACATAAAAATAAGTAAATAAAATAAAGGTACACCTAAAAAATAAATATTTTAAAGAAATAGAAAATATGATCTTACAACTTTCTAGTGTAAAACTATTCAACATTTCCCATTTTTGTTACAAAAAAGATGGCATTCTGATTACATCCCTCATAGCCTTGCATGATCTGGCCCTTCCTTAACTCTTCATTCTCATCATGTGCAACCTGCCTCTTCCCTCTCTGCTCTGAGCATCCTGGGTGGCTTTGTTTTCTTGAAAGGAAAGTCTTCTGTGTCACCCAGATAGATCACAGCCTCACTGCTGTATGCCCTGCATGTCTACTGGTTGTCATAGTTTATCAAAGTTATAGGTATATATTTCTATAATTTTAAAATTTAATGTATTTCTTCCCCTCTATACTCTAAGCAAAATGAGGCAGGATTCATGTCTGATTTGGTTATCATTATAACCTAATAAATACATGTTAAATAAATCTGGAAAGTTAAACTAATTATAATTGACCTACTTATTTTGCCAAGTTGAATTTTTATTGTTCTCTGCCTATAGAATTCTGTTTTGTGACTATGTTTTACAACATGTTACACATGAAAGAGACCAACATTGTTGCCTGACTATATCTTGTGTAGGTATGTTTCATTTCCATGTTATCACGTATGTTCTTTCCAAATGTCCTCTGATATTCTAGCTTTATCTCAAGTATTCCTTACCCTTTCTCATTATACATCAGCCACTTGAGAATTTTAATATTTAATTTTTATTTTTATTTAGTAAAAAAAAGTCTTACAATTTTTTTTTTAAATCAAGTAAAATAAAACAATAGTTCCCACTCACCCTCTCATCCTAGTTCATCTTTCTTTTAATTTACCTGGGTAGAGAATTCTAGGTTAAAAAATATTTTTCCCTTAGGAGCAAAGACATTTCTTTGCTGCTTTCTTGCCTCCAACACTATGGTTTCTAGGTATGACATAGTTCTAGGTTTTTACTCTTTCTGAGAACTTTAGGGTTTTTCTCTTTATACCAATAAGGGGGATTATGGAAAGGTGGAAGCAGCAGCAATGTAGTTTTTTATAACCCCAGGTCCTCACCTGAAAGCAGAGTAATTATACAGCAAAACCAAAACCAAAACTAGATAACAAGATATCCCCACAAACCCCAAAACACACAAGTGAGGCTGAACTAGCAGCATCCCTGATACCTATGTGGTATCTGTGTCTATGCAAGAGAAAAGCAGAGGGAAGCAACAAGAGTCAAAAGGCCTCAGAACAGAAGAACCTCCAAAATCAAAAGATGTTCAGCAGGAAGCACAGAGGGTCAAATGTACAACAGCACCTGAAACTGGGAGAGGGTTTTGACTTCCCCATCAGCAGGCACAAACAAAAAGTCTGCCCCTTGTAAGGCAAACTGGATTAAAAAAAAAAAAAAAAATATATATATATATATATATATATATGTGTGTGTGTGTGTGTGTGTGTGTGTGTGTGTATAATTCAAGAAACTTTGTCTAATCTTTTAAAAATTTGTAAACTACATATTGAAAGAGCACTTAATGTTCCTAACTTCATCAATCTAAGACTCTCCAACAGCAAGACATATTCTAAATATATAACCTAGGCCAGGGGTATGGCTTAAAGGTACAGTGCTTGCCTATTATGTGAAAGGCCCTGGGTCCTATAGCCAGGGGAAAAAAAAAAAGAAAAAGAAAGAAGAAAAGAAAACTTGGGGACATCTAGACAAACAGCAAGTGATAAAAAGGAAAATCACTTAGATACAAAATTTTGTCAAGAATGGTTTATGCCAAAAGAAAATGGAGTTACTACTTAAGATACTCAAGGAAAGAAAATGTGAGTCAAGGATTTTATATCCAATAAAACTTTCAAGAATAAAGGGGTATAGACCACCTATTATTAATACTCAGAGTTTTTTGCATATTGTTCATGTCTGCCCTTCCCGCAAAATCTATTAAAGAATAGGCATCAGCCAGTGTGACTAGAAAGACAGACAGATGGACTTTTTGTGAGGATTCCAGGGTGCTGGTATTATGTTATGGGTTGGACTTTAAATGTCCCCCAAAGACCATGTGTTCAAGGCTTTTGTCTCCAGCTGATGGTGCTATTAGGAGGTGATGGAACCCAGTGAAAGGAAGTTGGGTCATTGGGGGGCATGCCCTTGCAGGGGACATTGGGACCCTGGTCCTTTCTTCTCTCTGCTTCCTAGCTGCCATGAGGTGAGCAGCTTTGCTGTGCCAGATGCTCCCAGCCATAATGTTCCATCTTATACAGGCCCAAAGACAATGGAGCTAGCAAACCATGGACTAAAGCCTCAAAAACTAGGAGCCAAAATAAATCTTTCCTCCTTTTAAGTCGATTATCTTAGGTATTTTGTTACAGCAACAGAAAGCTGACTAGCATACCAAACTTTTGGTTTTTCCATTCATTTTCCTAAGAACTTAGGATGGTTTCAATCTTGACGCTTGGTTCAAATTTATTTTCTCTTTCAGAAATTTCTTTATATCAGATTTATTATCCTACATTTTATCACATTGTTGTTTTGTTGTGTTTTGAGAGATTCTCCTAATGTTATCTTTCAACCTCTGTTCAGTTTTTATTTCATCTCTCATATTTTTATTTGCCAAATACCCTTCATTGTGTCTGACATTATTTTTATAGGAACCTATTATTGTTTTATGAATGAAGTATCATTTCTGATTTTTATTAGGATACTAAATATGAAGTTTTCATCTTTTGGTCACAATATCTGCTCCTGTAGAATTACTTTTCTGTTTTAGGATCTATACTTTATGATACTGACATTTTCCCAGTTTTTGGTGACCTGTGGATTTCTTTTTCTTTTTTTTTTTTTTGGTACTGGGGATTGAACTCAGGGGCACTCGACCACTGGATCACATCCCCAGCCCTTTTTTTTTTTTGTATTTTTTATTAGAGACAGGGTCTCACTGAGTTACTAAGTGCCTCGCCATTGCTGAGGCTGGCTTTGAACTCGCGATCCTCCTGCCTCAGCCTCCCAAAGTGCTGGGATTACAGGCGTGCGCCACCGCACCCGGCTACCTGTGGATTTCTATTCCTACTCACTGACATACTGAAGAACTGACTGCAGCACTCCATGCATAGACTGGTTTAACCACTGTAAAGCATTTGAGTAAGGACGTGGCAATTAAAAAGACCTAAAAATATCAGTTTGCATAACTGTATTTTTCCCTTTGAGATCATCCTGTTTCCCTAGAGAAGTACCCTCTCAGGGTTTGGGGCTATAGCTCAGCGTAGAGTGTTTGCCTAGCATGCATGAGGCCCTGGGTTCAATATCCAGCATGACAAAAAGAGGCGGGGTGGGGGGAGGCACAGAAGTACCCTCTGTAATTGGCTGGAAGGTATAAGCTTGGTTGCAACCATTCTGAGAGGCAAACAGGAAAAGGTAGCCAGCTGGGTGAGGGTCTCTGCCTTTCAGAATGAAGATTCTTACCTACTCTGCTTTCTATATGTCCTGAATGACTCCCCTCCACTCTGTCTGATGTCCTCAAGTGTACCACTTCTGTAATTCAGTTTCTCCAGACTGCCACTGTAATCCTCTGGTGTCCTTCAGGCACTAGAGGAAGGATTGTGTCTAGCTATGAAACACGAAGAAAGGGACCTAGGAATCTTTTATTATATACAGATTTCTGGCTAATCATCACATTCGGCCCCAACACTTACTCAGCTTCCAGTGCTCCTGAGAAATGAGCTTTCTGCTTCTTATAATTTTCCAGTATAAGAATATAGGTTTCAGCTTTCTCTGCTCTATTAAAGTTAATTAAAACTCCTCCCCTGCTTACTAGTTTCCAAAAACGTTTGGCCTCACTAAACCTTTGTTATCTCTGTGGTTTGTCTTTCTTTCTTTCTTTCTTTCTTTCTTTCTTTCTTTCTTTCTTTCTTTCTTTTTTTTCTTTCTTTCTTTCTTTCCTATACATTTCAAGTTCATTTAAAGCTTCATAAGAAGTTTTAAGTGTATCTCTTCAGTGTTCTCTAAGATGAAAATCTTCCTTTTGATTTCTTGAATAAAAATAAAAGTATTGTGCTATTTCTATAGCAGGGTCTTCAGACTTGCTCTTTCCTCTCTTAGAAAGGTTGAGCTGCAAACCAAAGAGATGCATCCAAGTTCTTAATTCTCAGTACTTGTGCCACGTGATCTTATTTGGAAGTGATCTTTGTAGATGTCGTTAAGGATCTTGAGATTATCCAAAGTCTGGTGTTCTTCTAAAAGAAAGGGAAGGATATTTGAAACACACAAACAAAAAGGAGAAGACCTGCAGCTTGCCTGGCCAACGGCTCATGCCACCACTGCCTCCGGGGCTAGGAATAGCAGGTCCCCATTGCAGAGAGGGCCCGACCAGAGGAAGGGCCCCATCCATTCCCTGGGGACCTGTGACCTGCCCAGCTGCCACCTGAACAAGCAGGAGACACCACCGGAAGGAGTGGCCCAGCCACCAGCCCACCTGACCACCAGCCCATGCCATCACCAGGACCAGGAACTGCAGGCTCCACCCTGTGGAAGGGCCCTGCTGTTGCCCACCTGCCCAGCCCCCACCAAAACAACTAGACTGGGAGGAGACCCAGGAGGAGGAGAGTGGGGAGAAGAAAGCCAGACTGCCTGCTCCACCACACTGCGGCCAGGAGGAGATCTAGCGAGAGAGGCCCGCTCCATGCCTGCAAATCAGAGAGGAAACCCAAGTCTGCCCAGAGAGACACAACACAATGGAATTCCATAGCTACTCAACCCAACACCAATATAATTATAGGCCTGAGGCTGCCACTGCCACAAAACTGAGTTAGCTATGCTACTACCAAGGAACAACAAAAAGGTCCTGGTAAGACATCACAGGGTTGCCTATCTCTTGCTTCTTCTACTAAAAGTCAAATTCTAATGATTATACTCTCACTAGTCAAATAATCTAATACCTCTATTTTCTCACATCTTACTTCATAAATGTTGAAGCCAACCTCTAAGTCCCCCCTTCTACCATTAGATACTGTAAACCACCATGCAAACATAGAGACTATATGGTATAAGATAACTTATCTCATCATTTCTGTTTGTAGCAACAAAAATGTAAATATAAAAATAGAAACTAACTGATATATGGACACACATTGGGTACATTGAAAGCTCTAATATTGATATTTCCCTAAAAAGTGAGGTTTGGGGTAACCTGGAGAGCACTTATAAGACAAAAGGGCAGAAGCTATAATACCTCAGGCTTACCTTGCAAGAGAGGAAAATACATAGACATCATGAAGAAACAAGGGAAGAAAATGCCCCAAACAAACCAACATACTACAACAATAGAAACCATAGAAAGCACAGTAGGTGAATTGTCAGAGAAGGAGTTGCAGATTTACATAATTAAAATGATAAGGGATTTAAAAATGACCTAAGTGAACAGATGCAGGCAAAAATGGATCTCTCCAACAAAGAGATAAGAGATCAAATACAGGCAACCATCGATCACACCAACAAAGAGATAAGAGAACAAATCCAGGTAGCAAAAGATTAGTTCAAGGAAGAGATAGAGAGTTTGAAAACATAACCAAACAGAAATCCTTGAAATGAAATAAACAGTAAGCCACTTAAAAAATTCAATAGAAAGCATCACCAACAGATTGGACCACTTGCAAGATAGGACCTCAGACAATGAGGACAAAATATATAATCTTGAAAATAAAGTTGACCTCACAGTGAAGATGGTAAGAAACCATGAACAGAATATCCAAGAACTATGGGATACCATCAAAAGACCAAATTTAAGATTTATTGGAATAGAGGAAGGTACAGAAATTTAAACCAAAGGAGTGCACAATCGCTTCAATGAAATAATATCAGAAAATTTCCCAAGCAGGAAGAATGAATTTGAAAATCAAATACAAGAGGCCTATAGGATGCCAAATGTACAAAATTACAACAGGTCCACACCAAGGCACATTGTAATGAAAATACCTAGCATACAAAATAAAGATAGAATTTTAAAGGCTGCAAGAAAGAAAAGTCAGATTACCTATAAGAGAAAACCAATTCGCATCTCAGCAGATTTTTCAATCCAGACCTTCAAAGCCAGGAGAGCCTGGAACAACATATACCAGGCTCTAAAGGATAAGGGATGCCAACCAAGAATTTTATATCCAGCAAAATTAAGCTTTAGATTTGAGGATGAAATAAAAACCTTCCATGATAAACAAAAGCTAAAAGAATTTACAACAACAAATCCTGCTCTACAGAACATTCTTGGTAAAATATTCCATGAGGAGGAAATGAAAAATAATAATGAAAATCTACAAAGGGAAGAACTACAATAAAGGGAAAAACCAACCAAAGGTAAAACTGAGTCAAACTAAATACCAAAAATAATAGAAAAATAAAAATGACTGGTAATACAAATTATGTCTCAATAATAACCCTGAATGTTAATGGCCTAAACTCACCAGTTAAAAGACATAGGCTAATAGATTGGATTAAAAAACAGACCCAACAATTTGTTGCCTTCAAGAGACACATCTCATAGGAAAAGATGCCCATAGACTGAAGGTGAAAGGATGGGATAAAATATATCACTCACATGGTCTATGTAAGCAAGCAGGGGTCTCCATCCTCATATCAAGTAAAGTAGACTTCAAGCCAAAGTTAGTCAAAAGAGATAAAGATGGACATTTCATACTGCTTAAGGGAATCATAGATCAACAAGATATAACTGTTATAAATATATATGGCCCAAATAATGGAGCTTCTACATTCATCAATCAAACTCTCCTCAAGTTCAAGAATCAAAGAGACCACAACACAATAATTCTAGGTGATTTTAACACACCTCTTTCACACTGGATAGATCTTCCAAAAAAAAAAACCTAAACAAAGAAACTATAGAACTCAATAATACAATTAATAACTTAGACTTAACTGACATACATAGAGTATATCATCCATCAATGAGCCAATACACTTTCTTCTCAGCAGCACATGGATCCTTCTCAAAAATAGACCATATATTATGCCATAAAGCAACTCTAAGCAAATGTAAAAAAGTAGGGATACTACCCTGCGTTCTATCAGATTATAAAGAATTAAATTAGAAATCAATGATAAAAAAAGAAAGAAAAGCTACTCTAACACCTGGAGACTAAATAATATGCTATTGAATGATCAATGGGTTGCAGAAGACATCAAGAAGGAGATTAAGAAATTTTTAGAGGTAAATGAGGACAATGATACAACATACCAAAATCTCTGGGACACTCTGAAGGCAGTACTAAGAGGAAAGCTTATTGCATGGAGCTCATTCCTTCAAAAAAGAAAAAGTCAACAAATAAATGAACTAACATTACATCTCAAAGCCCTAGAAAAAGAAGAACAAATCAACCCCCAAAGAAGTAGAAGACAGAAAATAATTAAAATCAGAGCTAAAATTAATGAAATGGAAACTAAAAAAAAAAAAAAAAAAAAAAAAAACTGAAAAAATTGACAGAACAAAAAGTTGGTTCTTTGAAAAAATAAATAAAATTGATAAACCTTTAGCTATGTTAATAAAGAAAAGAAGAGGGAAAACACAAATTACCAGTATATATGATGAAAAAGGAAATATCATGATGGACACTACAGAAATAGAGAAGATAATTAGAAATTATTTTGAAAATTTATACTCCAATAAAATAGAACATAACGAAGGCATCCACAAATTTCTAGAGACCTATGATATGCCCAAACTAAATCAAAATGATATACACAATTTAAATAGGTCAATTTCAAGCAAAGAAATAGGGGATGCCATAAAAAGACTTACCAACCAAGAAAAGCCCAGGACAAGATGGATACACAGCTGAGTTCTACAAGACCTTTAAAGAAGAACTAACATGAATACTTCTCAAACTATTTCATGAAATAGAAAAATAGGGAACATTCCCAGACTCATTCTATAAAGCCAATATCACCCTGATTCCAAAACCAGAGACAAATCAAAGAAAGAAAACTTCAGACCAATATCTCTAATGAATATAGGTGCAAAAATTCTCAATAAAATTCTGGCAAATCAAATACAAAAGTACATCAAGAAGATAGTGCACCACAATCAAGTGGGCTTCATTCCAGGGATGCAAGATTGGTTCAATATAAAGGAAATCAATAAATGTAATTCATCACATCAACAGGCTCAAAGATAAAAATCATATGATCATCTCAATAATGCAGAGAAAGCATTTGACAAAATACAACATCCCTTCATGTTCAAAATGTTCGAAAAAAATAGGGATAACAGGAACATACCTCAACATCATAAAGGCCATCATCATCCTAAATGGAGAAAAATTGAAAGCATTCCCTCTAAAAACTGGAACAAGACAGGGATTCCCTCTTTCACCACTCCTATTTAACATAGTTCTTGAAGCCCTAGCCAGAGCAATTAGACAGATGAAAGAAATTAAAGGGATACGGATAGGAAAAGAAGAACTCAAATTATCACTATTTGCAGACAATATGATTCTACACATAGAAGGTCCAAAAAAATTCCACCAGAAATCTTCTAGATCTAATAAATGAATTCAGCAAAGTAGCTAGATATAAAATCAATACCCATAAATCTAAGGCATTTTTGTATATCAGAAAGAGAAACTAGGAAATCCACCCCATTTACTATAACCTCAAAAAAATATTTGGGAATCAACTTAACAAAATAAAGTGAAAGACCTCTACAATGAAAACTGCAAAACGCTAAAGAAAGAAATTAATGAAGATCTTAGAAGATGGAAAGATCTACCTTGTTCATGGATAGGTAGACCTAATATTGTCAAAATGACCATTCTCCCAAAAGCACTATATAGATTCAATGCAATACCAATCAAAATCCCAATATCATTCCTCATAGAAATAGAAAAAGCAATCATGAAATTCATCTGGAAAAATAAGAGACCCAGAATAGCCAAAGCAATTCTTAGCAAGAATGAAGCAGGTGGCATTACTCTTCCAGACCTTAAATTGTACTACAAAGCAATAGTAACAAAAACAGCATGGTATTGGCATCAAAATAGACCAGTTGACCAATGGTACAGAATAGAAGACTCAGAGATGATCCCACACACCTACAGTTATCTTATATTAGACAAAGGTGCCAAAAATGTTCACTGGAGAAAAGACAGCTTCTTCAACAAATGGTGTTGGGAAAACTGGAAATCCTCATGTAATAAAATGAAATTAAATCTCTTTCTCTCACCATGCACAAAACTTAACTTAAAGTGGGTCAAGGACCTAGGAATTAAACAGAGACCATGCACCTAATAGAAGAAAAAGTAGACCCAGATCTCCATTATGTTGGTTTAGGCTCCAACTTCCTCAATAAGACCCCTATAGTGCAAGAACTCAAAACAAGAATCAATAAATGGGATGGATTCAAACTAAAAAGCTTTTTCTCAGCAAAAGAAAGAATCAGTGAGGTGAATAGAGGACCTACAGAATGGGAGCAAATCTTTACCACAAGCACATCAGATAGAACACTAACCTCAAGGATTTATAAAGCCCTTAAAAGCCTTAACACCAAAAAAAACAAATAACCCAATCAATAAATGGTCCAAAGAACTAAAGAGATACTTCTCAGAAGATGATATACAATCAATCAACAAATATATGAAAAAATGTTCAATATCTCTAGTGATTAGAGAAATCAATTCAAAACAACTCTAAGATTTCATCTTACTCCAGTCAGAATGGCAGCTATCAAAAAAAAACAACAACAATAAATGCTGGCGAGGACGTGGTGAAAAAGCCACACTCTTACATTGCTGGTGGAACTGCAAATTGGTGTAGCCAATCTGGAAAGTAATATGGAGATTCCTGGGAAAACTTGGAAAGTAACCACAATTTGGCCCAACTATCCCACTCCTTGGTCTATTCCCAAAGGATTTAAAAACAGCTTACTACAAGGGACACAGCCACATCAATGTTTATAGCAGCACAATTCACAATAGCTAGATTGTGGAACCAACCCCGATGCCCATCAGCAGATGAATGGATAGGGAAACTTTGATATATATATATACACAATGGAACACTACTCAGCACTAAAAGAGAATAAAATCATGGCATTTGCAGGTAAATGGATGGAGTTGGAGAAAATAATGCTAAGTGAAGTTAGCCAATCCCAAAAAACCAAAGGTCGAATGATCTCTTTGATAGGAAGATACTAACTTATAAAGGCAAGAGAGAGAGGGATGAGAGGAATGAAAGAGCTTTAAATATAACAAAGAGGGGGGAGGGAGGGGAGGAGACAAGGGGATAGGAATAATGGCAGACTGAGTTATCCATGATTACCCTAAAGACACAACTGTAAAAATACTTTATATAAAACCAGCAATTTGAAAATTTGTGCTCTTTATATGTAATATGAAATGAAATGTACTCTGCAATCATGTATAACAAATTAGAATAATAAAAAAATTTAAAAAAGAAGAAACTAGACCCTAAAAAAAAATTTGTGTGTGCAATGTGCCTAGAGTAGAGCACTTGATAACTATAGTGCATGTTAATAACTTAAACAATAAAGCAATCCATCTTCTATAAATTAATAAAAACATATTCATCTCTTGCGAAAAAAAAAAAAAAAAAAAAAAAGGATAAGACCTGAAGGAGAAGCCCATATGAAGATAGAGGCAATGCTGCACCAAGCCAAGTAACTCCAGGAGCCACCAGAAGCTGGAAGAGACCAGGAAAGATTTCCCCCTTGTATCTTCAAAAAAAAGATGGCTTTGCCAACACCTTGATTTAGGACTTCCAGGTTCCCAAACTAAAAGAGAAGAAATTTATGTTGTTTCAAGCCACAAAGTTTGTGGCCATTTATTGTGGAAGCACTAGAAGTTAATTCAACTATATATCTTTAACTCAGTCTGTAAGTCTCTGGCTAAATATCACACTAATATTAGGTCCCCTCACTTAGGTCACCTTATGTACAACCTCATTGTACACTGTATTTTCCTTTGTGATACTGCAACAATTTTCTTCATGTAATTACTGCAAACAAGGGGCAGGCCTGTTGGTATTATTCACTCTTATACTTTCAGACCCTGATGTGATATCTTGTATGTGATAGATGCTAAATTCATTCATTCATTTATTATTCTGAAATGTCCTCCTTAATTTTTTTCACTTCTATGCATCCTTGATGGTAGAGCTACAAAATGTTTATTTTCCTAAATATGTTATCAGTAACCTGAATTTATAATATTGTAATTACTTTTTCATGAGCACACAATTTATCAATCCAGTACCACTTCAAGGTCTTGGCAATTCACTTACTCATTCACTCATTTATGTACAAATATTTATTTATTTATTTATTTATTTTCATGTGTTCTAATTAGTTATACATGACAGTAGAATGCATTTTGGTTCATTGTACATAAATGAAGCACAGCTTTTTATTTCCCTGGTAATGTAGGATGTGGAGTTGCACCATATGTTCAGTATACATGTACCTAGGGTAATGATGTCCATCTCATTCCACCATCTTTCCTACCCCCATGTCCCCTCTCCTCTCCTCCCTCCTCTTTGCCCAATCGAAGTTCCTCCATTATTCCCATCCCCCCCCCCCGTCATGGATCAGCATCTACTTATCAGTGAGAACATTTAGTCTTTGGTGTTTTGGGATTGGCTTACTTTGCTTAGCATGCTATTCTCCAACTCCATCCATTTACCTGCAAATGCCATAATTTTATTCTCTTTTAAAGCTGAGCAATATTCCATTGTGTGTGTGTGTGTGTGTGTGTGTGTGTGTGTGTATACACCACAGTTTCTTTATCCATTTATCTATTATAGAAGGGCCTCTAGGTTGCTTCCACAGTTTAGCTATTGTGAATTGATCTACTATAAACATTGATGTGGCTGCACCATTATATTATGCTGATTTAAGTCCTTTGGGTATAGACCAAGGAGTGGGATAGCTGGGTCAAATTGTGGTTCCATTCCAAGTTTTTTTTTAAGGAATCTCCACACTTCTTTCCAGAGTGGTTGCACTCAAATATTTGTTAAAAGCCATCTACATATAAACTATAATACCAGCTACTATTAGCCCAGGTTAAATGAGAAATTGTCACTAAATCAAAAGATCTGTCATTTCAGTTAGTGAGAGAACACAAATTGCAATATAATATATAAAGTGATAAGTGCCAAAGAAAAAGTAGAATGTGCAGGAAAATAACTTAGCTGGAGAAACCAGGAAAGTCTTTGTAAAGGATTCAGCCTTTAGGCTCCCTATCTTATCATGGTGGGAGTAAATAAACATTCATTAGTGGTTATTGTGACAGCCCTTTCAAGAGTTAACAAAATACTAATTTAAAAAAGATTTAGCAAAAAATTAGTAAGGTGCTGTAATTAAGCTGTCTTCTCCTCTGCCATAAAGAAGCTCTGGGAGGCAGTCAGAAGCAGATGTGGGATAATGCTCCCACCTCATCTATGGTGGGGGAAAGATTAGAGCCTTTGAGTCTTCTGTGTCTGTAATTTGTAACCAGTTTTACCAAGTATTCCTAAGACATCTCTAAGCAGTTTCATTCTCTATGTCTTTTGAACCTGTATATACTCCTATTTTTGTTCATAGCACAACTATATGTCATATATATATGGTCATACTGTATGACTGTATATGTGTGCTTAAGTTCCATTAAGTAATGCACTGAGTTCTCTAGACAAATACCCGCAAGGCATTGTCCCATGCAATGTCCCAAACATCCTATAGTAGAAAGATCTGTCAAAATGTCCACTTGCTATAACATGTTGATCTAGGAGGCCCCATGCATGCAGAGCAGAGACCACACTGCTGGTGAGCTTGTTTAATGCTTGAGCAGTAGGGATGCTTGTAGATGTCTAGACAATGCCACCGGCAAATCTTCAGGGCCCACTAAGACTGGCATAGGGATGTACCTAGAAACTCAAGCAAAAATCATTAGAGGAAAGGCAGTGCCATTCCAGCACTGAGCCAAGAAGAGAGTTGTAGGAGTGCAATTCAAAGTAAAAAATAGAATTATTAGATCTTCGGGTATCTGAAGTTGATCTCTGTTCACACACGTTGCTGCTTAAGCTCCCACAAACATTAGCTGGCAAAATATCACATTTAGAACAGATTAAAGAAAGACTAAGAGCATTTTAGAAAAATATTTTGTTAGCTGGAACTTTTGAGCTTCTGCATACACAGCAACCTTTTATGAATATACCTGTTGAAACAATTTAAATTAATCAGTTGTTTAACAAAAAAGTTAATTACAAATAAACAATCCCATGTCAAATACCAAAATATCAGGTTGAACAGTATTAGTCATATTCCTTGCTGAAGAGAAATCCTAGAGATACTTATAAATTAAGTTTGAAGGTACCTTCATTTTTCATTTGTTTACTTAATTTAAATATTTTTAACTTAAATGAATTAAAGTTATTTGGATCTTTTTTATATAATATTAATTTTCATGAGTGCTTGGTTTTTGTTATTTGTGACGTCACATTGGACAGACGCACAAACATAAAGACATATTTGTGACGTCACATTTACATGAAATCTAGACAAGCGCACAGACATAAAGACATATATGAAAAAGAAAAACACAATTGTGTGCACACTAAAAAGAGATCTTCTCGTCCCGGCCGGGAGGAATGAGACTAAGTTGTGAGTTTATTGAAGGAAAAAGCGCGCAGCTTAAAAGTTTCTTAGCTGAAAAAGCAAAGATTTACCCATTGTCGGAAAAGAGACGAACTCGCGCAGGTGCACAGATTGATAACTCTTTTAAGGGAATCATTCCACACCAACTTCATCTTGGCCCTTTTGATTTGGCACCTGTTTTATTAATCCTGATTCCACAACAACTTCATCTTGGCCCTTTTGATTTGGTACCTGTTTATTAATCTTGATGGTATCCATACTGGCGAGGACTCGTGCTGTGGAAAAACACAAACAGATACTCTCCCCCAAATTAATACTGGGTCTGGGCGCTTCCATGTGCCTGAAAGAACATCCTTCCAGTAAACCAAAGGTTTATGTTGTTGGTGTGGATTCCAGTGTCTGTCTCCAGCCGAAAATCCTTTGGAATCCAAAGTTAAAAAATTTAACGCAAAAAGGGCAACGGCTAATCTATCTTTAGGATTTGTCCAATTTCCTTCTTTTTGTTTCAAAAGCATAAGTTTGAGTGTGTGATTAGCTCATTCAATTATACCTTGGCCTTGAGGATTATACGGAATACCAGTCTTATGAAGTATACTGAATTTAGAGCAAAACTGTTTGAAAGATGAGGACATATATGCAGGGCCATTGTCTGTTTTAAGCATTTGGGGAATGCCCAATGCAGCAAAAGCTTGTAAACAATGAGATGTAACATCTTTAACTTTTTCTCCAGAATGTAAGGAAGCAAAAATCATGCCTGAGCATGTATCTATGGTCACATGAATAAATCATAATTTTCCAAAACTTGGCTCATGAGTGACATCCATCTGCCACAAATGATTGGGCATCAATCCTCTTGGATTAACCCCATAATGAGGATTGGGCAAATGTGTCACACCAGATTGACAAGCCTTCACAATTGTTCAAGCTTGATCTTTAGTTATTTTGAAACTTTGTTGTAGAGTAGTAGTATTAACATGGAATTGAGAATGGAACAAGGTAGCTTGTTGGACTGATGAAAATATAAAGATTGTTTGAGTAAGGGCATCGGCCTTTTGATTACCTTCATGGAGAGAACCAGGCAAATTAGTATGAGCTCTGATATGTCCAATAAACAAAGGTTCTTTACGTTCCCATAGAAGGTTTTGAATTTGAAAAAAACAATTTAAAGGCTGGAGTATGAGGTGCTATTGGACCTGCTAGCTCCAATTTAGGGACGGCATGTACAATATAGTGGCTGTCTGAAAAAATATTTATGGGCTGTTCTTTAAAACTTTCAAGAGCTATAATAATAGCTTCTAGCTCAACCAATTGAGCTGATTTATGGGCAGTAATATGAATCATATTTTCTTTTTGAGTGACTACTGCAGTAGTACCGTTAGAGGACCCATCTGTAAATACATTTAATGCCTTAGGAATAGGTTGATTTTTTATTACCTGTGGAAATATAATGGGATGATTGATACAAAAAGATAGTATAGGAGACTTAGGAAGATGGTTATCAAAATTTGCAGAAGTAGAGCATCTAGCTATAGCCCAATCATTATCATTGAAGCATAAATATTCAACCTGTGACGATGAGTAGGGAGTAATAATAGTAGCGGGGTGAATGCCAAATATTTTAGTAGAAGTCTTAAGTCCTTGAAGAATAAGTTTAGCCACCATGGAGATATAAGACTCAATTCTACTTTTAGGAGAGACGGGCAAATGTATCCATAATAAAGGCCCCTGTTGCCAAAATACTCCTGTGGGTGTATATTGTGAAGAAATAATGATCAATATCAGTGGTCGAGCAAAATCAATTCTATCACAAAGGGATCCTTCAATGGCCTTTTCTACCAACTTTAAAGCTTCCCTAGCATCAGGAGTCAATGTTCACAGTGAAGATGGATCAGGGTTCCCGTGAAGGATATCAAATAAGGGTTTTAATTGGCCAGTAGTGAGGCTTAGTGTAGGGCGAAGCCAATTAATGTCTCCCAGCAATTTTTGAAAATCATTAAGAGTAGCTATATGTTCCTTCTTTATTAAGATTTTTTGAGGCCTAATAAAAGTATCCATAATTTGGAATCCTAGATATAATATTGGAGATCTAGTTTGAACCTTTTCTTCAGCAATGTTTAGTCCATATCATTTCAAGTTTTCTGATATATCGCTAAATATGGTGAATAAGACTTCTTGATTAGGATGAGCAAGCAAAACATCATCCATATAATGGAGGCACATAAGCTCTGGGTTCTTGATAGGCTGAATAACTTTATCTACATAGATTTGACATATAGTGGGGCTATTAGCCATACTCTGGGGTAAAACTTTCCACTGAAATCTTTGATCAGGTCCATTATTATTAATAGAGGGAACTGAAAAAGCAAACCTGGGGGCATCCAGAGGATATAAAGGAATAGAAAAAAAACAATCTTTTATGTCAAGGGTTATAAGATGGAAATTTTTAGGAATAGCTACAGGATTAGGAAGTCCAGGTTGGGTAGGGCCCATAATTTGAATGGTTTTATTGATTTCTCTAAGATCATGTCGCCATTTTCCTGATTTTTTCTTAATCACGAATATGGGGGAATTCCAGGGAGAGGTAGAAGGTTCTATATGTCCTGCTTCTAGTTGTTCTTGGACTAGTAAGTGGGCCACTTGTAATTTCTGTTTAGATAGGGGCCACTGAGGGACCCAAACTGGCTTATCAGAAAGCCATGGTATTTTCAAAATTGTTTTCTCAGTGGCCCCTAAAAAAAATATCCTTTACCTTTTTGATGATGATTTCCTTTAAGCTCAATAGGGTTAGGATTACCCTGTAGATTTTTATTTTTAACACTTGCGGGCTTGGTTGCGAGGTGTACTCCCATTTGTTGCAAAACATCTCTTCCCCATAAGGTAACTGGCAAGCTGGACAAGACATAAGGCTGAAATGTTCTTTGATGCCCTTCATCATCCTCCCATTTTAAAACTGTTGCACTTTGTTCTTGGCTATTAGAATATCCCAAGCCTCTCAAACTAGTTGAAGCCTTCTGCAAAGGCCAGTGTTTGGGCCATTGTCGTAGGTTGATAATGGAAGAGTCAGCCCCAGTGTCAATCAACCCCGCCATCTCTATTCCTTGAATTTTTATTTTGCACATAGGCCTCTGTGAACAATCCTGAACCCAGCAAGCCATAGGTCCCGAGCCAATGGAACCAAATCCCCTATTCTTCATATTTTGAGGCATACTCTTAAATGAGTCATGTAAACTGGGAAGGAGAAGCAGCTGAGCAATTCTATCACCTTGGTTAACAGAGCTAATGCCTCGAGGTGAACTAAGCATAATCTTAATTTCTCCTTGATAGTCTGAGTCTATCACATCTGGAGTCACTTGAAATCCAGATAAGCTTTTAGAACTTCACCCGAGGATAAGTCCTACAGTCCCTAAGGGAAGAGGTCCCCTGACTCCCGTGGGAATCAGTTGAACCCCCATTTCAAGTGTTAGCACTATTAGGGCGGTGGAACAGAGGTCTAGTCCTGCACTTCCTCTTGTTCCTCTGACAAGGGAGTCAATGGGTAAGAGGGATTGGTGTGAGGAATCATCTGGATGGATGTTTGAGGATACTCTTCCTCTAATGCCCCATACATTTGTGGGCCCTGGGACATTGGGCCCTGTGCCTCGTTTTTTGAATTGCCAGACAAAATGTTACCATAAATATCAGTTTTGGATCTGCACTTATTAGCCCAATGGTTTTCTTTTTTACACCTGGGGCAGCGGCCTGGGGCACAAGATGAGCTTGGTCTTATTTCTATTGTCTCTTGCCTTCTTTGGGGATATTGTTTTCTAAAATAACCTGATTGACTATAATAACTTTTAGGTCGAGCCCCTCTTGTAAAATTAGGAGAAGAAGCACCTCTCATGGCTGCTGCGATTACATTTCCTGTAACAACTGCATCATTTATATCTTTGCATAGTCTTATACATGCAGAAAGTTCCCTTTTAGATTTCCAAGGTCTGATAGCATCTTGACAATATTTGTTGGCATTTTCATATGCCAGCTGAACAACTAATGGCATGGCTTGATCAACGTCTCCAAACACTCTACCTGCAGTTCACAAAAGTCGATCAGCAAAGTCAGCATATGGCTCATTAGGTCCCAGGTAGACAAGCTACCCTGTAAGCCACCAGTTCCTTGTGATGTTTTCCATGCCTTAACAGCTGCGGCGTATATTTGAGCGTAATCTCCAGGATCATACTGAATCTGAACCTGTAAATCAGCAAACTGCCCTTCTCCAGTTAACATGTCTACATTATGGTCTGGAAATCCTGCAGTCGCATTTCTTCTAGCTGTTTCAACACAGAACTCTTGGAATTGAGACCTCCAAATCAAGTATTGTCCCCCGCTCAATACTGCCCTACATAAGCCTTTCCAATCTGAAGGAGTTAAATTTAAAGCATTAAGAGATTCTAACATGCTTATGGCGAAAGGAGCTTGGGGCCCATATGTCATTGTTGCTTCTTTAAAATTTTTTATAGTTTTGAAATCTAAAGATTGGTGGTACCTCTGTTCATTTTGATTTTCAAACACTGGCAGATCCCATTGTTCCTGCGAATTTTTACACTCAAGGGCATGCAAGCGCTTAGAAAGATCCTTAATCTCTGCTTCAAGGGCATGCAAGTGCCTAGAAAGACCCCTCATAGTCTCTGTAATTGATTCAACCCATGGGGGAGCAGAGGGCACAAGTGGATCCTTCACTTGACGGTCCTCTATCTTGGTCCTTTTTAATTTTCTTTTGTTCATTTTATTGGAGACTGTGCTCCCAGAATCACTTTTATTTGATTCCTCCTCACTAATACTATCCTTACTGGTCTTAACTGACTCAGTAGAGGCTGTGCTCTCAGAATCACTTTCCTGAGTCCCAGGTTCAATTGAGAGCAAGTATCCTTCAGCTATCTCTAACAAATCTTGAATAGCTTTAGCAGCTGGGATCTTTGTCATTTTTGAACCCATCTTAACCGCTCTGACTAGAGACTTCTCAGTTCTTACCTGCCGATTCCAAATTCCCCATACGGGCCACCACTGGTTGCCGTCTGCAGCTATTGCCGCCTGCAGCAACGATACCGCAGGAAAGAATTCGGAGGCACACTGGGAATGAGTAGATTCTTTATTCTTGCTTCTTCTGACTTCTCTCTCCGACTCCTAAAACCTCTCCAACTCCAACCACCCCTCTAGCCAACCTCACCTGGTTAAATACTCTTCACCTTAACAAGTACACATGTGTCAACAGCTCAACTTACAGGTGCGTCACACAGTGTTCACAGGCACAGAAAGATTCTTAGTTAAATGTATTAATGTCAGGTGTAAACAATTAAACACCTCTTCATGGCTCTCAGCCAGCCGCCATCTTAGCTACCTCCTCATTAAGGCTCTTACAGGGAATATAAGCATGGGCCTGCCCACCCTGAGGAATTGCAAATTTCATACACACACACACACACACACACACACACACACACACTCATACACGGATGCATTCACAAGAGAAAATCCTCATCACCTTGATTCAGTAGATACAATGCAAAAGACCTATTGGGCTGGCCTTACTGTTGTCCATATGCCTTTGGTTTGCACCCCTCTGTTCCACTCAGAGATCTAACTACTCAGTTATTCCAGAAAGTCCCTTGGACAAGATGACAAATGTGCCAATGTGATAATCGCCTTCTTTGATCAGGATAGTGGGCATTTGGAAGATTCCTTCAGATGCCTTTACCATTTCTTCTATTTCTTTGGACGCCCTCCTCCCCTACCCAGCCTTTGCTTTCAACAGCTCATACAGCCCCCTGCAGAGTATTGACCAAGGGCTGCCAGTGCTGGTGCCCACAGGGGCAGAGAGGCAAATGTGTCTGGACATCTACCTCTCCCTGGAGGTAGTTAGTTAATGACTAATGTGTGTTTGAGCACGCATGCACACACATATAAAAGTTCCCTCATCTTTTGTGGGTCTACCTTTGGGCTGATTTATACTCCAGAGTTCCCAACAGGACCATGCCGAAGCACAGCCTTTGCCCCAGCATTGCACACTCACTTCACTTCCTGCCCTTCCTTGTCTTGTGTGCATCCCCACTTCCTATGGATTTCTCCTGGAAGTGCCTCATCATTAAATCCCTGGTTCGCAAATCCTTGTCTCAGAGTGTAGTTTTTGGGCAATGATTCTGAAAGGAGTCCTGGGAAGCTGACCCTAAGCATGGAGTTCCAGTGTTGGTTCACTTGCCAGCCAGATGGCAACCAGGATTCCTACACTGGTGGAGCACATGGAGGATTGATGGACCCCAACACAATGT
The DNA here is from genome assembly GCA_025594165.1 of Tamias sibiricus. Classification (NCBI taxonomy): domain Eukaryota; kingdom Metazoa; phylum Chordata; class Mammalia; order Rodentia; family Sciuridae; genus Tamias; species Tamias sibiricus. The sequence goes on from CM046661.1 coordinate 71,650,228, forward strand.
AGAATTGTAATCACAAAGACTCTCACTGTAGCAATTTGGGATGGGACACAGAAAGAGCCTCTCCTGGCCTGTGTAATTTTTCTGTTTGGGAAGTATGAAGGAAATGGTAATTACAAGGACTGTGAAATTGGTTGATTGTTTCTTAGCATTACTGATAAACTAAAGAAAAAATGACCATCTCAGGTGTAAAAGTCAGAAGGCTACTGAGCATTATTAAGACACTTTTCATTTCCCAAAACTGGAGGACTTAGGATGCTAAAGACCAGGGTGCACCTAATTTTAAGCAGAACTTTTTAAAGGATAAATTTGCAGCGTTATCAAGTCTCCTAGACCAGAGGCAGGGTCTTGTTCAGGAGGGTATGGGCCTGAGACTTGGGATAGCCACATCTGGTAGATGCATTTGGAAACCTCAAAGCCTCTGGGTCCGCAGAAGGGACCACTTTCCTTTGTTAGAAGAGCAGCATCACCCCTCACCTGAAGACCATGTGGTGTCTTCAAGTGAGGCAGATGTCTTGTGCTCCTCAAGACAATACTTGTACCCCTAAAGTTCAACAGCCTTCTCTCCTTCTGGCCAGTAGTCCAATAATAAGAAACAAGTCTCACTGTGGCCTATCTGGGAAGGTGTCGTCCCTGCCAAAGATGGTGTTCACTAAAGGAGCTACAAGTCCTGGCAGATCAGTTCAGGAGTGGATCTTGTGGCTGCTAGAAGAAAAGGGAACAGTCTGCTTAGGCAGATAGAGGAGAGGTTTTTTGTTGTTGTTTTTTTGTGGTACCGGGGATTGAACTCAGGGGCACTCGACCACTGGGTCACATCCCCAGCCCTTTTTTGTATTTTATTTAGAGACAGGGTCTCACTAAGTGCCTCACCATTGCTGAGGCTGGCTTTGAACTCGCGATCCTCCTGCCTCAGCCTCCCAAAGTGCTGGGATTACAGGCATGCGCCACCGCGCCTGGCAAGGTTTTTAATATAAGAGCACCACCCTGTGACTTGGGATTTGTACTCTAGCAGTGGAACCCATCCTAATGTGCTATTGAAAGTTTGTGAAGGAAATTGGCCCACATTAAACGAGGCAGACATGCCAAAAATACCTTGGCAAAGCATTAAGGGTGGTATTAAAAGACTCAGAAATAAGAATGTGTCAGAATAAATCTATTATTTAACTTGTGGAACTGTCAGCTGTCTATGTTCTTTGTATGGGCCCAGAAGACACTCTATTCACTTATGTGATATGGAATATGCTGAGGAGAGGGGTACAGAACTCTTGAGACACTCAAGAGTGTCCTCTTGTGGGGCCTTTCATTGTCCAGGTTTAATAGTCTGAGGTTCCATCACAGAACTGTTCTTTTTAATGACAATGGGGATGATAGGATTCTGAAACACTGGAGGCCAGATGGTGGCTCTTAACCACCAGAGACAGGGTGAACTTAATTACCACAGTGGCTCATGGATGGACCAGATCATTGGAGGAAGCTACAAATGGGCTTGGTTGCAGTATGGTCCCATGCATGAGTGGTCCTGAAAGATAGTAGTGAGGGAAAACTTCGCCATATGGCCAATTTTCACACAGTACATATGATCATCTCTTTGTGTGAAAAGATCAGTGATTTGGAATAAGGTCATTGTGAATGCCTGGGTCAAGAAATACCAAGTTGGAGGAAGAGCGGTAGGAGCAGTCCACTCCAAGCAACATGAAGAATAGTCTTTTATTAATATTTAATTTTTAGTTGTAGTTAGACACAATACCTTTATTTTATTTGTTAATTTTTATGTGGTGCTGAGGATTAAACCCAGGGCCTTGCACATGCTAGGTGAGTACTCTACCGCTGAGCCACAACCCCAGACCTGGAAGAATAGTTTAACACTAGCATGTTTTAGAATTACTACTGCACAGTTATAATTTTTTAAAAAAGATGATTTATAAGTATTTTTTATGTCGTTATTAAATTCTGTACAGATATGCATAGTCTTCTTGCCTGCACAGGAATAGACCAGTTCCACCACTGCTCCATTGTTTCATCATAGTTCATAAGCTATGGTGAGAGTTCCATTGGTTGTTCAGAGGTCTGGAAGAAGTAAGACCAAAAACATGACAGCTTGGAGGCTTGTAGGAATAGGTTCAAAGTATGAAGTTCTTTGTATCTATTGCAAAATTGAGTGGATCCAGTGCAAAAGAGGCATTAAACAACTAAAGGCTTGCCCCACCAGCTTCTATGCCTAGCCATCTATGGCTGAACAAGATGGCCAAGGAGGAGGCTGCTATGATTTGGATATGATTTGAGTGTGTCCCCTAAGGATTTGTGTGCTGGAAGTTTAGTCCCAGTCTGGTAATGTTAAGAGGCGATGGAACCTTTGAAAGATGGGACTGAGTGGAGGATCATTAGGTCATTGGAGGTGCTGCCCTCAGAAGGGATTAATGAACTCCTCATAGGGACCATGGTTAGCTCTTGTGAGAGATTTATTATAAAAGAGAAACGATGGTCCCTCTTCAGTCTCTCTGGCTCTCCATCTTTTCATGTGATGTCTTCTTTTCACGTATGCTCCTGTTCTAATGTCATATACCATAATGTAATGTAGCTAAAGGACACTTGCCAGAGCCAGTACCTTACTTTGTAGACTTTTAGATTCCAAAATTGTGAGTGAATGAACATCTTTTCACTTTAAAGTACCCAGTCTCAGTTATTTTGTCATAGCAACAGAAAATGGGTTCATAGCATAGACTCCCTTTAATCAGTGCTGATTTAGCTATTGTTAACTGCTAAATGTCTTATCTCTCAATAGCAGAGACTGACACTATGCTCTCAATATGGTACTTTCCTTCAAGGAGACCAGTGAATCCCATGGTAGTTGATCACAATAGATCCCTTCCAACCTGGAAAGAACCGTGACTGATTTTAGCTGAAATTGACAGATTTCATAGGTCTGACTTCCTTGCTGACAATCCTTTGGGGTGCCACTGAACAAGATCACAGACCAAGGGACTCACCTAAGAAAAGGTGTCACAAAATGGGCCTATTACAAGATCCATTGGTCATTTCATAGACTATATCACCAAGGTACAGACATATTGATAGGGCACTGGAATGCTCTTAAAGATGCAGCTATTGCCGGGCGCGGTGGCGCACGCCTGTAATCCCAGCACTTTGGGAGGCTGAAGCAGGAGGATCGTGAGTTCAAAGCCAGCCTCAGCAATGGCGAGGCACTTAGCAACTCAGTGAGACCCTGTCTCTAATAAAATACAAAAAAGGGCTGGGATGTGACCCAGTGGTCGAGTGCCGCTGAGTTCAACCCCCGGTACCAAAAAAAAAAAAAAAAAAAAAAAAAGATGCAGCTATTGCACCAGCTCAGAGATGTCAACTTGCAAGGTTAGAATACTGTCCATCAGGAGATTGTATGTGCCTTAACCCAATGAGCTTTACGTTGTGCTCTGCCTGCCATAGGTAGAGAGCAGGGGCACAGAAACCAAGGAGTAGAAACTGAAATGATACTGTTGACACTTCCAGTGATCCACTTGGGGGAATTTATCCTTTCTGTCACTACAAGTATAGGTTTCATGAATCTATCTTGGTTGCCAGAATGGGACAGTTTCCACCATAGGGTGTCCTAAGAGTCCTAATAAATGTAAAGCTAGAACTTACACCTGGTCATATAGGTTCCTCTTGCCAGTAGAATAAAAGGCAAAGAAAGGAGTTACTATCCTGGAAGGGGCAATGTACCCTGTTCATCATGAGGAGGTAGAGTTGTTACTACAGAATGGGGCAAGAGTGATGTATTTAGGATTCAAATGATACACTTGGGCAACCACCTTCTTGAAGGAGCAGGATGGAGTGAACTTAGAGTGGGACTCAAGTAGATCTGAGTATTATAATGACAATTGTTGGTACTCTGCCAGGATCCCTCATGACTCCTTCATTCTTTCTGTGCTCCTCCTTCATCTTCTATATTCTTTTGTTTCTAATGGCTTATACCTGTAACTTTCTTTGTATAACTATGCACACTTGTGGAGAGGCCAATGTGCCTGGAAGTTTGTGTCCTCTGGAGAAGCCTTTAATAAGTGATGGTGAAAGCACATGGAAGTCAAGTTTCCACAAATTCCAAAGTGTAAATCCATTCCAAAGTTCCCTATGAGATGATGCTGAGTCTTATAAAATACCTGTGTAGGCGGAATTCCAAGATGACAGACAATGGCCCATATTCTGGAATCACCCATTCCCCTTGAGTGCATCCAGGACCTGTAAATGTGATAAACTACTACTCCTATGATTATGTTACATTATTTGGAAAAATCTGAGAAGATTTTACCTATAATTAAGATTCCTAATCAGTTGACTTCAACTCATAAGATAGGAGATTATCTGGGATGGGCTTGACCTAATCTGATGAGTCTTTAAAAGAGGGTTTAGGCATTTTCTGAAATCAAAGAGGTACTCCCCTGCCTCCCTTGCAGAAGAAAGACAACATGAATCCTACAGCTACAAAGAATTCTACCAACAGCCACATGAGCTTAGAAGAGAACCTGGAGCCTCAGATGAGATTGCAACTCCAAAAGACAACTTGATTGCATCCTTGTGAGACCCTGAACAGAGGACCCAGTTACACTGTGCCTGGACTTCTAACTTAAATAATCTGTGAGGTAATAAATCATTGTATAAAAGGCAAAGAAAGGAGTTACTATCTTTCCTGTTTGTGTGGCTTCTTTCCTGTTCCTGTTCCCCTACCAGATTGACCTGTTTCTTTAATAAATCACTTGCATGTGAATCCTTGACACAGGGTCTGCTTCTGGAAGCTCAAACCTATGACAGTCACCTCCCTTCTCAAGAACATCTTCAAATACTGCTCAAAAATAACCTCATCTCATTTTTCTTTCTCCATTCCTTTAATTTAATTTTTGTCCTTGAATGTTCTCTTCTTGAAAAGTGTAATTTCAGAAGTACAGTTAGCTCTGGTTACTTCCTATTTCATTTAGTCTGCACAAACGAAAGACATGATAATGGTGAATTCTGTCCAATTTCCGTGTCTTGGCAGTAAAGGCAGGTCCATTTAGTGTGTCCTATGGAGCATAAACAGAGCCCCACTAGATAATAATATAAGGTGTAGGAGATGAATATCAGAATTTTTCAGAGAGATTTTCAGCTTGGATTATGTTTTATATCTAAAATGGGATATCAAATCAGTGATTTATGCAAAAATCAGAATTCAAGAAACTAAACTAAAAGGGAGGCAGAAATCACTGAAAGTGAGCCAGAGGAACAAGAAGTCAAAATTTGCCAAACAAAAAGTAATATGTTAGTAAAGGCCCATACCAGAAACTTTCTTTTTTTTTAAATATCTTTTTTTAGTTGTAGAGGGACACAATACCTTTATTTTATTTGTTTATTTTTATGTGATGCTAAGGATCAAACCCAGTATCTCATATGTGCCAGGGAAGCACTCTAACACTGATCCACAACCCCAGCTCCAGAAGCTTTTTTTAACCTACTCCGGTACATCCTAGGTAAGTTAGTTTGCTTCATTAAAAAGAACCAGATGGAATTTAAAAGTAAGAACACAGTTGACCTGCCTTATTGTGATTTTTAGTTCAATTTCCAACTCAACAAAGTAATACCCTCAATGGCATCCCTCATAGATCTTCAGATAACTTAAATTCAACACTTAAATCATGATGAATTAATTTTTGTACACTTCTATTCAATTGTTCCTTAGTGAGTCAAGTCCTCCTCCTATGACTACCTATGACCTCCTGAATAGTCCTAGTTCCAATCTCTGAAATGAACCTGAAGAAGTCTGTTCCCTCTTCTCCTGGCCAAGTGTTGATCAGTGCTTGCTTATGTCTTACCCTTTTTGGGTTCAGCCCTGCCCATTTCTGAAATCCATGAAAAATGCAGTCTGGCAAGAAATGAGAAGCTCTCCCTATTCATGAGTAGACTGTGGAAATAACCATATGCCAAAGGTGAAAAGAGCCCTGAATGACTGTGTGAACACTAAGCAGCATTAAACAACAGAATGTCTGTGTTCTTCACCTTTAGCCAACCAACAGATGCACACAATCCTGGCTTCCAGGGATAGCCAGTCTATCTGATTGGTCCACCAACATTCTTGGCCCCCGTGCATCTTCACCACTGGAAACAAAACGCATCCACGAATCCCAGTTTGGGAGATTATAATCCAGATTCCCTTCCCTCCAGGATTTTTGGTATTCTTACAATGACTCTATGTAAACTGCCTGGTACCGAAAACCCGGGAGGAAATCTCTCGGAGGCAGAGTAAAGCTATTAACTACTTTTACTTCTACTTTCTTAGAGCTTAGAGAGGGAAAGAAAGATTTTTAGAGAGAAAGATTAAAGAGCTTTTCTTCTTGTCTTCTTAGCTTAGAGTAGAGAGAAAGAAAGATAGAGCTTAGCTTAGAGAAAGATTAGAGCTTCTTTCTTCTCTCTTCTTTCTTCCTTCTTCTTTCTTCTGTCTTCTGTCTTCCTCAGGAGCCTCGGCCTAACTCTGACCAGTCATTACTTCTTCTATCTGGTTTCTCTTCTGTAACCGCTCTGCCTACGTTCTGGCCGCTCTGATTCTTCTGACCGACCGAGTGACTGCCCGACTGACTGAATTCTCCGTTCTCCTAACTCGGACCGCTTTCACCCGGTTATATACCTTCAGCTTTTCGGGTGCCTACAGGTGCGTCACATACATATCAGGTGGAACTTATGGCTTCCAGCTAGCTGCACCAGCCCTTCCTAATTAGGGCTCCTTCAACTCTATTCTGTCAGTTCTTCATGATCTATGGTCCCGGGAACCCATGTGATTGTGAGACTCACTATTGTCCAGAAATTCTGCACCCAGTGCTGTGTCCATTGCTCTTAAAATCAAGTTTCTCTTCTTAGTGAGTACTGCTGATCTACTGACCTAGACTCACCTAGGGTTTCCCACATCCCCATGAATTTGGTATACACACTGCTGATTTGTCCATGCAGCTTTTCCTCAGGGGGAGTTAATGGACCCACAGGTTTTTCCATGGCACTGCCACTCTCTGACTCTGGCTCATGGAACCTACTACTTAGAATGTCCCAGCATGCCATGCAGTTCAGACTGTGAATTATGACATATAAGTGAGAGTATTAGAACTTTAAGGAATCACACAGATCACCTGATCCAGTGGTTCTCAACTTTTTCTCTGAACCACATGTCTGAGGTAAAAGTACAAGAAATATCAGGGGATACTTTCTTCTTACAGACAAGATCTCATTTAACCTTAATTATCTCCTGAAAGGCCTATCTCCAAATATAGTCACAACTGGGGATTAGGGCTTCAAAACACGAATGGGAGGGATGAGGTTCAGTCCACAATAGGCACTCAGTTTTCTTTTTCAATATTATGCACTAGCTTCACTTCTTTCCTTGAAAGTTATCTTGTGTGCTCACAGAAGAAAGACAAAAAAGAATTAGTGTTTGTCAGGGTAACAATGGTGCCACTGTGATGCAACAGGCACTGTGTGAATAATAGGCTTATCAGTCTTCAGGGAGCATGTAATACCTGAATTCACCTCCATTCTATATAAAATGTAATACAGAAGATTTAGCCACTCTTCATCTTTTCATGACAACTCACTCTGCATTGAACAAATCAATTATTAACAACTTCCAGCCTACTCATAATTTTGTTCAGGCCTTGCTGTCAGTGGATAGATGGGTTTTATTCTCCTCTTTGGCAATATTGCAAGGTTCTTACATATGGTTACATTGATAGCATATATATATCAAAGCTAGATCAATGAATTGTTGATATCTGATACAAAAGAAAAGTGAAAATATTATGAATGTCATGTGTAAATGCTAGATTAAATATCTCCTTTGGACATTAAAGCTAATAACTACGTTAATTTAGCTAAACTTTTTATATATTTTTCTTCTTTTTCATTAAAATTTTTAGTTCTGAAGGGTGGCAGAATAGCCCATCCTAAACTATTTCACTTTAACATAGGAATTATTTTGAGCTAAAGGCACTTGAAAAACAGCACATACATAAAGGACACTCTGACCTCCACTTTTCTCCAGTTATCTGGAATAAAGAAACATTCTTATCACCAGAGGCAGGGAGTCCAGGCCAAGAAAACTCTGTACAATCAGACCTCGTTAAAATAACTATTTCTTCACCTCTCCATATGTTTTAGTTAACTTTTCCCCTGTGCCACTTTTTGTCCAACTACTATATAAGCATTTGAGTTTTACCACCTCTTTGGGTCTTCATTTTCTTTGTGGGAATTTTTTCATGTAAAATAAAACCTGTATGTTTTTCTCTTTGTTAATCTGTCACATGTCAGCTTAATTCTCGGGCCCAAATACCATAAGAAGATAGTTTTGCTTTTCCTACAATGGCAAAAAGTTATATAATGTTGCTAAAAAAAAAAAAAAAAAAAAAAAAAAAAAAAAACCTCAGGAATATCAACTTAAAAAGTTAAAATCTTACCTACCCTCACTTACATGCCTCACTCCCACACACTATAGCTAATTATTATTAATGTTCTGATGTGTTTTCTTCCAGATCTTTCACTAAGTACACACTATCATAAGCACACAGGTACACACAGACTTTCTTTTTTTTTAATACTTATTTATTTGTTTTAGTTGTACACAATGCCTTTATATTTTTACATGATGCTGAGGATCAAACCCAGGTCACACACATCCTAGGCAAGCGCTCTACCGCTGAGCCACAACCCCAGTCCCCAACTTTGTTCCTTTTTAAAATTGAATGATACTGGCCAGCCTCAGCAACTTTGTGAGGCCCTTAAGCAACTTAGCAAGACCCCATCTCAAAAAAAAAAAAAAAAAATAGGGTAGGGATATAGCTCAGTGGTAAAGCATTCCTGGGTTCAATTCCTGGTACAAACAAGGTATTGTATCTATCTATACCTACAAAAAATATTTTTTAAATATCATAAATACCATTCAACGTGAGGGAGTGCAAGATCTATTTAGATTTTATTCCATGATCATATAGCACTGCAGAGTAAGAATATACTATACTTTCTATTCTGCTATTAATGAATGTTTTGTCCCCACTTTATTTATTTTTGCTCTTACAAATTATTCTGCAATTCATTCTTCATTTACCCATTAATTCATTCAAAACTATTTATTGACCATAGCTAGATGAGAGGTTACCATAGCTAGATGGGAGTTTATAGTGTGTTAGACTCTGGGATTTTCATTTCTTTTTTTCCTTATGTGTACACAGAAATTATCTATATTTTACTCTGTAAAGTGGGAACTATATTAATATTTACTTTAGATTTTTGGTGCTATAGTAAAATTATCAGTTCTAGTAATTTCAAAGTATGAATTAAACATGTCAGGTGTTTTTTGTTTTTGTTTTTATTCTTTTTTTTTTTTTAAGATGGAGAGTCACTATATTGCCCAGACTGATATCAAACTCCTGGCTCAAAAGATCCTTCTGCCTCAGACTCCCCCATAGCTCTGACTATAGAGCAAAAATTATTTTTAATAGAAATGATGTCCTATTGTACAGTACCATTTACTGGGATAACTGAGTTTTCCATATGTTATGTAAGATTATGCCTACCATGCCTCCTTTCTGCCACCAAATCCAAACCCTTGATCAAGAGACACTGGACCACTAGGGTCAATTCTAATTTAGAAAGACGGCATTGACAAGAATATTGGACTTGATACCACCACATCTACTAATTCATGCTTCTGAGATTTTACCTAAGTTTACTGATTTCTCTATTTTGTTCCATTCTCCTGATTATGATCTTGGTCACTTTTCCATGTTGAAAATCTTTTTGGCAAATCTATTGTTGATTCTAGTGGTTGGTCTCTCTGGCTCACTACCTTTTGCATTTGTTATCCGTTGTATTCCAGAATTCAATTTTAATTATACCACAAACCTCTTAAAGCACTGGTTTGCCTGCTTTTCAACTATTCCTGAGATCAATCCTATTGGACTTTCCAGATCTCTTAAATTTCTTTAAAATGTTGTTCTGCCTTTTGGTCTGGACTTTTTCCCATCCTCCTGGCAATGTCATTGTATGCGTTATTGTTGGGCCTGACACTACCTTGCAAATCTGATTCTAGGTCTGTATAACCTCTCATCTAGCTATGGTGTAGATCCATAATAAAACAAGTGCTCAAAATACCATTCTTTTTACAACTCAAAAAGTCTCATAACATGTTTCTAGAAATGGATTGAAAGTATAAAGAAAGAGCTGTTTTGAAAAAAGTTCAGATGAAGTTGGGAAAAATCTGATCTATAAAAGGAGGTGATAGGTGTGAGTAATCTCCTAAGGATGGTTAAAGATCAGTTTTCCAGAATAATTGCAATTGCATAGAGATTAAAAGATCATATTGTTAGTAAATAAGAAGTTCTACAAAGTCAAAATCCTTGAATAAATACATTTTTAAAAGGCGCTATCAACAAAATAACTTTAAAAGAAGTAATTGTGTGAAAATATTAAGTGACCCCTCTAAATAACTCCTATATAATAAAGAGATTAGAACTGGAATTACACATTATTTTAAATAGTAATGTTACTCTAATTATTAAAATTCGGGGGATGTACCTATAAAGCCATATTCAGAGCAAAATGCAAACATAAATATTTACATTAATAAACAAGAAAAATAAAAATTGATCAACTATGCATTTATCTCAAGAAATTTAAAAAAATATTTTAGTTGTATATGGACACAATACCTTTATTTATTTATTTATTTAGTTAGTTAGTTTTATGTGGTGCTGAGGTTCAAACCTCAGTGCAAACGCTGAGCCACAACCACAGCCCCTTCAGAAAAATTTTTAAAAAGAAAGTAGCATAAAGGAAAGTATTATACTAAAATCATAAATCAGAAACCATAAAAAAAGTATTGACAGGTTTAACTACAAAACTTATTTTTAAACTCTAGAGCAAAATATGACACAAACAAAAATAAAATACAAAAGACAAACTAGGGGAAAACATGCAACATAAGGCAGAAATATAATTATACACTTAGCACACACAAATAACTTTCAAGACAATAAAAATGAACAAACACTTAAACAGAAAAACCAATGGGGAGTAACAGAATTCACAGGACCCAAAACCAAGAAACTATTATAAAGATGAAAAGATTCTAACTTCGGTAACAATCAAAGAAATGCAATAAAAATTAAAAGAACATATTTTTTAAGATTTAAAGGACAGATTTCTCCCAGAGCTGGCATGGGAATAAGCAAACTGGCATTCTCATCTGCTGTTGATAGAAGTGTAAACTGGTGCAAATTTTATTTTGGAGAATTGATTTTTTATTTAGTTGTAGGTGGACACAATACCTTTATTTTATTTATGTGGTGCTAAGGATCAAACCCAGGGCCTCACACATGTGAGACAAGTGCTCTACTGCTGAGCCGCAGCCCCAGCCCCGGCAGAATTGATTTTTGACAATATGTTTTAAAATTTAAAACTTGCATACTGATTTGTTGAAGATGATGCCCAAGCAAATGAGCTTATCCTTCATACCTGCCAAAATTTCATTGAAGTAATAGAAAATACATAGAAGGAAACTCTTTGCTTGATAGGGAAACTGTAAATAAGAAAACTGCAGCTCAAACTACAAGCCTGTGGCACCCCTGAGCACTACGCCCCCAGTGGATTCTAGGGGAATCCAAGTTCGCATAGCTGGAGTTGGAGCAAATCATGATATAAGATAATTAACTATACTGTTTGTATATAGAATACCTGGTTGAGACTTTTGCACTCAAGTTAGGTATGATGGATTTCTAAATAAACTGAAAGATCAATAGGGAAGGCACTATAGAGTCCAAGAGGGAAGAGAACCAAAGCTTTGAAACTCCACAAAAAACACAAAGTTAAAAAGGAAGTGAACCAATATGCAGGGTGAAATATAATACCCACTTCGTGTCCACCATTGTCTTTCTTGCATCAAATGAGGGGCCTGAACTTGGCTGGCCTTTTTCCACCTGTGAAGTTGGCACTCACTTGGAAAAGAATCCTATTTGTTAGCACATCCCTGTCCACTCTCCTATAGATCCCTGTCTCACCTCCTGGTCATCAGAAGAGCTATTGTCGGGGAGACCTTCAGAAATGTGGAGGGACCCTAGGCCTACCTAGGATCTGCAGTCTAGTTTGTCATTGAAATGTATGCATGAACAACCATGAGTCCCAAGATGCTCAGAACAAGAGCATGAAGATGAGCTTTAAGAGAAACACTCCCTCTAGAAGAAAGAAATGTTTCAGGAAGAGACTCTCTAAAAACTTCTAATTAATGTCCTCAGAAAGATTGGAAATGCAAAGAATCTGAAAAAATACAAGCTGCTACCAAAAAGAGTCAGTTAAAAAAAAAAAAGAAACTGTTCTTGGAAATTAAAAATGTTTATTACATAAGACTTATCTGAGGATTAAAAGAATGATTTAACATTAGCAAATCTCTTCATCGTATACATGATTAATAGATTAAAAGAAATGTGCTTATTTCACTAGAAAATGTTTAGATAAAATTCAGAAGTCATTTCTCATTAAAAATTATTGACCATAGAGCTGGGCGCGGTGGCGCACGCCTGTAATCCCAGCACTTGGAGACTGAGGCAGAGGATCGCAAGTTCAAAGCCAGCCTCAGCAATGCAGAGGCACTTAGCAACTCATTGAGACCCTTTCTCTAATAAAATACAAAAAAGGGTTGGGGACGTGGCCCAGTGGTTGAGGGCCCCTGAGTTCAATCCCCGGTACCACGAACAAACAAACAAAAAATATTGACCTAAGAGTACAAAGAGATAAGGCAAAACTCTAAGCATTGACATGAGAAAATGCCTACGATATATTGTTAAGTACAGTTACAAATCAGAATATAAAGTATGATCCTGTAGATCAGAGTTTCTCAATCTCAGCACCATTGGCATTCTAGCCAGATAATTATTTGCTGTGGGGGTTGTCCTGTGTTGTGTAGGATGTTTAGCAGCATCCTGACTTTAACACATTAGATGCCATTAGTACTGCATTCCCCCAGTAGCACTCCTCCCATCCAAGGCTGTAACAACCAAAATTATCTCCAGACATCACCACATGCCCAGTAGAGGCAAAATTGCCCTGGGCTGGAAATCACTAATATAGATTTAGAGATTAGTATGGACCGATCTCCATAATATATCACAACAATCACTGTGGCATGGTATTCTAGAGTTTGACCCCATGTATTATTTGGAAAAAATAATATATATACCTATATTCATACCCACACACAAACAAAATCACTAATTAAAAAAAAACTTTTTTAGTTGTAGTTGGACACAATACCTTTATTTTATTTATTTATTTTTATGTGGTGCTGAGGATCGAACCCAGTGCCTTGCTCATGCACTCTACCGCACTCAGCAGTAGAGCACTCTACCACTGAGCCACAACCCCAGCCCCCCAAATCACTAATATTTAGATGGATTTTTAACAATTGAGATGTGATTCACATCATTACCATGTGAAACAGGTTTACTAGACAGGAAACTTAGGTAACCATGTCATTACAGAGGATCTGAATTTCATCAAATCTCTTATATACAATCTCATGGAAGATTCAAAAACTCCAGGAAGAAAGACAATTATATGGACCCATTAAAATGCTGAATAATTATTAACCCCGAAGTAAATTCTTCATATTTTCTTTTTCTTATATGTACATTTCTTAAAATGTAAGGAAGGAAGACATACACACACCCAGATTTAGATACAGTCAACCTCTGTATCCATGGGTTACATATGCATAGATTCCACCAACCAAAGGTTGAAAATATTCTGGAAAAAACATTACATTTATACTGAACATGTACAAACTTGTTTTCTTGTCACTATTCCCTAAACAATACATTAAAACAACTATTTACATAGCATTTGCATTGTGTTAGATACTTTAAATAATCTAGTAACGATATAAAGTGAATGAAAGGATGTGCACAGCTTATATGCAAATACTGTGCCATTTTATATAAGTGACTTGAGTATATTCACAGTTTCTGGTACCTGCAAGGATCCTGAAATCAAACTTGTATGGATATGTGCAGAAGCCCTGATTAAAGAGTTGGCGGAGACCGTGTTTGTTTACATCGGAAATGCCTCGGGCATTACTGCCTTCCGGATCTCGCTCTGGAAACTTGGCCTGGAATCTCGCAGGACTTGACGTGGGATCTAAGAGTACTTAGACCAGAGCAGAAAAGCCAGCCAGCGTCATTCTCCTGCGGACCATTCTCCTGCCGGACCATTCTCCTGCCAGACGTGTGAGAGTGGGACCTTGCCCGGAAAAATTAAAATAACCTTTTCTTTTCTATTTTGTCTCTGAGTTCTTTCTACAGCTCCGCTGCTTAAAACAACAGCTTGCCCGCAGCAGTTACAGATATGAGGAACAACTGTATTTCATAGCAGTTATTAATACTGTCACCAAAAAAAAAAAAAAAAAAAAATCTGAGGAGATAAAAGAATGAAGCATACTCATTATACCCACTTAATAAGAACTGGCTGTAAATAAAATCAGTATGTTATTCTGAGTTTAAGGGTAAGAATTCAAACTCTGTGTGATAGAAACCATCTGGGGCAAGCAAACAGAATTGCTTTTCAGGGAAGGAACAGAAATAATTGCCAAGAAAACATGCCTATAGCGTTTTGTGTGTGACTTGTGTTCTGAGAGTTTTCAGTATGAGATGCATGTACCTACAAGTTTCACTTTTAATTTAAAGAATACCCACTACAGTGAAAGCAAGACAATGCTTGTTGAAAAGCCAGTCAGAAGATACTTTGTTGAGTGTATCTCTTACCTTCTCTTTAAATTTCCATTCATTTCTCAAGTCTCTTTTGCTTCTAAGGTGTTGGGTCTGCACATTTTTTCAGTAATTTGTGAGTTGTACTAAAGAATGGAGAATCAATCAATGAATCAAAATATCTATTGAGTACCATATGTACTCCCGTGGGACAAAAAAAATTCATTCAGCTAACCACAATAGTTCAAATAGGCCTCTTGCCAAATAGGTTAAAAAAAAAAAAAAAAAAAAAAAAAAAAAACCCTAGGGAAAAAGAAATCTTGTGCTGAAACTTTAGTAGGTCTTTTGTATTATTTTATCATGGTTTTATAGGTAAGAGGATAACATGCCTCTAAAATTAAGAAATTTATATTTTGTAACATTTTTTGAGATATAATTCACATACCATAAAATTCACCTGGTGGCTTCTGGTATATTCAGTATATGGTGCAACTAGCAATACTAATTCCAGAACATTTTTCATCACCCACAAAGAAACCTGTATCTAATAGTAATTGTTCACCACCCTCTTCTTCCACAGCCTCTGACAACCACTAACTTACTTTGCCTCTGTACATTTGTCCATTCTGGACATTTCATATAAATGAAATCATATAATATATGGTCTTTGGTGTCTGGCTTTTCACTTAGCATGTTTTCTAAGTCCATCCATATTATAGCAATGAATTAGAACTTAATTTCTTTTTATGACCATATAGTATTCCATATACTACATTTTGTTCATTCATTTGTCAGTTGATAGACATTTGGATTGTTTCCACTTCTGAATAATAGTGTACTTTTTAACTTCTGAGGAACTGCCATACTATTTTCCACAGCGTCTACGTAACTTTACATTATCACCAGCAATATAAAAGGGCTCCAATTTTATCATTAACATGATATTTCCCCAAATGCCTGATACACTTCTGATATAATTTTTCCTCTGTGTTTAGGTTGCATTTTCTCTGAATGCCTACAAGCACAGGAATTCTGATAAATCTTGGTCTGTTTACAACAATTAAATCATGATACAACTTCTCAACATCTATACCATAAACAGAAGTGATTGTGAAACATAAAAATGTATTCCTTAAACCAAAATAAATGTATCCTTAATTCAAGAACCCCATAGCCACTTCTTATGATTTCAAAAACATCCTACATGTTGGGATGTGAAAAGGGGAGAAATGATTGATCTTAATTTTGTATATATTGGCACAGGTAGGTTAGGAGAGGGTGCAGCTCTACTGTCAAGTAGAGAGGTGGAGGTATGGATTTTTTTCAAGTTAAAATGCCTGCTTTCTTCACCTCTAATTTATGAATTGCTCTCTACAGTACTGTGTGCACAGGTGCCCTCTACTGGATGAAATAACAATTTGCTGGAGTTCACTGGAATTAATTTACTCAAACATTCTCCTGACTTTCAATAAATGTTTTTACTATCTTGGGCACTGTGCCTAGCTTCAGGGATACACAGATGGTGAAAACACATTGTCTTCCCTCAAACAGCTCACAGAAAAGTCGGGGAAGTAAGAAAATCAGTGATTGCCATACAGAGTGTTAAATGCTATGATAGTGGTAGGCACAGAATTCAGTAATTTTATGTTTGGGATGAGGTCAGCTGACAAAATACAAGGTATTCAGTTAAATTTGAATTTATGATAAGTATTGTATAAAACATACTTAAGGTAAAATATTATTTGTTTCATATTTATTTATTTATTGCTAAATCTGACATCCCTACTTGAAGTCCATCTCCCCAACTTTGAATTGTTGGAGAACTGCAGGTGGGCTTAGTAAGTATCATAAGTCAATTTTTAAAATTTTATGTTCTAAAGGTTCTGTGGAGACAGAACAGGGGATGATTAATCCACTAGTGTGCTGTTGATGCATCTGCCACTGCCACATCTGTCACTCTATTTTACCATTGGAACAGCAATTTCTTCATTATCTCTTTATCCCTGGTTATGTTTGTGACAGAGCCACTGATCATCCAGCTTCTTGCACAGGGTACAGCAGTTCCTCAAAGAAGAAGAGTATTTTCCCTGCCTTGTGTTCCAAGCTTGTGGATTACAGGATTACTTCATTGTGTGCTAACTCTTGGATTATTCAGGAAAATATTCTGCCAGCATATACCAGTGGAGACTATCTTAGTTCATCAGAGAAGTTTTAATTAGGTTGCCCTGAAAGTTGGCCAAGGTTTCTTTCCTCTCAGAGAAGCTCATTGTTTCTGGAGTAAATTTGCATGTTTTTCCCCCAATGTCAATATTTTTCACATCAAGAGGATTTGGAGAGATGCAGTCATTTCAAGTCACAGAAAAGTTACAGTGACACCCTTTCCCTAAGGAATTGGGCATATATTTGCTATTTGACTGTGTATCTACTCATGTGATTCTTCTGTATCACTCACCATACAAAGAAGAAGCTGGAAAGTTTTAAATGGCAGCTTTCTTGCCTGTAAAGTAACAACCACTCAAATATATCAGTTATCTGGATTTAACAGAACTTGTTGAGCAGCACTTTGTCTCCAGAACTGCCTTGAAACTACAGTAATTAGTTAAAAACAAAAGCTAAAGACCTTAACTTGTGAAGGTTATAATATAACAAAGTCAAAAGTGTAAAACTTTGACAAATTATTCTTTTTCAAACCTTCACTTAGTGTACCACAGGGGAAAAGAAGTGAGTTTCAGAGTCAAAGTCTATACATTTGAGTTTTGAGTTCTTATTCTTCCAATTATGATCTGTATGTGCTTAGGAAATGATTTTATCTGTGTCTCAAATTGTTCAACTATAAAATAAGATTAACGTCAGTTTTTGGAATTATGAGGATTTAATGAGATAACATGTAAAAGGCACATTGTCTGATAACATATATAAAGTGGTAGTGTCCCTCCAAAAATATAAAACCCTTGAAGGGCTTAGAAATTTTTCAATAGGAAATCACTTTGATTCAACAGTTTCAAAGTATCATAAATTAGTTTTATCTCATCTCTAATGAAAGAACTGGGAGGGACAAAAAAGAGAGAAATGGAAATAGAAATATGAAGAATATATATACATATATACATATATATTTTTTTTATGGTGCTGGGAATTAAACCCAGGGCCTCACACATGCAAGGTAAGTGCTTTACCACTAAGCTGCATCCCCATTCCCAGACCAATATTTCTTGATACAAGGCCATTTTGGGTTAAAACCCCTAAGATTAACAAACTAATTGTGAAATATGTTTAGAAACAGACAGCTGTCTTTCTATCTATGTATATTATAGCTATATAGAGAAATATATACTTGTCTTTCTATATATCTATCTCTCTATACCTATCTATAATATCTTTCTATATATCCATATAGATATATTTCTACATATCTATATATCCCTTTCTTTCTCAATCTCATTTCAAATGGAGTACATTGTGTGGAGAATAAAGTGTCTCAATAGGAAAAAATAAATATGATTTAATTAATAGCTATGTGACTTTGGGCAAGTTATTTAACATCTGTGGACCTAGAAGGTCCTTTCCAAATCTAAATACAAAACTTTTAATGGCTGGACTACATAATTCACTGTTACCTTGCTAAAATTCTGCTGTACTGCTAACTCTACAAACTTTTGATTAAAAAATTTCATTCATACTGGTGACATTTGGGGACTAGTCACACTGAGGGGAAGATATCACAGTTAACCTCAGAAATCATTTTTAAGTACCATATCTAAGTTTAGAATAGAATTTTATAATAGGACAAGATTTTCCTATTAAGATTAAAAGTATGGAATGAAGAAAAACTGTCATCTCAATAACATGGGAAGAGAAATGTACTGACAAGTATTGATGAGTTTCCAACCAGAGCAGGTGTCATTTCATCAGCATACCAATTTATCCTGTTAGCTAGGACTGCCAGTGCAATGTTGAAATGTAATGGCAATTAGAACTGACACATCTTTGCCTTTTTTATGATCTTAGAAAGCTTCAAGTTTCTCACCACTAAGTATATATTAGCTGTAGGATTTTTGTAAATATTAAAAAATGTTAAGTTCATGAAAAATAATGCAAAGCTGAGAAAGTGTTCTAGGTTTAAAGAAACTAAAGAGACATGATGATAAAATGTAATATGTTATGGATTGGCTCCTACATTGAAAAAATGTTTTACTTAAGCATTATTGGAACAACTGGTGAACTGTGATTATGGACTGAACTATAGTATTGTAGTATGGTTATGTAAGGAAAAAACATTGCTTTCAGGAGATAAAAGCTGAAGGGAAAAAGAGTCAATATTTTATGTAATTTAATCTCATGTTTCCACAATAGTAATAATGATGTGTATTGTATGTATCAAGAGAGGAATAGAGAGGATAAGAATGTGTAGATACTCTGATAAAGCAAGCATGTCAAAATGTTAACAACTGGTGAGTCCAGATGAAAGTACATAGAAGTTCAAGGTATTCTTGAGAATTTAGAGGCTTTGAAAAATGTCTTTCAAAATGGAAGATTCAAAATGAAATAAAAACTGATTTGGAGGAACTCAGAACAAATTTGAAAAGACCTCAGATTTCAGAGAAAAAAGAACAAAGAGAAAATGATAAACAGAAAACATAAAAAATGAAAGAGAACAATATATTTATGTATCTGTTTTACTGAAGAAGAACAAACAGCACACATGCTGTGATGAACAGTCATGGAATAAAACTTCATGATTGCAGGAAAGTTCTTAGCTTGCAGGCAAAAGGGTCCATCAGTTATCAGGCAAAATTCATTTTAAAAAGAGGTCAATACTGTATTTGATCATTTTAAAAGAAGTAAAAATATAGAATTAATTCTGAACAACAGCTTTAACTATAATTAAAAATAGAAGGAAACAATAACTATTGACAAAGGAGAAATAAATAATTTAATATAAAGTTTTGATCTGAAATTCAGATGGTATCAACAACTGGAATGAAAATTATGCTAATTTTGTTACGAATTAGGGAATCAAGAGATACTGCTTTCATTTGTATTACTATGTTTTATTTAGTTCATAAAAATATTTATACTTGACGAAGCACTAAAGGAAAACAAAAGAAAATATACCCCACATATCAAAATATATGAAACAAAAGAAACAACAGATGCATGAAAAGCAGCATAAAACAAAGTGAGTAGTGTCAATTATATCTATGAAGGTTTTGTGTTTCTTTTAAATGATGAAATAATATCTACTTATACATTGTTTATTAGAAACACATATAAACTAAATGACAGAAAAGTTAAAAGCAAAAGTTTGGTCAAAAAAACAAAGCAAATTTGAGAGAAAGGGGTAGCATTTAATAATACTGGTTAAAGTACACTTCAATGGAGGGGGGGAAGCATTAAAATGTGATAAAGAGATTTATTTTAATAAAAGATCCAATATACACAAAAATGATTTAGCCTCAGGTATATGAAAAGAGTGGCTACATTTTCAAGAAGAAATGGATTGAAACATTTCTCTGAGACTTGGAAAGATCAAAAGACAAAATATAAAGTAGGCAAAACAATAATTATTTGAATAATGTATTCAATAAAACAGATAAAATGGGGCTGGGGCTATGGCTCAGAGGCAGAGCGCTCGCCTCGCACGTGCACGGCCCGGGTTCGATCCTCAGCACCACGTAAAACATAAATGCATTGCATTGTGTACAACTAAAAGTAAAATAAACTTCATCCATTTACCTGCGAATGTCATTATTTTATTCTCTTTTATTGCTGAGTAAAATTCCATTGTGTATATATACCACATTTTCTTTATCCATTCATCTACTGAGGGACATCTAGGTTGGTTCCACAACCTAACTATTGTGAATTGTGCTGCTATAAACATTGAGGTAGCTGTGTCACTGTAATATGCTGTTTTTAAGTCCTTTGGGAATAGACCCAGGAGTGGGATGGCTGGGTCATAGAGTGGTTCCATTCCCATTTTCCCAAGAAATCTCCATAAGCATGATTGAAGACTTGAATGCTGCGAATATACTTTGTATACAAACTGTTTTATGTAAAAAGATGCTATATATGTATAGTATGAACTGTAATACATACTACTATAAATAAAAATTTAAAAAAGAATTTAATAAAAAAAGTAAAATAAATAAATATTTTAAAAAAAACAGATAAAATGTGTGTATGCTAGACTTTATATGCTACACAAGACAACAATGGGAATATTAACACAATTAAATTAACCCCAGTCTATTCTTCAAAGAAAAATTGCAAGATCACAGTTTCTGACTACCTCATAATTAATCTGGGAGATGAGAACCGGAGAAAAATACCCTTCTATAACACTTGAAAATTTAAAAGCCTTTTCCTAAATGACTCTTGATACAAAAAAAAGGAAATTAATGCAAATACTAATTATTTTAAACAACAATAATGAAAACACTATTTATAAAAACTCATAGGCTGAAGCCAGTGTATGACCTCAGAGGCAAAGTCATGTCTTAAAATTTTTTTTAAGAAATAAAATGAAAAAAATGAACATAAACTAACCAATCAACTCAAGAATATAATTAAAGAATAAAGTAAGTTTTAAGAAAACAATTAGGACTAGAAAATTAATGTTTTAAAAAATAAAAATAGCAGGTTATGTTTCTTTCAGAATTAAAAAAAAATAGGAATAAAATAAATCGTGGGTGCAGCGGCACATACTTGGTTTCCCAGCAACTCCGGAGGCTAAGACAGAAGAATTACAAGATTGAGGCCAGCCTCAGCAACTTAAGTGAGGCTCTAAGCAACTTAGTGAGACCCTGTCTCAAAATATAAATGAAAAGGGCTGGAGAATTTGGCTCAGTGGTTTGGTACAGTGTTATAGTGTTGTTCTTAAATAACTTTTTTTTTTTTCAGTTTCCTTTTGGCACTCAATCTTGATCCTTTTATTTATAGTAATCTCCGCTTTCCACAAGGGATACATTCCAAGCCCTCCAATGGATTCCTAAAACCAAAGATAGAACTGAAATCTATATATGCTATGTTTTTTCCTATACATACTGTTATGGGTTGGACATGAGTTGTCCCCAAAAGCTCCTGCGTTAATGCAGGAATATTCAGAGATAAAATTATTGGACTGTGAGAGCTGTAACCTAATCAGTCCTTCCTAGTTTGCATGGAGTGACTAGGTATTAACTGTAGGCAGGTGGGGAGTGGCTGGAGGAGGTGTATCATTGTAGGGGGGTTCCCTGGAAGAGGTCATCCTCCCTGAAGCCTTTTTTTCTGCTTCTGGGCGCCATGAATGGAGCAGTGTTCTTCCACCATGCCCTTCTGCCATGGTATTCTGCCTCAATTTGTGCCCAGAGCAATAGAGTTGGTAGACCCAAGACTAAACCTCACAAATTGTGAGCCAGAATAAACCTTCCCTCCTCTAAGTTGTCAAGTATTTTGGTCACAGCAATGAAAAGCTAATGCCCATACATACCTATGATAAAGTTTAATTTTATAATTTAGGCACAGTAAGGAATTAACAATGATAATGATGAAATAGAACAATTAGAACAATTATAATATACTATAATAAACTTTATGTAAATGTTATCTCTTTCCCAAAACATCTTATAGTGCTATACTTACCCCTCTTCTTGTGGTGTGAGATGAAGCAATTCTTACATGATGAGATGAACTGAAGAGGCATTTCAACATAGGCATTTTGACATAGCATTAGGCTTCTATTGATCATCGGCTTTAGATGATCTACCATCATCAATCCTTGATGATGTCATGTGGTTAACATACAGTGTGGAGATATTGGACAAAGGAAGAATCATGACCCAGGCAGGAGGTAGGACAGCCCCAGATTTTATCATGCTACTCAGAATGGTGGGCAATTTAAAACTTAAGAATTGTTAATTTCTGGAATTTTCCATATCATATTTTTAGACCAAGGTTGACTGTAGGTAACTGAAACTGAGGAAAGTGAAACCTTGGACAAGGTGGGATGGCTATATTTTTTAAAATAACATCTAGTTTTTCCCTGCTAGAAACAAATGGTACATGTTCATTGTGGGAAATCTAGAAGTTACAGAAACAAACAAACAAACAAACAAAAAAAAAAGAAAACAAAAATGATCTAAAATCTTATAAAACACTGATAATTTTCTCCCTCTTAAAGGTAACCACAATCCTGACTTTCATAGGAATAACTCCACTTTTCTCTACACTTTAACCATATAAATGTGCATTCTCTAAATATGAGTTTAAGTTTGTTGTTGTGTTTGTTTTGCTGCTCCAGGGATCAAACCCAGAGCCCCACACATGCTACACAGTGTGTTCTATCACTGAGCTACATTCCTGGTCCTAGGTGTTCCTATTTTTTAAACTTTTTATAAATGGAAACTCACAATATGTGTTCCTTTCTTTCTGACTCCTTACCTTCAATACTGCTTTTGAAAACCATTCTCTTTTTTTTTTTTTGCCTTTAACTATAGTTTATTCTGTTTATATTGCTGATAATATTCCAATGAATGAATAAACTACAATATTTGTTGATGGATATTTGGGTTGTTCCCAATAGCTGGCTATTATGAATAGTGTTGCTATGAAATTCTTACAATGTAACTTGGGGGTAAATTCTTTAGAGTACCATTACTAGGTACCCTGATTCTTAGGTTTAAAAGAGGAATAATGGTCAGTGAAGAAGAAAATGAGAAATTTTGAAGTTTTATTTATTGTCAAAATAGATTATAACAGGGATAA
The DNA here is from genome assembly GCA_025594165.1 of Tamias sibiricus. Lineage (NCBI taxonomy): Eukaryota > Metazoa > Chordata > Mammalia > Rodentia > Sciuridae > Tamias > Tamias sibiricus. Next base: position 71,673,723 of record CM046661.1, read on the forward strand.
TAAAAACCATATAGAGTAAAATTGGATATTAGGATTTAAAAACATATCAAGTTTATAGGATTATAAACATGAATTAGTTCTTAGTGAATTTTCTTGGAGGGGTGGGGGAATGTTAAAACCTGATGAAAGTTATAGATTCTCTTCCCACTAACTTAAGAGTGAAAGAACATTTCCATTTTCATACCCCTTTATGATATTCACAGATCCCTGAAACTCCGCCTTTCAATCCAGGTAAAAAGAGAACAAAAACTCCTTGCTATGGAGTGAATTTTTAAAACGGTATCTCATGACATGCTACATTCAAGTGGTAAAATAGACTTAAAACTTGCCTTATTAAAAATGATTACTGAAAAATGTAATCATGGATCTTTTGGGTTCCTTGCCCTAACAACCCTCCCCCACCCCCCACCCCCCACAAACACAGTAGAGAAAGAAGACTCTCCAGTCAGCCATTGTGAAATTAAGTCAGTGACTGGACATGGATTCTTTGATCTACATGTTCCTCAAAGTGGGCTGTGCTATTAAGTAGAATTAATTAGCCAATGCAAGAGTCTTTTACAGTCATGAAGCCACATCTATGTTTATAGCAGCTCAATTCACAATAGCCAAACTATGGAACCAACCTAGATGCCCTTCAACAGATGAATGGATAAAAAAGATGGGGTACATACACACAATGGACTGTTACTCAGCCTTAAAGAAGAATGAAATTACCACATTTGCTGGTAAATGAATGGACTGGAGATTATCATACTAAGTGAAATAAGCCAATCCCCAAAAACCAAAGGCCAAATGTTTTCTCTGATATGCAGATGCTAAGGGGCAGGGGTGGCTAGGAAAAAATAGAGGTACTTTGGGTTACGCAGAGAAGAGTGAGAGGGGATGTAGGGGTAGGAAAAATAGTAAAAATAAATCAGACATTATTACCTTATGTACATATATGATTAGGTGTAATTCTGCATCGTGTACAACCAAAAGAATGAGAAGGTATACTCCATTTATGTATGATGTGTCAAAATTCATTCAAAAATTGGTGTTTTAGATCTCTGAAACTATTGGTTGCTAGCTCCAACCTCAAACCTAAACTAAGGGAGTTGTCCATTAAGAGTGGGACGTAAAAGACCTCCCTAAACTTCCAAGTCCTTTGGAATTAAATTATAAAATTGTCTCAAATGTAACAGAACAGCTACTTTCTAAAAACTGAAAAGGCTTGGAGGCCTATTTAAGCAAGGCACACCCTCTTGTGACTAGGGTAGACAACCCAGGCCTCCCTTTGAGTTGAAAGTATACCGTCATTCATTTTAGTCATTCAACAGAAAGTTCCCTGAAGGCCTACTTGATGCACACCCAGTATGCCCTGAACACCCAGTTCATCTAAGGACACTGAAAAGAATTATGCAGACTATTCCTACCCAGCCTCCAACTCCAGGTCTCCAAGAGGCCCCATATGGGTATTTTTCTGCGTCTCTGTGGAGCGCATGCGCAAATAAAGCACCTCCTGACTCCGCCTACTCCATGTGCGCACGTGGCCAGGAGAGGCAGCTTTGTTCGTGAAGCTTCCAGGGAAGCTGAGGAAGTATTCTTCGGTGGGAACAGTTACATTCAGAGGCCCTGAAAAGGCAAAGACAGCTACTCAAGGTTTGTGGGGAATGTGGTGTCTACGGGAAGGAAGTTTACAAGCTATCAAAGTTTCCCACAAATTAGAGGGAATAACAGAAGAATGCGAATTGTCATTAAGTTCAGGGATTCTTCTTCTGTCCCGCTATCCCCCTTATAATTTTTGAGACCGGATCTCGTTCTGTTGAACGGGTTGGCGTCGAACTGTTGGGATACTCCGGCTTCAGCCTCCGGCGTGCTCACTTTTGGCTTCAGGGATTCATAAACTAGTACCTAGGGCGGGCCTACAAGGCAGCCCCGGCACCCCAACACTGAGCGTGAAATACCAGCTGGTTCCCACACACGCACCCCGCTGCCCGCAGAGACCCCCGCCCCCAAGCGCCACTGCGGGGGCGTCACTTTTCCATTTGCCGCTGCAGAGTGCAGTCCATTGGAGTGGCCTTGACGCCGGTGTCTTCTTGCTTCAGTGCCTGGTGGGCGGGGACGGAGGGTCGCGCTCGGAACCCTCGGGACTGGCTGCTTTGCGTCAGGCACCTGGAGCGTTCCAGCTGCTTTCGCTGTGCGCTGCCCACTCCAGGCCGCGGGGGGGCGCTGGGCGTGGTTTCGCCGAGGTACGGCCCACACCAGGCGGCAACTCGGGACTCGAGATTCTGAGCGTGGAGGCTTGGAACGCTGCTGGGGTGGACCGCAGCTTCCTGGCGCTGCGAGGTGCTGAGCCGCCCGGGCCACCCGGGCTGCCCGCGGGCCGCGTCCTCGCGGAGCAGAGCTCGCTCTTGGATGATGCCCTCCGGTGCTGGCCGCCCGCCGTCTACTACAGGAGCCGGTGGACGTGGGGGAGCTCCGGTAGGTGAGGGCGAGTTGGGGGACGCGGAGGGTCGTCGGGCTCCGATCCGGGTGCCTGAGGTAAGCGTGCCGGGACTGGCCATCCCGTGGGCGGGAAAACTTGGCATCCAGGGATACGGTTGCCGGGTGTCCCGGGCGCTGTGGCGGTTGTAAGGACTCAATGGAGGTTTTGAGAGTCTGCTTCGCCTTGGTAGTTCTTGAGTCCTTGATTCACCCTTTTCAGTAATAATTGAAACTTTCCGGATTCTGGAATGGTGTGGATGCAAAAACCTACTACTGTTCATCCGGTAGTTTAAGATAAGCCCAGTCCTAAATTCATCCATACCCGGATCTTCTGAAGCAGTTTCTTTCCTTTCCATGCTCTTGGTTGACTTTCCCGCTCCGGAATGCTTATTTGAGGAACTTTGCCTTGGTGTGAGTGTATGGGAAACAAGTGTTAGTAACGATGCTACAAAAAGTGGAGAGGTTGAGGCTTCCAAAGATACCACACTTTGCCTCAAGTTGTAAAAATGTGGGCAACAAGTGCATTGTGAAGCATCCTAACACCATAGGGCTTTGTTTGCTTTTGGGAGGTAACAGATGACTTCCCATAGTCATCTGTTACACTGCTTCGGAGTGTAAAGTAGGAGTGCCACAAAGTTGTAATTTGCGTATTTAAAATTTTGGGTTTCCTTTTTGACAAATGTGTGTGTAAAGGGAATAAAAGTGGTACAAGCTTTGAGAAAAGTTGACTTAACATTTAGAAAATAATTTATTGGGTATTTTAAAAAGGTTTTATGTTCCATTCAGAATATGTCATTGCTGATTGGAAAGGAGTGTATTTCAACAATTGAGGCTAAGGGACCTGAAGGTATGAAATCTGTATTTAGAGTTGTTTTCAATACTCTGATATTGTTCACCTTTGAGTTAAAAACAACAAAAGCAAAAACCTGTCTTTACCTTATCGACCAGGTATTTTAAAAATCTGATCCTTACCTGATTATAAGGATCTCAAACTTGAAGGAAAAGTTTCTAAACATTTTGAATAGCCAACACATTTTCTTTGTTAAAATTTTTATTAATGGGGCTGGGATTGTGGCTCAGTGGCAGAGCGCTCGCCTCGCACGTGCGCGGCCGGGTTCGATCCTCAGCACCACGTAAACATAAATGCATTGCATTGTGTACAACTAAAGTAAATAAATAAATATTTTTTTAAAAAATTTTTATTAAATCATTTGTTGAGCCACACAGAAATAAGGAACTATTTGTAGAGGTCTTGTTGATCTATAGAAGGAATAGCATAATAACTTTAAACGTTTTATGAAATTTTAATCCTAGCAGCTAGTGATAATTTCAATTATAGTATGTATCTCACAATATTTTATTTTTATACCTCAATATATCAAAAATGTTTTGCACAGGGCCGGGGCCGTAGCTCAGTGGTAGAGCGTTTGTTTACCCAGCACATGTGAAACACTGGGTTCCATCCTCAGCAGCACTAAATAAAAACAAATAAATATAATAAGAGTATTCTTTCCATCTACAAAAAAAAAAAAAATTCAAGAAATGTTTTGCACAACCAGTAAAATATAGTACTTTTACTCAATTTTAACAGTCCCAAGGATCACTTTTTTCTCTAAATATACCAACTTCAGGGTATTTAAGCTAAAAGTTATATTTTACTAAAGAATGACATATGGTACCTGAATTGCAAAAATTTTAAATTAGAGAAAAAAATCATCCTTTTCACAATACTCAAAGATTAATTTTAGAAAATTGGCAGTTGTGATTTTTGGTAAATGTATTACTGTGGTCTGCTTTTGCTGTGTTCCTGTTCATGAAGGATGATGTAGGGCATTTGATGTGCTGGTGTATTATCTCATTAGGTGTGATGAAATCAGAGTAACTATCCAGTTAACATGTAGTGCTGTTGAGATTAGTTTTTCTCTAAATCTATAAAATATTGTTACCAGAGTGAAAAATAGCCTTACCTTTTTTTTCCATTTGTATTTTGTGACTTGCCTTTATCAAAGAGGAACAATTTTGTTGTTGAATTCAACAGGTTTTCCTGAAACCCAGTATTTTATTCATTGATTTGATATGTTTAAAAGTGGCATGGTAAGGTGATTTGGTTTTGTTTTGTGAAACTTTTTAAGTTTTATAAAATTAGTTCAACAATAGAGTTAGATTTTCAGAAAGTAACTTTTTAGAAATAGCCTATTTTACCAGGTAAGGTAAAGTTGCATAATAAATTAAGTTCAGAAAATTTGAAACTCATATGCTTATGAGTAAATTTGATGATTGCTCTAATGAGCAACTTCATGTTATAGTAGTCCCTACAGTCTGGTGGCAATTCTATATCCTTGGAATGTACAATGCAAAGCCTTTGTAATTGCTGTCTTTGAAAAAGAACAGCTGCTCCTGAGTGATCTGCCTGTAATTACTACAGCTGAGACTTTGGCAAAGATGCAAACAGATGTAGATGGATAAAGTTTAGAGAAACATAAAGCCCACATAAACATTTTAATATTAAGATCTTAGCAAGATGAATAAGCAAAAAAGAATTACTTATAAAGGAGAAGTATAGACAAATATTTTGTCAATATATATGAATGAGTTGTGGCTCAGTGGGTAGAGCACTTGCCTGGCACATGTGAGGCACTGGGTTGAAAATAAAAGAAAAGAAAAAAGAGTATTGTGTCCATCTATAAATGTTACTATAGTTTTTGGCTATTAATATCAAATAAAAAAGGGACAAAGCCTTTATAAAATCAACAGTATTTTTGCAGCCTAATTGTGTATAGTAGTAGTAGTCTTGGAGTTCAGAATGACACTTTTACTAAGTTACATATGAAGTCACATTTGGCCAAGGAATAGGAAGCAACAGAAAAGAACAAATTTTAGAGAAAATTTCACAAATCCATCTTTCTAACTCCCCCATTATCTTCCTCTCTCTCCCTCATCCCCATTTTGTTTCTTTCATGTCCATTCCAGTCAACTAAACCTAGGATCTTTGTGTGACTCAATTTCTTCATATATAAACTGAGAAAATAAACAGTATGCCAATTGATTTAATTGACATTCTCCAGTTATGTTGGTTAACTGTCTTTCATGTGTCTTTTAAGCCAATTTCAATCAATTAAATATTGTATTCTAGTTTTCCCAAATGTATTTTTTATCTGCTGTCTGGGGTTTTTAGCCCATGTAAATGGAAAGCCCTTCATACATCGTTTTAGGTTCACTCGAGGCTAAAATAGAGAAGGGGACTTCACAGGCCAATTAATAAAACTATTTGAAAAAGAATTCTGGGTAATGTACATTACACTGTAAGGATTAAAAAACAATATTTGATTAAACATACACTAAGACTAGCTAGCACTTACACAGCACTTTACTATAAATCATTATTCTATATGTTGCATATGTTAGTTTGATTAATTAATATGTTGGGAGACTGTCAATTCAGTTAATTAACTTATGCAGTACATGCTGTTATTTTTTTTTCTCATTTTACTTATGAGGAAGCCAAGGGAAAGAGAGATTAGGTAACTCATTTAAAATTGCACAGTTAAAGGCAGACAGTATTTGGAATTGGTGGTTAGATTTCACCAAACTGCTACCAAAATTACTATTTTTTTCCTATGGCAAGAATAAGTCAAATAGTTTTATTTTAAAAACAGTCCATTTAAACTATTTATACTATTTATATTATTTTGAGATGGAGTCTCGCCAAATTGTTTAGGGCCTTGCTGAGTTGCTGAGGCTGACTTTGAACTTGTGATTTTCCTGTCTCATCTTCCCAAGGTTACAGGGGTGTACCACCACACCTGGCTATACTACATTTTTTTAATTTTAATTTTTTACTTGTAGATGGATACAATACCTTTATTTTATTTTTTTAATGTGGTGCCAGGCACTGAACCCAGTGCCTCACACATGCTAGGCAAGCGTTCTTACCACTGAGCCATAACGCCAGCCCTATACTACATTTTTTAAAAGGAAAATTATTTGCTAGTAAGTTGCTGAGTCTGAAAACTATTCTATTTTGGTTATCTTGTATTTAATAAGACAATCTAAAAGTAAGACTAAAATTTTTAGTTATCCAATTACTTTTCTTTCTAGGTACTGTTTGCTTAATCACTGAACTACATACATCCCCAGTCCTTTTTTTTTTTTTTTTTTTTTGGAGCGAGGGACTTGCTAAATTGCTTAAGGGCCTGGCTAAGTTGCTGAGGTTGGCTTTGAACCTGTGATCCTCCTACCTCAACCTCCAGGGCCACTGGGATTATAGACATATGTCAACATGCCTGGCTCTGGTTACTTTTCTTCTGGAGACTCTCATGTTCAAGATTTTCCCCTGGGTTTCTTTGAATTTGTAAGTCCCTAGTCAGTTTTCTTGTAATTCCTACCAGGTATACTTATTTCGGTATTTTAGACATTGCATAACTGAACTGCTTCAAATAATTTTTTAAAAATATTTTTTAGATGTAGATGGAATAACTTTTACTTATTTATTTTTATGTGGTACTGAGGATCAAACCCAGTGCCTCACATGTGCTAGGCAAGCACTCTACCACTGAGCCACAACCCCAGCCTCTGCTTCAAAGAATTTTTGAGGAGTTTGTTATTGAAGTCAGATAGAATCCTAAAATATATGTGATTTTAGAAATAGACATTCATATTAAAATTTTTTCTTGATAGTAACATTAGTAAGAATGCACATTATTAGCTGGGCTAGGTGGCACATACCTATAATCTTGGCTACTCCGGGAGACCAAAGCAGGAGGATCACAAGTTTGAGGTCAGCCTGAGCAATTTAACTATCTATCTATCTATCTATCTATATATATATATATATATATTTTTTTTTTTGTACCGGAGATTGAACTCAGGGCACTCAACCACTGGGCCACATCCCCAGCCCTTTTTTGTATTTTATTTAGAGACAGGGTCTCACTGAGTTGCTGAGTGACTCTGCATTGCTTAGGCTGGCTTTGAACTCGCGATCCTCCTGCCTCAGCCTCCCAAGTGCTGGGATTACAGGTGTGCGCCACCACACCTGGCTTAACAATACATTTTTTAAAAAATAGAATTCAGTTAAAAATAGAACTGAGGATGAAGCTCAGTGGTAAAACACCCTGGGTTCAATTCCCAATACCTCCCCCTACCTCTCCTCTTGACACACATTATTAACTTGTTGCTGATATGAAAGATTAGTTTAATTTATTTTATATATATTTATTTTAAATTTACTACAAATATTAATTTTAAAATGAACATGTCTGCTTCTTTCACAAGAATAACATAATTTAATAAATTTATTTTAGAAATTATGTATTGGTCATCGACAGTGTTATAAAATTAAATAGTTACTTTTTAAAAATTTTCATCTTGATGATCTTTTTTTTAAAATATTTATTTATTTGCTTTAGTTGTACACAATGCATTTGTTTTTACATGGTGCTGAGGATCGAACCGGGCCGCGCACGTGCTAGGCAAGCGCTCTACCGCTGAGCCACAACCCCAGCCCTCATCTTGCTGATCTTACTGTTTTAAAATGAGAGGAACATATTAAGTGGCAAGAATGCCAGCAGCTAGGGAGATTGAGGCAGGAGGATTGGGAGTTCAAAGCTAAGCTACTCAGTGAGACCCTGACTCTAAATAAAATACAAAACAAGGCTGGGGATGTGGCTCAGTGGTCAAGTATCCCTGATGTCAATCCCTGGTACCCTAACTCCCCCCCCCCCCCCCGACCAAAAAAAAAAGAATGACTCAGTGCACAGTTCATTAGCATTAAAGGGGAGTCTGAGCAACACTTTTGTTTTTTAATCAGAAAGCAAGCCACCAGGGGAGGAGAAGTTGACTTAGTGTTGGTCAGTCTTACTTACACATTTATCACCTGTACAGTTATTTCCTACATTAATCAAAATGAATTGTGTGAATTTTTACATAGGATTACTTTGTTGTTGAGGAAAGTAACTGGTATGTTTTCTACAAGGATTAAATGAGGTGCTTTTATTATTCTCTTTCAAGTGCTTTATGGTACTAATTCCCTTGAAAATTATGTCATTATCTTTAATCATCTGGTTATTCCTTTGTATTTTCCTAATGCCCTTTAAAAAGTCTCATAACCATAATAGATTAGTGACTAATCTTATCCCTGTGCTTTTACAATTCCCAACTTCTTTTTGCACATAATTCCATCTGTCAAGCAGAGAATGCACTCAGATTGGGGCCATATTGATTGATCTATTCCTCATTTTTCACAGCCCACTAGCATAGTAAACTTTCACGTTTTATACCCTCTAGCCACACATCTAATTTGTAGGGCCTTGACCAGGTGACCACCTTTGTGTTTATATGTGCATGGGAGAGATGAGAGACTTTACGCTTGCAAATTATTTTTTATTGTGTTCTTAATACAGTAACTTAAGGAAATCATTGTTGTAATTAACACTTGTACTCAAAAAGGAAACAATGCTGATAAATAGAAGGGTAGATAATCCAGGTGCTTGTCCTTGCTGTGAAATAGATTGCAAGTTGTCCCCATAGTAGAGTGGTTGTAGTTCAGTGAAGGCAGACAGCTCCTCCATTTGAGAAGGTAGAAAGAAGGACTAGGAGTGGAGGATTGTTTGAGTGAAGACTTAGTGTTTTCTCACCTTTCTCAATAACCTGGATGACTTCTACCTCTTTGTGCAACTTGATCTATTTTTATTACAGCTTTTAGACTCTAAAGGGAAAGAAACCAAGGGAGTCCTAATGCTTAGGGACCCCTTAACTTTAATTATTCCCCTGATGAAAAGCAGCTGGATTGGAAATAATCTTCCCTCCACCCCAACCCCAGAGCATAGGCTCTTGGGATAGTCTTTTAAGCTGTAAATTATTTTTAACTTTACTCTCATTTGACATATAGGATTCTCCTTGGACCTGGAGGAGAGCCTACCTCGAATTTTTAGAGAAATCCATCCACATAGTATAAGTCATTAAAACAAAATTGGAACCTTTTTTTATTAGAACTTTTGAGTCACAACAAAATCATAGAAATCTTTAAGTATTCGTTTTTGCTTCTAGTTCGGGAAACTCTTCATATTGAAGCTTGGTTGGTTGGTTGATTGAACGTAGAACATTTAACATGGATTGTTGAAATAAAATAGTTAAGCCACATAATTTAAAAGCATAATTCCTCTCATCCACATGCACATTTTAAATCCCAGCCAGTCTGGAGGCTGAGGCAGGAGGGTTCAAGGTCAGCCTCAGCAATTTAGAGATGCCCTAAGCAATTTAGTGAGACCCTGTCTCAAAATTAAAATAAAAAAGGGCTGGGGATGTAGCTCAGTGATAAAGTGCCCCTGGGTTCAATCCCCAGTACCAAAAAACAATTTTTTAAAAATGCATAATCCCTTTCTCTTTCATATTGCTTTTGCCCTCAGGGCAACACACTCCTATCTATCTATATACCTGTTTGTCTGTCTATCTATCTATCTATCCATCCATCTATCTATCTGCCTTGAGAAACAATACTGGTAATCCTAAAACCTTTCCTTGCTTGATTATCAAAATTTTACTAAGCCTGATGTAGAAATCCAATCTCTAGATTGATGGTTCTCAAATGCAGTCCTTTTCTTATCAACATCATATGGAAATTTATTAGAAACAAAATTTACTAGAAATAAAAATTCTTAGACCTCAGCTCAGAAATAGTGAGTTGGACTCTCTAGATGGGATCCAATAATGTGTTTTAGTAGGCCCTTCAGGTGATTCTGATTACAGCTTAAGTTTGAGAAGCCAATTCTCATTTTACTATGTAGGATTAAATGTAAGATTCTTCTGGGCCTGGAGGAGAGCCTGCCTCAAATTTTAGAGGAATCCATTTATACAGTACAGGTCATTAAAACAAAATTAGAACGTTTTTTAAAAATACTTATTTTTTAGCTTTAGGTGGACACAATATCTTTTTTTTTTTTTTAATTTTTATGTGGTGCTGAGGATCAAACCCAGTGCCTCATGCATGCTAGGTGAGCGCTCTATCACTGAGCCACATCCCAGCCCCCAAATTAGAACTTTTGAGTCACCATAAAATTATGGAAATGATACGAGAAGAACAATGGATTTTTGTTTTGCTAGTCTGTTGGTTTAGTATAAATGTTTTATTACACACATAATTATAACTGCACATGTGTATTCCAGGAATAGTCAATTTGTGTTATTAGTACTAGTTGAATATGGTAGTAAAGATAAATCGTTTTTACTTCCTTATCTTTCCTTCTTGCAGCATGCCCAAAACAAAGTAGCTGCTTGGTAAATGTTTGTTAAATGAACTGAAGGCCTGTTTCTTTCCTCCTCCAAACTCTTAACACTCACCCTCCCACCCACCCTAAAAAAGCAAAACTGTGTTTTATTTTTTCTTTTGGATTTTTCCTTTGTAGGAGCATTAAACCTCAAGTAAGAATCCCTGTTAAGAACATTTCTTTTTCCTAATAGTGACACTAGCTAAAAGACTGCTGATAAGGGGGAAAGGGGGTAGGAAAAAACAGTTTTTATGTAGCTGGTTGAATGCTTTTCTAAAAATTATTTTAGACCAGTAGATCTCAAACTTAGAGAGTGGAATCACCAGGAGAACTTGTAGTGGAATCACCAGGAGAACTTGTAGAACCACAGATTGCTGGACCCCCAGATTTTGTGTGGGACTAGAAGATATGCTTTGCCAGCAAGTTCTCAGGTGATGCTACTGCTGCTAGTCTAGGGACAACTGTTGCTTGCAGTTCCCTAGACCAGAAATACAGGTGATTTCACTAATATGCTTGTTAGTTCCCACCACTGTTTGCATAGCCAGTGACATTGTTAGGAAGTCTGGTGCATACCTAGACGACAAACTTAACAAAGAACAATATTTTTTCCAACTTTGTGCCTTTCTATCTTCTAGAGGTGTCTGTTAAGATCTTCTCTTTCAATGCAACTTTTTTTAGACTTCTTTAAAAACTGCTTCAAAACTCACCAACCTAAATAGGTGAATTTGGAATTTATTTCTTCCCCTACTCTTGTCACACTGATCATTTCATTTCTCTGTGTCTCTTCATCTCAGGCTTACTTAATTTTTCCAATATAATTTTACTCCCAAACATGTTGTTTGTTTATAAGAAGTTGATATTGTTTCTCTATATTCTGTTCTCTGCACCCCCCCCCAAAATGGGAAATAGACTTTTTGTGCCACAATTAAATTTTTTGTAGACTCATCTCCTTGTCATTTGAATTATTATTACGTTAACAGTCTTTAGCATCTCCTGAAACTAGTCTGAGGGGCAAAAACTTTTCCAAAATGCTTTTAAACACCATTGTGTTTTCTTGCTTAAGTGAGTTTTTGTTTTGTTTTGTTTTTTTTTTTTTTTTTTTTTTTTTTTTTTTTTTTTTGTGGTACCAGGGATTGAACTCAGGGGCACTCGACCTCTGGGTCACAACCCCAGCCCTTTTTTTGTATTATTTTATTTAGAGACAGGGTCTCACTAAGTTGCTAAGTGCCTCGCCATTGCTGAGGCTGGCTTTGAACTTTCAATCCTCCTACCTCAGCCTCCTAAAGTGCTGGGATTACAGGCGTGCGCCACCACACCGGCTTAAGTGAGTATTTTTAATGATGAAAAATTGAAATATATCAATCAATACAGAATTTTGCATTTAATAGAAACTAAATCTTTTCAACCATACCCTTACAACCATACCCTTTCCTCTGCATGTTAAATCTCCTGCATATTAAGTTCATAATTATTCCACTAGCTCACTTCTAGTAGGGAAAAAAAATTGACAGTTTTTTTGTTTTGTTTTTTAATATTTTATTTATTTATTTTAATTGTACACAGTGCGTTTTAGTTTTACGTGGTGCTGAGGGTTGAGCCCCGGCAGCGCACGTGCTAGGCAAGTGCTCTACCACTGAGCCACAACCCCAGCCCTTGTTTGTTTTTTAATGAACTGTGTCCCATGAATTTGTGGATGGGCTTCCCAAATCACCACCTTCTTTGATAAAACCTGTAGTTGGTGTTGCTCTTGTAATTTCAGTATCCCCATAGATGACTTTTCTTTTTCTTATTCCAGGAGTTTTGTCATTTTCTTGACATTCTAAAAAGTCTGGACCAGCTTCGTGTAGGTTTCTGTGTGTGGCATCCTTCCTTGAGCAACTTTCAGATTTGCTTACAAGGATTCTTATTAATGTACTAATTTAAAAATTATCCTTTAACTTACTCTAATTACAGGAGACATACTATAATCATTAATTTTTTTGAAGTTTTATAACTTTATTTGACAATCAGTGGTTCTCATCAATATTGACTATAGATTTTTGCAGGTAGCATCAGGTACATAAATATATTACCTAAGTTTGGGGCTTGTTTGGTGAATCCGCATTTTCTGCACATGGATACAATATGGGACATTCCTTATTCTTTTTTTTTAACTTTTTTTTTTTTAGTTGTAGATGGACACAATACCTTTATTTTGTTTATTTTTATATGGTGCTGAGAATGGAACAAGTGCCTCACACATGCCAGGCAAGTCCTCTACCACTGAGCCACAACCCCAGCCCCATTCCTTATTCTTTTGGCTCAGGCAGTCTTGTTATGTGTAATGTCATTGTGCATATCTGGAGTACCCATTTCTCTTGTGACAGATTTCCAGATCTCATATTTCTTTGAGTGCTTGAGGGGCACACTTTGTGAAATCACTCCTGGTGAATGTTTTGATAATATATTCTCAATTCACCACCTCACTGATGGCAAAATGGTCACCCTTCTTTGCAAGAACCATTCTGCCAGGCCCTGGTTGGAAAAGAAGAGTACAAGAGATAGTAAGAGAGGTCAAAGTGTGCATAACACCTGTATAATTGTTACTAAATACTTCATACCATTACTGATATCCTTATGCAAATATGAGTAAGGCATGAACCATTACTGTCAAATTGCTCTGAATTTCTAGATCCCAAATTATTTGGCATTTTTTTATATGGTAGAGTGTCATCCTTACCCTGATATTACAAGGCTATACTTCCCCCTGATTATTTCTTTATATTATCTATTGTTGCTTCTTTGGGTTTCTTGGTCTCTCTCTTAGACATCATTAAAGCACTTGAGTAAAATAGGAAAAATAATAAATTAGAGAATAGAATGTTCTTTTATTTTATATAGTAGTAATATTTTCCTTTCAAAAATTGATGTTCAAGCCGGGCGCGGTGGCGCACGCCTGTAATCCTAGCACTTTGGGAGGCTGAGGCAGGAGGATCGCGAGTTCAAAGCCAGCCTCAGCAATGGCGAGGCACTTAGCAACTCAGTGAAACCCTGTCTCTAAATAAAATTACAAAAAAGGGCTAGGGATGTGGCCCAGTGGTCGAGTGCCCCTGAGTTCAATCCCCAGTACCACAAAAAAAAAAAAAAAAAAAAAAAAAAAAAAAAAATTGATGTTCAGTGCCTACTTTTAAATAACCTTTTGATTTTTTATCAGTGCTTGGAGAAAAGAAAACTACCTAGAATTTGGAGTAAGTCTCAAATTTTGCTGGATATTACTCTACTAAAAATTTCAGGCTGGGGATATAGCTCAGTTGGTAGAGTGTTTGCCTCACATGCACAAGGCCCTGGGTTCAAACCCCAGCACCACAAAAAAAAAAAAAAATTCTTCTCTTGCCAGGCATGGGGTACATGCCTGTAATCATAGCATCTCAGGAGGCTGAGGCAGGATGATCTCTCAAGTTCAAAGCCAGCCTCAGCAACTTAGTGAGCCCTTGAGTAAGTTAGCAAGACCCAGTCTCAAAAAATCATAATAATAAAACAAAACAGGCTGGGAATGTTGCTCAGTGGTTAAGCACCACTGGGTTCAGTCCCTGGTACCAGGGGGAAAAAATCCTTTTCTTGAAGAATATGTAGCATTTTAGTAATGAAAATTTAGTACCCTCTATATTTTACCATATAATCAGAGGTAGTATGTTAATATTAACTTAATATTAAGACATAAGTTAAAATTGTCTAGTTTCACAAGAACATGAAGCTAATGAAGGTTATTAAGATTTGGGCTAATTCCTTTCATATTACATATAAAGAGCACAGTTTTCCAAGTCACTGGTTTTACACAAAGTATTTTTACATCATTTGAGTTTTTATACATGCACTTAATGTTTTGATATCCAACTCATTCTTCAGACATGGGTTGGAATGGTGTCATGGTTTAGAATCCAGACTTAGCCTTCAAGCCCAGACTTGAAAACCATCTTAATAGTTGGGTAACCATAGGCAAGTTTCTCAAACTTTCTGAATCTGTGTTTTCTCACCTGAAAAATAAGACTAATACTACCAGTCTGTGAAGATAAAATGAGATATTATATATAAAGTACATACATAGCATGTAGCATGTATCATAATTATTTACAGTGATTGTTAATTAAATTTTGGTATAAAAGTATCATTGTTAGTGTTTAGTATTTTTTTGCTGCATATAAAAACACTTGAGCAGTTTCATCTTCTGTGTTTTTCCTACTAGAGTCTGCATAAGATTGGTGAGCTGACATTGGGATTCTGAATAGCAGACGAAAATGTACTTAAAGGAAGAGAATGAGAAAAGAGAAGTGAAAAAAGGAAAAAATGGAAGGGTATGTGAGGAAAGGAACTGAGATGTGCAGAATTCTTCCTTTCCACCAAAAAGAGTAGGGATGGGGATGTGGCTTGTTGGTGGAGTGCTTGTCTAGTATGCACAAAACTCTATATTTGATCCCCAGCAGCACAAAAAGGAAAGAGAGTAAAGGAGAGGCAGAAATCAGGAGGAAAATAATCAGTGGGGAAGACAATAAAGACATAATTCTGAGGGAACCTCTTACCACAATTTTCTACGTGTTTCCTTTTTTTTTTTATAGATATTCCTTTATCATTTTTCATGTATGGACAGAGTCCTGATGATAACTGTATGATGCTAGATACCATTGAAGACTGGTAAGTATTTCAAATAATGGCAAGATAGATGAAGAATGTTTTTTCAAACATTGAAATGCTTTTAAAATAAGTAAAAATTATCCTTCATATTAAGTATTTATTGGGTACTATCTTAGTCTACTTGGGCCACTATAAAAAATAAATATCAGCAACTGGGTAACTTACGTACAACAAAAATTTGTTTTTCACAATTCTGGAAGCTGGAAAGTCTTAAGATTTAGGTCCCAGCAGATTTGGTGTTGATGAGGTCCTGCCTTCTCATAGATGGCCTTTTCTCACTGTGTCCTCACATGGTAGGAAAGGCTGGATAGCTCCTTTGAGCCTCTTTAACAAGTACACTAATCCCAAATATGAGGTCTCTGCCCTCAAGACCTAATCACCTCCTGAAGTCCCTACCTTTCAGTACTATCATATGTTATGATTTAACATATGAATTTGGGGCATATAAGCATTCACACCATTTGCAGCTAGTTAAGTTTGTAAGGAACTGCACTTTGTGCTGGAGATAGAAATGTGGGTAAAGAAAGGTCAGTGGAGAAGATTGTCCTATATATAATTGACCTTAATTTAGCGTAAGTATTGAACCTTTCCATAACTTTTTAGAAAGTAAGCCCAGTATGCAAATATTGCTTAGAACATTTATGGCATTCAAGGTTTGAAATTGCCCTTTGACATAATACATAAACAAGACAAGAAAATTAGTTGCTTTTGTAGCCCAATTTTTTTTCCATTTTTCCATTTTTAATCAAAGTGATATGATCATATTTGATATTAATCAGATGAGTTTTAAATATTTTGTTGATTCCAAAAATTAAATTTGCTTTCAGAGGACAAAAATTAGACTCGTTGTTAACATATAAAAAACAAAAGTGCCATAGTCATGGAGGAAAACTCTAGGCAAATAAGTTTTCTCAGAAATTTGAAAGTTAGAGGAGAATCTGGGCCCCTTAGGAAGCTATCAAACTATTAAGGCAACAACTTACAAACAATGTACAATTTCTTGCATATGCCTCTATGTAGAACCACAGAGAAAACTGTGAATAATAGAGTCTAAGTACTAGAAAGAGACAGGTATAGAAGAAATAAACAGTTTACAGTGTAACATTAAGCCTTTCTGAAATAGGAAGAGAGTGAAGCTCAGGAGTAGATAAACATTTAGTGAGTGGCTAGTAAACCTGTTTCTGCTGACTTCTTGTTCAGAATCCTTTCTGCTCTATCATAAATCCTTTTAAAACTTTTTCAATCTAATTTTATAAAGACAATTTGGAAGGGAAGTAAAAAGTTGTATTAATTAACAAGAATGAACTCTCTAGCCAGATTACCCTTAGTTACTTCTCACTGGGTGGGCCTGAGGATTTAGGTTTTCCCCCTGTATTTTAACTGGTCACTATAGCCAGTTCTCAATTTTCTTGCATTGGGGAACAATTGCTTTTTCAGTCTATCTTTAGTAGAGTCTTTGAAACAAATCTGGGAGAAGCTTTATTGGTAGCTCTCCATTTGTTACATTCACACCAATGTACTAAGATTTCATTCTTCCCAAGTAGTTTAAATTAATACGGTTTTACTACAGTTTAGTCATATAGTGCATTCCAGTGCATGTGAAGTAGTTGACATGAATTCTGATTTTTAGAAACATACAGGTTCTGCTTGTCTAAATCCTGTTTAAGTGTAAGTAAAATAATGTTAAGTGCAGGGCTGTTCTCTCAGGAGTTATGTTGACTCTTTTTAAAATATTCCTTATTTCATGTTGGTGAGTTCAGTTAACTGCTAAAATTACTGTGTATTTGTTCTAAGCCTTTTGTCTGAATCATAGTAATGCCCTCCAGGGAATTAGAATTCAGTAGGTGGGTAATCTTCTCCAGGAGCGTTTGGTAATCTCCACGGTATTCTTTATAAAAAAAAAATTCTGAAATTTGGCAGTGGCAGAGTAAGCAAGATGAATGGGAATGAAATGAAAAAATGGTTTGAAAAGTCCTAATGACCATTTTAAGTAAAATTAAAAGTATAATAAAATTACTACTATGTGGGGGCTGGGGTTGTGGCTCAGCGGCAGGGTGCTCGCCTTGCACGTGTGCGGCCCGGGTTCGATCCTCAGCACCACATAAACATAAATGCATTGCATGTGTATAACTAAAGTAAATAAATAAATATTTAAAAAAATTACTACTATGCATCCTTTGCTATTCTGTTTCCAGTTTTCTGTTAATTTATTGTGAAAAGGATGGAGATGATCTAGAAACATTTTTTTACTTAATAACTTATACTTTCTCATCATGAAGATCATAATCCTTTTGATTGTGACCTTTCTAACTACAGTTTTGATTTTGACTTTCCTGACTAAAGATCAGTGCAACTTGGCCTATAGGAAATCTTTTCAAAATCCTGTTGGTTGTATTTGGGCTGGTATAAAAAAATACCATAAACGGGATTACTCATAAACAACAAAAATTTGTTTCTTAGAGTTCTGGAATTTGGGAGATCCAAGATAAAGCTTTTGGCGATTTCAGTATCTAGTGAGGGACTGCTTCCTGGTTCATAGACAGCTACTTTTCATTGTGTCCTTATCTGGTGAAAGGAGCGAGGGAGGTCTCTGGGGTCTTTGTTATAAAAGGACACTAATCCTATTCACAAAAGCACCTAACAAGACCTGATTACCTCTGAAGGGCCAGACCTCCAGAAATCCTGTTGTTTTCTTCCAACAGTTTTATATTTAAGTACTTACATTTAGATCTTTGATCCATTTTGAGTTAATTTTATTTTTGTTTTGTTTTTGAAGCACGTTCTCACTTTGTTGCTCAGTTGTGGGCTCAAATTCACAATCTTCCTGCCTCAGCCTCCCAAGTATTTGGGAGTACAGGTATATGTCACTGTGCCTGGCTCACTTTAATTTTTATACATAGTTTAAAATAAAGATGTAGCTCAATTCTTTTGCACATGGATATCTAGTTTTCCTCGCACTATTGGCTCCAAAGGCTGTCTTCCCATTGAATGGTCTTGGCACTCTTGTGGAGCATCATTTATTGACCTAGGTGTCTGTCTTGGTACCCATGGAATATGACCTTAGGAAAATTGAATAAGTAAATAAATTATTTGTGTCATAAAGGAAACAAAAGTATTATAAGCAAAAGAGAACAAAGAATAGAGACAAGAAATCAGACTTAATGAGATTTGGAATGTTGGAATTACCAGATACAAAATATTCTAAAGAAAGGAGAGGGGATTTAAAATATGAAGAGTACTAAACATTTTTAAAGAGCAAAGTATGGCTCTCATAAATGAAAATAATAATAATTGAAATAAAAAACTCAGTGGACTAGCACCAGATTATACTCAGCTGAAAAAAGAACCAGTGAACCAGATATTAGATAGTATTTTTAAGTATAAAATATAAAACTGTGGGCTAAAATCCATGAAGAACAAAGGTAGATGTTTAAACATAAGTAATTCGAAGTTTTTATATTAAGGAAGTAGAACAATGCCACAATAATAAAGATAAAATTGCTGAGAATTTAACATAATTTTGGAAAAATACCAAAACTTTAGATATAAGAAATCCATCACAGACTTAACTAAGAACATCATGATGAAAATATAGAACACCTGAAATAATGAGATTTTAAAAGCCACCAGAGAAAAAACATTATCCACAAATGAATGAAAATTAAATTGGAGGTGATATTTTTAAGAGGAATAGTGAATGGCAGTGAATGAAATAGTATCTTCAGAGTGCTAAGATAAAACAGCAGTCAATCTAGAATTTTATGTCCAGGAAATTTTAACCTGATAAATTATGTCTGTTAAAGTAAATAGTACCTATAAGAGATTTAAGATATTCTTTTTAAAATCAACAGCAAGACTAAGATGCTTGCCATTGTCAGTTATATTCAGCATGATACTAAGCAGGAGAAAGAAATTGTCCAAGAGTCAGAAAGGGCCAGGCATTGTAGCAAAAAAATGTAGTCACAGCTGCTTGGAGGTCTGAGGCAGGAGAATCACTGGAGCCCAGGAATTCAAGACCATCCTGGGCAACTTTGTGACATTCCCGTCTCAAACAAAGAAGAAAGAAAGAAAACTCTTAAATCAACATTATGCATTTGTTACTCACTGTCCATGAGGTATTGATTTCAGAAACCCCAGAGATGCCAAAAATATACGGATGCTCATGTTCCTTATGTAAAATGGCATAATATTTGCATATAATCTGCACACAGCTTCCTGTAACTTTAAATCATCTCTCTTACTTAAAATGCCTAATATAACATAACTGCTATGCAAGTAGTTGTTTTACTGTATTTTTTAGGGAATAATGACAGTGTTCATTACAGTACACATACAACCAGGGTGGGCCTAACTACATTTTTATCTGTGGTTGGTTGAATCTACAAATCTGGACCCTACAAACATAAAGGGCTACCAAATATACTGTCCTTCATTATTCATAGAGGATATGGTTGTTTATGAAAACAAATTATTGAGTTTATAATAGAAGCTTAACAAGGTTGCTGGATAGTCAGTATATAGAAACTGTTTATATCACGAAATCAGTTTGCTCATTTGTTGAGGGCATTCATTCTGGCATTGCACAGGCTGACTTTGAATTCCATATTCAGCATTCCTAGCTGTGTATCCTGAGGCACATATTTTAACTTCCTTGCACGTCTGTTTTCTAATTTAAAGTTTAAAGGTTTCTCAAGGAGACATTGTGAGGATTAAATGGATCAATGTATGTTTAAAGCACTTAGAAAAGTGTCTGATACCTTGTGTTGTATACATGTTAGCCTTTTTTTATTGTCAACATAATTTAATAAATGTGAATAAAATGTAGCTTTTGAAGATACACACAGCTTTAAAGAAACAGGTTAATATGAAAATTATAAAGTACCTTAAAATAAATGCTTTAAAAGATATGTTACATGCTTATGGAAAAAATGATAAAACTTACTGTTGGAAAACATTATTGACATGAATAGATGGAGAAATATAATACTGTGTTCACAGATGGAAAAGCTAATACAATAGTGTCTTTTCTCCCAAATTGATTACTAGGTTTGGTGAAATTAAAGCCTAAGCATGATTTCTTACTAGACATGACTAATTTTAAATGTGTAGATAAGTGCAAAGATGCTGTTTAAAAACAAGATTTGTAGCCGGGCACGGTGGCGCACGCCTGTAATCCCAGCACTTGGGAGGCTGAGGCAGGAGGATCACGAGTTCAAAGCCAGCCTCAGCAATGGCAAGGCACTTAGCAACTCAGTAAGACCCTGTCTCTAATAAAATACAAAAAAGGACTGGAGATGTGGCCCAGTGGTCAAGTGCCCCTGAGTTCAATCCCTGGTACCAAAAAAAAAAAATAAAAATAAAAATAAATACCAATAAAAATAAAAACAAGATTTGTTTTTTTTTTTCCTTTCTTTGACTTTGCCCGAACAAATGTCAAGATTTATTAGAACTTGGTGTTGAAGAAGGGATGCAGAAAGACACCAGTGAAACAGAGAGGAAAGTCCAAAATACATGCATATATCAAAAGTTGATTTATGTCAGAGATGACATTATAAAAAGGAACAGAAGAGATTGTTGAAATGAGTGCTAGCACAATTAATATTCATATGGAAACACTGAACCAGAGTTTTACCTTAGACAAAAATGAATTTGAGAAAGTAAAAACTTAAAAGTAATAATAGGCCAGGGGCTGGGGTTGAGGCTTAGCAGTAGAGCACTCACCTAGCATGGGCAAAGCGCTGGGTTTGATCCTCAGCACCACATACAAATAAATATGTAAAATAAAGTATTGTGTCCAACTACAACTAAAAAAAATAAAAAATAAAGACTTTGGGGGAAAAAAGTACACGTTACACAAGTTTTAAAAGAGAATATTGGGTTTATCTTTATAACCTTGGCAGAATTATTTCTTAAAGTTGACCAGAAGCAAACAAACAAACAAACAAAAAACCAACAACAAAAAAAGAAAACAAAAGGTAAAGAAAAATATAATTTTGACTACATTAAAATTAAACATTTCTAGGGCTGGGGTTGTGGCTCAGCAGTAGAGCGCTTGCCTGGCATGTGCATGGCTCTGGGTTCTATCCTCAGCACAATAAAGGTATTGTGGCCAACTACAACTAAAAAATAAATATAAAAATATTAAACATTTCTGCTCCAAAAAAATTAAGACACAAGGGGGGTAATTATTTGCCACAAGTATTAATTGGCAAAGGGATAGTATCTCTTATAAAGCCTTCTTGCATATGAACAACATGATAGAAAAATGATTTTAAAACTTGACTGTGTTTAGCGAGGTCCTAAGCAATTTAGTGAGACCCTATCTCAAAATAAAAAATTAAAGGGGCTGGTGTGTGGCTCCGTGGTTAAGCACCCCTGGATTCAATCACCAGTACCAAAACAACAACAACAAAATACTCGAATATGCATTTCACCGATTTGAAAACACAAATGACCGATAGTATACTCAGTAAATAATCAGCCACACCAAAGACTTGGTGAATGCAAACTTCAATGAGAAATTAGTATCAGGTTGGCAAAAAATAAAGTGTGCTGCTATAATTGTTAGGGAACAACTGGAACTCTTATACACTCATAGTGATCATATGTAAAACAAAAGATTAAAAAATTAGACTACATGAAAATTAAAATTTTTCTATGGGAAGAAGACACTACAAACAAAATTTTTAAAAAAATATTATAATATACATGATAGACGAAACTAATTTCTCTGTGTATGGTCCTTACAGATTATTAACTAAAAAAGTCTTGTCTTCTGTTTTTAAAAAATGGAGGAAAAGGTAGGATAGATGATTTATAGAAAGCAAAAAAAAAAAAAAGTAATAGTTTTAACTTCACTGATAACAAAAGTAAGTAAAATTAAAAACATTGTTTTTGTTCCATTTTTTCTTAATTTTACATAGTCTTGGGGATTGAGCCCAGGGCCTCACACGTGCTAGACACATACTCTGCCACTGAGCTCTACCCTAGCCCCACACAAGGTTCTATTTTTATTTTATCAAGTTTGTAAAGTTTCAAATTTGATTCATGAATTTGAAAAAATATATATATTTAAATAGAACATTTTCCTTTTTTTTCTTATAAGAAAAAGTAATTAAAGCAATTATAAAGGCCAGATAGAGACATATGAGTTATTCAGAGAATAAGATAGTAGCTCCTGAAGGGTAGCTGTAAAATCAGGATTATGAAGTCATAGAAGTCTGGCGATGACTGTATTATTTCAAGAACAGGTTGGCCAAAGAGTCAAACACAGGCCAGGTAAGTTATAAGCCATACACATACTTTGGGAGTAAGAGACTAATATGGAAGTCATTGGCAACTTAGGTAGAGTGATAGAGGTGGAAATCAAAGTATATTAAAGAGAGAGTGGGAAGTAAGCTAGACAAGGGCAAACATGACCCTGTTAATTTTGTTTTGTTTTTTAAATGATCATGTTTGAGCCTGTTTAAATGCTGTTGAAAAGAATACAGAGAAGCAAAGTCCATAGGGAAGATAATGAGAATATAGTAGAGAGATGACTGAGACAATGGAGTGAATATAAGAAAAAGAACTCTAAAATGGAAATCATGAGGCTTAGTTTTTCTTTAGTTCCAATTCCTTGATATTTAAGTTGGTTCGTTCACAACAGGGTTGGCAAACTTTTTCCATGAAGGGCTAGGTGGTGAATATTTCACTATTTTACCCTCCTGTGTCTATACCACACTTAACTACGCTTATCTATAACAGGAAAGCAGCCAAAGACAATAAGTAAATGAAGAGGCATGGCTATGTTTCAGTAAAACTTATTATGGAATTTGAATTTCATACAATTATTTTTGTGACATGAAACATTCTTGATTTTTTTCAGTCATTTAAAAAATATAAAAAGCATTAGCTTAAAGTTCCTACAAAAGGGGGCTGGGGTTGTGGCTCAGTGGTAGAGCGCTCGCCTAGCATGTGCGTGGCCCGGGTTCAATCCTCAGCACCACGTAAAAATAAAGGCATTGTGTACAACTAAATAAATAAATTAATAAATATTTTTTAAAATTTTTAAAGAAAGGCATTGTGTACAACTAAAAAATAAATAAATTAATATTAAAAATAAAAAAGTTTCTACAAAAGCAGGTAGTAGTCTGGATTTAGCCCACAGGTTATAGTTTGCCAACTCCTGATCTATAAAGGGAAACATTGGACTAAAGTGTATTTAATATCTACATTGTGTAGTCTTAATTGAGGAATTCTTGACTTAAATCTAAATATTTATGTAATTTGCCATCTATATGACCTGATTTAACCTTATGTTTACTAGAAGTAATTATGTATCCCCACCATTTAGAACTCAGAAAAAGAACTCAGAACTTGTGTTTGTATCTAAAGTTCCAAAAATAATATTTATTCAACATGAACTCTCTCCCAAGATTAAAGAGTGATGATTTTGCCATTATTGCAGTAATTTCTTTAATATATTTTTAAAAATATTTATTTATTTACTTTAGTTGTACACAGTGCAATGCATTTATGTTTACGTGGTGCTGAGGATCGAACCCGGGCTGCGCACGTGCGAGGCGAGCGCTCTGCCGCTGAGCCACAACCCTAGCCCCTTCTTTAATATTTTAAAGTAGACTTTTTTATTAAAGTGTATTGGGGCAGACAGTAAATAAGAAATCAGTATTTGGCACAAATAAAAAAAAATGGTAAAAATAGAACATTATTTGCCCAAAGAGCTTGATGTTCATGCATTCGTTTTATGAAAAAGGGACATTAGTAAACTTTTAGAAATGTTAAATTAACAAGGAGTTGATTTATGGGCAAGTTTGAATGAACTGAAAATTTTATCATTAATGCTTTGTGCATCTAAATTTTTCATGAGTTGTCCCATTTGAAAACTTTTTCACAACTGATAGATGTTGATTCTTTATTTATTTTGTAGATGGACACAATACCTTTATTTTATTTATTTATTTTTATGTGGTGCTGAGACTCCAACCCAGTGCCTCACATATGCTAGGTAAGTGCTCTACCACTGAGCCACAACCCAGCCCAGCTGTCGTTTCTTAAGAGAACTTTGGCTTGCTCAGTTGTTCAGTTGAAATGATTGTTCTGGTTAAGATTTTCTGATACTGATAAGGTAAAAGATTTTTGCAAGTTTTTGTCTCAAATCTCTGAAGAACTCAAGTTTTCATAAATTTAAAGGATTGTCTTAGGAAACTGTACAAATGTCTTTATATTTTTTACTATTTTTTAGTTACAAAACATTTTTAGCAACAATAATGTATTCATTTTAGGAATATAGAAAATACAAACAAACTAAAGATTATATTCATAATCCCATCATTGAAACAGAACGTTTTTGTTGTTGTTGTTGGCACTGGAGTGCCTAGGAGTTCAATTCTCCACTGAGCTATATCCCCAGCCCTTTTTATTTTATGGCAGGGTCTTCCTAAGTTGTGGAAGCTGGCCTTGAACTTGTGGTCCTCTTCTCCTGCCTCAGCCTCCCAAATTGCTGGGATTACAGGCCTGTGCCACCATGTACAAATGTCTTCTTAAAATAGACCATGAAGCCAGGCGTGGTGGCGCACGCCTGTAATCCCAGCACTTGGGAGGCTGAGGCAGGAGGATTTCGAGTTCAAAGCCAGCCTCGGCAATGGCGAGGCACTTAGCAACTCAGTGAGACCCTGTCTCTAATAAAATACAAAAAAAAAAAAAAAGGGCTGGGGATGTGGCCCAGTGGTCAAGTGCCCCTGAGTTCAATCCCCGGTACAAAAAAATAGACCATAAGAAGATTAAGTGTTTAGACTGGCTATTTGACACTAAAGAGATTTATTTTCTTCACCAATAATTTGTCTCTGAAAAATGTGTTACCGTACATAGTGCACATAGAAAAAAAGTTAGGATTTTTCCCAAAGTCCCATCATTAGTTAATTGCAGAGAGAGAGAAATAGACCCAACATCCCTTGGCTTCTAACTTGCATATCTTTACAATACTATACTTAAAAATAACTTATTTGGGGTTATGTGGAGTTGCTTTACAACTGAGCTACATCCTCAGCCTGTTTTTTTATTTTTTGAGACAGGTCTCACTAAGTTGCTGAGGCTAGCCTTGAATTTGTGATCCTCCTGCTTCAGCCTCTCAAACTGCTGGGATTATAGTTGTGCACCACCATGCCAGAAGTATAGCTGTACTGTACTTCTTTGTGGGGAGTTGGGAACAGATAATCTTTTTTTCTGCTTTTTTAAATGTTTTTTAAATACCAGGGGTTGAACCCAGAGGCACTAAACCACAGAGCCACATCCCCAGTCCTTTTTTTGTTTTATTTAGAGACAGGTTCTCACTGAGTTGCTTAGGGTCTCCCTAAGTTGCTGAGGCTGGCGTTGAACTTGTGATCCTCCTGCCTCAACCTTCTGAGCCACTGGGATTACAGGCACATGCCCCTGGGCCCAGGTCTGCATATTTGTTATTGGTGCATTATAGTTGCACAAAATGGTGGGATTTGTTGTTACATATTTGTACATGTACACAATATAACAATATGATTTGGCCAATATCATTCCCCAGTATTTCCCCTTGTACTGTACTTCTTAAACTCCATAATTTGGTTCCATAGCACAGGATCAGGATTGCATTTAAGTTAGTTGTGTGTAATTATTGTATACCAGGTTCTGCAACCATATGACATAATAGATACTATTATTAGCCTTAGAGAAATTAGGCAGTTTGCCCAACATTCTTAATTCATGGTAGAACTAAAATTTCAACCATTATAACATGTCACCTTTCTGAGCAATATTTTATCTTACTCTGTATAGTATTTGGGTCTGGAGTTCCTCTTAGCTTCTGAGACTCACTCTTTTACATTTATAGAAATTCCCATGCCCACAGAATCAAGTTTCACTTTTCCCCTTTAGTTTTTTAAAATTTTTTTAGCAACTTTCATTTCTTGTCTTTGACTCATGTGAGCACCTCCAGTACACTGTTAAAAGGAAACAGCGATAGTATCCTTATTATACTCTAAGTGTTAGGGCACTTGTGATACTTACTCATTTGCTACCAATATTCAGTAATCATCTAAAATCAAGGTATGACTGTTTCTGTTCCCATTTGCTAAGACTATTTTTAAGAATCATAAATGAATTTTGAGTTTGACTAGATGTTTTTTTTTCCTGCATCTATTGAGAGAATCACCTCATTTTCTTTAATTGGCTTACATAAGTAAGTAAAATGTATGTATTTCCTATTGTTAAATCACCATCATCTGAGATAAACTCAGCTATTTATGATGTATTAATATTTCATTTACTTTTAGGATCAATTTGTAATTACTACTTTTTATTAATAATAGGGTTATCTATTGTTTTTATTTCTTCTTGAATCAGTTTTTATGTTACATTTTCTAATAATTTGTTCATCTAATCTTTAAGTGTATTGGCTTAAATTTGTTTATAATAAACACACACTTTTGGGAGGGGGGTACTGAGGATTGAACTTGGGCACTCGACCACATCCCCAGCCCTATTCTGTATTTTATTTAGAGACAGGGTCTCACTGAATTGCTTAGTGCCTTGCTTTTGCTGAGGCTGGCTTTGAGCTTTGATCCTCCTGTCTCAGCCTTCCAAGCTGCCGGGATTATAGGTGTGTTCCACTGTGCCTGGCAGTAAACACACTCTTAAAATCTATGAGTAGATGTTTTGGTTTTTATTAAAGAGGTTTTTTTTTTAATTTTCATTTTTTAGTTGTCATATTGATCTTTTATTTTATTTATTTATACGTGGTGCTGAAGATCAAACCTAGGGCCTCACACATGCCAAGCAAGTTCTCTACCACTGAGCCACAACTCCAGCCCTGAGTGGATGTTTTATTTGTTGGGGAACCTATTTTTGCTTCCTTTGTTTATCCTTTAGTTCATTAATTTATTCGAATATCTATTAAGGACCCTGTGCATTAACTGTTGCTGAAGATTTTAGAATTGTTTTTTCCTGCTTTCTCATGCTCACCTAGAATATCCCAGAGGACTGCCTGCTCAGCAGAAACCCTTAGGATTCAAACTTCCTAATTTTATTTTTGCATATATAAAAGTAAATATTATAAATTTAGGTAGTGTTTCTCTAGGACTATTATATATTTTATTATATTTAATGTTTTTATATGTAAATAAAAAATGTAAATGAAGTGGTTATGGGCATGCGATATATGAGGGTAAAGAAACTTGTGCATTTATTACCACTTTATTATGGCTTATTTGCTTAGGCTGAAAATAAAAGGGCATTATTCGTAATTAAAAGGGTAAAAATTGAAAAATTGTAGAATGTGACTTACTTGAGAATATTGAATACTTTTGTGCTCTGAATACTCATCTTTCATCAATATGAAACTTAGCTTTTTTGTCCCTCAGAACTGAAGAACAAAAACAGTTACTCTCAGAAGGCACTTTTAGGAGTAAATTCTACTTGTGGAACATTTTGTAAGAAAATGTGTGACTGAAATCAGTCATACAGCTTCCCTGAATATATAATTTCATTCTTAAAGGGAATATCGAGGATTATCCAGCATGTGGCTCTTCCAATAAAGTGTATTTCACTGACTTTCCTATGCCTTTATGCATTGTTAATACAGATCACAACTAATTGAAGAGTATTTTGAAATCTACATAATTTCCTTCTTCCCTTTAATAAACTTCCAGGTGAACATGGCAGTCTTGACAGCTCTCTCCGGAGCTGGTATATCTTAAGTGCAGGCAACACCCCACCACTAGAGTTTGTCAGCATGGCTAGATGAAAGGGATAATTTTCTTTTCTACCTTCCAGGAATCTCTGCCTGTTCCCTATTCTGTTCCGTAGCTGGAAAAGTACAAGATTACCTTTTATAAAGGGCATGTGAAGAGTAGGGACCAGGGGAATCCTTTGTGAACCTCATATAGAATACTATCCTTTGTGATCCTTCTGTAGAATTTTGTCATCTTAATTTGCATTGTGATCTAATGTTTGAACTAAGCAACTGACAGGTATCAGAAAGCCCATGAACCATATAATGAAATGGTATGAAAATGACTGTTTACATATATTTCTTTGTGTGTGAGCTTGATAAGCTTCCCTTTTATATCCAGATTGAGTTTTGCTTGAGAGGTTAGGAATCAGCATTTGTATACATGTATGTGTGAAAGAGTAGGTGAGGGATGAAGAGAAGAACAGGAGAAATATTTTACCACTATTATGCCAATATATGATGTTGTCTTAAGTATTTGTAGAATGATATTATGGATCAGTAGTCAATAAGAAGTTGACTATTGTTAGCAATCAACTAATTGTAGGGATAGTCATGCAGTAATTAGGTTACAGCTTCTGTAAGTTTCTTCTAAAATGAGATTCTAATTTAAAGAGGATATCATTTTAGTAACAGAAGTTTACAGGAAAGATAATTTAAAGGAAGAGTATTTAGCAAGAATTTTACCATATGTTTGTTAAAGCTGTTATAACTGCAAGTTCAAGCTTTTCAGGAAGAAATTACAGTTTTATGAATTATAAGGAAAAGGTATGTTAGAAACAAAAAGAATAAATATCTTTATATGAAACCAAATTATTTCATTTTCTATTTTGTGTAACCTGGCAAATTGAGGTTGAAATGTGTTTGCAGTGTGACTAAGAACATATCATTATTCAATTCCATTTAAGAACTCTTAAATGATTTTTGTTGCCCTTGCTGTTTATGTATTTATTGACCTTCTGTTTAATAACTTTGGGTTGATTTTAGGCCACCAACAAAATGGAAATGAAAGATATTGCTAAGCACAAGACATTATGGAAAATGAGTTCAACCAGTGAACCTTTATTCATTACTGGTATAGAAGTCAGTCCTTTGAAGAAGTTCACTATTCCAAAGATTAAGAGAAGAGCAGGGAAAGGTAAAATTTCTATGGAATGTGTGTTTTTTTTAAAAAAACTATTACTGTATTCCTGATTGTTACCTATGTTCATCTCCTGTTTTCACTCTGTGTGAAATTAGGTTAAGTCAAATCTTTAATTTATTAAATGCACATATACCTATGTTTCTACCCAAAGTAGAATAAACACGTTTTTTTTTTTAGTGTAAAAAACCCTGGATATTATACGTAAAACAAATGTAATAAGATTTCTAAAGAGGGGCTGGGATTGTGGCTCAGCGGTAGAGTGCTCGCCTAGTGCGTGCACAGCCCGGGTTCGATCCTCAGCACCACGTAAACATAAATGCATTGCATTGTGTACAACTAAAACAAATAAATAAATATTAAAAAAAAAGATTTCTGAAGATAAAGAGAAGCCTATGGACCATCTGAGGAACTGAGACTCAGGGTACGATATAATAGTTCCCTGGATTGTCTGTTCCTTCAGTGTCTTAGACTGGATACTTGCTTCCTGGAAATGCCAACTGGCCCAGACTTTACACCAAAAAACACAAAAACAAAAACCAAATACTGTTTCTCACTTGCCTAAGAACTGACACAGAGGCAGCCTAGAAAGACAAAAACCTATCTGGATGTGAGGTATCCCTCCAAAGCTGCTGTGTTTCTATGGGAATATGTAGAGGTGAAATGATTGAATTGTGAGAGCCTATAACCTAATCAATCCATCCTAGTTTGAATGGATTGGGTGGTAACTGTAGACAGATGGGGGCATGGCTGGAGAAGGTGGGTCACTGGGGACATGCCCTGAAAGGGTATATCTTCCCTGTGGTCCCTTTCCTTGTCTTTCTCTGCTTCCTGACCACCATGAGCTAAGCAGTTTTATTCCACTAAACCCTTCCCCCATTACGTGCTCTCTCATGTTGGGCCTCACCTCTGAAACCCTGAGCCCCATATAAACTTTTCCTCCTTTAAGTTGTTCTTATCCTTTATTTTGGTCACAGTGATGAAAATAGAAGGATAATCTCAAGAATGAAAACAGAGCTGGGCTCTTTGGCACATGCTATAATCCCAGCTACTTAGGAGGCTAAGGTAGGAGGACCATAAGTTCAAGGTCAGCCTGGGCAATTTAGCAAGACCCTGTCTCAATATAAAAAAATAAAATAAAATGGCTGGGGATGTAGCTCAGAGGTAGAGCACACCTTGGTTCAATCCCCAGTACCATATAAATAAATAGTAAAGACAAGCCACAGAGTTATACAATGTATATGTAAAACACAGATAAAGGACCATTAATTATAATATACAAAAACTCTTACACTGCAACAATTAGGAAACAAACATTCCAATTAAAAAATGGGTCAAGGGGCTGGGGTTGTGGCTCAGAGGTAGAGAGCTCACCTAGCATGTGTGAGGTGCTGGGTTCAATACTCTGCACCATGTAAAAATAAAGATATTGTGTCCACCTATGACTAAAAAATAAATCTTTTTTAAAAATGGGTAAAATATAGTAACAGACATTTCAACAAAGAAGATACACAGATGGCAAGTGAGCATTTTAAAAGATGTTCTACATCATATATCATCAGAGAGATGCAAAGTAAAACAATGAGGTACCACCACATACCTACTAGAATGCCCAAAATCTAGAACATTGATGAGACCAAATGCTGGTTAGGATGTGAGCAACAAGAACTCTGATTGCTGGTGGGGATACAAAATGGTACTGCTATTTTAGAAGATGGTTTGGCATTGTGCTTCTTGGTATTTACCCACATTAGTTGAAAACTTATGTCCACATGGGTTGTTTACAACAGCTTTAGTTGTCACTCCTAAAACTTAGAAGATGTCCTTCAGTAAATGAGTAGATAAACAGTGCATCCAGACAATAGAATGTTATTTAGTGCTGAGAAAGAAATGAGCTACCAATTTTATAGAAAAAAAAAAAAATGGAAGAATCCTAAATGAACATTGCTGAGGTAAAGCAGCCAATCTGAAAAAGGTCCATACTATATGATTCCAGCTGTTTTAACATTCTTGACAAAGCAAAATGATGGAGGTAGTAAAAATGACCAGTGGTTGCCAGGGAGAGGAATGAATAGACGGAGCACAGAGGACTTTTAGGGCGTTGTAATTATTCTGCATGATACTATCACACTCTGTATTTAGTGATACTTGGTATCATACATTTTTTAAAACCCATAGAAAGTACACCAACAGTGAACCCTAGTGTAAACTATAGATCCAGTGATAATTGTATCAGTGTAGGTTCATGAGTTGTAACAAATGTACCATTCTCTTGGAGGATGTTGGAAATAGGGGAGGCTATTTGTATGTGAGAATGTGGAGTGATGGGAAATCTATACCTTTCTTTCAAATTTGCTGTGGACATGAAACTTCTCTAAAAAATAAAGTCCACGAAGAAGGAAAAACACTGATTGGGTAGGTTGAAGAGAAGAATAGACAAGGCAGTGTAAAGAGTGAACCTGGCTAGGTGTGTTGGCACACCCCTGTAATCCAGCTACTCTGGAGGCTGAGAATCAACTAAATTCTAAGCCAGCCTGGGCAACTTAGTGACACTCTGTGTCAGATAAACAAGAAAGAGTTGGAGATGCCCCTGGGTTAAGTCTACCATGAAAAGAAGAAAATCAGTGAACCTGGATATAGACAAATAGAAATTATTCAGCATGAACAACACAGGGAAAAAATGAATTGAACCCCAGGGATTTGTGGAACAATAACAAAAGTATCTAACATCTTTGTCATTATAGTGCTGAAAGAAAAGGAGAAAGACTGAGGTTGAAGAAGTACTGGCTGAAAATTTCCCAAATTTGGCAAAAGTTATTAACCTATACAATCAAGAAGCTGCACAGACATGATAAGCCCAGAAAAATCTTGAAAGCAGCTAGAGAAAACCATACATTATGTATAGAGAAAAAAAATTTTGAATTACAGATTTCCTGTTAGAAATCATGAAAGCCCAAGGAAGTCAGAAATTTTTCAAATGCAGAAAGAGAAATATGAATTCAGAGATCTGTGCACAGATTAGAGATGAAATGGACATTCTCAGACATAAAATTGAAGAATTTTTTCATCAGCAGACCTAACATTAAAAAATGGGTAAAGTTCTCCAAATAGAAGTTGATTAAAAAAAAGGGGGGGGGGGACTAGGAATATCAAGAATGAAGGGAAAATAGTGGAAAGAATAAAATATAGGTAAATATAATAAGCCATTTATTTCCTCTTAAATTTTCTAACTTGATCATTGTAGCACAAATTACAACATTTGGTGTGGGTTTTAGCATATACAGAGAAAGTATTTTAAGACTGTTGTAAAGTGAGATGCTGCCATTGGAGGAAACTGGGAGAATGGTGTGTATTCTGAAAGAATTTTACAAGTGTGTTTATGAGACAACAGATCTTCAAAGTACATGCAGCAAACTGATAGAACTGAAAGGATACAGATTCAGAATTGATGTTGGAGACTATGCACTTTTTTCTCAACAATTGATAGACCTACTAGACAAAATCAGCAGGGATACAGAAGAATTTAATATTGTCAACCAATGGGTTCTAACCAACATCCATAGATCAGTGTATAAGACAAAAAGCAGAATAGACTTGCCTTCCACATACCCATGGAATACTCATCAAGATAGACAATTTAGAGGCTGGGGCTCAGTGGTAGAGTGCTTGCCTCACACATGTGGGGGACTGGGTCGATCCTCAGCACCATATAAAAATAAAGATATTGTGTCCATCTACAACTGAAAAATATATTTAAAAAAGAAAAAAAGATAGACAATATATATTGGGCCATGAGGTACATCTCAACATATTTAAAATAATTGAAATATAAAAAGTATGTTTTCTGGATACATACAAAGTAGAAATAACAGAAAAAGAGGGCTAGGGTGAAGCTGAGTGGTAGATCTGTGAGGCCCTGGTTCAATTCCTAGCTCCACAAAAAAAAAGAAAGAAAGAAAGAAAGAAAGAAAAAGGGGTAATTTCCCCTCCACTCAGAAAGTAAACAACACATTTCTAAATATTCATGGATGGGATTTCAAGGAAAATAAATGCATGAATTGAGTGAAAATGCAACATATTTGAGGAACATAGCTGTTAACAAAGATGTGGGTAATGCTAAATGGTTACATTGGAAAAGAAGGAGGACTTCAGTGATCCTAAGTGTCCTTGAAAAAACAAAATATTAGTAATATAAACCTCTAAACCAGCCAATGAAAGGAACATCAATGAAACAACAAAAATCAATAAATATTGATAAGCCTCTAGCAAGCCCCACAAAGGAAAAAGATAAACTGCAAATTGCCACTATCAAGAACAAAATGTGTGCCATGGGTGGCACACACCTATAATTCCAGCACTCCCAGCAGTTTGGGAGACTAAGGCAGGAGTTCAAGGATAGCCTCAGCAATTTAGCAAGATCCAAAGCACTTAGTGAGACCCTGTCTCAAAATGAAAAAGGAAAAATTGGTGGTTGAATGAGATGGATATCATTATCCTGAATGCATGATTGAAGATCTGAATGGTACTTTATATACTTTGTATACAGGCAGTTGTATGTAAAAAGATACTATACTTGTGCATTATGACTAAGTAAATAAATAATTTTAAAAAAATAAAATAAATGGAAAGAATATACATGCAAATAAGATTTCTAGAGGGCTTCTGAAATGCTTTCATTTAATTATTATTCTAAGTTGCTAATAAAATGGACTCTTTTTAATATTTAAAAAAAAATGAAAAAGGATTGGAGATGTGGCTCAGTGGTTGAGCACCCTTGGATTCAATCCTTGGTACAAAAATAAAGTGTTATCACTACCAACCCACAAGCATTGAAAGGATTTTTAGTGAATACTATGAATAAATCTACACATGTAAATTTGACAACTTAGACTAACTACTTAAGGAAACCATTAAAAAAATTTTAACACTGTTGGAAGAGAGATCTCCAGGTCCAGATGGCTTCAGCAGAGAAATTTAATAATGAAAGAATACAAATTCTTCCAGAAAATATTAGTAGAGACAATAATTTTATGAGTGTCAGTATTATACTTGTCCCAAAATCAGATAAATATTAAAAAAGGAAAATTACAGACCAATATACAGCATGATTGTTGATGCAGATACTCTAACAACATATAAGCAAACCAAATTCAACAATATTATAAGATGAATTATACACCGAAACTAAATAATGAATGTTCTCTTATCCAACTTTTTTTTTTTTTGAGACGGGATTCTGCTGTGTTGCTCAGGATGATCTTGAATTCCTTGGACTTAAACAGTCCTCCTGCCTCAGCCTCCCATGTAGCTGGGACTACATGCACATACCACTGTGCCCAGACTTTGTTTCATAAACACTTTTGTTCAGCATAATACTGGAAGTTTCACCCAGCACAGAAAGTCAAGGAAAGAAATCAACAGGTACACACATTAGAAAAGAAGAAATAAAACTGACATTATTTAAGTCTTACGGTCTGCCTAGACAATCCCAAGTAATCTACAAAACAAGGAAATAGGGGAGGGGCAGAGAGAAAAGGAGGTAATGAGAGAGGTCTAGAACAAATTAAGTTCAGTAAGGTCACTGAATATAAGACCAAAATAAATATTTCATTGTGTTTCTGTATACTAGCAAAGAACATGGAAATCAAAATTTAAAGTAGTGCCATATACAATAACTCAAAAAATGAAACCATATAAAGCTAACAAGACATTATAAGAATTTTATGTTTTAAACTATAAAACTCTGATTTAAAAAACAAAATCTGAATAAATTGAGAGAGGTACTACATTCAGGAATTAAAGGGCAGCATAATGAAGATGTCAGTTCATTACAAATTGAAGTGTAGCTTTATTACTGTTCCTAGCAAAAGCCCTACAAGATGTTTTATAAATGTACAAGCTTATTCTGACACTTATAAAGGAAGGCAAACTAGAATAGCTGAAACAAATTTATAATAGAAATGTGGGATTATCCTATTATGTGAAGTCTTGCCATATAACAACAGTAATTAGAATGTGATATTGGCAGAGACTGACATAGAGCAGTGGAACAGATTCTAGACATAGACCCACACAAATATGCCAAACTGATTGTCTTTCAGCTGATTTTCAATAGAGGTGCATTCAGTTGAGGAAAGGGTAAATCAGATGTTGCTGAGCAAGTGCACATCCATAGGCCTAAAAAAATGAACTTCACCCTAACCTTACATAAAAAAATAATTTGAAACGATTCCCAAGTTTAAATGTAAAATGTGAAACTATAAAACTTAAAACATGGGAGAACATTTTCAGAATCTTGGCCTAGAGGAAGAATTCTTAGATACCAAAAACATAATCTATTTTGAAAAGTCAATAAATTGACTTCATCAAAATTTAGAAATTTTTGCTCTGTGAAAGACCTTGTTAACAAGCTAAGAATGAAGGGGGGAAACATTTGTAAATCATGATTTTGATGAATGACTTGTAGCTAGAACATATAAAGCACTTGGAAAGTCAGTAAAACCTCCAATAATTTATCTATAACAGCTGAGGAAACTGAGCAGAATAAGGAGGTCACTAACCATAAACACAAAAATGCAGCTACTAGTAGGGCTAGGATTTAAGTCCTGCAAGATTTTGACCAAAAAGTTCTTTGTTGTTTCTGTGATTTAGTAGTGCCTCTATCCTTCACCATGTCCCCCCAAAATAAAGAAAAAGTCAACAAAAAATGAAACCAATTAGAAAACAAGAAAAAGACATGAACAGACTTTCAACAGAGGGAATATACTGATGAAAAATAGGCAAATACAGAGGTGTTCAACCTCATAGCCATTAAGAAAATGCATATGAAAACCACCATGAAATATAACTACACAACTAAAACAAAAGAATAATGATATCAAGTGCTGGTGAGGATGTGGAGAAGCCAAATCACTGGTATATGGTCAGTGGGAATATTAAGATAGCACAGGTACTCTGGAAATTTTCCTGTTTCTCTAGAAGCTAAACATTGCACCTACAATATGAACCAGCAAAATATGAGCATTTATCCTTGGGAAATGAAAACTTAGGTACACACAAAAACCTGTACAGGAATGGTGGTAGCAACTTTATTTGTAATAGCCAAAAATTGACAACCACCCAAATTTCCAATGAGTGAATGGTTAAAATATGGCACATTCGTACCATAGAATACTATTCAACAATAAAAAGAAATGATCTGATACAACAACTTGACTGGATCCTGAGGACAATGAGTGGGAAAAAATGAATTTTTCACACTTTGCATACTACAAAATTTCATTTAGAAGACATTCTTGAAGTGATTAAAAATATGGAAATGAACAGATTATTAATTTCCAGGACATAGGGACTGGGAAGAGAAATGGGGAAGGGTATTCTTAATTAATATATGTATGTGTATATATACATACACACACACAATATATGCTATATGTATTTTGCATATAATGCATATATAGTAAATATGTATATTGCATAATTGCATAATTTATACTATATATACTTTATATATTACTTGTTACATATACAAAGTAATTACACAAAGGAGATTTTTGTAGTAACGGAACAATTCTGAATCTTGTAGTGGTTGCATAGAACTACACACAAGTGCATGTGTGCATATGAAACTGGTAAAATCTTAAGAAGGTATGTGGATTGTACCAAGGTCAAGTAAAATGTATTCACACTCAAGTACTTATGTGAGGAAACTGGGTTAAGGGACACAGGGCATATCTCTACTGTTTTTGCAACTTCCTATGAATCTCTTCTCATTTTAAAGAGTTAAAAACTTACCTACCCACAAAAGCATATGTTATAAAATTATCAAAAAATTTTAATAATTGTTACAAATATTAAAATTAGTTTTATTTGAGTCAATAATATGGGATTAGTTGATTTTGAAAATCAGCTGCTTAGCCGGGCGCGGTGGCACACGCCTGTAATCCCAGCACTTGGGAGGCTGAGACAGGAGGATTGCGAGTTCAAAGCCAGCCTCAGCAATGGCAAGGCACTTAGCAACTCAGTGAGACCCTGTCTCTAATAAAATACAATAAAGGGCTGAGGATGTGGCCCAGTGGTCGAGTGCCCCTGAGTTCAATCCCTGGTACCAAAAAAAAAAAAAAAAGAAAATCAGCTGCTTGTAATATTGATACTAGTTTTGCCATTGTTTTAAGTTATTCCATTGATTAGATTAATGTTAGGTATAGGATTATTAAATTTATATATGTGAAATTGCTTTTCTTCTGTGTAGTCAGTCCTTACTATTTGAATATTCTGTACTTTTTAATTTTCCTTTTTGGTAAAATTCATAATCAGTACTCAGTAGTGCTTTCTTTTTAAAATAAATTTTTTTAGGTAGACTCTTGTTGGCTTTATTTTATTTATTTTTATGTGGTGCTAAAAATCAATGTGCCTCACATGTGCTAGGCCAATGCTCCACCACTGAGCCACAACTCCAGCCCCAGTAGTGCTTTTTTATATGTAAGTCAAAATTGGTAGCCGGGCGTGGTGGTGCACACCTGTAATCCCAGCACTTTGGGAGGCTGAGGCAGGAGGATCGTGAGTTCAAAGCCAGTCAAAGCCAGCCTCAGCAATGGTGAAGAACTTAGCAACTCAGTGAGACCCTGTCTCTAAATAAAATACAAAAAAGGGCTGGGGATGTGACCCAGTGGTCAAGTGCCCCTGAGTTCAATCCCCAGTACCACAAAAAAAAAAAAAAAAAAAAAAAAAAAAAAAAAAAATTGGTAAACAATGCTTCCACAGACATGTGGATAGCAGCCCAAAATTTGAGTTGCCCAGTGCACATGTTCCCAGGGAAGGTCAGATAAGGTAATACTCTGCCATCTTGTTTCAGTTCTCAGACAGCATTAAGTGTCCTTTTTGCAGTTTTAATTCTACTTTTTTTCTTTTTGTTATTGGCAATTTTGTTGTTTAAAATGGTTTCCAGATGTAATGCTGAAGTGTGAGGCCTAGTGTTCTTAAGCTCAGGAAAGTTATGATTTTAAGATAATCTTCATTCAAGCTCAAGTTCATTGTCAATGAATCAACAATGTGGCATCTATAGAAAAAGGAGGAAGAAATTTTCCAGTCTATACATCAGCCCTCACCAAAAAGTGTTAGAGCAATAACATCTGTAGTGCCTGGTGAATCTATGGAAAAGTAGTTAACTTTTATAGACTCATGACAGCTGATAAGCACAGTGGGTAGCATTGTTGTAAGGCTAAAAGCTGATGGAACTTAAAGTCACATTACCCAGTGTCAGGGAAGGGCTAGTTCTGGCTAGCTGATGTATTCCCCAAAGTGATGTGACGTGAAAGATGTTGAACTTGTAGGCATGTCTGTTCTTCACATCAGGAGGTTTGAAGAGTAATTTTTAAAACATCTGCTGAATGTTAGATAAGAAAAGGGGTAGGTATATGGAAGAGCAAATTTTCAACACACATGAGACCTATTTGTTTTATAGGGATGTTAACAAACATACCTATGTAATGCTAATGGCATTTGAATTGTCAAATATTTGAGGATTGGGATGAAGCTCGTGAGAGAGCAATTGCCTAGCATGCACGACACACTGGGTTTGATTCCCAGCACTGAAAAAAAGAATTGAAAAAAATTTGACTATGCTCATAGAAACCTAAGCCTTTCCCCAAGAGTGCAGTATTCAGTAATTCAGCATTTGTGGTGACATTGTGAAACTTAACTATCGCAAATAACAAGGAACAATCATATTTCTTCCTGCTTTCCTTTTGAGTACACTTTTTTAAAGGTTTTTATCCTTTTATTCATGTGCCTTTGCTTGTTGTCTCCTGAGAAAGTCTGTTTCTTCTTACTCATGCCACAGTATCAGCCAGCAACTTGCAACAGTGTTCTGATAATGTGTGCAAATCAAAATAAGCAAATAGTTTTCTAATATGTAGGTTTGCCTTAACCTTGCTTGGGAATGAAAATAAATATGCATGTGCTAACAATAGCTTCCAGGTTTAAATTGAAAATTGGTAATCTGGGCTGGGGTTGTGGCTCAGTGACAGAGTGCTTGCCTAGCATGTGTAAGGCACTGGATTTGATCCTCAGCACCGCGTATAAATAAAAGCCCATTGACAACTAAAAAATATTTAAAAAGAAAATTAGTGGCCAACAACAATAAATGCTGGCAAGGATGTGAAGAAAAAGTCACACTCTTACATTGCTGGTGGAACTGCAAATTGGTGAAGCCAATCTGGAAAGTAATATGGAGATTCCTAGGAAAACTTGGAATGGAACCACCATTTGACCCAGCTATCCCACTCCTTGGCCTATTCCCAAAGGACTTAAAAACAGCTTACTATAGGGACACAGCCACATCAATTTTTATAGCAACACAATTCACAATAGCTAGACTGTGGAACCAAGCCCGAAGCCCATCAGCAAATGAATGGATAGGGAAACTTTGATATATATACACAATAGAACACTACTCAGCACTAAAAGAGAATAAAATCCTGGCATTTGCAGGTAAATGGATGGAGTTGGAGAAAATAATGCTAAGTGAAATTAGCCAATCCCAGAAAACCAAAGGTCAAATGATCTCTTTGATAGGAAGATACTAACTTATAAAGGCAAGAGAGAGGGGATGAGAGGAATGAAAGAGCTTTAAACAGAACAAAGAGGGGGGATGGAGGGGAGGGGGCAAGGGGATAGGAATAATGGCAGACTGAGTTATCCATGATTACCCTAAATACATGTATGAAGACATAATTGTTGTAAAAATACTTTATATAAAACCAGCAACTTGAAAAATTGTGTTCTTTATATGTAATATGAAATGAAATGTACTCTGCAATCATGTATAACAAATTAGAATAATAAAAAATTTTTTTAAAAGAAAATTAGTAATCTTTCCAGGACAGTCTTCTAATTTGTAGTCAACTTTGAAGAACTACAATAGGCATGTAAAGAACTTTAAATAGAACAAAGAGTAGGGGAGAGGAGGGAGGGGGGCAAGGGGATAGGAATAATGGTAGAATGAATTAGACATCATTACCCTAAGTACATGTATGAAGACACAATTGTGAAAATACTTTATGTAAAACCAGTGACTTGAAAAATTGTGTGCTTCATATGTAATATGAAATGAATTACACTCTGTAAGCATGTATAACAAATGAGAATAAAAATAAATTTAAAATAAAATTCCAAAAGGCTAGTATTTGCATAGTAAACTTGATGAAATGTTTCATTCTGGGAAGATTATTGGATATTGCACTGAGTTTATGTCATAAATAGAAACTTAAATAGCAGTCTGATTCATATTCAGCATCTACTTAACAAATTAATTTTATTTGCATTTACTGCATATATTTTAATTTTAATAGCTGGTGGGCAAATGTTGTGAACCTCTTGCAATAATAATTAAGTAATAAACTTTAATAATAACCCCCCCAAAAAAAGAAAAGCAAGGTTTGTGTTTGGTTTACATCATGTAGGAGACCCACTTTACTGTGGTGGAACTTTAAATGTAAATTGTTGACTCTTAGTTGTTAATGAATTTCCAAGTACTTGATTATTTGTCTTAAAACAGATATACAGTTGTCATTGTCATTTTAAACACAAATAACAACTCTCACCTTTCTTTTTCTTTATCTGTAGTTTACTTGTCACCTTGTTGTACCAATACTAGGGAGTACAGTTTCATACATGACACTCTTAACCAGTGCAGGCTTGATGTAAGCTGTGATCTGCAGTCCTCATGGCAGTTTGGTGATACAAAACTGATTCACAATGAAGATCTGGAAAAAAATTTTACTGCAAAGAGGTAAGTTACTATGACTTAAACAAGTTTGAGATTTCTGTTTTGTTTTTACTCTGAAGTCTTATGCTAATTTATTTCTACCACTTGAGATGTAATAAGTATTACTAGAAAATAAGTACAGAAATTATTTAATAAGCATTAGTAAGGAATTAAGTACAGATTATTATTTTGATACCTTTTCTTAGATTTTGTAATATTCAAAAGTTAAATATGAGATTTGGCTAGCAAGTTTTATGCACTAATGGTATCAGGTTTCAGACACCCTCTTCTAGTTTTTTAATCTTTATGAATTTTTCAGAAGCATGCACCAGCATATTTATTAAGCAGCTGTTTTGTAGATTCCCCCATACCTCCCGGATAATGTAAAAGAGTGAGTAATCATAAAGTAACTTTTTTTCTTTTTTAAAGTGCCTCTTCAGCTTTTTTGGGAAGGCACATTGCATTATTATTCTGATAAGAAATAAGAAGAGCATATGCAAAATTCTCATGTATTAAACATTTTACATTATAGGTATGAATGTTGTGTGAGGACAATTTAGATTAGCATCTTAATTTTCTGAACTTTTCTATTTTACTATTTAGTACTTTTAAACTATAGCTTGATAGACCCTGAGGGATTTTTTTTATGTTTTGTTTTCTCTTTTTGTTTTATAATTAGTTCTGCCCCACTTGGTATGAATTTGGAGATTTGAAATTTGTGGGTATGACAATAGTTAGTTGTGGTATCTACTAAAAACTACAGCTTTGCATTATTGTGGGAAGGACAATATATATCCTGCTACTTTCCTATTGAAGAAACAGTTTGATCAAAGAATTTGGGGCAGTCTTTGATTAGGTATTTACAATGTTGCACTTTCAATCAGTGACATTTTCCTAGTTAGTGTCACAGAAAATTTAGAACAACTACCTAATGATATGGGAAACTCATTTGTTTCCCATAGTACTTTATAGAATTTACCACACTATAATGGTTTGTGTCCCATCCCGTACAAAACAATGAGTGCTTAAATGTTAGGTTACATTTTTATGATACCCTTGAATAGCCTTAAGGCATACAAAATATAAATGGGAAAATAGCCAAAATAATTAGCAGAAGAGAATAACAGAATGGAGGGGTGAAAAGAAAAACTATTAATAATATTGACTACATCTGGCTTTTCTTTTCATCTCTCCTCTTGAAGGAGGAAATCAGTATATAAGTCTGAGATCTCAAGAAAAGCAAGTAACTTCAAAAACATAATAGTCTCCACTTCTTTTTTTTTTTTTTTTTTTTTTTTGGTACCAGGGATTGAACTCAGGGGCACTGAACCACTAGGCCACATCCCCAGCCCTTTTTTGTGTTTTATTAGAGACAGGGTCTCACTGAGTTGCTAAGTGCCTCTGCATTGCTGAGGCTGGCTTTGAACTCACGATCCTTCTGCCTCAGCCTCCCAAGTGCTGGGATTACAGGTGTGCACCACCACACCTGGCTTAGTCTCCACTTCTTATCAACATTTTGTCTGCTAATTCTTAAATTTTGAAATCAGCAAAATATTTATCTAAACTTGTATATTTGATCATTCATTTAACTTTTAAGTCCTTACTGAATCAGACATTACATTTGATAAATGCTGAGAAAAAAAACAATTGAAAAATCATTTTTAAAAAATAGAAGGGCTGGGCATGGTGGCGCAAGCCTGTAATCCCTGCAACTTGGGAGGCTGAGGTAGGAAGAATACGAATTCAAAGCCAGCCTCAGCAAAAGAGAGGCGCTAAGTGACTCAGTGAGACCCTGTCTTTAAATAAAATACAAAATAGGGCTGGGGATGTGGCTCAGTGGTCGAGTGCCCCTGAGTTCAATCCCCAGTAACAAAAAAAAGAAGGTGTTGGAATTCCCCTGTGAGAATTCACCCTTAAGCGTCAACATAGAGATCTTAGTGGTTAACATAATCTAGTGATAGTACATTGAAAACAAGAGCAGAAAATGCTGACATGTAGAGCTCATAAGTGAAGGATAACATCTCTGGGAACTAAGAAGTAAGTGGTTCTGCAACCTAGGTGCCCTTCAACAGATGAATGGATAAAGAA
Organism: Tamias sibiricus; assembly: GCA_025594165.1. Lineage (NCBI taxonomy): Eukaryota > Metazoa > Chordata > Mammalia > Rodentia > Sciuridae > Tamias > Tamias sibiricus. The sequence goes on from CM046661.1 coordinate 71,716,871, forward strand.
AAAATGTGGTACATAGAATGAAATTATGGCATTTGCTGGTAAATGGATGGAACTAGAGATGATCATGCTAACTGAAATAAGCCAGTCCCAAAAACCCAAAGGCCAAATGTTCTGATGCTGACTCATGATGGGGGGACAGGAGTGGGGAGGTTCACCAGACTTGGGGGGGCGGTGGGCTCTAGGAAGAGTGGGGAAGGGAAGGGGATGGGAATGGAAAAGACAGTAGAATGAATCAGACATAACTTTCCTTTGTTCATATATGAATACATTACCAGTATAATTTCACATCATGTACAACCACAAAAATGACAAGTTATACTCCATGTATGTATGATATGTCAAAATACATTCTAATGTCATATATAACTAAAAAGAATAAATAATAAAAATTTTGAACAGTGGTTATGATTTAGTCAGCCATGTTACCATGTCATATGACCACATTTTGTCATGTCTACCATTAACAGTTGGTGGTTCTTGCAAATTTTAATATGCTTATGTGCATATTATACTTCATACAAATTCTGTGAGAATCTAAATACATTTTAAAAGCATGTGGTTTTCAAGAATAACTTTTCTTTGTTACATATCTTTGCTTGATTCCGTAGTGTCTCCATTGCAGATAATGACTTGGAGTCACATTTTGTCATGTTGTGTCACCTGCTATCAAGTTGCTCTTCCTGAGCAGGCCTTATAGAACACTCTAATCTGCCAGTTGGAGGGGAGGGTTTTATATTTTACATGCTTAAAGTGGGTCTTGTTATAGTAGTAAAATCAGAAGTATCTAGACTAGATTATAATCTTTTCTGAAAATGATTCATAATTTTATTACTACTAAGCTAGCAGTCAATAATCAAACATTAGCTTGTTTCTCCCAGTTGTAATCTAGATCCCTGAAGAATGGAGAATGCCCCTAATTATCAACTATATTTGTCTATCTGTGTAGGTATAAAGAAATAAATTTTTTTCTATAGTGAAATAACAGAGAAAGATATTTCGTTTATGAAATGCACATTCTTTCCTCCATAACATATTAGCAAGAACTTGAGTTCTGGAACCTGATAGGCAAGAGTTATCATGTACATGTATATCTCAGGGATGCTGCAAGTTCATTTCCAGACTAGTTAAGCAATAACAAGTATTTGGTTTCCCAGTAGATGAAAATGTTATGTCTGCGTGGTACTGTAGTCTATTAAGTGTGTGATACTATCATGTCTTTTTAAAATGTACATAAATTAATGTAAAAATACCTTATGGCTGAAAAATGTTAGCAATCAGGGCCAGGGATATAGTTCAGCAGAAGAGCATTTGACCTAGCATGTTTAAGGCCCTGGGTTCAATCCTCAGCACTGGGGAAAATTTTTTTTAACAATCATCTCAGCCTTCCATAAGTCTTTTTTTTTTTTTTTTTTTCTGGTATAGGGTCTTACCTCATTGTTGATGGCTGCTGACTGATCAGGGTGCTGGTTGGTAAAGGTTGGGATGACTCTGGCAATTTCTTAAACAAGTTTGCCATATGGATTGATTCTTCATCTCATGAAAATAATTCTCTGTAGCTATTTGATAGCATTTTACCCACAGTAGAACTTCTTTAAGTATTAGTCCTCTCAAACCTGGTGCTGCTTTATCAACTGAGTTTACGTAATAATCTAAATCCCTTTTGTCATTTCAGTAGTGTTCACAGAAACTTCACTAAGAGTAGATTCTATCTCAAACCACTTTGTTTTCTTATAAGATGCAATTCCTCATCCATTAGTGTTTTATGATGAGATTGCAGCAGTTCAGTTACATCTTCAGGCTCTACTGCTGCTGTGCTTCAGCTCTCACTGCTCCTACCACATCTGCAGTTACCTCCTCCATTAAAGTCTTGAACCCCTCAAAGTCATCTATGAGGGTTGAAAGCAAATTTTTCCAAATTCCTGTTAATAATGGCATTTTGACCTCCTCCCATGAATTACAAATGTTCTTAATGATTTCTAGAATGGTAAATCCTTTCTGGAAATAATTTTTTATTTTGTCCAAATCCATCAGGCAGAATCACTATCTGTGGCATCTATAGCATTACAAAATTATTGATTAAATAATAAGGCTTGAAAGTCAGAATTACTCCTTGATCCACAAGCTGCAGAACACACATGAAAACAACAGTAATTTCATTGTACATCTCCATCAGAGCTCTTTTGGTGACCGTGTGCATTGTCAGCAGTAATATTTAAAAAGACTTTTTTCATGAGCATTAGGTCTCAACATGGCCTTAAAATATCCAGTAAATGATGTTGTAAGCAGATAGACTGTGCTCAGGCTTTGTTAACCCATTTACAGAGCACAGGCAGAGTTAAGTTTACTATAATTCTTAAAGGTCCTAGGATTTTCAGAATGCTAAGTGAGCATTGGCTTCAGCTTGAACAGCTGCATTCACCTGTAACAAGAATCACCCTGTTGTTTGAAACTTCATATTAGCAATAAGATTATTTTCTTATTCATATGTTCACAGGATTAGAACTTTTACTTACTTCTTTAAGACCTTTTCCTTTGTGATTGGCTATTTGGCACAAGAGGCCCAGCTTTCAGCCTGTCTCAGCTTTCAACATGCCTTCCTCACTATACTTTAAAAATTTCAAGTTTTTAATTTAAAATAAAAGATGTTCCAACTCTTTTTTTCACTTAAACACTTAGAGTCCTTTGTAGGGTATTCGATGATTTAATTTCAATATTTTTGTGTCTCAGGAGATAGGCCCCAGGAGAGGGAGAGACTAAGGAACAGCTGGCAGAACACATTTATCAATTAAGTTCACCATCTCATATGGGTGTGTGTAGTTCATGGCACCCAAAACATTTACAATAGTAACATTCTAGATCACTAATCACAGATCACTATAACATGTAATAGAATGAAAAGATTTGCAATATTGAGAGAACTATCAAAATGTGACACAGATGCAAAGTAAGAACATACCTTTGGGAAAAAAAATGACATTGATATACTTGCTTGACACAGGATTGCCACAGACCTTTAATTTGTTAAAAAAAAAAAAAAACACAAATAAATGTATGTGTCTGCCAAGGCATAATAAAATGAAACATGCCTGTGTAATTCAAACCCTGTCACCTTGCTACTTTGGCAACTTTTAAGTTTTTGAACCTTATTTTTCTCATTTAAAAAAATGTATAAAAATAACAGTAATAATAACTTCTTGGGGAGTGAAAACATTGATAAATGCATGTAAAGCTTAAGACTTCGTAATGGGTATATCAGCAGTATTCAAAAAATATTTATTTATTTTTTTTTGGTGGGGGGGTGCCAGGGATTGAACTCAAGGGCACTTGACCACTGAACCACATCCCCAGATCCTCAGCCCTAAATGAATTTCTTTTTGTTTTGAGACAGTGTCTTGCAGAGTTGCTTAATGCCTCACTTATAGCTGAGGCCTGCTTTGAACTTGCAGTCCTCTGCCTCAGCCTCCTGAGCTGCCGTGATTATAGGCGTGTGCCACTGGGCCTGGCTTTGATTTGATCTTTAGATGATTTTCATTCTAACTTATTATTATACAGCAGTGATACCTCTGCATATTATCAACACTTTTCTTTTTTTCTGTGGCAAGATGAAATATTCTCTTCCCGTTTAACTATAACCATTATTTGTTTTGATTTAGGTCAGAGATGCGTGAGAGAAGAAAACATGGCAGAGAGCTTGAAGAACATTTCTGCTTTTTAGCACTTCCTCAGAGTGATGTGTTAGAGATATATCAGAATGGGATAAGTACCAAAGCATCTACATTGAAGATATTAGGAAATCCTCACCTTGGAATTTATATATTTAGACATGTTGATGTTGCCTTGAATTATGCTCATAGTCGAAACATTATGGTAGAGAACATTATAATTTTTAAGGTAAGTAGCATAAAAATATTAAACACATGGACAGTTTGCTTTAAATTGCCCTAAACACATTTTCTTTTTAGTATAATTTCTTAGTATTTTTCATTGAATTATATAAAATAATAACTCTTTTTTGTCAACATCATCATTTGGTATTTACCTCTATTTCTGACTCTTTACTTGATTGTGGAGCACAAAGTAAAACCTCCAAGGAGACAAAGGAAACCATCATCTTTGCCTTCCCAATGTATTACTTTTTCTAGAACTGATTATCCCTCCTGTTTGTCTCTTTTTTTTTTTTTCATATCATAATTAATACCACAGTGGTTTAAGTGTCTTCTTTTGAAACACTATAGTGTAATAATTTTAGTGTAAACTAAAGTTATTAACTTTTACAGTTATTTTAGTTAGTAGTGTTGTAATACCAATATAAATGTCTTCAATAAATTATGCCATAGTTATAAGATATTAACTTCAGAGAAAACTGGGCATGGGTTATAAAGGACTATCCAGATTATCTCTGTGTGTGATTGTGTGTGTGAAAGCAGTATTAATAGAAGAAAGTAACTACCTTGTAAATATCTACTTTAGTGCATTGTGAAGTTATCATATATCCTTTTTCTGTAATACTATGCATCCATTGCCATTAGGTTTACAGAGTTTTAAAAGATGCCTATACAGTATTTTAAATGTTTAAAAAATTAAGATTAAAAATAAATTATAAGATGATCAAGATGATATAAAAATGGCATTAAAAAGTCCAAAAAGGCTGGGTGCAGTGGTGCACAGCTGTAATCCCAGGGGCTCGGGAGGCAAGTTCAAAGCCAGCCTCAGCAATTTAGCGAGGCGCTGAGCAACTCGGTGAGACCCTGTCTCTAATAAAATAAAAAATAGAGCTAGGGATGTGGCTCAGTGGTCATGTGCCCCTAAGTTCAATCCCTGGTACCCCCCTCCAAAAATTCCAAAAATAAATGCATTCAGTTGTTATTGGTAATAAACTAGACAACATGGAGTGTGCTGTATTCTAATTTTCTAAATAAGCATTTTCCAAACATGCTATAATGTGTGTATAAGTATTTCTTTCCAACTTTTTTATTATGGTAAAATGCACATAACAGAATTTACTATCTTGACAGGTTTTAAGTGTACAGTTCAGTGGTTTTAAGTATATTCATACTTGTGCAGTCTTCACTACAACCCATTTTTAAAACTTTGCTTGCAAACCAAAACTATACCCATTAAACAATAACTATCATTCTTCCCTCCCCCAGGCCCTGGCCATTACCATTTTACTTCCAGTACTTCATATGAGTGAGATCATGCAGTTTTTGTCTTTTTGTAACTGACTTATTTTGCTTTACATAATGTCTTGTCCCTTTTGTATGAATGTCCTCCATATTTTGTTTATTCATTCATATAGTCAGTGGACATCTGACTTGCTTCCACATGTATGTGTATATAAGCATGGTACTAGGGATTGAACCAGGGATTATTTACCACTGAGCCTTTTTTCTTTTTATTTTTTTTAATTTGTTATTTTTAGTTATATATGACAGTAGAATGTATTTGGATATCTTATATATACATGGACTATAACTTCCCATTCTTGTCACTATGATGGCATTTTTTTAAGTTTTTAAAATTTATTCTAATTATACATGAGAGTAGAATGCATTTTGGTGCATCATACATAAATGGAGTAAAATTTCTCATTGTTCTGGTTGTACATGAAATTAGAATCACACTGGTTGTGTAGTCATATATTTAAATAAAAATCTTAACTGATAAATACCATGACAGAGTGCTATCCTAAGAAGATTGGACTAGAGAAATGTAGAAAAGCCATTCATTTATTAATCTGGCAAATATGTATTGAGAGCTTGAAAAAGATGCTGAGGAATTAATAAAATACTTTCCCAAACACCAGCTCTAGAATCATACTACCTCAACAATAATCTAGAGAACGCAGATCTGGAAGCTTATGGTCCCATGAACACACCATCTTAACTATGATTTAGGGCATCAGAAAACTGCTTCCAGAGCCTGAAATAGACTCTGGGGCCATATTCAATGAATAAAATAGATGAAGATCTTGTGGAACTTATTATGTAATGGAGGAGCAAGACAGACACTAAATAGAAAAGAAAAAGTTTGTACTCACTTGCTAGGCCTGCCATTATAATGCACTACATACTGGGTAGCTTAAATAGAAACATAGTGTCTCACAGTTTTGGAGGTTACAAATCCAAAATCAAGGTTGTAACAGGACTGGTTCCTTCTGAGGAGTGTGAGGGAAGAATCTGTTTCAGGCTGTCTACTTGACTTTTAGATAACTGTCTTCACCCTATAGCTTTTATATTAAGTTCTCTCTACGAGTACATGTGTACAAATTTCAAATTCACCCCCCTTTTATTTATTTATTTATTGCTACTGGGGATGGAACCCAGGGGCACTTTGCCACTGAGCTACATCCCCAGTCCATTTTTTATTTTTTTTATTTTTTGAGACAGGGTCTTGCTAAGTTGCTGAGATACCTGCTAAATTTCTGAGGCTGGCCTCTAATTTGCAATCCTCCTGCCTTGGCCACTGGAGTCACTGGGATTACAGATATGTGGCACTGCACACAGCAAATTTCTCCTCCTCTTTCTTTTTTTTTGGGGGGGGAGGGCATACTGGAGATTGAACCCAGGGACCCTTAACCACTGAGCCACATCCCCAGCCCCTTTTAAAATATTTTCATTAGAGACAGGGCCTCACTAAATTGCTGAAGCTGGCTTTGAACTCATGATCCTCCCGCCTCAGCCTCCTGAGCTACTGGGATTACAGGAGTGCACTACTGTACCCTGCAAATTTCCCCTTATAAGGCACCACCGTATTCAATTCGGACAAATTTTATAAACTTGTTTTAACGTAATTGCCTCTGTAAAGATTCTAACTCAAAATAAGATCACATTCTAGGGGCTGGGGTTGTGGCTCAGAGGTAGAGTGTTCGCCTTGCACTTGCGCGGCCCAGGTTCAATCCTCAGCACCACATAAAAGTAAAGGCATTGTGTGCAACTAAAATAAATAAATATTTTTTAAAAATCACATTCTGAGGTATTTGGAACATAGAAAGTAACAGAAGGATATATGACTGAAATGTGAGTTACGGCCCTGTACTGGACAGACTTAAATGGTAAATGGAGGGATTTGTGCATGGCTCTATAGTGAACCACTAAAAGTTTATGATATATGCAAGTAACATGATCAGGAAGACTAAACCAATAGAATGTCTGGAATGAATTGGTGGTAGGACCCCTTATAGACTAAAAGTTCTTTCTAAAAGAAAGCTATTTAGCTGAGGGTATAGCTCAATGGTTGAGCATTTGACTATAGGCTCAAGGCCCTGGGTTCTATCCCAGAACAACAAACTGTGGTAATCATTTGAATTCGAGCTGGAGTTGTCAACTGGGATCATTTTGCTTCTCGGGACATTTGGTAATGCCTGGAGACATACTTGATTTTTCCAACAGTGGAGGTACCACTAAACAGTGGGTATGAGACAGGGATGCTGCTCAATATCCTCCAGTGCACAGGACAGCACCCCCCCCCCAGCCAAAGGATTATTCTTCCTAAAATGTCAATGTATAGTTTAGCAACCCTGGGTTATAGATGATTAGAATAAATAACAAGCTGGGCCAGTGGCACATGCCTATAATCCCAGCATCCCAGGAGGCCCAGGCAGGAGGCTCTCAAGTTCAAAGCCAGCTTCAGAAACTCAGGGAGGCTCTAAGCAACTTAGTGAGACCCTGACTCTAAATAAAATATAAAAAGGGGTGGGGATGTGGCTCAGTGGTCAAGCACCCCTGGGTTCAATCCCTGCTACCAAAAAAGAAAAAAAAAAAAGGAGGGCACTCTACCAATATTTTGTATTTTATTTAGAGACAGGGTCTCACTGAATTGCTTAGTGCCTTGCTTTTGCCGAGGCTGGCTTTGAAATCGCGATCCTCCTGCCTCAGCCTCCCAAATGCTGGGATTACAGGCATATGCCACCGCGCCCGGCTTGTAGATCTCTTTTGAATTCATTCTGCACAGAGAGTCCATTGAGCTTGTTTATGTTCATGTATTTTCATCAAATTTGGAAAGTTTCTAGCCATTATTTCTTTAAATACTCTCTTCCCTTATCTCCCTCACTCTCCTTTTTTGGAGTATCTCAAGGTGTATGTCAGGCCACTTGATGGTGATCCACAGGCCCCTAAGGCTCTGTTTGCCTTTCTTGACCTTTTTTTTTTTCTCTCCATCAGACTCAGTAATTTCCAAATTTTAGCCTTCAAGTTTACTGAATTCTGCCTGTTTAAAACTGCCTTTAAATCTGTTTAGTAAATTTTTTTATTTCAGTTGTTATAATTTTCATCTATGTTTTTCTAATTTCTTTTAGGTATTCTATCACTTTATTGATATTTCCATTTTATTCATACACCATTTTTTATGTTATCCACATCTTTAGTTCTTTTTTTTAAATTTTATTTATTCTAATTAGGTATATATGACAGCAGAATGTTCATTCTACATAATTGCAGCACAACTTTTTATTTCTCTGGTTGTACACAAAGTATCATCATACCATATGTGATGTCCATCTCATTCCACCATCTTTCCTGCCCCCATGCCCCCTCCCCTCCATTCCTTCCCCTTTGCCCAAAGCGTGTCCATTTTCCCCATGCCCCTCCCCATTATGGATCAGCATCCACTTTTCAGAGAGAACATTTGGCCTTTGGTTTTTTGGGATTGGCTTACTTTGCTTAGCATGATACTCCCCTACTCCATCTATTTACCTGCAAATGCCATAATTTTATTCTCTTTTAATGATGAATAATTTTCCATTGTGTATATATAACACAGTTTCTTTATCCATTCATTTATTGAATGGATGCCATCTAGGTTAGTTCGTAGTTAGTGTTTGCAAGGCAGAATAGTATGGAGGATGTTAATCCATGGGCAATTATTAGTGCTGTGGCTCCTATAAAGCTTCAAGGTGTTTGAATTGTAATGGCTTTAGATTTGTATTAATTGCCATCTAGGTTGCTTCCACAGTTTAGCTATTATGAATTGAGCTGCTATAAACATTGATGTGGCTGCGTTGCTATAGTATGCTGATTTTAAGTCCTTTGGGTATAGACTGAGGAGTGGGATAGATGGGTCAAATGGTGGTTCCATTCAAAGTTTTCTAAGGAATCACCATACTGCTTTCCATATTGGCTGCACCAATTTGCAGTCCCACCAGCAATGTATGAGTGTGCCTTTTCCCCAACATCCTCGCCAACACTTATTGTTGTTTGTATTGTTGATAACTGCCATTCTGACTGGAGTGAGATGAAATCATAGAGTAGTTTTGATTTGCATTTCTCCAGTTACTAAAGATGTTGAACATTTTTTCATGATTTTTGATGGATTATAATATCTTCTGAGAAGTGTCTGTTCATCTTCTTAGCCTATTTATTGATTGGTTTTTTTTTTTTTTTGGTGGTAAGTTTTTTGATTTCTTTATATATTCTGGAGATTAGTGCTATATCTGATGTGCGTGTGGCAAAAATTTGCTTCCAAAATGTAGGCTTTCTCTTCACCTCATTGATTGATTCTTTTGCTGAGAAGAAGCTTTTAGTTTGAATACATCCCATTTGTTAATTCTTGATTTTATTTCTTGTGCTTTAGGAGTCTTATGCTTTTGGATAGGCAAAATTAATATTGTCAAAATAGTGATTCTACACAAAGTGCTATACAGATTCAATGTGATTCCAATTCAAATCCCAACATCATTCCTTATAGAAATAGAAAAGGCAATCATGAAATTCATTTGGGAAAATTAAAGACCCAGAATAGCCAAAGCAATCCTTAGCAAGAAGAGTGAAGCAAGAGGGATCACAATACCAGACCTTAAACTATACTACAAAGCCATAGTAACAAAAACTGCATGGTATTGGCACCAAAATAGACATGTAGATCAATGGTACAGAATAGAAGACAGAGACAAACCCACATAAATACAATTATCTCATACTAAACAAAGGCGCCAAACACATACATTGGAGAAAAGATAGCCTCTTCAACAAATGGTGCTGGGAAAACTGGAAATCAAAATGCAGCAAAATGAAACTAAACCCCTGGGATCTCTTACCATGCACAACTCGAAGTGGATCAAGGGCCTAGGAATTAGACCTAATAGAGGAAAAAGTAGATCCAAATCGTCATCAGATCAGATTAGGCCCTGACTTTCCTTAACATCTGTAGTTCTTTAAGAGCATCTCTAACATAGTTATATCATTGTCTCATAGATTTGCCTTCATGTCTTTCTCAAGGACAGTTTGTTGGTTTATTTATTTTTTTCCTCCTTTCAGTGGCTATGATTTCCTCTTTCTTTATATGCCTTGTGAGTTTTGTTGTTGAGCACTGGATATTTTAGTCTATTAATATGGTAACTCTAGAAATCAGACGTTCCCCTTTCCAGTGTTTTCTGAATTTGTTCTGTATTTTCATTATGATTTTTATTGTTGTAGATTATATTTGTACCAAAGGTGAACCTCAAGTATAAACTTAAGTTCTTCTTGGGTCTTTTTCTAACCCTGTATCTTCCTCTGTGCATGGTGACTTTAGTTTCTTGTATATTTATGAGGGGTTTTGTTTCTGCTTTTGTTTTTTTGCAGTGCTGTCAATAAAATTCTTCGAATAACTATTGCAACTTTTCTGAAATTCTAGAGCTATTCAAAATTGGGGGGGAAGTTTGATAGAAGAATCTTAAACTCAATAGATAACTTGGTTAAGGTTTACTCTTTGGTTAACTGTAGCTATGCCAGGACTACTAAAATTCCCTTGTGGTTGCTTTTAAATGTTATGGTCTTCATTGTCTTCCACTCAGAAGTGGCTGGGTCATGGGGACTGGCGCTTTAAATCCTCTGGAAGTCTCTTGAATTCAGAAAGGCAGGGACTTGCAACAGTGGGGAAGAGATACAACAATGACTGCTGCCTTGGTCTGTACCTTTCTTAATAGAAGCAGAGCACATATCCCTGATGTTTATTATTGCATACTCTGGCTCCTGTAAGTAGTGTATGAGCTGCCACAGGAACACATGCACTACTGCCTGCCATGGAGCCCCAGAGGTAGGGAAAGCATAACTGCTACTGTGTGAAGAACTGAAATTAACTGTAATAAACTATCCACACCTTCCCTTGGAAGTTGCAAGCCTTGAATAGATTCCAGAGTTCCAGAATTCCAGAACCAGACAGATTCTTTCAGTGCATTTATTGCCTACATGAAAAGAGAAATTTCTGATGCTTACTATTCCATCATATTCCCAGAATATGGGTCATACTAAAAATTTCCAAAAGCTAAATAGTAATCAAGGCAAGTTTTTAAATATCTATACTTAGTCTTCTATTCATATAAATAGATATGCAGGTATAATTGTAATTATTTTCTTGCTTTTTATAATGAATAACTTGCTTTCTGCACTGGTTATAAAATGAACATTTCCATGCCATTAAATAAATATTCTCTTGTAATATCCTTTAGTTTTGTTCTTTTAAGGGATGGGGCATCTCTATGTTGCCCAGAGTCCTGCCTTAGTCTCCAGAGTAGCTAGGACTACGAGCCCATATTGTAATATCCCTTTGGGTGATTGCTTAGTTATTCACTATACACCTGTACCATGAATTTGTCTAACAAATTTGTAGGGGGGGGGGGTTACCAGGGATTGAATTCAGGGGCACTTGGCCACTGAGCCACATCCCCAGCCTTTGTATTTTATTTAGAGACAGGTCTCACTGAGTTGTTTAGCACCTCACTATAGCTCAGGCTGTCTTTTGACTTTTTTTTTTTTTTTTTTTTTTTTTTTTTTTTTTGTACCGGGGATATTGAACTCAAGGGCACTGGGCCACATCCCCAGCCCTTTTTTGAATTTTATTAGAGACAGGGTCTCACTGAGTTGCTAAGTGCCTCGCCCTTGCTGAGGCTGGCTTTGAACTCGCGATCCTCCTGCCTCAGCCTCCCAAGTGCTGGGATTACAGGTGTGCGCCACTGCTCCCAGAGGGCTTTTAACTTTTGATCCTCCTGCCTCAGCCTCCTCAGCCACTGGGATTACAGGCCGTGCGCCACCATGCCCTGCCAAAATTTTTTAATGTTGGGATATAAGTTGGTTTCTGGTTTATTTTGGTTTTGCACTTTGATTATCCCTGGAACTATGTTCACACACGTATGATTTTGTGCTAAGTTGTTTGGTGCTGGGGATTGAACCCAATGTTTTACATATGCTAAGCATACACCCCAGCACCTATATGCTTAAGAATTTATTTCAAGGTGTCAAAGATATGTACATTTTTATAGCTTTTGATAATGTGTAATGGTCAGTTGTCCAGGGAAAGATTGTATTAATTCACAGTTTGTGAGAATGTTTGCTATCTCACACTATTAACTAAACCTGTATGTTATACTTTTTAAAAGTCCTTGCTAGCCTAATATATAACAATCAGTTCATCAATATTGGTTCAATTTTTGTTTTTATTGTGATTATTACTAAATTTAAATTTTTGTTACATGTATTTATTGACTGTTTGTATTTGGAGAATTGCTTGTACATATCTTCTGCCACTTCCTTGGGTTTTTTTTCTTTTTATTTATATTTGGTTTGTGAACATTATCAGTTGACTTGATAGCTAGACTTTTCTCTGTATGTTTTCAATTTTTAATATACTTTTTATTTTTTAATAATTTTAGATTTTCAGAAAGGTTAGAAAAAATAAGAGTTCATGTGTGCAATTCACCCAGCTTCCCCCAGTGTTAACATTTTATTTACATAACTATAGTACATTGGTCAAAACCGAGATCTAAACATTAGTTAACCCTGTAACTAAACTACAAACGCTCCCCACCCCCCCCCCCCGCCCCGTACTGGGAATAAAGCCCAGGGCTACACACATACTTACAAGACAAGTGCTCTGCTGAGTTTCACCCCCAACTCCAAGTTATGGTCTTTATTGTGTTTTGCCAGTTTTTCTTTTTTAAAATATTTATTTTTTAGTTGTAGTTGGACACAACACCTTTATTTTATTTATTTATTTTTATATGGTGCTGAGGATTGAAACCAGGGCCTCGCATGTGTTAGGCAAGCGCTCTACCACTGAGCCACAACCCCAGCCCTTTTGCCAGTTTTTTAATGCATGTTTCTTTTTCAGGATCCAGGATCTAGTCTTGGGATACCACATTACATTTAGTATTATTTTGATTTTGAAACTGTTAGAAAACTGCTGAAACATAGTTAACTTAGCTGGGAACACCGTGTTAGTGAAATAAAAGGGTTTATTGGGGTGCCACATGGGCAAGGGTAGGGAAGGGAAGGCGGGGGGTAGGGAAGGGATGGAGGGGAATAGGGACAGGCAGGAACAGAGAGCAAGAACAAAAGGCGGCAGGAACAAGAAAAAAGGGCAGAGTTCAGTCCGGGGCTGGCTTAAATAGAGTAGGGGCCATAAAACCCCTTGGAGTGAGTCCTTGTCCTATAGGCGAGCAGAGGTCATGGGGGTAGGTAGTGGTAGTGGACAAGGGACTTGCTGGAGGATCCTGGGAGCTGTAGTTTTTCACAAGGCACCTGGGGAGGTGTGGCCTTCTGCCTGGGAGGTGCAGCCTCTGCCTAGAATCCAACAGAAACAACTGTTTTCACATCAGTAGGAGAATTGCTGACTTTATACAAAATGTGTATCTTTTGTAATATTCTTTGTACTTTATTCCATTTGTCAATTACGTTTATGATTTGAGTTTTAAAAGTTATTTTCATATTCATTTGTTCTTTAAGTACAGAAGCTTTAGAGTATTAGTGAAGTCTACATTTTGGGTTCATGGTTTCTTGAAAAAACATCTTTGATTTTAGATAATTGATTGTATTTTACAATGCTTTCATTATGTTTTTAATACTGAAATAGTTAACATGTTTGGTATTTATTTTGTTTATAAATTAAGAAAGGAATTTAAAAACAAGAAGAAAAATAAGAAACATAAACCTAAAAAGAAGGGATTTAATTTTTTCAGTTATCCTCTGCCATTTATTATTGAATAATCTATTTCAAACAGCATCTTTAGTAATATTTTAATATATATGTTAACCTACTGCTGGGCTAGTTTTGTTACATTGTTTATTTTAAAAAGTACTTCTGGGGCTGGGGTTGTGGCTCAGTGGTAGAGCGCTTGCCTAGCAGGTACATAGCCTGGGTTCGATCCTCAGCACCACATAAAAACAGATTGTGTACAACTAAAGCAAATAAATATTTTTTTAAAAAAAATACTTCTTAATTTTTTCCTCTTCCTTTCTTGTTTTAAAAGAATGTTCTGGAGCTAGAGTTGTGGCTCAATGGTAGAGCACTTGCCTGGCATGTGTGAGGCACTGGGTTTGATCCTCAACAACATAAAAAAATAAATAAATAAATAAGGTATTGTGTCCATCTACAACTAAAAATAAAAGAACATTAAAGAAAAGAATGTCCTAATTTCTGAACTTAGAACTCACCTATTCTGTTTTGTCATTCTGTTTCTAACCTAAATTTTAAAATAATTTTCTGGGCTATTTTTTTTTTCTGTGTGGTCCTCTAGATAAGTTTTTAGACTAAAACTCATTTCTGAAAGTGCATTGTCTGAGAATTTTATTAGAATTAATCTGATCTCAATTTAATCTTGGGGAAAAGTAGAATTACTATGTTAAATCATCCCATTCATCTGGGACATGGATTTTGTTTTCATTCATACTTCTACTTTATTTTTAAAGAAAAGTGTTAGCCTGCCTTGCTGTTTGAAGTGTGAGTTTAAAAGGTTTTTTGTTTGGGGTGTGTGTGTGTGTGTGTGTGTGTGTGTGTATTTATACCTATATTTATATTTTTTTAAGGTTCTCTTTGGGAGAGTGAAGAAAATTCAGCCTTCTATGGATAAAAACAAAGTTTCTTTGGATCCTTCTCCCAATTTTGATTGCCACATGTCAAGAAATTTACCTTCTCTGAAAGACACCATTGAGCTACAAGCCTACAGTTCAGCAGTATGTTAACATTATGGTTCATTTGATGACTTGAAAGTCACATACTTAATACAGTGGCTACACTTACTTAGATGTTTTGTGGTTTATTCCTAACTTGGGAAACATCAGCTTCCCTTTGAAACAAGACTTCACAACAAGGTGACCATAGTTAATAATGATGTATATTTCAAAATTACTGAGAGCAATTTTCGAATGTTTCACCATAAAAAAATGATGGGTAATGTGATGGATATGTTAATGAGCTTGATTCAGTCTTTCTGAATTATTTATAATTATTGAAACATGACATTGTACTCTACAAAAGTATTCAGTTATGATTTGTCACTTAATATTGATTTTAAAATAAACAAGGCTATTTTGAAACAATCTTACTCATTTTTGTACTCAGGGAAAGAAGAAAAGGTTTATTTATTAACCATTAGGTGAAACAGCAATTTTCTGTCCTCTTTTGCTTACTTAGTGGACCTTTAATTTTCTATAGAAGATTATTAGGTACATATTCTATATAATAAGAGATAAATCTTCTGTATAAAGGTACGTGCATATTCCCATATGTAAAAGTATTAACTTTTGTTTTCCTAAGTAATTATTCCTTCCCAATAAAATGTAATGGTTCAGAACACATATAAAACATTTAACTTTTACTGTAAAAGTACTTATTGTTTTAAAAAGTACTTCTTCTTTATGTCTGTTTCCGTTAACATAAGTAGCCTACCAAGAAAAAAAAAAAACATAGTAGGATAAAGAAGTAATTATCTTCCAAAGAATGTGGGTGGAAAAGGCAGGGAAAGGTGGAGGCACAGGGAAATAGATAATGTAACATCGTGTAGTTATATAGTTTTTTTTTTTAAATGAGCTTAGTCAAATTTAGCTGCCAGAATTAATCAGCATAAATTCATTTTTCTTCTCTATATTTCAGGTATACTTCTACGAATACAATATCTTTTCAAAGCCGGTAGATAAACCTAGGCAGTGCCTTCCATATGCCATAGTGACAGTAAAATTCATTGGTCACAAAGTAGATAGTGGACACTTTATGACATCTTTGAGATTCCTCTCAGCAGGATTTTCTAAGAGGGCTGGTAAGATGCATATATTATTTACTTCAATAGCATTTGTGCTGGTCTCAAATTTTCTGAATATTATTTTTCTAATATATTATGAATCTCTAAGCAAAATCATTGAGTTTTGCCTGTTTTCCATTTTGTTTATCTAGGATAGTATGCATAGTATTTTGTGACTTCTTGATATGAATAACAACAGTTTATTCATTTTCACAGATGATGGATAAAGAGTACTCCATCGTGCAACTGTACACTATTCTACTAGGGATATTTGGGCACTTTTGCATCCCTTCTCTTTCCAACATTGCTATTTTAAATATATATGTAAGGGTCTCAGTTCACATATGCAACAGTTTTTCTGTAGAGTATGTAAACACACCAGGAAGATACAGCTTAAGCCAAAAATGATACCAATTGGTATGCCAAAGTGATTGTATCAGTTTAGAAAATCATTCTACATCCTTGACAACACATATCATGGCTTTTAAAAAAAGTTTTATTTCTACCAGTTAATGAGTATGATATATTACTAGATCATTGTTTTAATTTGAATTTTCTTAATTTTTAATGAGGTTGAGAATCTTTACCTGCATTTCTTTCTGTCAATACTTCTTCAGTTCTGTTTCTTTCTGCTTATATCCTTTTGCCATTAGCACCTGGCCTTAATTACTACAATTTCATTAAAAATACTATTACCAGTGTGACTGGTAAGCCATCTTTTTTTCATGTTTTATTGGTTTTAGTACACATGAGTTTTAGAATCAGTTTATCAAGGTCTGCCAATTATATCTGTAAGAATTTTTAGATTGAATCTGTACATTAATTGGTAAAAATTGATGTTTTCATTATATTGAGTTTACTCTTACTTTGTATACATGGTCCCTTTCGGTTCTCTCTAATGTATTTTTTAAATATTTTTTACTTGTTGATGGACCTTTATTTTATTTATATGTGGTGCTGAGAATCTAACCTAGTACCTCACACATGCTAGGCAAGCACTCTACCACTAGCTACAGCGCCAGCCCCTCTCTAATGTATTTTGATTTTGAAATTTTGTCTGTAAGGTCTTACATGTCGCTTATTTTTAAATATTTTGTATTTTATGCTATTTTAAATACCTTTTTGTCTTAGTCTCTTTTGTGTGTGTGGTATATGTCTGTTCAATTGATTTAAAAGTATAAAATTGGGCTGGGAATGTAGTTCAGTGGTAGAGTGCTTCCCTAGCATGCACAAGGCCCTGGGTTCAATCCCTAGTACTGGAAAAAAAAAAAGGGAAGTGCAAAGTTTTCAGGAAGCTAAAGCAGGAGAATTGCAAGTTTGAGGCCAGTCTTGGCAATTTAGTGAGACCTTGTCTCAAAATAAAAAATGACCTGGGAGCCGGGCGCGGTGGCGCACGCCTGTAATCCCAGCACTTTGGGAGGCTGAGGCAGGAGGATCGCGAGTTCAAAGCCAGCCTCAGCAATGGCGAGGCACTTAGCAACTCAGTGAGACCCTGTCTCTAAATAAAATACAAAAAGGGCCAGGGATGTGGCCCAGTGGTCGAGTGCCCCTGAGTTCAATCCCTGGTACCACAAAAAAAAAAATGACCTGGGGATGTAGCTCAGTGGTACTGCACCCCTGGGTTCATTCCCTAGTATTGGAGGAAAGGAGTGTAAAATCAAATGATTTTTGTGTATTCACAGTATGTACACCCATCACTGGAGTTGTAGAACTTGGAGGAGTTTCAAAGAAACTATACCCTTTAAAAACCTATCACATCACGTTCCTCTCATGCCTCCCAGCCTTGAGCAACCACTAATCTATTTATTTGCCTATTCTAGGCATTTCATATAAAATAGTCATATAATTTGTAGCTTTTTGTACCTAGTGTACCTAGTGTTTTTCACTTAGCAGTGTTTTCAGGGTTCATCCATTTTGTAGCATGTATCTACTTTATTCTTTTTTATGGACTAGTATTCTATTGTATATGTACACCCACATTGTGTTTAGCCACTTATCAGTTGATGAACATTTGACTTGTTTCATTCTGCTATGAACATTTGTACACAAACATGTACTTTCATTTATTTTGGGTAAAGTATACAAAAGATTGGGAATTGCTGAATCATACAGTAACTACATGTAAATTGAATGAGGAACCGCCAGGCTGTTTTCCTTAGTGGCTTGTGCTATTTACCTTTATGGCAAGGCCCCCCTTCAAACCCCAGATCTTGCAATCAAGTCAGAAAGATTTCAGACATGTCACTCAGAGTAATAGTCATGAGTTTATTAGAAGATACAGGAGTGGGGTGGGGGGGCTGGGGTTGTGGCTCAGTTGTAGAGCACTTGCCTAGCATGTATGAGGCGCTGGGTTTGATCCTCAGCACCACATAAAAATAAATAAATAAAAAATAAAGGTATTGTGTCCAACTACAACTAAAAAAAAAATATTAAAAAAAAAGAAGATATAGGAAAGGGGAAAAGAGGGCACTCTTTTTTTGGGGGGTGATGGGGGAGGTGGGTACCAGGGATTGAACTCAGGGGCACTCAACCACTGAGCCACATCCACAGCCTATTTTTGTATTTTAGAGACAGGGTCTCACTGAGTTGCTTAGCGCCTCACTTTTGCTGATGCTGCCTTTGAACTCACGATCCTCACCCTCCCAAGCCACTGGGCTTACAGGTGTGCACCACCACACCTGACAAGAGGGCATTCTTAAGGGGTAGAGTGGGTCCTCTCAGAAAGGAGAAAGGGACAACATGCCTCTCCTACCCTCCAATTTTTTTTTTTAACATTTTTAGTTGTAGATGGACACAATACCTTTATTTTATTCATTTATTTATTTTTTTGTAGTGCTGAGGATTGAACCCAGGGCTCACATGTGCTAAGCAAGCTCTTACCACTAAGCTACAACCCCAGTCTTACCCTCCAATTTTATAGGGGTCCCAGAGAAGTATCCAGAGAGTCCTGCCCTGGTTCCCTGACTTTTTTTTTTTTTTTTTTTTGGTACCAGGAATTGAACTCAGGGTTCACAGCCACATCTCCAGCCCTATTTCATATTTTACTTAGAGACAAGGTCTCACCGAGTTGCTTAGTGCCTCGCTTAGTTGCTGAGGCTGGCCTTAAACTCATCCTCCTGCATCGCCTCCCAAGCTACTGGGATTACATGCCTGTAATCATACATTACCGAGCCTGGCTCCCCCCTGACTTTTGACTGATAGCAGAATAACATCAGACTTTCAAGTTCTCACTATCATGATCACTCTAGATCATTTTGGCCCATGTTGACTAATTCTAAGTGGAACCTCTTACAGATTTTATGGTTTGAGGGACTGATGTTTATCTCTCTGGGTTCTGGGATCTGGTCTTTGTAAGAGTCATAGAGTACCCCCTTCTGGGTAATTTATGTTCCCTTTTATCGGAATTATTTGGGGCCTGCATTTCTCCTGCTGATAACAGGTAGTTTGCAAAGGAATTAACCTGGCATGACTGTAAGTAAATTGATTCTTAGAAAAGAAAGCATGTGGGGGTCAGCATAGTGGGCCTATTTTATAGAATTATCCCCTTAACCTCATGTTCCCACCACTCATATCTGTCTGTCCTCTATCAGTCTTGCTGTGTTGCCCAGGCCTTTTTCAGACTCCTGGGCTCAAGTTATCTTTACATCTCAGCCTCCCAAGTACCTGGAACTATAGGCATGCACTACTATGCCAGGTATAAGTTGGTTTTTGTTATTTTGCACTGCTGGGAATTGAACCTCAGTAGCAAGTGCTCTACCTCTGAGCAGTATCTCCAGAATTGATTTTTGTATATTGTTCTTGTATCCTGCAATCTTGCTAAACTCATTACTAGTTCTCATATATTTTTAGTGTTTTCCTTGGATTTTTTTTTTTGTGTATGAGATCATGCCATCTGTGAATATAGTTTTACTTTTTTCCTTGCCAATCTGCATGCCTTTTATTTCTTCTTTTGCCTTATTTCCCTGACTAGTACCGCCAATAAATTTTTAAGAGAACTTAAGAAAGCAGACATCCTGATCTTGTTTTTGAACTCAATGGGAAAGATCCAGTCTTTTCACCAATAAATATAGTGTCACTTGTGATGTTCTTGTAGATCATCTTTGTTATGGTGAGAAATTTTCCTTTTTTATATTGAAAGAGTGTTGAATTTTGTCAAGTATTTTTTGTGTGTCTTTTGGGATGAATATGTGATTTTTATTATATTGATGTAAAATGTATAAATGTTCGAGCCGGGCGCGGTGGCGCACGCCTGTAATCCCAGCACTTTGGGAGGCTGAGGCAGGAGGATCGTGAGTTCAAAGCCAGCCTCAGCAATGGAGTGGCACTTAGCAACTCAGTGAGACCCTGTCTCTAAATAAAATACAAAAAAGGGCTGGGGATGTGACCCAGTGGTCGAGTGCCCCTGAGTTCAATCCCCAGTACCACAAAAAAAAAAAAAAAAAAATGTATAAATGTTCAGACGTTAAGTATACCTTGTATTCTTAGGATAAATTGTCTTTGGTTATGGTATATATAATTTATTTGATATGTTGCTTGATTTGGTTTGCTGTGATTTTGTTGAGGTTTTCCTGTGTCCATATTCATAAGAGATACTGGTCTATAGTTTTCTTTGTGATGTCTTTGTCAGGGTGATAATGATCTCAGAATGTGTGGGAGTTACTCCTTATTATTTTTTTTAAAGAATTTGTGCCAATGAAATCAAAGTAAGCTTTGATGAATAGTTTCTCTTCTATGATTGGCACAGATAAATAATGTTCCATTGTGTGCTTTGGAAAGGCATGTGTCACATTTAGATGTATACAGACTGCTTAGTGCAAAAGTTCTGGAATAATAATTTTGTGTGGAGAAAAGTGTGAACCAGTCACTTCTGGAGCTGCACAAACTGGCCACTGAAAATGACCCCCACTTGTGTGACTTCATTGAGACTCATTACCTGAATGAGCAGGTAAAATCCATCAAAGAATTGGGTGACCATGTAACCAACTTGCGCAAGACGGGAGCCCCAGAATCTGGCATGGCAGAGTATCTCTTTGACTTGCACACCCTGGGAGACAGTGATAATGAGAGCTAAACCTTAGGCTGACTTTCCCATAGCTGTGTAAGTGACTTTCCTAGTCACCAAGGCAGTGCACGCATGTTGGGGCTACTTTCACCTTTTCTACAAGTTGTACAAAAACATCCACTTATGTTCTTTAATTTGTATCATTCCTTCATATAAAGAAATTTGGTACCCACTTTTCTCAAAGGATTTATGAATAGTTTTGTTTATTGATTTATTAATTCCAATATAAGTTTATTTTTTAACTTAAGAAAATAAACAAAACTGGACATTAAGAAAAAGAGTTTGTGAAAAATTGATGTTAATTTTTTTTTAAAGGTTTGGTAGATTACACTAGTGAAACCATCTGAAGCCTGGGTTTTTCTTTTGAAGGTAGTATGTTGATTACTAATTGAGTTTCTTCATTTATTGTAAGTCTATACAGATTTTTTTCTTGCATTGATTGTGGTAGTTTTTGTCTTCATAGGACTTTGTCCATTTCATTCCACTTGCCTAATAATTGGCATATAGTTGTTCATAGTATTCCTTCATAGTCTTCCCCCTTCCCACTGCCTCCCTTCTCCGAGATCAGTGGTAGGTAGCCTCTTTTTCATTTCTGAGTCTAGTAATTTGAGTCATCTCTCTTTTTCTTGGCTAGTTTAGGTAAAGGTTGTTTTTCCCTATTCTATTTCGTTTCTTTAATGTTCTGATTTTTAGTTTCTTCCCTCAGTTGGCTCTAGGTTTAGTTTGCTCTTCTTTTTCTGCTGTTTTAGGTAGAAAGTTGAGGTACTAATTTTAGATCTTTTCCCCCCAATATAATGGATTTAACCCAAGAGCACTCTACCACTAAACTACACCTCCAGTCCTCTTTATTTTTAAACAAGGTCTCGCTAAATTGCCAAGGCTTACCTCAAATTTGTGATCCTCCTGTCTCAGTCTCCCAAGTCTCTGGGATACCAGGCATGGACCACCACACCTGGAAGATTTTTTTTCTTAATATATTATTTACAACTATAAACTTCCCACTGAGCACTGTTTGGGCTGGGTCCCATATGGTTTGATATGTCATGTCTTTATTTTCATTTATCTCACAATATTTTATAATTTTTCTTTTTATTTCTTCTTTGACCCTTTATTATTGGTACTGTTGTTTTCTGTGTATTCTTTTATAAATTTCTTTATTCACTTCTAATTTTATTTTGTTGTTGAAGAACATAATTTGTATTTTTTTCCTTTATTGAGTTTTGTTTTATAGCCTACCATATGATCTTTCCTGGAGAATGTTCCATGTGTACTTGAGAATAATATACATTCTACTATTGTTGGGTACAGTGTTGTATCTATCATTGTTAGGTCTAGTTGGTTTGTAGTTTAAGTCTTCTATTTTTTTGTGATCTGCTTAGTTATTCTGTCCACATTTTTCCCTCAGCTAGAAGACCTACATTGTAGTAGACAGTAAATATGGGTCCTTCTCCACTTCTACTATGGGCCATCCACAGTCTTATAGCTTAAGTTCATAAAATGTTTGGAAAACATTCAAAGGATGATGCCTTTCAGAATATCCTTTGGGATGTAGTACCTATATTATCCTGAAAGTCAAGGCCACATGAGTTGACTGTTAAAATTCACATTTTACTCTGGCACCAGACCTATACTACTAGCCACTAATTACATTTGGCTATTTAAAGTAATTAAAATAGAATAAAATTAGGAATTAATTCCTTAATTGCAATAGGCGCATTTCGTGTGCTCAGTAGCCATATGCTCAGTGGCTATCATATTGGATAAACAGTGCAGATAACATTTCTATCATCACAATAAATGGTACTAATAACTATTTTGTAGTATAATTTGTTGATTATGATTTGGTTTTGTTACAGTTCCCTTATTTCATTGAAGATACCGCATTTGTTTTTCATTTGCCATTTGGTGAAAATGAAAAAAATGGGTGTAAAGTAAAAATGCCATTATTAAATTTAAAGAGATAGTATAGTGATTGAGGTTCTACTGTTTATTACCTATATAATCCTGAGCAAATTACTCTTAGTTTCACTTTCTCATCAATGAAATGAGAATGTTGTGAAGGACAAATGGATTAATGTATGTAAAACACTAAAAATAGTACCTGACAGAGCTGGGGCTATGGCTCAATGGTAAAGTGCTTGTCTTGCATGTGTGAGGCACTGGGTTCAATCCTCAGCACCACATAAATAAAACAAATGTATAGTGTCCACGTACAACTAAAAATTTTTTTTTAAAATAGTACCTGACATCTGTACTGATTTTCAGTCATGCTTAAATAGTACTTTCCTCTCCCCCAACATTATAAAAATATCCATCCATATATTCTGCTAATACTTTTATGGTTTTTATAATGAATTTTATTTTGGTATAAGGAAATACAGGAATCTGTTCTTTTTTTGTCTCATCATTCTCCCAGTTTTAAAAACTATTATCTCTTTATTTGTGATCATACTTTCACTGTAGCTTACTGTAATTAATAAAGTTACAAATTTTATAGAATTTAGAAATTGTCAACATAGCTATTCTATATTGTGAAAAAGAACCTTATCGTACTTCACAGTGATATGATTATAAATTCATAAGTCTCACAAGCAAATTTCTATTTATTATTTGTCAGAATTCATTTTTTGTAGCCAAATACTTCTTTAAAGTAAGTAAGGTTGCTGAGGTAGGGTAGGAGTTTCATGCTTCATCATTTACACTTTGGTTTGGTACTCATTCTCTTATCCCTTTGGTATTTCTACTTAGAACTCATTTTAAACACCATTAGATATTACTAAATGATCTTTCAATTAAAATAATTTATGACATAGTTTTCTTGTATTAAAAAAGTAGTCTGTAGGGCTGGGGTTATGGCTGAGTGGTAGAGTGCTTGCCTAGCATGTGTGAGGCACTGAGTCGGTCTGATCCTCAGCACCACATATAAATAAATAAATAAGTTGTCTGTAGAAACATTTCTCTGCCTTTTTCTTACTTTCTTCTTGTTTTCACAGAAAGAACATGCTCTTTGAATAACTGTACAGTGGCCAAAAGAATTGGAAAAGGAAAAGATGCTACTGTCATCTTTGAACATTTCAGGAAACCTGTAGATCCATTTGTTGAAGAAAACTGTTCATGCACTGCACTAAATTCAGAGATAAATCCTTCTAACTCAAGTATTTCTAATTCCTATGGAAATATGCAAAATGAAAACATTTCTGTACTTGAAGCATACAATGGAAAGACAGAAAATAATTTAGCAGAAATTAGAGACTCTTCTCAAATACATGAGCATGATTCAGGTCTTTCTTTGCCCAGTGATAATAGAAAAAATGGTACTGGTGACTTTTTGTTAAATTTGACATATCTTAAAAATATTTTAAGTGGGATTTCTGCTGCTTCCCCCCTCACAACAATACTGGCTCAAGCACAGTTACTACTTCAAAACTCATCAAAGATCCAAGACTGATGAAGAGAGAAGAAAGCTTGGAAAAACAGAACATTACAGTTTTAAGTGAGATTTTGCCATTTGAGAAGAGTATAGATTATGATAATTCAGAAATAAATCTGTCCTCTGTGCCAACTGATTCTGTCTCCTCACCTGAAGTCACTAGTGACCATGCTATTCTTACTAGTTGTTTGGACATCTCCTGCTTCAAATTTTCTTTTGATGATTCACAGTCTCATACTCAAAATACTGAAGACCATCATCAAACAGCACCCAATAAAATTACCATGGCAGAACAATATAAGGACCAAGGTGATCTTTCCTTCCCAATTTATTTTTCAAATATAGTTTCAGAAGTCGAGAACCAAAAACACAGTGAGGAAAAAGCCCAGAGAGCCCAAGAGAGAAGCAACATCCCACTTTTAATTAAACAAAGCAGTGAGCCACGTAACTCTTACAAATCAGTGAGTACTTATACAGAAGAGTATAATAGTTACATCTCTCAGGAACCACAGACTATTGCTCAAAAGCTAATGGAACTAAAATTAGAAAAAACAAGTAAAAATTGTATTAGCATTCTGCCTGATGCTTTCCAGGAAGCAAAAGACATTTCCCAGGCCAAAGAACTACTCATTGATACGGTTATTACATCTCATGCCATTGAAACATCTCTTGACAATTCAAATTGCAACATAACTAGAGAATATATATGTGTCCAGAGGAAAAGTGCAAGTGAGCCAGTGTCATTAGAGAACATTCAAAGAGACTGCAAAGAAATACCTCATACTGAAGATGAAGGTCAAGATCATATTCTGTTCTGTAATACACAGCTGAATAATGATATATACCTGAATACTAATTTCAAAGGGCAAGGATATAACGATAAAGAAAATGAAGATGAGGCTGAAGAGAAAGATAGTGCTTCATCTCCAGAAAACATAGAAAATGTATATGGAGGCAAGAAGCAGGGTTTTCTTACAAATAACACCATGACAAATATAAGTGAAAGGAGAGACAGTAAAAATCACAACAAAGTAGAAATTCTGAGTTCTAAAGAATTTTCTACTACATTTAATTTGGTTTGGGGAGATAAAGATAAATCAACAGAAACTGCATTATTAGAGAGTGAAGATACCATTACAGCCATAAAACAAAGAGACATGCAAAGTACTGGAAGAAATGTAGAGCATTTGAGTTCCACAGCATTTATTGAAATTGCAGATTCTTCAGTAGGTGAAGCTTCAAATGCTACAGTAGAGGTAGCTAGTACTACTATGCCTACATTAAGCACAGATTATGAAGGTCTCCAAAGATTTGAGTTTAAAGACGCATGCTTTGAGAGTCAACATTTTGGTTCGTTAGTAAAACATGGCATGTCTGATTGTGAAATTGATATGGATAAAAATAAATTAAAAGACTCATTTCATCAGTCAACAAATGAGAACTCAGTTCTTCAAAGTTTTGAATTGCAAAGTGAAATTGAAATAGAATCAGAACAGTGTGATGCACATAGCCATAGAAATGTACTTTATGAAGAAGTTGAGGCCTCATATGAGGCTCTGATGTTTCGTATTGATTGGAAAGGTCTATTAGAAAGTGATAATGGAGACATGGAAGTTTTGGGAAGTACCATAAAGAAGGAAAATATTGATCAGCATTGCTCTAAGAAAATTATATGTTTTTATTCCTCTACACAAAATGAGGAGCTCCACCCAATTTTACTTCCAGATCTACAAGTTAGAGTTACCAATATGTGTAGGCCAGGATTCAACCCCAATGATGATTCCCTTGTAATAAAAGACAATCCTTACAAATATATAACTGAAGCCACAAACCCAGAAATAGATGAGGAGGGGGAAGCTCTAAGATTTGAAGTTTATGCCCAACCTCCTGGTGAAAATTCAGGTTATCCCTGTAAAGATAAATTTGGTAATTCCACACCAGATTCAGGAATTACAAATAAATATGAACTCTCCCATTCTTCTGACTTGAGTCATAATACACATGAAAATCATATGTCAGAAAAACAAAGTAGTGGATCTTTGTCTACTAAACCTTCTAATATCACAATAAAAAATGATGAGTGCAGATATTTATTTTCAAAATCAAAAAATGACAATGATACTAAAAGTAAAAAGGACACCGAAAAAAAGAATTAGCAAAAGAAAGCTCCATGCATCTTTTAGGGATGAGAACATATCACATGAAATTTGTGAAAAGAGGAGGAAACTAACTAGTCAAGATTCATTTGAGTGTTTTTCTTCATTATCCCAAGGACGAATTAAAATATTTTCACAGTCAGAAAGACATATTAGGAGTGTCCTGGATATTCTAAATAGTGAAGCATCTTTATGTAAAAGCAAACGACTTTCCAGAACACTAGACAAAGCTGTACTTCACTTAAAAAAAGCTCATAGGAGAGTCTATACATCTTTGCAGCTTATAGCTAAAGTGGGAGAAAAAAGAAAGGGCCCATTACCAAAAGCATATGCAATAATATGCAATAGTTTCTGGGAAAGTTGTGACCTTCAAGGTTATGGTTCTGTGTCTGAAAGAAGGTATTATTCTACTAAGCATTTTTTGTCAAAAAGAAAGTATGACAAGCAGGAAGAAAAAAGAACTTTGGGATTTGATGTTGATAAATCATTAGCCTATGTGTCAAAGCACAAGTCTTATAAAACAAATGGAGAGAAGATTGCAAAGTGCCATTCCAAAAAAAGAGTAGCCACTAGTGTCTCTAGAAGTCACACCACAATTCATGTGAGTGAATTTTATGATCTAGAACAACATCCCGAATCTCAGTTGCCCCTGTTCTCTACATCCCAAAGTACAAGTCAATCAGAGTATGATAACAGTTTGAGACATTCAAGATCATCAGAACTTCAGCCCTGTTCTGGAAGAACTGAATGTCTCCTTTACCCAGATGAGAAACTAACTAAAAAGGAAAATCAAATTGATGTAAAGGTGTCTAACAGTAAATATAAAAAGCTTGAGAACCATTCAGCACATAATAATATTAAGGATGTAACAAAAGAAAATAATTCTGATGCTAATAATGTAATAAATGAAAGCAATTCAGTATCTTTAAATTATATAAAAGAGAACAACCCAAATTATAACACAGACAGAAATTATGAGGGGACTTGTATAGCTTACACAAAGGTAAAAACTGACATTTTAGTCTCAGACTCAAACATGAAGCACTTTTTAAATGTTGACATCTACAAACAAGAAAACAACCTTTCACCTAGTTGTAAAACAAATATGGAAGTAAATGTTCCTATAGACAAGTGTATAGCTCCTATCGAGAGCTGCAAATCAAACATGATTGCAGGAAACTTCTGTATGGGCCCATTAAACCTAACTTCAATAACAAACACAAAATACAGTACCCCTCAATTGTTATCAGCCACTCCTGTGATGGAGGAAGGAAAATCTTCAGAGTCTTATTTGGATAAACAGAGAATTTTTGCTTTGGATTCTTCAACTTCTGATACTGTATCACACTGTCAGCAGATATATGGTGGAATGGAGCTTCTAAACACAGAACCATACTCTTCAAGTAATCATTTTCTTGTAGATGAGGATGAAACAAATGGTATTGAGTATTCTGAGTTGGACCTAACATCAGTCACTGAAGAAAGTAAAAGTTATGGGGAAAATATAATGAATAAACGACCTTCCAGTGGTAATTCTCTGCTCTTGGAAGATAATATAAAATGTTCTTCAAAAAAATGTATTGCAAAGAAAAACATTCAGGACAGAAAAAATAGGAGAATTGAACAAGCAGAAGAGGAAGATACCGTTTATAAAAGAGGCACTACAGAAAAATTAACTGTTAAGCATAAAAATCATACTAAGAGCCTAAAAGAGGAATCCTCCCACTTAAATATGAAAAAAAATAAAAGTAATTCAGTTGACTTTCGGGTACCTATTAAAAATACTGCTCCAGAGGCAGTCTCTTTGAGTAACACAATTTCTGGTCAGCCTAACAAAAGACAGGAGTGGGGAATCAAAGTTAGTAATGACTCTCAGTCTGACTGTATCTCCAAACTAGGCATTCAAGAAATTAATCGTATTCCTTTCCTGCATGCCCAGTCTGAAGCCTGTGAAGTCACTGCTCTTCAGAAGCCTATATCATATGTGAATGAATTAAGTGAAAAACGTTGCTCAACTAATCATACAGCCTTTATAGCAGAGCTGTCTCAAATTTTGCAGAGAGCAGATGAAGCATCATCTTTGCAGATACTAGAGGAAGAAATGAAAATTTGTCAAAATATTCTCCCTTTATTTGTTGAGGCTTTTGAAAGAAAACAAGAATGTTCACTTGAACAAATCCTGATTTCAAGAGAACTGCTAGTAGAACAAAATCTGTGGAATAATTGCAAATACAAATTAAAACCATGTGCTGTTGACACTCTGGTAGAACTTCAAATGGTGATGGAAACCATTCAATTCATTGAAAACAAGAAAAGGCTCTTAAATGGTGAACCAACATTCCGGAGCTTGCTTTGGTATGATGAGACATTATACAGTGAACTACTTTGCAGGCCCCGTGGTTATCAACTGCAGTCCAATTTTCTATTCTGCTTTTCAAGGAAGATTAAAATATAATGCATTCTGTGAGTTGCAGAATTACCGTAATCAACTGTTTGAAAAAACAAAAAAAAACAATTCATACTATGTTTTCTTAAAATACAAACGACAGATTAATGAATGTGAAGCCATACTTAAGCACTGTTCTGATTGCTTTGACTTTTCTCTTTCTGTTCCATTTACCTGCGGAGTTAACTGTGGAGATAGTTTAGGAGACCTAGAAACCTTAAGAAAAAGCACTTTAAAGCTGATCAGTAGATATGAGAACTCCCCTAAAGTTTATACCTATCCTGGAAAAGAAGACCATCTGTGGATTATCATTGACTTGATCTCCTCAAAAGTTAAATTTATCAAGAGCACTGAAGCAGTAACTATTAAAATTTCTCTTTATGGTCTGGAACATATCTTTTTTGATGCTGCAAAAAATCTAGTTTGGAAAGAGAAAAGACAGTCTTTAAGCAAAAAATACTTACAAAAGAACGAAGATGTGCTATTCAAAATGAATGAATGTGCTTTTACTAAGTTGCAGGAGATACATGATACCTTGTCTAAAGATTTAAACAGTGAACCAACTTCCAGTATTGGATTTGAAACAGATACTATGATTGCTTTCGGAAAGTCACATGATCTGATTAGCCAAGAAAACTGTAGGTTTAACAGTACTTTGTTTTCACACCCAGATATTTGTTGTATTGGTGAAATACTGGATCAAGCTGAAATTGCAGACTTAAAAAAATTACAGGAACTTACTTTGAGATGTACAGATCACTTAGAAATTTTGAAGAAATATTTTCAGATGTTGCAAGAAGTTAACATAGATAATATTTTTATCACAGAAGAAAATGCTTTGGATGTACTGCAAAACCACAACCATGGAGCTGTAATTTTAAAACCTGAAGCAATTGAAACATACATTGAAATTGTTATGCTGTCAGAAACAGTTCACTTTCTTAAAAACTCAATGGCAAAGAAACTAGACAACCAGAGATTTCGAGGTATGCTTTGGTTTGATTTCTCACTTCTTCCAGAGCTGATACGCTGCCAAGAAAAAATGGCATACTTTTCTTTTCTTAAAGATAACCCAAGTGAATGCCTTTGCAATGTAATAGAGACTGCTGTTTCTGAGCTTAAGAAAGATCTGGATATTATCAGTAAATATAGTGAAGCTGTTAATTGTTCATATGCTCTGCATTTATTCTCAAGAGAACTTGAAGAGCTTTCAGAAATTAAAAAGCTTCTAAAGAAGTCTGAGTATTCCCTTTCCACATATATTGACTTTGTGCCATATATAGCATCCATAAATTACGGAAACACTGTGACAGAGTTAGAACACAACTATGATCAGTTTTCTACACTACTCAAAAATATAATGTCTGTCCCTCAGAAAGATTTAGGGAAAATGGCCCATATTATGAAAGTCATGAAAACAATTGAACATATGAAGATTATATGTGCTAAAAATGCTAAATTAACTACTTCCTTTATGCTATGCCAAATGGTACATAACAGAACGAATGCTTTTCAACTGAAGAAAGAAGAAAAGATGAATATTTATGCTGCAAAACCTCAAGAAAATGCAAATAAATCCAGTTTTTCTGTGAAGGTACCCTCAATTTCAGAGTGTATAATCAAAAACTTTCCAGATTCCTCTAAAAAACAACCTATTAGTACAGACAAGTGTGAAGACTCTCAGGAAGAAGAGAAAAATGCTACTTCCTGTTGTAAAAAACAAAAGGTATGGATGATTTAAAATGAAACCACTTTATTCTTTTTGAGAACAAATCTCTTCAAGTAAACAAGTACTTTGCAAAATGGTAAAAGTTAATGTTTTAAATTACTGCCTTTCAAAACAAATTTTGCTAACTAAAGTATTGGATTTATTACCTATGAAATAATTCTGTACATGGGAGATTGCCTTGCAAATGTTTACTTTTTAAACATAAACGTTTTAGAAAACATTTCATGGAAGAATGAATATAAGGGAAACTTCATTATTATGAATGTGTATTAGTGCATGATCAAGTATTTATTCATTACCTTCTATATAACAAACCAATGCCCAATGTAGTGAATATTAAAAAATGACTAATGAAGCCTGTCTTCTTGACCATTATCATCCACATGAAGAAGTAGGACAGATAAATAGATGATTATCAATAAGTTAGAAATTCAAAGTCCTATATTTTTAAAAATGTTATGTAGCTTTTATGTGTATGATACTATTCTGAGGATTATACAAATGTCAACTTATTATTTAAAAAAAACCCTTGAGACATATACACTATTGTTACCTTATTTAAAGAGGAGAAAACTGAAGCATAGAAAGATTAAATAACTTTCCCAGGGTCACAGATTTAGTAAACAGAAAAGACCATTTCTAAAGCCAGGCAATCTAGCTTGTGAGCCCATTCTACCAATTGCCCCTGCTCTACCCTCAGAGGCTTTGGGGACAGCTTTTCAAGAATTTTCTAGTTAAGAAGTAAAGGAAGGGACTGGGGCTATGGCTCAGTGGTAGAGTGCTTGTCTCGCATGTGTGAGGCCCTGGGTTCAATCCTTAGCACCACAAAAATAAAATAAAGGTATTGTGTCCACCTACAACTAAAAAAAAAAATTTTTTTTTTAAAGATGTAAAGGAAACCAGGCATGGTGGCACATGCCCGTAATCCCAGCACTTGGGAGGCTGAGGCAGGAGGATTGCCAGTTCAAAGCCAGCCTCAGCAATAGCAAGGCACTTAGCAACTCAGTGAGACCCTGTCTCTAATAAAATACAAAAAAGGCTTGGGGATGTGGCCCAGTGGTCGAGAGTGCCCCTGAGTTCAATCCCCAGTACAAAACAACAACAAAAAAAAGAAGTAAAGGAAAAGTAGGATTCTTTCTGTGCTCACTTCAATTGTAATTATTAGTACATCCTAGTGTAAAGGTTAATAATTTAATCATCTGTTGTACCACATTTATAGAAAAATGCTTAATAAACAATCAGAACACAAGTTTTATGCTCAACATCAAGAGTAAAGTGAGGGACTGGGGATATAGCTCAGTTGGTACAATGCTTGCCTCCCATGCACAAGGCCCTAGTTCAATCCCCAGCATCAACACACACACACACACACACACACACACACACAAAAGAATATATTGAGGATTATACTAAAAGGGTATTTTTGATATGGAGAAGGAAAGAAAGAATAAAGAAAGCTTAGCTTGTTAAGAGAAAATTTATTTTATAGGAGAACACAGGCCAAATTTTGCCTTACAGGAAAACAAATGTTATCAGGTAAAGGTAAAATGAAGAAGGTTTTTAAGATGCACAAATTTAAGTAAGCAAAGACAATGCTTGTTGACATCATTTGAGAAATGAGTTTAAAATCAAGTTTGGAACAATTTAACTTACTACACAAGGGTGAAACTAAGGACAAAGAAGATTGTTTCAGGAGCTGTAAGTGTAGCTCAGTGCTTAGCATACACAGGCATTGTAGCACCAAAAAAAAAAAAAAAAAGAATTTGAATTACATTCTGTACATATTGGAGTGTAATGTCATGGGAAGTTTTTTCAGTGATTTAAAAGATAAGGAGATTCTAAGTATAGTTAGAAGTAGGAAGTCAGACATGGTTTAGAAAAGGTTGCTATTTCATAGAATAAGAAAGGAAAATGCATACAAGTTGAGTATCCCTTATCCAAAATACTTAGGATCAGAAGTGTTTCAGATTTGGGTTATTTTCAGGTTTTTTAGTATTTGTGTGAGATCTGGGGGATGGAATCATAGTCTAAACACAAAATTACCTTGTGGGTAATTTTTTACATTATTTTTAAATAATTTTGTATGTGGGACAAATTTCATGGTGTGGTATTTTCCACTTAGGGCATCATGTTAGCACTCAAAAAGTTTTATATTTTGGAGCATTTCGGATTTTGGATGTTTGAATTAAGGATGCTGATCCTGTATTTGATAAATATTACTTTAAAAATTGATGGGGCGGGCTGGGGTTGTGGCTCAGTGGTAGAGCGCTCGCCTAGCACGCGCGCGGCCCAGGTTCAATCCTCAGCACCACGTACAAATAAAAAACCCATTGTGTACAAGTAAAGCAAATAAATAAATATTTTTTTAAAAAATTGATGGGGCTCAGTGACGGATTTACTAAAGAGGGAGCAGTTATAAATGGACTCCAAGATTAGTTTTAAGACATAGAGGTGGGGCTGGGGTTGTGGCTCAGCGGCAGAGCGCTCGCCTCGCACGTGCGCGGCCCGGGTTCAATCCTCAGCACCACGTAAACATAAATGCATTGCATTGTGTACAACTAAAGTAAATAAATATTTGAAAAAAAAAGACATATAGAGGTAAGAAGAATGTTGCAAATTCTTTTTTCAAAAAAGTTATTCCAGCTGGGCATGGTAGCACACACCTGTAATTCTAGCAACTTGGGAGGCTGAGGCAAGGGGATTACAAATTCAGGGCCAGGCAATTTAGTGACACCCTGTCTCAAAATTTAAATGAAAAGGGCTCAGAGTTTTGCTCAGTGGTAGAAGAGCCCAGGATTCAATCCACAGTACCATGAAAAAAGAATTACTCCAAATGTAAGTGATATATGTGGAAAGTTCTGAAAGAGTCACCATTTTTCTGTGGTGGGTGGGGAAGATTTATATTTGGATTATAGTTTGTCGTCACCAATGTAGATTTTCTTTGTGTCTTGTAAACATAGGTTAGCATGAAAGATGTCACAAAAATCTACAAAGTGGAATCAGCATTCAAGCAGCCAAGGTAGGCATTGCCATCAACCCTAACTAAAGAAAAAACTGAACAAAACCAGGCAAATACTAAGGTACAAGAATAAAACAGCCAGGCATGGTGGCACACACCTGTAATCCCAGCGGCTCAGGAGGCTGCTGCAGGAGGTCTAGAGTTCAAAGCCAGCCTCAGCAAAATTGAGGCACTAAGCAACTCAGTGAGACAGACCCTGACTCTAAATAAAATACACAATAAATCCGGGGTGTGGCTCAGTGGTTGAGTGCCCCTGAGTTCAAACCCAGGTGCCAAAAAAATAAAAAAGTAAAACAATTGTTTATATAACTTCATTGTATTATATGCATAACTTAGGAGACAAGAGTAAGAAGCTAAAGAAGAAGAAGTTTGTTTCAGATTATACATCATTTTATGTTAGGCATGAGTTTGAACTCCATTCTGTAAGTATTTAAGGTTAATGTCTTGTGAAATGTATTTTTTCAGTGATATAAATAGTAAGACTGTGTGAGCAAAAAGGTAAGTTAGGGCTGGGGTTGTGGCTAGAGGCAGAGCACTTGCCTAGCACGTGTGAGACACTGGATTCAATCCTCAGCACCACATAAAAAATAAAAATAAAGTATTGTGTCAACCTACAACTAAAAAATAATTTTTTAAAAAAAGGTAGGTTATCCAAAACTTAGAAGAGTGATTCTTTTACAGAAGAAGAAAGAAAAATTCACATTTAATATAATTAATCGTTTCCTAAAATGGCATAAAAGAATAGGACAAGTATTTTTTAAAACTTGCAGATTTTACAGACCAGCCAGTTTTCAAAGTTGGATAAAGAGATATAAATTGCCAATTTATATCACTAAATGGGAACATTAATATAGATGGTGTATGTCACAGACACATACACAACATATTATTCTGTTTCATAGAAGGATGTTTTAACATTGTAAAATAAGAAGGATTAGGGATGCGGATAGGTTTGTTTTTGTTGTTGTTTTTGGTACCAGGGATTTAGTCCAGGGGCACTTAACCACTGAGCCACATCCCCAGTCTTTTTTTATATTTTATTTAGAGACAGGATCTCACTGAGTTACTTAGGGTCTCACTAAATTACTGAAGCTGGCTTTTAACTCGCAGTCCTCCTGCATCAGCCTCCCAAGCCACTAGGGTTACAGGCATGAGCCACCCTGCCCAGTGCTGATAGTTCTTTTTTTTGAAATATTTATTTATTTGTTTTAGTTATATACAATGCCTTTATTTTTACGTGGTGCTGAGGATTGAACCCGGGCCGTGCACGTGCTAGGCGAGCGTTCTACTGCTGAACCACAACCCTAGCCCACTGATAGTTCTTTAAACTGAATAAGTTATCTTTATGGAAAATGAACTACATTATTTATATTTTTCTCATTTTGATGTGAAATGGCACCATTGCACTTAATAACCATCTCTTGTTTCATTTACCTTTAAGATTTTGAAATTGCATGTAGCTTCATTCCCCACCCCACATTATGAGAGATAATGAGTAATACAAAATAAAAAGGAAAAATAAGCAACCTCATTTCTGTTTTACTTGGTTTTGCCTCTTTAAGTATAACATTCTATTTACTACATTTCTAGAGTCCTTTTTTAGCATGTATGATTTTCTAAGAAGGCGTATAGTGACTAAAATTCAAAGGCAATTAGAGGGATAACAAACCAGTATTGAAATTTTCTTAGTTTTGTCTAAGTGTAGGTGGTATTTACTTCTTAAAGAATCTACCTGTAGGTTGCGGATGTAGCTCAGTGGTAGGGTGTTTGCCTAGCATGTGCAAGATCCTGGGTTTGATCCCCAGCACTGCAAAACAAAATCAAGCTATAATTCACTTACCAGAAAAATTAATTCTCACAGAAGATTGATATATAGAATGCTATCTTCATAGAAATTAATTTCCTCTGAGAGAGTACATAAGGGACAGACCAGACAGCTGCTAATCTATAAGGTCAAGATACCATTGAAAATGTAATAAACTCCAAATTATACTTTCTGGGAATTCAGTTTCATATGTGGTTAGAAGATGTCAGTTATCATTAAAAGACCTTTAAAGGAAGCAGGGTTACTTATAGTTTCCTGAGTTGGGTATACAGATTCTAGGTCAGGGAAGACTTTCTCTTGACCCTAGAGTAGGAGTAATTCTCTTTCCTTCTCAGCTTATTTTATTTCCACATATAATTCAAAGAATTTGATAAAAGACCAAAAAACATAATTATCTTTGGGTCCTATAATAACTCTCTGATTCTAGACACACTCGGATGCTTCTCTCAGCCTGCTTGAAGCTATCTAAATTTAGGTAAAAATGCCAAGGATATTAAATTGACGAGAAATTTTGAAGGTCTGTTTTTCCTGTTCTCAAAGATGAATGAGATGGGGTGAAAACCTTTGTTATAACAAGAAAGGGAAGTGATCTTTTGTTGAGGAAGGGAGGGTCTAAAGCTGGGAGTTACACCAGCTGTATGTATAGATCTTTACAAGTGATGAAGATTGTCAGTATGTTGGAAGTATATGAATTAGGAAGTACACTGAAAAATTGAATAATGATAGTTTCCTAATTTTAAAGGCCTGTATCAGGAAATGTTTGAAGCACAAAACTGTTAAGTACAGTTAGGAATATATTTGAAATGCAGAGTATTATCATTTTTAGCAGGAAAAGTATATAAATTTAAACCTAGTGAATAAAACTGGGAAAATAATGTTACTTATATTTTCCCCATAGAATGAGAAATGTCAGTCTTAGGAACTCTTTTGAATAAATATGCCTACATATTGTTAAAAATTTTGTGACTGTATGTTTAAAGTTGTTTTTATTTATATGTTACACTTAATAGGACTACAAGATCTCATCGCAAAAGTGAAAATGAAATAGGATCAAATTCTTCAAATAATCTAAAAAGAAAATGTATATCTCAAAAAATGGTTGAAATGCAAAGCTCACTTTTATCTTTAAAGAACCTACGAAACACTTGCTCATCAAAGTCAGAAAGCAAGATAGATTTAACTAATAGTTCATCTGGGGCTTCAGAACACCTCACCAGACAACAGGAAAACTTAAATACCACAAAGAAAAGAAATGTGAG
Organism: Tamias sibiricus; assembly: GCA_025594165.1. Classification (NCBI taxonomy): domain Eukaryota; kingdom Metazoa; phylum Chordata; class Mammalia; order Rodentia; family Sciuridae; genus Tamias; species Tamias sibiricus. The sequence continues at coordinate 71,753,785 of CM046661.1, forward strand.
GTTTAGTGTTACTGAAACAAAAAGTGATAAGAAAAAACGTGCTTCTTTTGTACTTTGTGACCACAACACAACAGATCCCATACAGAAATCTTGTCTCTCAAACATAAATCCAGGAACTGATGACTGTCTTATTAAAAATTCTACGTGCATCAGTTCTCCAGAACCCCCATGTAACCAGGGCAAAGTTTCTATTCTTCAAGAAAATAAACAGCTGGAAAACACTGAGTCAGAGGAAAAATATATGAAGAATACATTGAAACCCAGTACGATACCCTTTGGACAAGCTGGAATTTTAACCCTTGATGTGAATCAAAGAGCAGAATACTCTCTTTCTGAACAACAGGATGAAGAGAATCTGAAAGTCCTGAATAAGAAAGCTGCCACATATTGGAATGAACTTCCCCAGTCTGCATGCAACCCAATATACAGTTCTTCTGAGCATTCATTTGGAACATCATATCCATACTATTCTTGGTGTGTCTATCATTACAGCAGTAGCAATGGCAATGCCATTACTCACACATACCAAGGAATAGAATCATACGAAGTATACCCACCTCCTTCTGGGATATTGACTACAGTTGCAAGTACTGTCCAAACCACACATTCTAATATTCTGTACTCTCAGTATTTTAGTTACTTTGCTGAGCAGCCACAAGCAAATGCCTTTATGCCAGTGGATGGATATTTTCAATCCCAAAGGCCAATTTCTTATAATTTTCAGCAACCAATATTTTCACAGTATGCTTCTCATCAGCCATTACCACAAGCTGCATACCCTTATCCTCCTAATCCAGGTGTGCTTCAAGAAGTCCCTTGGATTTATGGTGAGTTTTACAAGTTTTAATGCTTGCCTCACTGAATTTTTATTCTTGTTTTGTTTTATTTATTTTTTGGTGGTGCTGGGAATTGAAGCCAAGGCAGTATGCATGCAGGGCAAGCACTTTACCAACTGAATTATATCCCAGCCCTGAATTTTTTATTCTGAACTTTGTACATTTATGTAAGTAGAATTCATAGTATACTTATATATATAGCAGTCATTTTTTCTGTGCAGATTTATGGACTTATTCATATGTCAGGCAGAGTTGAATTGTGTTGTAGGGTGAAAATCTAGTTGTCAAAGATTAAAGAAAAAGAAGAATTGGGTAATGTCACTAATGTGTCCTTCAATAAAACCCAACTTTAGGGAATAGTTAAGTAAGACATAATGAAATCCATACAGTGATGCAACCATTAAAAGATTCAGGATTTCTTGTGTTTTTATTAGCTAAGCCACATGTAATATTACAAAAGGTCATTCTGCAATCAAGTCGAGCTGTGACTCTCAAAAATCTTAAGTATTGGCTGGGCATGGTGGCACACATCTGTAATTCCAGCAGCTCTGGAGGCTGAGGCAGGAGTATTACAAGTTCAAAGCCAAGCCGGGCGCGGTGGCGCACGCCTGTAATCCCAGCACTTTGGGAGGCTGAGTCAGGAGGATCGCGAGTTCAAAGCCAGCCTCAGCAATGGCGAGGCACTTAGCAACTCAGTGAGACCCTGTCTCTAATAAAATACAAAAAATGGGCTGGGGATGTGGCCCAGCGGTCTAGTGCCGCTGAGTTCAATCCCCAGTACCAAAAAAAAAAAAAAAAAAAAAAAAAAAAAAGTTCAAAGCCAGTCCCTGCAACTCATCGAGGCCCTAAGCTACTGAGCAAGACCCTGTCTCAAAAAATAAAAAGGACTGGGAATGTGGTTCAGTGGTTAGGTGTCTCTGGGTTTAATCCCTGGTACCAAGAAAAAAATCTTAATGATTTTATATATATATATATCTCCTTCATTATATTGGTTCAATGAAAAAAGAAAAAGTCAGTTATTTCAGTTATTAAAGTATCCAAATGTCACTCTAAAAAAATTAGGAGGCCTCTCATGGTGACATACACCTGTAATCCCAGCTACTCAGGAGTCTGAGGCAGGAGGATCACAAGTTCAAGGTCATTCTGGTCAATTTAGTAAGACACTGTCAAAAAAAAAAAATGAAATGGGGACCAGGTACAGTGACACATCTCTTGTAATCCCAATGACATGGGTGACTGAGGCAGAAGGATTGCAAAGTTCAAAGCCAGCCTTAGCAACTCAGCAAGACCCTGTCTCAAAATAAAAAATAAAAAGATGTGGGAATGTAGCTAGGTGGTAACATGCTTATCTAGCATGCATGAGGCCTTGGAGTCCAGTGCCTGGTCCCTGGGGGATGGAAGGGAAGCAAATGCAATATTATCCGCACATATTTTAGTTTTTATAAGTGCAAATGATCCATAGATATTACCTCTCACACTCAGTGCATTCTTAAAAAGATGTGAAAATCCCTTTGGTACATTTATCACTGATTTGCTCACAATGCCTATATATTCAATACCAGAAAATGGAACTCAAAAGATGATGTTTATTTGAGCTGTGTGTGCCAAGCATTGCATTTAATTTTCGTAGGATACCTAAGAGAGATGGAGAGATACTGTTCTTTTACTGATGAGGAAACTACTCCTCAGAGAACCTTAAACAGCTAGTAGAGTACAGATGTGCAGTTCGAACTCTGATGTCTTTGACTCTAACTTAATCTCAGGTTCTTTCTACTATCCTATTAGATATCATTAGTCTACATCATTAACTTATATCTGATCTATTTCTTCCAGCTCCATGGCAACAGGAACAGTTTCAGCCAGGACATTGAAAACAATCTGACTGCTGAAATAAAGGAGATTTAACAAGTTTTCCAAAGTATTTTTACTTCCATATTTTTTAATGTTTAACATTTTAAAATATGTAAATGTTGTCTATAAAGTGCATAGCCCTTTATAAGATGTAAATACAATAATATATCATGTAAGGCATTAGGAAATTAATTTCTAACATCTGAAATACCAAAATTATTTCCACACAGTTGTAAAAGGAGTTAATTCCATGTTTAAGGTTAATCAGTAGTGATAAAATCTTTAAAACCAAGTTTTTGTTATTTTTTTAATAATTTATCATGTTGTGGCATTTTATTGAGCTGAAAGTAAAATTTCTTTTCTTGAATTGGTCATCAAACCAACAATTTGATAATTCTTGACACTTTGTTCATATGATTTACAGTTCTATGTTTGTGAAGTTCTTTGATTTCAATATTTTATATTTTTTACTTGTAAAATATTCCTACATAGGAATACTGGTTTGCATATTTCAGTGTTTCCCTGAGTAGAGATTTTTACAAATTTTATGTTGGAAGCAGTTGTAGTTCATTACATTTAAATTAACACAATTCTGATGTCTTTTTCCACAAGAACTTTTTCCACAAGATTATTTCTTCTGTATTTGTACTTCACAAATTTAAATGGCTCTTTAAATTAGTTTGTAGCAAATAATAGGACATGTTTATGCTCATACAGTTAGTTGAGCCATATTGCAATAATTTAAATAATGCATAAATACAGGGTTTTAATGCTCTTAGCATAGATTATTTTTCTTTTTCACCATTCTGCAAAGGTAAAAAAAATTTCTTAGTAATAATCATCACAGGACAGTTGAATGTAGTAATTACCATCTTGAGCAATATGTCTGCTCATACATTATTACCTTCCTTGCTCAGCAGCCATTCCTGATTTCTTTTAAGATCCTAGTCAGAAAAAGCCCTCAGAACTGAACAGACCTTTCTCAACTTCTAGTTAGCCCTAAACTGTGACAAAGAGATTTGCTTTGGCTGAATGTAACAGATAGCCAACAAAAACTTCAATGTTTTTTCAAACTTCTGTTAAACTTTTTATTTTATCTGGCACAGGCCTCTAAAGAGTATAATTCTGCCTTATTTAGTGCAGAGTAACTCATTCTCAATTCAGAAAGCAACTAAGAACCCCCAAAATAAGCCTGGTCAGTCACATCAACAAAATCGGATGGAATTTGGAATACTTATGATTCTCTAACAGAGATCTTTAAGAGGAGAAAGTTAAGCAGAGAACTGTAGCCCAAAGAAATAAGGAATTTGAAAAAATGACATAATTAAAGCAATATTAAAATAACATTTTTTGGTTGTTTTATTTGAAATTTGTCAAAATCAGAACTCCTGAACCAGATATGAAAGCAGTAATAATTAACCGTTATTCAAGAAATGACTTTACCTCAGCCATTTTATTTATGTTTGGCTATGGAAAGATGTCACAAAGTTTATTATTAAAAATATTTCTACAGTACAAGGTAAACCAAAAGTTAGATATTCTAGTCAAGTACGCTTTTAAACAACTTTCAGATTCTGTCTTTATAATATTTGTATTTCATAGGTCTTATAATTTCTTAACGCCTCATCTAATCATTTACATTTTAAAAATCTGTACTTTGACAAAATTTGAAAAACTGGAGTATTTTCTTCTTTTTTTACCATTAAGTACATGTTTTGACTTTAAAAATGAAACAAATTATAATTGATCAAACATAAGCAAAACACCGTGCTTATTTGAAATTATTGTTTCACAACTTGAAGAATTATTTGAATAAACTGGATTTCTTCTAATTTCAGAGTTTTTTTTGTATGTGTGTTTCTTGAAAAGTGAATAAAAATATGAATGGTTCTTGGTTTACACACACTTATTATATGAAAAACAACCCACAAAGAGCTGCCCCCACTAGATATTTAAATAAACTTCCAGATTGCCTCATTTCTAAGTTGTTTAAAAGATGTGCATTTTAAATGTATGTGTGTATCCAAAACTAACATTGATTGAAGACAGTTGAGGCTATATCTTCTCCACAGACATTACTTAAAGGTGATGACTTGAAGGCTTCAAAAGAAAAGTTAAGCCTCCATATTCTTCAAATATTTTAGGGGAAAATTATTTTACTTACATTCTTGCATATGTGGTATTTTTAAACCATTAGATTTTTTTACAGGCATGGTTTTTAATTTATATGGTATTAATATTGCTTGAATAACAGTAAATTCCCAGTTGTTCATGCAGTTAGAATTATGGAGGAAGAAAATTAAGTTACTGCCAGATGTGGTCGCACACACAGGTAATCCCTGAGGCTGAAGCAGAAGGGTCAAGAGGTCAAAGCCAGCCTCAGCAAAAGTGAGGTGCTAAGCAACTCAGTGAGACCTGACTCTTACATAAAATACAAAATAGGGCTGGGGATGTGGCTCAGTGGCCAAGTTCTTCCAAGTTCAGTCCCCAATACCACCCCCCCAAAAATTATTGATTCCTGTAAGACCAACATTTTTAAAATTATTTCTGACTAGTACAATTCAAAGAGCAGTAACTGCAGATTCCTGGTTAGCAATTGCTAATGATAGAGGGAAGCTGAGGTTTGTTGTTGATGATTAATGCAACATGGACAGGAAAATTTTCTAAGGATATAAATCTTGGGTATTTCTTGCTGTGTAAGTTCTATCTGTTTTATTGCTACATGTTATTTTGAAACAATATCTGTTATTTTGTAAAGTTTCCATTGAAACATCCTATGGAATTATTGATATCAAAATGTTGCATTCTGATTTGTTGGGAAACAACATTTATCTTTAGATTTGTTACTCATTTTTTAAAAATATATATTTATTTGTTTTAGTTGTACACAATGCCTTTATTCTTACATGGTGCTGAGGATCGAACCCGGGCCGCGCACATGCCAGGCGAGCACTCTACCACTGAGCCACAACCCCAGCCCTGTTACTCATTTTTAATGTCTGATTTTCTTTAAGAATGGTTTAGAAATATAACAGACCTATATTTTATTTTATTTAGTTTTGCAGTACTGGGTGTTAAACTCTGAGCTTCATCCATGCTAGGTGAGCACTCTACCACTGAGCTATATCCCCAGCCCTTTTTGAAAAGGGTCTCACTAAGTTGCCTAGACTGCCTGTGTGATCCTCCTTTAGCCTCCTGAGTAGCTGGAATTGCAGGCATATGCCACCACACCCAGCTTTAGTTTCTGTTTCTAAAATGTGAATGACAATCTATGTTTTGGAAGATGATCTAGTCAGTGGAACATATTTGGTGAATTAAAGGTACATTTACATTCAGTTAGCAGTTATTCATTATCTGATGGACTAAAAGTATGCTATTCATATAAACCCTATAAAAGGAAGTATTTGATTATTTTATAAATTCATTCAGAAGGCCCCTCAAGATATTTTTGCACTTAAGGTCATTTTTGTGAACATCAGTTAATTTCAAATATCATTGGTTGGAAAATAATATCAGACCAGATTTAAATCTTATTTGTTACTTTTTTATTAAATTCTAGACAATGGCTTATGTATCTGATACATACATTCCTTCATTTAAAATTTGAGTACAGTGCCCAGTAGTGGCTCACACCTGTAATCTCAGTGATTAGGGAGGCTGAGGCAAGTTTGAGGCCAGCCTCAGCAAATTATCAAGGCCTTAACCAACTTGGCAAAACCCTGTCTCAACATTAAAAAAATTTTTTTTAAAGGTTTAGGAGTGTAGGTCAGTGGTAGAACAACCTGGATTCAATCCATAGTACAACAAGAAGTAAATCAATAAAAATCAAATACAGGATTGGGGGCATATTATAGCATGTTCAAGGCCCTGGATTTGATTCCCCAACAAAGCAAAACATTGGAATAAAATTTGACTAGTGTTCAGAAAATCAATTCAATAATTTGATATTTCTTCATGTTTGCATAAGATACAATTTTCTGCTGTGTGTGGAGAAATAATTGTAGTCTTTTGATTATTTTAATTATATTAAGAGGCAAAATAATTCTTTATGTTGGGAGTTATGCAAAATCAAGTGACTCCCAGTCTAGTGCTTTCCAACTGAAGTGTTTTGAAACCAAATCTGAATATTAATGGAAATATCATTTTGCTCAAGATTGACTCTGTCCCCACTTTACCTCTTCGGATGATATTCTGAAGCTTACTCTGCCCATGTCCCTGGGAAATTCTCTTTCTACCTTCCTTCCTTCCCTTATCATTTTCGGAAATATCCCAGATCACTTCTGTGCCAGTTTCCTAGAATTCATACCCACCTTCTTCACCTTTTTTACAGCAAACTACATACAGTAAAACTGTGTTTCAAAGATGCCATCTATTGAAATTGCACACACAGCCTGCTGAGTGTGTGTTCCTTTTGTGGTCTCTACCAATTTTTCAGGTCAAAATATTAGAACAAACTAAAAACTTAAGTTTCTTTCCCTGCCTGCTGGGTTCTTGATCCAAGAAACTGCAGTATTGAAAAAGTATTTCCTAATTGCTGGGCACGGTGGCGCACGCCTGTAATCCCTGCTCTTGCGGGGGCTGAGACAGGAGGATTGCGAGTTCGAAGCCAGCCTCAGCAATGGCAAGGCACTTAGCAACTCAATGAGACCCTGTCTCTAAATAAAATACAAAAAAGGGCTGGGGATGTGGCCCAGTGGTCGAGTGCCCCTGAGTTCATTCCCCAGTACCAAAAAAAAAAAAAAAAAAAAGTATCTCCTATAACCTGTCACCTTTTAAATGGCCAAGTAGAAAGTATGTTAGTGAATAATTCACGATATCAAATGTTTTGTTTCAGTGTAACAGTAAAACATTTGATATGGGAATGATAATAGTTTTGCTTAAAGATAAAAATGAAAATCTAACATTTAATATAAATATGCTGTCAAATTAGAGACAACAAATGTTAGTGAACATCTGTTGCTGAACTCTGCAATATGATGGGCATTTGGGCAGAAAAATCAGTTGAGACATTTCTGACTTGAAAAGAGCTTATAATCTGAAGAGTGGGAAAGGCATGTAGAAACTAACCATTCAAGTAAGAAGTGTGGTGCACACTAATGCTTAGTTTTATAGGTCTTAAAGAGCATGACCATATAATTCATTCTGGCAGATGCAGGAATACTAAGAATGAGACAAATCTAAACTGACTCTCAAATAATATATTCAAGTTAACATGCTGAGATGGTAAAAGTTGGTAAGATCTTTAGATGGAGGAGGCACACAGGAATATGTAATAATTTAAAGTATTCCATTGGTGTTATAAATGTGGTGCATTTAATGGGGAAGTTAGAAGGACATATTCCCCATCTCCTATGAAATGTAATAATTAATGTAAACTGCACATTTCTGACAAATCAAAACAATCTAGCATATCATTCTACCATTATACCTTGGCTGAACTGCATTTTACTACAGGAGTGCAAAGGAAGTACAGACACACCCCACAGGACACATCCTTGGTTAAAGCCTTTCTGATGGACTACTTCCTGACTTGTTTTCAGGGCTGGAGATTGAACCCAGGGCCTGACACATAAGCACATGTTCTACCACTGGGCCACACCCCGGCACTTGATTTGTGTGTATGTGGCAGGAGGGGGGGGGTGTATTTTAGAATACACATCCAAAAATTCACTATCTTACCCATTTTGAGTTTATGGTTCAGTAGTCTAATGAGTACATTCACATTGTCATACAACCAATTTCCAAAACTTTTGCACCTTGAAAAACTGAACCTCTGTACGACTTCCCATTTCCATAGAGGCTGCACTAGTTTGCATTCCTGTCAACAGTGCATGAGAGGTCCAATTTCTCCATTCTAATATATTTTTTCCTTGATAACAACCACCCTAATGGATGTAAGGTGAGATAATCTTGTGGTTTTGATTTGCATTTCCCTTATGATTCTTGAGTTTCCAATTCCTAAAGTTCAGACCTGTCCCTTCCTCCATACACTTTTAAAATTGTTTAAAATTGGCCAAAAAAAATATGTCCTCCAAACTCTTAACATTTTACCAAAGTATTGCTTAAGGAAGGTCATGTGTTCCAAATAGAAATGGAAGAACATTAGACTTACATATGGACATTTTTAAAAAGTGTCCTAAGTATCAAAACCAGATTGGTATCTTGGTATTACAGTTAATACTGAATGTAAAGAATTTTCTCTACATTTAACTCGTGTGTTTATTGCTTAGTATGTTTCAAGCCCCATACCAGTTTATAAGAAAATTGTGGAGAAGGAAACAAGAAAGAAACTCATTATGAAAGACATAACATTCTGCTAGGACTGGGCGTGTAGCTCAGTAGTAGAATGCTCGCTTTGCATGCACAGACCCTCAGTTCAATCTCAGCACTGCCAAAAAAAAAAATAAAACAAAAAATAAAAAAGCTACATCAAGCCGGGCGCGGTGGCTCACGCCTGTAATCCCAGCACTTTGGGAGGCTGAGGCAGGAGGATCGCGAGTTCAAAGCCAGCCTCAGCAATGGCGAGGCACTTAGCAACTCAGTGAGACCCTGTCTCTAAATAAAAATACAAAAAAGGCTGGGGATGTGGCCCAGTGGTCGAGTGCCCCTAAGTACCACAAAAAAAAAAAAAAAAAAAAAAAAAAAAAAAGCTACATCAAAAGCTACTGATCATTAAAAACATATTGTTTGGTAATCAGAGACTATTTTAAGCATTTTACATTCAAGTATGTTATATGTACATGGATAATTTCTTTTTGGTAACACTTCAGGAAGTTGACTGTAAGTTTGACATATGCATTACAATGTTTCCCATATAAAAATTAAGAAGTAGATCCTGTTCATGCATGACTGGTTTTCAGGAAAGAATTACTGCCTTTAAAAGGATGATACCTCTATTTGGATTTGAAGAACAAAAAAGTAAATAGGTATTTTAAATAGTTACACACTTGCACAACAATTGGGAAAATATTTCCTTTGAAATATTTTAAGTTGTTGACTTGATGTCGCGCCATCCCTGAATACTTGAGTGTGTGTTTTCTACAAAGAAGGTAAGTCTCCTACTTAATAATATGACCATTGAGATTAAGAAAATTGACACCACAACATTAAAACTGCCATCTACTACTCAGATGTCATGCAATTTTCACCATTCATCCCAGTAACAGGATTTTATAGCAAAGGATTTGTGTTAGGATTACAGGTAGCATTTCATTGTCAAGTCTCTTTTAGTCTGGAAATATGCTAATTCTTTGATTTTTATAGCCTTGACACCTTTGTGTGTGTGTGTGGTGCTGGGGATTGAACTCAGGACGTTGTGCACGCAAGACAAGAACTTTACCAACTGAGCTATATCCCCAGCATGACATTTTTGGAAAGTATTATTTTATGCAATGTCCCTCAGTTTGGATTTATATGATGTTTTCTTATTACATTTATGGTATGCCTCTTTAGTCCCCCCCCCCCTTTTTTTTTTTTTTTTTTGGTACCGGGGATTGAACTCAGGGGCACTCGACCACTGGGCCATATCCCCAGCCCTTTTTTGTATTTTATTAGAGACAGGGTCTCACTGAGTTGCTAAGAGCCTCACCATTGCTGAGGCTGGCTTTGAACTCATGATCCTCCTGCCTCAGCCTCCCAAGTGCTGGGATTACAGGCGTGCGCCACCGCACCCAGCTAGTCCCTTCCGTTATACACTGAGCAATTATATATACACCAAGAGTTAATAGACATGTAGGCCCAGATGTAGGAAATGATGTGAAACCCATAAACAACCTATAATGCACCTGTAGTCCCAGCTACTTGGAAGACTGAAGTGGGGGGTATCTGGAGACCAGAAATTCAACATTGTGAGACGACCTTCTCAAAAACAAAAACTTTTAATGCTGAATAATATTCCATTATGTATATATACCACATTTTCTTTATCCATTCATCTACTGAAGGGCACCTAGGTTGGCTCCACAGTTTAGCTATTGTGAATTGTGCTGCTATAAACATTGATGTGGCTGTGTCCCTGTAGTATGCTGTTTATGAAGAGAATAAAATCATGGCATTTGCAGGTAAATGGATGGAGCTGGAGAATATAATGCTAAGTGGAATTAGCCAATCCCAAAAAACAAATGCTGAATGATTTCTCTAATTTAAGAATGCTAATTCATAATATGCTGGGTGGGGGGGAGTGGCAGATGGGTGGATTAGATGAACTCTAGATAGGGGGAAAGAGGAGGGAGGGGAAGGGAAGGGACATATGGGTAGGAAAGACAGTGGAATGCGATGGTTATCAATACCCTAAATACATGTATGAAGACATGAATGATGTGACTCTAAATACAACAAGAGATATGAAAAATTGTGCTCTACATGTGTAATATGAATTATAATGCATTCTGTTGTCATATATAACAAAATTTTTAAAAATAAAAAAAAGTTAAAACTCAAAAAGAAAAATGACTTTGACCATAAATTTTGATTCAGAGAACTCCACAGAGAGAAAATAGACAAGAAGTTATTTGCCACAAATAACACTTATTACGGATTTGTGGAATCTTCCTTGTGAACGGAGTCGAGCAAAAGTTTCTCATCGTAAAAGATAAGGGGAACGGGAGCAAAAGCACCTCCCTTATAGGATAGATGTTACACAAATATGGCACTATAAGAGTTAATCCTGTCTGTGTATATGCTTACTGTATACTGTATATGTTCTGTTACTGTATATGTTCTGTTTTCTGCTCATGTATGTGGCTGCTAGGTGTCACTACATTAATTATTAAGAATGAGACTGGTTTGGGAAATTATTACCTTATGGAATCTGAATTAGAAGCATAAAAACATTTTCTAATGTTGTACTAATATAGCAAGTTTCTAGTTAGGAATCAGCTTTTGTAAATGCCCGCTGTTTGACCTCTTCTCATTATAATCAAGTGCACCAAGAAAAGGCTTTAAAGGTTTTTTTGATTGATAAGGATTCCTTTTACTTTGAAGTAGTTTAAGATATACATACAAGTTACTTAGGGTAGAAGTCCTTCAGAGCTAACATTTGGCTATGCCTCCCTTCCCTGCCCAGGTTTCTAAATAAGACTAATATAGAAAAACAATAGTGCTTTGAAATCCAGGCAGAAAAAATTAACTTCTTTCAGGCAGTTGAACAGGTGTGCGGAGGAATGGCTTCAGAGAATCCATGAGAAATTATTTGGACCCAGGCTAGTTACAGATAAAGGGTAACAGTAATGCAGGGCATTCAAATAATGAGTGCACAGGACCTTGAAACATGTTGAGTAAAAGATCAAAAAGTCTGGAATGTAGTCAACAGATGTTGCTGCTTCCCTGGGCCTTATGACTGTAATGTAAACACAAGAGTTAATGTATGCTGCCAAAAAAGATGCTATATTACATGCAAAAAAGAAAGTAAAGTGGAGAATTCAGCAGCCTGACTCCTGTGTCTGTGTGCTGATTTCTTCCGCCGCTCACTGACTCTTTTTCACCAGCACCATCGAGAAACCCTCACCCTCTTTGCTGAAGCCGGACTTCAGCACGGATTAACATATAGAACATACTTCTGGAAGTCAACAAAAGAATATTGAGCATCCTGTGATCTGAATAGGCAAATCACAGAAAAGAAAGTCCAAATGAGCAACAAACAATGAAACGTTCAAACTAGTAGAGGAAAAATATAAATGAAAATGAGATGCCACTTTTAATCATTGGAACAGCAAAACTTCAGAAGGGTAGATAATGAGAAAAAAGATAAGAATAGAGGAGTGGATTCTGACAATGGAATACATTAGAAGTTAGCAGCTAACAAATAGCATAATGATCACCATTTAATGAAGTCAGAAACAATGATGTGTAAATTTGAGAATCCAGTGTCTCACACATAATAGGCAAGCTCTCTGCCACTGAGCCACAACCCCATCCTATATTTAGAGCTTTAAGAGTAATTCTGGGGGCTGGGGTTGTGGCTCAATGGTATAGTGCTTGCCTGGCATGTGTGAGGCATTGGGTTCAATTCTCAGCACCACATGTAAATAAATAATTTTTTTAAAAAAAGGTTCATCAATAACTAAAATAAATAACATAATTTTTTTAAAAAGATAACTATATATTTTTACATAGATAATTGGATATATATCAAAAAGGTTAGAGGTTGCCAAGAGTGGTGGCTCATGCCTGTAATCTCAGTGGCTCAGCTGGGGAGGCTGAGGTAAGGAGGATCGAAATTTCAAAGCCAGCCTCAGCAACAGCAAGGTGCTAAGTAATTCAGTGAGACCTTGTCTCTAAATAAAATGCAAAATAGGGCTGGGGATGTGGCTCAGTATTCAAGTGACCCTGAGTTTAATCCCTGGTACCAAAAATCAAATAAACAAAAAGGTTAGAGGTGCTCTTCAAGGGAGAGAGATGAGATTGTACATGGGATGAAGGGTTGGGAAAACAAAGACTTTTGCAGACACAGTTCTTATTTGACAATATGCTATGAAATGAAGAAAAGGATTAATTGTACCTGTTTGAGATCCATAAGAAAGGAGTTAATTTCCATATCAAACCATAACAAGATAAATTATACCTATAAAAATTAGCATGTAACTGTGACAACTTAAAATGCAACTGTCTTTTTTAAAAATTTTTTAGTTGTAGTGCTGAGGATCAAACCCAGTGCCTCACATATGCAAGACAAGCACTCCACAACTGAGCCACACCCCAGCCCCCAAAACTGTTTTTAAAGTGTTTTATGAGATGACAACCTAATACAGTGCTAACCAAGGCTGTGAATGTCATAAATTGAATGGATAAAAAAATGTATCAAGATTTTTTTTAATTTACCCTTTTTGGGGTATTGAGGTAAAAATATAATTTCTTATAATATTCTGTCACTAATTCTCTGAATTCCAACTGGATGTCTTGCAACTCAATTCTGACACACCTAAAGTTAACAGAAACCCCACAAGTGAAGGGCAAATTCTTTCATAAGATATAAGATGATGCTGACTTCAGACTCCAACTGCATGTTTCAGGAGTTTCAAAACACTGCTGACTACAGATTTAGACGTTTTATTATATAGTAGTTATTAAATCACTGGTCACTTGGTTGAATTCAGTCTCCACTTACTACTCCCTTTCCTAGAAGTCAGCCAGTTCACAGTTGACTGAACTATCATAAGGTTGGTATTTCTGGTGACCAGCCCATCCGTGAGGGTATCTAGGGGCCCACTAGGAGTTACTGCATAACAAAGATACTTCTATCACCCAAGATATTCAAAGAGTTTTTGAAGCTCTGTGTCACCACAGAATTTCCTATATCAATTTCAATAAACAACATACTTACATTCCAATTATCAGAAGGTATTTGAACTAGGAGTTAAAATATTCCTTTAATCTTTTGAAAATTACAATTTTGTAGGAATCTTTTATAGACCAATATGAGCCGGGCACAGTGGCGCATGCCTGTAATCCCAGCACTTGGGAGGCTGAGGCAGGAGGATCGCGAGTTCAAAGCCAGCCTCAGCAATGGCGAGGCACTTAGCAACTCAGTGAGACCCTGTCTCTAATAAAATACAAAAAAGGGCTGGGGATGTGGCCCAGTGGTTGAGTGCCCCTGAATTCAATCCCTGGCACAAAAAAAAAAAAAAAAATCAATATGATGTACAATTTTGATATAGTATATAATTCTTACAAAATATGAATAATTCCTATTTTTTTTGTGGTACCGGGGATTGAACTCAGGGGTACTCGACCACTGGGCCACATCCCCAGCCCTTTTTTGTATTTTTTTATTTAGAGACAGGGTCTCACTGAGTTGCTAAGTGCCTCGCCATTGCTGAGGCTGGCTTTGAACTCGCGATCCTCCTGCCTCAGCCTCCCAAAGTGCTGGGATTACAGGCGTGCGCGCCACTGCGCCCGGCTAATTCCTATTTTAAATGATAAAATATATCAAGAAAAAAATCAATGTTTGCATATTTTAAAAGAAACCAGTCAATTATATAGGAATAAACTTTTTTTCAAATATTTATTTATTTGCTTTAGTTGTACACAATGCGTTTATTTGTACGTGGTGCTGAGGATTGAACCTGGGCTGCGCACATGCTAGGTGAGCGCTCTGCTGCTGAGCCACAACCCCAGCCCCGGTATTTATTTTTAATCAAGATGGTTTCACAACCCAAATAGCAAAACCTGATATTGCAATTGCCAAGTTCCTAAGCCAATCTATCATCTTTCCATTTACCCTGTTTCCATCAGATTACAGAGATCATACAATATAAAGTAGGGGAGTGGAAGGCAGACAAAAGTAGTGGTGGTCTTTCCTCCCTGGCACTGAGTGGCAGAAACAACTCAGATTTTTTCTTTTAAAAAATATTAACAGATATTAATTGTACAAATATTAATGAAGTTTAGTGTTATATCTTTTTACAATAAGTACAATGTGCACTGATCAATTTCAGCTTCCCTTTGCCTATCTCCCCACTCCACCTCACCCCATCACTTCCCAGCCCTTAGTAATCACTATTCTACTTTCAGGTTGACTTTTTTAAAAACTTCCACACATAAGAGAACATGTGAGATTTGTATTCCTATGTCTGGCTTATTTCACTTGACATAATGTCCTCTAGTTCCAACCATTTCGGATGAAAGGATTTCATTCTTTATGGCTGAATAATACTCTACTGTGTATGTACACCACATATTCTTTATCCATTCATTAGCTGATGGGCATCCAGATTGATTCCGTATTTTAAATACTGAGAATAGTGCTACAATAAACAAGGGTGTACAGGTCTTTTCTTGATATGTCAATTTCATTGCCTTTGGATGTATACCCAAAAGTGGACTAGCTGGATTGTATAGTAGACTCATTTTGAGTTTTTCTGAAGCACTTCCATACTGTTCTTTGTAATGATTGTGCTAATTTACATTCCTACAAACTATATAAATTCTTTATTTTCTACATTCTTGTCACAGTTTGTTTTGTTGGTTGTGCAGTACTAGGGGTCAAACACAGGGCCTTGCACATGCTAGGCAAGTGCTTTACCACTGAGCTTCATCCCCAGACCTTTCCATTTTTCACTTTGAGATAGGGTCTTGCTAAGTTTTCCAGGATGGCTTCAAACTTGTTATCCTCCTGCCTGAGCATCCCCAGTAGCAAGGATTACAGGTGTGTACCATCATGACTGGCACTTTTTGTTGTTTTGATAATAACCATTCTAACTAGAGTGAGATAAGATCTTGTAGTTTTGATTTCACTTCTCTTATGGCTAATGATTTTGAGCACTTTAAAAAACTATTTGTTGGGGGCTAGGGTTGCGGCTCGGTGTAGAGTGCTCGCCTAGCATGCATGAGGCACTGGGTTCGATCCTCAGCACCACATACAAATAAAATAAAGATATTGTGACCACCTAAATTTTTTTAAAAAACTATATGTTGAACATTTAAAATTTTTTGAAAAGTATCTATTTATATCATTTGCTCATTTTAAAATTAGATTACTTTTTCTGTTGTCTTTTTTTTTTTTTTAGTTCTTTATATATTCTGGACATTACTCCTTTGTCAGATACATGAACGTTTTTTAAAATTGTTTTTTTTTTTTTTTTTTTTTCCGGTGCTAAAGATTAAGCCCAGGGCTCCTACATGCTGGGCAAGTGCTCTATCATGGAACTACATCCCAAGCCCATGAACCTGTTTTTAAATGCATACACGTCTGTTTCCTCATCTACAAAATCCAGGGTAATAATATTTGCTCCATAGGATTATTGTATAATACTATTATACAATAATATTATAAATGAGAGGAAACATGTAAAACATATAGTATATAGGAAGCATTCAAAAAAGTATTCTTATTTGCTGGGTTTGGTGGTGGTCACCTGTATTCAAGGCAGGAGGATCCCTTAGGCCTGGAAGTACAAGGCCAATCTGGGCAAGATAGCCAGAATATGTGAAAGAGAGAGAAAGGGGAAAAGGAAAAAAGACAAAGAGGGAGGGATGGATGGAAGGATGGAAAGCAAAGAAAAAGTGTTTTTTTTTTTTTAATAGCACCATTTGTCTTAACTTTTCAGAAGTACTATTTTCCAGACTCATCTACTCACATACAACCCTAACTATAATCTCTCATCAATTCCAAACATTGGTTTCTGATTCAAGAATCTTCTTCCCTCACCACCATTTCTCCTATTACCAGGAGATACTCTCATTCTCACTTTCTTTCTGGGCCTTTCTGGCTTAGGCAAACTTCTACCACTTTTAAACTGTTTGGTCTAACCTGGTCTAACCTCCTCAGGAAGTGCAATAGCTATTGCAATTACACAGGTAGACTTTCATCTAGTATTCATCATAGGCACTAGAACAGAGACCCTGCGCCTAATAGAAGAAGAAGTAGGCCCAAATTTCCACCATGTCAGCTTAGGAACTGACTTCCTTAACAAGACTCCTGAAGTGCAAAAATTAAAATCAAGGATCAACAAAAGGAACGTAATCAAACTAAAAAGCTTTTTCACAGGAAAGGAAATAATAACGTGAAGAGAAAGCCCACAGAATGGGAGAAAATCTTTACCACATGCACCTGAGATAGAGCATTAATTTCCAGGATATATAAAGAACACAAAAAACTTAACACTATAAAAACAAATAACCCAATGAATAAATGGGCTAAGGAACTGAACAGAAGGAATACAATCAATCAACAAATATATGAAAAAATGTTCAACATCTCTAGCAATTAGAGAAATGCAAATAAAAACTACACTGAGATTGCTGCTGCCTCTGATTCTGCTGCTGCCAGCCTGAGATCACCTGGACGTCTTCTTTCTGGGTGCTGCTGCCACAGAAGAAACCACTGCCCCAGATGCAACTGAAGCTGACACTGCTACTGACCCCCAGAGATCACCTGGTAACGCTGCCCCCACATCTGCAGTTGCAGCTGCTGCTGTAGCTTCTACTACTGCTGACCCACGGCCTGCTGCCAACAACCACCCCCACTACCACTGCTACCACGGCCTAGAGGACTGCTTCGGGGGAGACTTCTGGTTTGGTTGCGTGTGGCTGCACCGATTTTGGCAGACCAGCCAGAGCCTGGGGCCTGGGAGCTAGCAGCTTTGCCACCATAAGAGTCTCTGTCTGGGGACTCCAGCTTGGACCTGCAAGTCCGGTGTGGGTGTGCTTACAGGTTTGGAGAAGCCTGGGGTCTTCCTGCTGAGAGTGCTGGTGACCCTTGTCTTGCTGCTACATCTCAGAGTTGCTCCTTTGCATGGGTATATCCCTCGTGGTCTCTCTGCAAGTAGGAGCAGCACTGAGATCTTGAGACTGCAGATCGGTGGGATAGAGACTGGTTTTGCAAGGGCTGATCTGGGTTTAGTGATCCTGAGAGATGTCAGAGACAGGGCTGAGAAACAGTTGAACACTGACAGAGACAGTTTGACTTTCCAGCAAGATTTATTTTATTTTATTTTTTGATTCACTAATCTCTCTACCATATTTGGAACAGGATGTTTTTTATGCATCAGTGTGTGGAGGACAATGATATATGAATGGTATTTTGCATTTTTTTATTATTTTATTTATATTTTTGTACTGGGGATTGAACTCAGGGGCACTAGACCACTGGGCCACATCCCCAGCCCTTTTTTTGTATTTTTTTAGAGACAGGGTCTCACTGAGTTGCTAAGTGCCTCTGCATTGCTGAGGCTGGCTTTGAACTAGAGATCCTCCTTTCTCAGCCTCCCAAGTGCTGGGATTACAGGCTTGCGCCACTGCACCTGGCTTGTGTTTTGCATTTTTCTTGTATTCTTACATCTTTAATTTTTTCTCTTTGTTTATATTCTTCCTCTCGCTTATCTATTTTCTTGGATTTTATTTCCAACTTTTCTCCAACCAACAGCCAATCTCTGTCAGCTCCTCTTCCACTCTTCCTGTGAATTTTTACTTCTAGCTTCTCTCTTCCTCCCTCGCAAATATGGTATACTACACTACCTCTGTTCTCTTATTCACCATTTGAAATTGTAAATTGTTTTAATAAATATTCTGTTTTTACTGTATATAGTTACTGAACTCATCATTTTGATTTAATGCAAGAAAACAGTAGACACCTTAGTGGGAGCTATTAGGTTTAAGGCTATATATTGTGTACACTGGGTGCTGTTGTTATTGGTCTCACCAGTAAAGGCAAAGGGCTGTAAACCTTCAGGTACACTATAGTTCTACAGGGTAGAATTTATCCTGCCTTAAATCCATAATTTTAAGTGGGAAAACACATTAACAACATGAAAAAACTAAGGGAATAAAGTGCCCCAAACAAACCAAGATGCTTCAACAACAGAAGCTTCTGATAACACAGTAGAAGAAATGTCCAAGAAGGAGTTCAGACTGTATATATTTAAACTGATATGTGAAGTAAAAGATAGTATAAGGAGTGAAATCAAAGAAAAAATACAGAAAGTGAAAGACCACTTCAATAAAGAGTTAGAGATCAAAAGAAAAAAAAAAAAAACAAGCAGAAATCCTTGAAATGAAGGGATCTGTAAACCAAATTATGAATTCAATAGAAAACAACACCAACAGACTAGACCACTTGGAAGACAGAACCTCAGACAATGAAGATAAAATATATAATCTTGAAAGTAGAGTTGAACATGCAGAGAAGATGGTAAGAAACCTTGAACAGAACATCCAAAAATTATGGGATAACATGAAAAGACCAAATTTAAGAGTTATTGGAATAGATGAAAGAGCAGAGATACAAACCAAAGGAATGCCCAATCTTTTCAATGATAGCAGAAAATTTCCCAAACCTAAAGAATGGAACAGAAAATCAAATACAAGAGGCTTACAGGACCCCAAATGTACAAAATTACAGCAGACCCATACCAAGACACATTATAATGAGAATGATGAAAACAGAGAATAAAGATAAAATCTTAAAGGCTGTGAGAGAAAAAAATCAAATTACATATAGGAGGAAACCAATTCAGATCTCAATTGATTTCTCAACCCAGACCCTCAAAGTCAGGAGGTCCTGGAATAATATATGTCAAGCTCTGAAAGAAAACAGATGCCAACCAAGAATTTTATATCCGGCAAAATTAAGTTTCAGATTTAAAGATGAAATTAAAACATTCCATGATAAAGAAAAATTAAAAAAATTTACAACTAAAAAGCCTACACTACAAAACATTCTCAATAGAATATTCCATGAGGATGAAGTGGAAAAAAAAAGTGAAAACTTGCAAAGGGAGGATCTACACTAAAGGGACATTCAACCAAATGAGAAACTAAGACAAATCAAAAACCAGAAATAAATCAAAATGACAGGGAATACAAATCATATCTCAATAATAACCTTGAATGTTAATGGCCTAATATCATCAATAAAAAGATATAGGCTGGCAGATTGAATTAAAAAGGAAGACCCAACAATATGCTGTCTTTAAGAGACACACCTCATGGGCAAAGACATCCACAGGCTATAGGTGAAAGGATGGGAAAAAAACTTAACACTCATATGGATTGCATAAACAAACAGGGGTTTCCATTCTCATTTCAGATAAAGTAGACTTTAAAGCAAAGTTAATCAGAAGAGACAAAGAAGGACATTTCATACTTCTCAAAGGAAGTATATATAATCTGGACATAACAATTTATAAATATTTATGCCCCAAACAATGCAACATCTATGTACATCAAACAAACCCTTCTCAATTTCAAGAATCAAATAGACCACAGTACAATAAGACTGGGTGACTTTAACACACCTCTCTCCCTACTGGAAAGATCTTCCAAACAAAAACTAAATAAGGAAACTATAGAACTAAATAATACAATCAATAATTTAGACTTAACAGACATATATAGAATATTTCATCCATCAACGAGCAAATATACTTTCTTCTTAGCAGCACATGGATCATTCTCTAAAATAGACCATATCTTATGCCACAAAGAAACTCTTAGTAAATACAAAAAAAAAAAAAAAAAAAAAAAAAAAACAGAGATAATAGCCTGCATTCTATCAGACCACAATGGAATGCAATTATAAATCAATGATAAAATAAAAATTAGAAGTTACTATAACAAATGGAGACTAAATAATACAAAATTGAATGATGGATGGATAGTAGAAGAAATCAAGGATGAAATAAAAAAAAATTTAGAGGTAAATGAGAGCACTGATGCAACATATCAAAACCTCTGGGACGCTATGAAGGCAGTACTACAAGGAAAGTTTATTGCATTGAGTGCATTTATTAAAAGAATAAAAAGTGAACAAATAAATGACCTAATACTACATCTTAAAGCCCTAGAAAATGAAGCTGGGCGCAGTGGCACACACCTGTAATCCCAGCACTTGGGAGGCTGAGGCAAGAGGATTCCGAATTCAAAGCCAGCCTCAGCAATGGCAAGGCACTTAGCAAGTCAGTGAGACCTGTCTCTAATAAAATACAAAAAGGGGCTGGGGATGTGGTCCAGTGGTCAAGTGCCCCTGAGTTCAATCCCTGGTATAAAAAAAAAAAAAAAAAGCCTACCAACAAATAAAAGCCCAGGACCAGATGGATTCTCAGCTGAGTTCTATAAGACTTTCAAAGAAGAATTAACACCAATACTTCTCAAAGTATTTCATGAAATAGAAAAGGAGGGAACCCTTCCAAACTCATTCTATGAAGCTAATATCACCCTGATACCAAAACCAGACAAAGACACATCAAGAAAACTTCAGACCAATATCCCTGATGAACATAGATGCAAAAATTCTCAATAAAATTCTGGCAATTGCATTAAAAAGATAGTGCACCATGATCAAGTGGGATTCATCCCAAAGATGCAGGGTTGGTTCAACATATGGGAATCAATAAACATAATTCATCATATTAATAGACTTAAAAACAAGAATCATATGATCATCTCAATAGATGCAGAAAAAGCATTTGACAAAATACAGCACACCTTCATGTTCAAAATACTAGAAAAACTAGGGATAGTAGGAACATACCTCGACATTGTAAAAGCTGTATATACTAAACCCAAGGCCAGCATCATTCTAAATGGAGAAAAATTGAAAGCTTTCCCACTAAAAACTGGAACAAGACAAGACACTTCTATTCAACATTGGCCTTGAAACTCTAGCCAGAGCAATTAGACAAAAGAGAGAAATTAAAGGATATAAATAGGTGAAGAAGAACTTAAACTATCACTATTTGGTGATGACATGATTATATATCTAGATCAAAAAAATCCACCAGAAAACTTACAGAACTAATAAATGAATTCAGCAAAGTAGCAGAATATAAAATCAACACCCATAAGTCAAACACATTCCTATACATCAGCAATGAATCCACTGAAAGAGAAATTAGGAAAACTGTTGTCGCCGGAAAAGGATTGCAGCCTGGAACGGCAGCGCCGCGGGAAGGAGTCCGGAGACAGGATGGAGACGAAAATATTCTTTAATCTTACAAGAAACTACAATATATCTACACAATAGCGATAACCCTGTCTTTTCTCCCTCTGGTCTCTTCCCATGCGCCCGAGCAGCAATGGCGCTCGCTCGATCTGCTGAGTCACCGTTCAAATCTCTCGAGAGCCTCGACCAAGTCCCGTGAGATCCCGTGAGACTACGGAAAGCGGAAATGCCCAAAAATGTCTATGGCCCAATAGTCAACCGCAATCTTAGCTATCTCCGCAAACAGGGCTCCTGCATTTCCCCCTTTTGTTTTAAAAGAGGGGATGCTCTAGGACGTCTATGTGCAACCAACATTCTTACCCGTCATCGGATTATCAAGGCTGTGCCCTTGACTCCTGTCTTAGGTTGATATGTCGGCCACATGAGACTATCCCGTGCGACTGTGCCTGTCTTAGGTTGTCCCCCTCTGGGGATCTTACCCGTCATTGGCTAACCAGCCATCCAATGGAGCCCTTTAGGATCGACTGTGTAAGTTGACTAACAGCCGTCCAATTGTGGGGAGATGCTGCGGCTTTAAGGCGACAAGCCTTTTGGTGACGAGCCAAATTGCATAGCATATCAAATTCTTTTTTTTTTTTTTTTTTTTTTGTGGTACCAGGGATTGAACTCAGGGGCACTCGACCACTGGGTCACATCCCCAGCCCTTTTTTTTTTTGTATTTTATTTAGAGACAGGGTCTCAATGAGTTGCTGAGTGCCTCGCCATTGCTGAGGCTGGCTTTGAACTCGCGATCCTCCTGCCTCAGCCTCCCAAAGTGCTGGGATTACAGGCGTGCACCACCGCGCCCGGCGCATATCAAATTCTTTAAACAAATCAGCTGCCTTAAGTTCTATCAAGTAACACACTGAGTTCTCTAAACAAATACCCCCAAGGTACTGTCCCATGAAGTCCCAAACAATGAAAGATCAAAATGTCCACTTGTTATAACACGTAGATCTAGGAGGCCCCATGCATGCAGAGCAGAGGCCACACCGCTGGTGAGGTTGTTTGACATTTGAGCAGCAGGGATGCTTGCAGCGACCGCGATCCCTGCATCTGTAGCAGCAGCCGTCTTTTTTATGTCTAGACAATGCCACCGGCAAATCTTCAGGGCCCGCTCCCTAGAGACTCAAGCATCAATTATTAAAGGAAAGGCAGTGCTATTCCAGCACTGAGTCAAGAGGCGAGTTGTCAAACTAAAAAATAGAATTATTAGATTAGAAAATTAAAGTTGATTTCTGCTCACACACATTGCAGCCTGAGCTCCCACAAACATAAGCTGGCAAAACATCATGTTTAGAACAAAACAAAGAAAGACTGAGGGTATTTACTGTATTAAAGATAGATTAAAGAAAAACTAAAAGCACTTTGGAGAAATAATTTGTTAGCTGGAAACTCTCGTGTTTCTGCATATACAGCAGTCCTTTACCTGTTGAAATAATTGAAATTAATCATTTATTAAACAAATGAAGTTAATAACAAATAAGCAACCTTATGTCAAAACACCAAAATATCAGGTTATACAGCCCTAGTCATATTTTTCGCTAAAGAGAAATCCCTGGGACACCTATAAAACAAAATTGAAGGTACCTTCACTTATTAAATTATTTACCCAATTTGAATACTCTTAAACTTAAATGAATTAGAGTTATTTGGATCCATATATATATATATATATATATATATATATATATATATATTCACAGGCGCTTTGTTATTTTTGATGTCACACTGGACAGACAGACGCACATACAAACATATATTTGTGACGTCACATTAACATGAAATTTAGACAAATACACAGACATAAACACATATATATAAAAAAAAAATACAATTGTGTGCACACTAAAGAGAGATCTCTTCGTCCCAGCTGGGAGGAATGACACTTAAGTTGTGATGTATTTTGAAGGACTCTTTTAAGGGAATCATTCCATATCTTCATCATGGTCCTCTTGATTTTGTACCTTTTTTATTAATCTTGATTCCTCAACAACTTCATCTTGATCCTTTTGATTTGGTACTTGCTTTATTAATCTAGATGGTATCCATATTGGAGAGGATTCATGCTTTGGAAAAACACAAACAGATTCTCTCCCCCAAATTAACACTGGATCTGGACCTTTCCATGTACCTGAAAGAACATCCTTCCAGTAAACCAAAGGTTTATGTTGTTGATGTGGGTTCCAATGTCTGTCTCCAGCAGAATAACCATCAGAGTCTAAAGTTAAAAAATTTAAGGTAAACAGGGCAACTGCCAATCTGTCCTTAGGATTTTTCCAGTTTCCTTCTTTCTGTTTTAACAACATAACTTTTAGTGTGCGGTTTGCTCTTTCAATAATGCCCTGACCCTGAGGATTGTATGGGATGCCTGTTTTATGGGATATGTTGAATTTTGCGCAAAACTCTTTGAAAGATGAGGACGTATATGCGGGGCCATTATCTGTTTTAAGCATTTTGGGGATGCCCAATGCAGCAAAAGCTTGTAAACAATGAGATGTGACATCTTTAACTTTTTCTCCAGAATGTAAGGAAGCAAAAATCATGCCTGAGCATGTATCTATGGTTACATGAATAAATCGCAATTTTCCAAAACTTGGCTCATGAGTAACATCCATCTGCCACAAATGATTGGGCATTAATCCTCTAGGGTTAACACCAAAATGAGGATTGGGCAAATGTGTCATACAAGATTTACAATCTTTTACAATTGTTCTGGCTTGCTCCTTTGTGATTTTAAACCTACGTTGCAAGGTGGTGCTGTTGACGTGAAACTGGGAATGAAATAAAGTAGCTTGTTGTAGCGCTGAAAGTATAAATATAGTTTTTGTAAGTTCATCAGCCTTTTGATTACTTTCATGGAGGGGGCCAGGCAAATTAGTATGTGCTCTAATATGGCCTATGAATAGAGGTTCTTTTCTTGCCCACAAAAGTTTTTGTATTTGATAAAACAATTTAAAGGCTGGAGTATGAGGTGCTATTGGTCCTGCTAACTCTAATTTTGGGACGGCTTGTACAATATAGTGGCTATCTGAAAAAATGTTTATGGGCTGGTCTCTAAAATGTTCCAGAGCTCTTACCACAGCTTCCAATTCCACAAGTTGAGCTGATTTGTGTGCAGTTATGTAAGTCATACTTTCCTTTGTAGTGACTACTGCAGCAGTACCATTTGAGGACCCATCTGTAAATACATTAAATGCCCTAGGAATAGGTTGATTTTTTATTACCTGTGGAAATATAATAGGATGATTAATACAAAAAGATAATATAGGAGACTTAGGAAGGTGATTATCAAAATTTGCAGAGGTAGAGCATCTAGCTATAGCCCAGTCATTATCGTTGAAGCATAAATATTCAATCTGTGATGATGAATAGGGAGTAATAATAGTAGCAGGGTGAATGCCAAATATTTTAGTAGAAGTTTTAAGTCCTTGAAGAATAAGTTTAGCCACCATGGAGGTATAAGACTCAATTATGCTTTTAGGAGAGACAGGCAAATGTATCCATAATAAAGGCCCTTGTTGCCAAAATACTCCTGTGGGTGTATATTGTGAAGAAATAATAATCAATATCAGCGGTTGAGTTAAATCAAATCTGTCACAATGAGCTCCTTCGATGGCTTTTTCTACTACCTTTAAAGCTTTCCTAGCATCAGGAGTCAATGTTCGCGGTGAGGATGGATCAGGGTCCCCTCGAAAGATATCAAATAAAGGTTTTAATTGGCCAGTAGTGAGGTTTAGTGTAGGGCGAAGCCAATTAATGTCTCCCAGTAGTTTTTGGAAATCATTGAGGGTGGTTAAATGTTCTTTATTTATTAAAATTTTTTGGGGTCTAACAAAAGTATCCATGATTTTAAATCCTAAATATAATATGGGAGATCTGGTTTGAACTTTTTCTTCTGCTATATATAATCCGTATTTTTTTAAATTTTCTACCACATCACTGAATATATTAAATAAGATTTTTTGATTAGGGTGGGCCAGTAAAATATCATCCATGTAATGTAGACACATGAGGTTTGGATATTTATTTTTAATGGATTGGATGGCCTTGTCCACATATATTTGGCATATGGTGGGGCTATTAGCCATTCCCTGTGGCAAAACCTTCCATTGATATCTCTGATCAGGGCCATTATTGTTAATAGAAGGAACTGAAAAGGCAAACCTGGGGGCATCCAGAGGATGTAGGGGAATAGAAAAGAAGCAATCCTTTATATCAAGACTAATAACATGGAAATTTTTTGGAATAGCTATAGGATTCGGAAGTCCAGGTTGAGTAGGGCCCATGACTTGCATGGTTTTATTAATTTGTCTAAGATCATGTAATAATCGCCATTTTCCTGATTTTTTTCTTGATCACAAATATGGGGGAATTCCAGGGAGAGGTGGAAGGTTCTATATGTCCTGCTTCTAATTGTTCCTGAACTAGTAGGTGGGCCGCTTGTAATTTCTCTTTAGATAGGGGCCACTGAGGGACCCACACTGGCTTATCAGAAAGCCATGGTATTTTCAAAATTATTTTCTCAGTGGCCCCGAAGAAAAATGTCTTTTTCCTATATGATAATGATTTCTTTTAGGGTTAAGCTTACCCTGTACTTTTTGATGATTTCTTATAGGGTTAAGATTACTCTGTAGATTTTTACATTTAACACCTGCAGGTTTGGTTGCAAGGTGTACTCCCATTTGTTGTAAAATATCTCTTCCCCATAAAGTAACCGGTAGATTAGGTAAAACATAAGGCTGAAACGTGCCTTTATGTCCTTCATCATCCTCCCATGTTAAAATTACCGCACTTTTTTCTGGGAGGTTATTATATCCCAAGCCTCTTAAACTGGTTGAAGCTTTTTGCAGAGGCCAGTGTTTGGGCCATTGACGTAAATTAATGATGGAAGAATCAGCTCCAGTATCTATAAGACCCTCCATTTCTATTCCTTGGATTCTTATTTTACACATAGGCCTCCTTGTACAGTCCCGAACCCAGCAAACCATGGGTTTCGAATCAGTGGAACAAAATCCTCTATTGTTCCTATTTAGAGGCATATTCATTTTAAATGACTTATGTAAATTTGGAAGGAGGAGCAACTGAGCAATTCTATCTCCCTGATTAATAGAACTTATACTTTGGGGTGAGCTAAGCATTATTTTTATTTCCCCTTTATAGTCTGAGTTTATTACGCCTGGGGTCACTTGCAAACCTAATAAGCTCTCAGGACTTCGCCCGATAATAAGTCCTACAGTCCCTGAGGGAAGAGGTCCCCTGACTCCTGTGGGAATCAGTTGAACCCCCATTTCAGGTGTTAACACTATTCGGGCGGTGGAACAGAGGTCTATTCCTGCATTTCCTCCTGTTCCTCTGGCGAGGGAGTGGATGGGTAATAGGGATTGTGTCGGGGAAGCATCTGAGTGGATGCTTGAGGATACTCCTCCTCCAATGCCTCGTACATTTGTGGGCCCCGGGGCATTGGGCCCCTTGCCCCGTTTTTTGAATTCCTGAATAAAGGATTTCCATGGATGTCAAATTTTGAATAGCATTTATTGGCCCAATGATTTCCTTTCTTACACCTGGGGCAGCAACCTGGAGCACAGTATGAATTTGGTCTTATTTCTCTTTTAGGATTTTGCCTAGAATAGCCTGATTGATTATGATAATTTTGCCTAGAATATCCTGATTGATTATAATGTCTATGTTGAGCTCTTATAAAATTTTGAGGGGCAGCATCTCTCACAGCTGCTGCAATCATATTCCCTGTGACAAAGGCATCATTTATATCTTTACATAATTGTATATATATGGAAAGATCCTTTTTATTTTTCCATGGCCTGATGGCTTCCTGGCAATACTTATTAGCATTTTCGTACGCTAATTGGACAACTAATGGCATAACTTGATCAATGTCTCCAAAAACTCTACCTGCAGTTCTCAAAAGTCGATCAGCAAATTCAGCATATGGTTCATTAGGTCCTTGAATTACTTTGGACAAGCTACCTTGTAGATCCCCAGGTCCTTGTACAGTTTTCCATGCCTTTAAGGCAGCTGCGTTTATCTGAGCATATACTCCTGGGGTATAATATTTTTGATCCTGTACGTCTGCAAATTGCCCTTCTCCTGTGAGCATTTCTATATTATGGTCTCCAAACCCCGCATCTGCATTTCTTTTAGCTGTTTCTATACAAAGTTCTTGAAATTGCGATCGCCAAACCAAGTATTGTCCCCCACTTAATGTTGCTTTACATAGACGTTTCCAGTCTGCGGGGGTTAAGCTAAAGGTGTTAAGGGACTCCAGTATACTCAACGTGAAAGGAGCTTGGGGTCCATAAGTCATTACTGCCTCTTTGAGATTTTTTATTGTTTTGAAATCTACTGGCTGGTGGTCCCTCCGTCCATTTTCATATTCAAATACTGGCAGTTCCCAACGTATCTGTGAGTTACCCTCGAGAGCACATAAGTGCTCAGAAAGACTTTTTATTTCTGTTTCTAGGGTATGCAAACGCCTAGTGATACCCTTCATATTTTCTGTAATCGATTTCACCCATGGGGGAGTAGAGGACACAAGTTCCTCCACTTGATGATCCCTTATCTTGGTCTTCCTTAATTTCCTTTTGTTCATTTTCTCAAAATCACCTTTAGTTAATTCCTCCTCACTACTACTACTCTCATTGGTCCTAATTGACTCAGTAACATCCTGAGTCCCAGGTTCAATTGAAACCATGTATCCTTGAAGTATCTCTAATAAATCTTGAATAGCTTTAGCAGCTCGAATCTTTGTCATTTTGGGGACGCTTCTAATACTCTCCTTACTGGTCTTAGTTGACTCAGCGGAATCTACGCTTTCATGATCGCCTTCACTGTTTTCTAAATCCTCCTCGCTAACGACAGACTCATCTATATCAAAGAATTCATCAAGAGCCTCGTACACTTGGGTCTTAGATATTTTCGAACCCATTTTAACCGCTCTGACTAGAGACTCCTGCGAGGTTTCTCAGTTCTTACCTGCCGTGCTGAATTCCCCGTACTGGCCACCAACTGTTGTCGCCGGAAAAGAAATGCAGCCTGGAACGGCAGCGCCGCGGGAAGGAGTCCGGAGACAGGATGGAGACGAAAATATTCTTTAATCTTACAAGAAACTACAATATATCTACACAATAGCGATAACCCTGTCTTTTCTCCCTCTGGTCTCTTCCCATGCGCCCGAGCAGCAATGGCGCTCGCTCGATCTGCTGAGTCACCGTTCAAATCTCTCGAGAGCCTCGACCAAGTCCCGCGAGATCCCGTGAGACTACGGAAAGCGGAAATGCCCAAAAATGTCTATGGCCCAATAGTCAACCGCAATCTTAGCTATCTCCGCAAACAGGGCTCCTGCAGAAAACTACTCCATTCACAATAGCCTCAAAAAAATAAAATACTTGGGAATCAATCTAACAAAAGTCTTCTACAATGAAAACTACAGAACATTAAAGAAAGAAATGGAAGAAAAAATCAGAAGATGGAAAGATCTCCCAGGCTCCTGGATAGGTAGAATTAATATTGTCAGAATGACCATACTACCAAAAGCATTATATAAATTTAATGCAATTCCTATTAAAATACCAAAGACATTCTTCATGTAAATAGAAAAGGCAATCGTGAAATTCATTTGGAAAAATTAAAGACCCAGAATAGCTAAAGCAATCCTTAGCAAGAAAAGTGAAGCAGGGGGCATCACAATACTGGACCTTAAACTATACTACAAGCCTATAGTAACAAAAATGACATGGTATTGGCACCAAAATAGACTTGTAGAGCAATGGTACAGAATAGAGGACAAACCCACATAAATACGGTTATCTCATACTAGACAAGGGTGCCAAAAACATTCACTGGAGAAAAGATAGCCTATTCAACAAATGGTTCTAGCAAAGCTGGAAATCCATATGTAGCAAAATGAAATTAAACCTCTATCTCTCACCCTCCACAAAAATCAACTCAAAGTGGATCAAAGACTTAGGCACTAGAACAGAGACCCTGCACCTAATAGAAGAAAAAATAGGCCCAAATCTGCACCATGTTGGCCTAGGATCTGATTTCCTTAACAAGACTCCTAAAGCACAAGAAGTAAAATCAAGAATCAATAAATGGGATGGATTAAAATTAAAAAGCTTCTTCTCAGCAAAGGAAACAATTAATAACATGAGGATAGAGCCTACAGATTGAGAGAAAATCTTTACCACATGCACCTCCAATAAAGCATTAATCTCTAGGATATATAAAAAACTCAAAACTTAACACCAAAAAAACTCAAATAACCCAATGAGCTAAGGAACTGAACAGACACTTCACAGAAGAAGAAATACAATTGATCAACAAATATATGAAAAAGTGTTCAACTTCTCTAGCAATTAGAGAAATGCAAATCAAAACTACTCTAAGATTTCATCTCATTCCTGTCAGAATGGCAATCACCAAGAATACAGGCAACAATAAATGTTAGCAAGGACATGGGGGAAAAGGTACACTTATACATTGCTGGTGGGACTGCAAATTGGTGCTACCACTATGGAAAGCAGTATGGAGATTCCTCAGAAAACTTGGAATGGAGCCACCATTGACCCAGCTATCCCACTCCTTGGTTTATATCCAAAGGACTTAAAATCAGTATACTATAGTGACTCAACCACATCAATGTTGATAGCAGCTCAATTCAGAATAGCTAGACTATGGAACCAAGCTACGTGTCCTTCAACAGATGAATGGATAAAGAAAATGTGGTAGCCGGGCGAGGTGGCACATGCCTGTAATCCCAGCACTTTGGGAGGCTGAGGCAGGAGGATCGCGAGTTCAAAGCCAGCCTCAGCAATGGCGAGGCACTTAGAAACTCAGTGAGACCCTGTCTCTAAATAAAATACAAAAAGGGGCTGGGGATGCGGCCCAGTGGACGAGTGCCCCTGAGTTCAATCCCCGGTACCACAAAAAAAGAAAATGTGGTATATATACTCAATGGAATATTACTCAGCTTTAAAGAAGGGTGAAATTATGGCATTTGCCAGTAAATGGTTGGAGTTGGAGAATATTATGCTAAGTAAAATAAGCTAATCCCACAAAACCAAAGGCCGAATGTTTTCTCTAATATGCAGATGCTAATTCACAATAAGGGTGTGGGGGGGGGCACAAGGGGAGAATAGCATTTCCTTAGATTAGGTAAAGGGAAGTGATGGGAGGGGACAGGAGGGAATGTGGGGATAGAAAAGATACTAGAATGAAACAGACATTATTACTGTATGTATATTTGTGACTACATGACCAATAAGATTCTGCAACATGTACACTCAGAAAAATGAAAAATTATAACCCATCTATCAGAGCGCATAAATGCATTCTACTGTCACATTAAAACAAATTTAAAAAATTTAAAAAAAAACTAAGCAGAGATTTCATCTCACTCCATGAGAATGGCAAACATCAAGAATACAAACAACAATAAATGTTGGTGAGGATGTGAGGAAAAAGGTACATTCACACATTGCTGGTGGGACTGCAGATTGGTGCAACCACTCTGGAAAGCAGTAAAAAAGAAAACTTGGAATTGGAACCACTGTTTGACCCAGTCATCCCTCAATTTATACCCAAAGGTCTTAAAATCAGCATACTACAGTGTTGCAGCCATATAATGTTTATAGCAGCACAATGCATGATAGTTAAGTTACAGAACAAACCTAGATGCCCTTCAACAGTTGAATGGATAAAGAAAATGTGGTATATATACACAATAGAATATTTCTCAGCCTTAAAAAAGAATGAAATTATGGCATTTGCAGGGATATGGATGGAACTGAAGAATACTATGCTAAGTGAAATAAGTCAATCCCGGGGCTGGGGTTGTGGCTCAGCGGCAGAGAGCTCACCTCGCACGTGCGCGGCCCGGGTTCAATCCTCAGCACCACGTAAACATAAATGCATTGCATTGTGTACAACTAAAGCAAATAAATATTTAAAAAAAAAAAAAAAGTCAATCCCAAAGAACCAAAGGTGGAATGTTTTCTCTGACATGCGGATGCTAATTCACAAAAGGGGGAGGCTAGGGAAAAACAGAGGTATTTTGAATTTGGAAGAGGGGAGTGAAGAAACGGAGGGGAATTGGGGATAGGAATGAATACCACATTATTACCCTATGTGCATATGTGATTACATAGCCTGTGTAACTACATTGTGTACAACCAGACGGATGAGAAGTTATACTCCACTTATGTATGATGTGTCAAAATGCATTATACTGCCATGTATAACTAATTAAAACATATATATAACTAATAACTAATTAAAACATATATAAATATATCTATAAAGTTTAAAAGGGGCTAAGGGTTTTGCTCAGTGGTATAGTGCTTGCCTAACATGCTGGAGGCCCTGATTTCGATTCTTGGCACTGCAAAATAAAATGTTTTTTCATTTTTCTGATGTTGAAAGGGAAGATTCAGGATTAAGAGTTCCGCAGCTATAAACAAGGCTAGAAAAAATTTGTTTATTGAATAAATATGGAATGCCTGTTACCGAAAAGTGAAATATTGACGGGGTGAATGCCCCAGCTTTCCAATTCCCGATCCAGAGCGCTGAAAGAGCACCCCAGGATGCCAAAATGAGGACAAAATTCACAGAGAATTGGATGGGAAGGAAGAACCTGGAGAGCTAGGCCTGGAGCCTGATGGGAAAACAGGTCTATAGAAGAGAAGGAAATAAGTGTGACCCTTGGCTCCCACCGGCCGTTTCTCCGCCGAGCCACGCGAGGGCGCTGCTCTGCTCCTCGCGGGCAGTGCCCTGGCGGCGCCGCCTGCTAGCCTTTTCCTGGCGGAAATGCCGGGGCGATGACGGAAACTCAGAGGGAGGGGAGAGAAAGAGCGACAGAGAAAGGGGAAGAGATCCTGGAGAGGAAGGCAGGAGGGAGGAGGCGGCGGGTAGCTATCGTCTGGCGGGAGCCGAGCCGGAGGCCCGCACCACGCTACCCGCCAACTTCCCGCGCCTTTCACCGACTCCCACTGCGCGTGGCCGGGCGGGGCGGGGCAGGGCGGGCGGGGGTCTCCTGGAGGCTGTGCGCCCGGATCCTCCCGCTGGGCTTGGGCGGGGCGCTGGGCTCGCGGACAGCCTCCTCCTCTCTCTCGTCTCCCGCTGGGCGCTCGCTACCGCGTCAGGGGAGGGGAGAGTCTCCGGCCCAGGCGGGGGCCAGGGCGGGTGGGGGCGGGGAGGGGGGAGGGAGGCGGCGGGGGAAGGGGAGCTGGCAGCCATGGACGACAAGGCGTTCACCAAGGAGCTGGACCAATGGGTTGAGCAGCTGAATGAGTGTAAACAGCTTAACGAGAACCAAGTGCGGACGCTGTGTGAAAAGGTAAGAGTGAAAAGAAAAGCTCGGGAACGCTGGGCCAAGTGAGGGGCGGGCGCGGCGGCCTCTTTCCTCCCGGGCCCTTTCGCCCGTGCGTGCCCTCGGGCTGCGTTTCTCCTGCCCCCGACTCCTGCCCGGTGGCCTGGCCTAGCCAGTCCACGACGTGGGCGCCAAGCTGCCCTCGCCGGTCGGTCCCCTTGGTCCCGGCCGGACGCGCAGGTGCCAGGCCTAAGGAGTTCGCTGTAGATGAACTGAAGAAACGTGTCTCCCGCAATCCTTGCCCGAAGTTCGGTTATGGTCCCCTACACTGTTCTTGGGAGTTCTTTGTCACTCCAGCTTCTCACATGTGGACGACCAGTAGCGGCGATTTAGGATGCCCGAAAATTATTCTAACGCAGTCTCTTTGAATATGCACCGAAAATTAATCTGAAAGTCGTTAGTATTAATGAATTTTATAATGTAAAATTGTGCTTAGGTAAATGGGTTCCTGCAGAAATCAGTGAGTCGGAGTGTGTCAAGCATTTGTATAGAAGTGGGCGTGATGGCAGGTGGATTTTTGAAGTCGCGGTTGATTTTGGTGCAAGTAGGCTGAATGGTCTTGGCTTTGAGTGGTTCTTGGGAGTAATGTTGATTTCAGAAACAAGACAGCAAGTATTAAATTTCAGAACAGTGTTTGCTTTGAATGATATGTGTTTTCAAGCAGGATAGCATTTTTCAGAAATTTTCATTTTTACTGTATATAAAGTTTTTTTTTTCTTTTCCAAAGAGTAAAAAAACACTGCAAGAGACTAATTATTTAGGTCGTTCTTGATTATGTGATCTTCGTTTTCTGAACTCTGTATCCAATGGTGTTTTGTGTGTGGGGGTGTGTGTGTGTGTGTGTTTGTGCGCTTAACCACTAAGCCACATCTCCACCTCTTTTGTTTTGAGACAGGGTCTCTCCAAGTTGCCTAGGTCCTGTATAAGTTCCTTTGAACTTGAGATCCTCTTACCTCAGTGTCCTGAGTTGCTGGGATTACAGACATGTGCACTACAGCTCCCAGCCTGTACCCAGTGTTTCCTTAACCACTGGAATTATTTCCATCTCTCCATCTTCAAGTCTGTAGTTTTTCTTATTCATCTTTTGTAATGTGGACTAAACAATTTTCTCAAGTTTTTGTGTTGAAAAGTTCCATTTGGAGTCCATGAGGAAGGTTATTTATTTCAATCCAGAATCTGTAAAATTAGTCTATGTTCGGAAGTCAGGATGCCCCAGAAATGCACTGGAGAAGGAAAGATTTCCTTGGTGTTATTTATTAATAGGGCACTCTTAGCTGGGCCCTGTGGTGCACGCCTGTAATCCCAGCACTTGGGAGGCTGAGGCAGGAGGATCGCGAGTTCAGAGCCAGCCTCAGCAATGGCGAGGCACTTAGCAACTCAGTGAGACGCTGTCTCTAATGAAATACAATAAAGGGCTGGGGATATGGCCCAGTGGTCAGTGCCCCTGAGTTCAATCCCCGGTACCAAAAAAAAAAGGGCACTCTTAAAATTAAGCAAAACTTACCTAGATATGGAAGAGTATTTAATTAATTAATAACTGGTGTTTCTGGGCTGGGGTTTTTGGCTCAGCAGTAGAGAGCTGACCTAGCACTTGCCTGGCCCTGGGTTCGATCCTCAGCACCATGTAAAAATAAATAAATGTAGGGCTGGGGTTGTGGCTAAGCGGCAGAGCGCTCGCCTCGCACGTGCGCGGCCTGGGTTCGATCCACAGCACCAGTAAACATAAATGCATTGCATTGTGTACAACTAAAGTAAATAAATAAATATTAAAAATAAATAAATGTAAAAAAAAAACTGTGTTTCTTTTTAAACAAATTAATGTTGAGCATGGCCTTTGTATATTACATAACCACTCAGTACAGGAAAAATTGTAAATACAACTATGGAGAAAATGATATTTCTCTCTGAAACAAACTTTACTTGCAGTTTCAACTGACTTGAATTTTTCTTGTGTAGTAACCTATAATCTCAGAAGTCTTAAATGTTAGTTTTTAAATGTGTCTCTCAAGCTCATATGTCACTGAAATATCCAGTTTTGAAATTAGCTAAGTCAGTTAATCTTGCCATAAGTGTCACATACGGAGTTGTGCTTTATTTTACAATCTTCTGCTAGATCTGTGGTATATCTTGTGGTTATGTGTATATTTATACATTTTTTTCTTGTATTCCAACCTTAGTCCCTAGTTGGATTTTGTAACAGCTATAGATTCCATCTGTCTGAATTCAAATCCTGCTCCACATCCTTCTAGCTGTCAGTGTGCTTGCACTTCTGGTTCCCTTTATGTGAGACAGGGGTAATAATTACTGATCTCCTGAGTTGACTTTATGTTACTACTGTCTTTGTAAAGTCCTGATAAGAAATACGCATTCCCTGTAATCCCAGCACTTTGGGAGGCTGAGGCAGGAGGATCGCGAGTTCAAAGCCAGCCATCAGCAATGGCAAGGCACTTAGCAACTCAGTGAGACCCTGTCTCTAAATAAAATACAAAAAAGGTCTGGGGATGTGACCCAGTGGTCGAGTGCCCCTGAGTTCAATCCCCAGTACCACAAAAAAAAAAAAAAAAAAAAAAAAAAAAAAAAGAAAAGAAAAAAAGAAATACGCATTCAGTGAATGTTAAATTAAGAAAGGATAAATTTTTAAATCCATTTTCTTTTGGAAAGAAATGTAAAATAAATGTGTTGATATGACTTCTGGTGAAGGTACCTCAAAGGAGGAGATCCTTACTGCCCTGCCCCGTATTCCACCCCACCACTGGGAATTGAATCCCCTAGCCCCTAAAAGGATTTTATGTATAGTGACTATATTGTATTTCCTCTTCATCACAAGTTACTGTAAAATTTTGTGAAAAGTAACTACTTCTAACTTGCTTGTTTTGTTTTGTTTATTAATTTATTTATTTCTTGGGGTTGGGGGCAGGTAACCAGGAATTGAACCCAAGGGCACTCTACCACTGAGCTACATCTCCAGGCATTTTCATTTTTTATTTTGAGACAGTGTCTCACTAGTTGCTGAGGACCTCACTAAGTAACTGAGGCTGTCCTTAAACTTGTGATCCTCCTGCCTCAGCCTCCCAAATCTCTGGGATTAAGGCATGCCTCACTATACCTGAATAAGTCTTCATACTATCCTTCAGTTCCAGAGCAAAAATGGCAGGCATACTGGAAGAATGTAGGGGAAAACAAAACAGTCAAACCTAATTCTGTGTCATCTCTTTTTAAATTCCTTTTTATTAAATTAAATTTTTAGTAGCATGATTTTTGGATTCTATTTGCAGTGCTACTCTATAGAAAGTTACGGAGAAGGCAGTGGTTTTTCCTTTTAAACTAAATTCCTCTTCTAATTTCAGCTGAAATCAAAACCAAAGTAATACTAGTACTAAAGTCCCTATTTTGAGATAGTGGCAAAAATAAAAAAACTCAGGCTACAGCTAGTGGGCGAATGACTACCAAAGAAAGAATGTGAATGGTATGATATGTCTGGCTTTGAGGTTAATTTCAGCCTAGTGAAAAAAAACTGTTGGTGTAAAATAGTAAGGCATATCTTCTGAGAAGACTCTTCTACAGTAACCTAAATTAGCAACCCAGCTTTTAAAGCTAATTGTGAACTTGAGTCCTCTCTCATGTTCTGAGAAACTGCTTCTGTGATTCATTTCTGCAACAGTGGTATGCACAGTACTTTTTTAAAACGCTGTGTCTAATAGCCAGTCTGGCACTGTTTGGGACATACTGTGACTAGAACTATATTTAACTCTTGTCTTGAGGAGAGAAAAAAAAAATTTAGGCTCTTTGGCCTGATAAATTTTATTGTATAACTGAAAAACATTGGTGATGATACTCTAGATAGAGAGGGAAATTTAGCCAGCTTATGTGCTGGCAGATGTTTATTCTGATGAATTTTCTTACTGAGGAAAATTTTGAGGCTTGGGGTAGAAGTATAGATATGTAAATATTGTATTGAACTAGTGGGTCCATTTCTGGGTCATGACTTCTGCTTTTAAATAAGCAGAAATATCTGTAGGATATTATTTAACTTTGGCAGTTTTTGTTTAGGGTACTGGAAATTGAACCCAGGGCCTTTCTCATGCTAGGCAGGCACTCTGCCACTAAGCTAAGTTCTGAGCCCCTTTTCTTTTTTAAGACAGTCTTACTAAGTTGCCCAGGCTGACCTTGAATTTGTTATTCTTTCCCTAGTTTCCAGAGAAGCTGGGATTACAGGTGTATACCACCATGCCTGGTACTTACTTCATCCTTTTTATGTTTTTTTTTTTTTTTTTTTTTTTTTTTTTTTTTTTGGTGGTAGTGCTTGGGATTTGAACCCAGGGCCTCACATATGCTAGGCAAATGATCTACAGCTGAGATCTACTTCATTATTAATGTGACATAGCATGCGTCAGTCCTGAATGTTCAGAATCATCTTGTGAAGATTAGATCCTAGTAAAATTGAACAATTTTTGTGAGTCAAAGAAAATCTACTCTCTGGGATATATTGCCAGCTTAAAAAGAAAAGCGGTCTTAACAGTAAAAGCCTTACTGATGCTTTCATTTTAAAAATTCCCTTGAACAAGGATTAGTGCCAGCCTTGGTGGTCCATTGATAAAGTCTGAAATGCAGTGATGTAGAAAATAGCTCTTTTCTTTGTGATGGTAACAAAGAATGACATGGTTATAGTGGAATATGAGGTTAAGACCCAATTCTACTGACTGAACAAATCATGGTTTTTCATGCTTATCTGCCAGCCTGTCTGAGCTGATAGGTAAAGAAATTAAGCCAAATGAGAAATAGCATGAACTATTACTAATGACTACATGCTAAATCGGGTAATTTATTAACATTAGATATGATATGTAAAATATATACCTAGGTAGATAAAATGAAGATGTTTACATTATAAAATTTTTTTTTTCATTGAGTAATTTTATTTGTGGCAGATGCCTTCTGATTTTAATGATATCCAAAAAATTTTCCTTCTCAGTCTTTTCTTCAGATAAACACTCTGAAGGACTTGATAAATGTAGTCCTCCTTTGGTGAAAGAAAAACAAAGTGCCAGAAATTGAAGAGACAATCAATGCCCAGTTAATTTTTGTAAATTCAAACTATTTTCTTTTTTTTTTTTAATATTTTTTTAGTTGTTGATAAACCTTTATTCTTTTTTTTTAAATTTATTTATTTACTTTAGTTGTACACAATGCAATTGCATTTATGTTTACGTGGTGCTGAGGATCGAACCCGGGCCACGCACGTGCAAGGCGAGCTCTCTGCCGCTGAGCCACAACCCCAGCCCCTATTTATTTATTCTTATGTGGTGCTGAGGATTGAACCCAAAGCCTCACATGCTAGGCAAGCACTCTACCACTGAGCCATAGCCACAGCCCTCGAATTATTTTCTGAATTTTGTTTTTTTCTAATAGAATGGTGCTAAAATCATAGATATGATCTAATGTATATAAGGAATTTGAGTCTGTTAGACTAAATAGGAATTTTTTAAAAAAATATTTATTTATTTACTTTAGTTGTACACAATGCAATGCATTTATGTTTACATGGTGCTGAGGATCGAACCCGGGCCGCGCACGTTTGAGGCGAGCCTCTGCCGCTGAGCCACAATCCCAGCCCCAGGAATTTTTAATTGTTTTGATTTCCTTGTTCTCCTTTAAGTAACTGTAATGAAATGCAAACCTCATTTAGGTTGTTAAAATAATTTGCATATAAACATTTTTTCTGTTTATTATTTATTACTTTTATTACTTTATTATTTATTACTAACCAAATGTTATCCAGTACTTCCTTTTCCATATGTTACTTTTCTTTTTTTTTTTAATATTTATTTATTTACTTTAGTTGTACACAATGCAATGCATTTATGTTTATGTGGTGCTGAGGATCGAACCCGGGCCGCACATGTGCAAGGCGGGCGCACTGCCGCTGAGCCACAACCCCAGCCCTCCATATGTTACTTTTCAAGTCTAAGTTTCTTTTATAATATTGACCCTGGGAAGACAACCCATACATTACAGATTGCTTTCTAGGGATTGGGAGAGCTCAAGCCTAGATTTAGTTTGCTGTTATGTCTTTTGTAACCTGGGTCAGTTTATCATCTGTAATAAACTGTCCTTTGGCTAAGATACTTTTGAGATAAAAAGAATTTAAAAAACAATCCTGAGAGCAACCTGAGATTAAGATTACTGATTTAACTATAAAGATACTAGGATCCTTTTTTTTTTTCTCTCTCTCTTTTTTTTTTTTTTTTTGTGGAGATAGGGGTCTGTTTCTGGGTTTAAGCAGTTCTCTTGCCTCAGATTCCCCAATAACTGAGACTGCAGGCATGTACCACTGTGCCCAACTAAGAGACACTTTGGTGGGGTAGTCAGAGAAAACCCTCTAAATTCTTCATTATGTAATTTGCTTTTATAGTCAAAAAGGATTTTGTAGGCGTTGGTATAGCTCAGTGCTGGAGCACCTGGGTTCAATCCCCTGCACCAAGGAAAAAAAAAGATTTTGCAGGAATTAGAGGGCACAGTCCCCAAAAACCCAAAAACTATTTTCATTTTTTCTACTAACTTTGAGAGTTTAGCCAACTGTGAGGTCAAAAGGAACATTCCTGAGACTGCCCTCACTTCTACACCAATTTCAAGTGGATTCCCCAGATCACTCTTAGATTCATAGGAAGGACTCAACTCTCTAAATGCTTTATACTCACATTTAAGGCTTATTTTTATAATTGGGAAAGAATACAAACTAGGATCAGCCAACGGAAAAGAGGCATGGAAGTCAAGGAGGGTCTGTTTGCTTTTGTCTTCCATTTCCTCTACATAATATCTAGGCATATATTATGCCAGGTTACCCAAAATCCTTAAATCAAAGTCCGCAGGCAGACATTCTTTATCAAACTGGACATTCTAGGGTCAAAGGCCAGATCTCTTGTTGGGTGAAGCTAATTCTTTACTACATAGATTTTTATTTTATAACAAATAGTGACAAGAACTTCCATATAATAAATAAGATACCAAAATACTTGAGGAAAACACAGATTTAGCAGAATCAGAGTGGGTACAACATGAATTTTTTTCTAATAGAGTTGGCATATTGTTTTGTTTCATTTTGCATTTTGTCTTTTCTTGATTCTACAAATTCTTTGATGATTAGGAAAGTCATTTTTAAATTTTAAATCTTTTGGGATGGGTTTGTAGCTCAGTGGTAGAGCCCTTGCCTAGCATGTATGAGGCACTGAGTTCAATTCTTAGCAGCATATATAAATAAATGAAATAAAGGTCCATTGAGAACTAAAAGAAATATTAGAAGTAAAGAAATATTCTTTACCAGTTTGGGGAGATTTTTGGTGATTTTTTATTACACAAGTTTTATCATTTTTATGTTGTCAATTTGTCCCTTCTTTCCCTTAAGTTTTAAAATGTGCACAAGAATCACGTGGAAAACAAATATAAATCTGAGGTTCCTTGACTCCATCTCAGAGACTGATTGACTGTGTCTTGGGGAGATTTTTAAAGAACATCACAGTTATTATGGTGTACAGATTCCAGATTGCAGTTTGAGATTGCTACTTTATGATATATGTTAAGATTATGACAAATAAACCCATATTTTATTTTTTTATTTTTAGGGTAAGTTTTGAAAATTAAGTAAAGCTGGGGATATATCTCAGTGGTAGAGTACTTGCTTTGCCTCCATCTCCAAAACTTAAAAAAAAATATATATATACTTCTTTGTAAATAAAAAATAAACTAATCAAAGACAGCTTGAATGTTGCTTGTTGGCACATGCCTTGAGAGGTTTTGGCAGGATAATCTTGACGACTTACCTGGGCAATTTAGCAAGACCTTGTCTCAAAAAAGACAGCTTGAACAATGCTTGCCTTTCCATCATATAATGTATGAGATAGAATATGGTTCTTTTCTATGTGGTAATAAACTGCCATACTCACTAAGTTTGGATCAGCTTTCAACATTTTCTCCTTTATGTTTTCATTGTCATGAAATCTTTCTGAGAATAACTTTAATGAGATTTTTGCCACTGTCATTTCTTCTGGAATATCTTCATCCTTTCATCACAGCCATTTTCCTCATTTGTATCAGTACATTTGCATTTTCATTTATTTATCTCACTGGGTTTATTTTTGTTGCTAAGTCCCGGGCTGTATATCTAGAGTCTCTAATGGCAGCACTGTCAACATTCCTGCAGTTAGATTATACTTTTGATTTGAATTTCCTTTCCATAAGCTACTACTTTTCATTTCTTGTTGCATTGTAATCATTGGCCATATCCATTTTTGTAAAATGTCACATGAGTTTATTACTGCAAAATAAGGAGGCAACACTGTTACACTTTTTGTTGTTGCTGTGTTAAGTCATTGATCATGATACACACCCATACTTTATTTAATGCTTTGTAGACTAGCGGCAAAATTTTTTTCTTTTGTGAAAGCTAAAGTACTGATAACTGAAATGTAAACCATGTTGTTGAGGACCTGTTGTAACTTCATTGGAATACAACAGTATTTCACATTTGATTCCCCCTGCCCTCAGGTTTTAAAAATTGAGATATAATTTAGATGCTAATAATTTAAATGCTATAAAAATCACCTTTTTAAAGTACACAGTTCAGTAGTTTCAAGATTCTTTAAAAAAAAAGATTCTTTCATATTCACAGCATGTATTTGTACTTCATTTCTTTTTATGACTGAGTAAAATCCATTGTATAAAGATAGCATGATGGTAGCTTTTACAGTTATTACCATCTGGAATTTGTTTTGAAAGTTATATTTTCAGATTGAAAAGCGATTTATTTATTGCTTTCTTTTATTTACAGTACTGGGGGTTAAACCCAGACTTCACATATGCTATGCACTACCACTGAGCTATATCTTTAGCCCTTTATTATATTGAGACAGTCTTGCTAAATTGCCCAAGTTGGCCTTAATCCTCCTGCCTCAGCCTTCAGAGTTGCTGGGATTATAATTATGCCCCACCACACCTAGCCATGATTTGTTTTTTTTAAATTGTCAAGCATGTCAGAAATGTGGGAAAGAGCCAGGCATGTGTCACATACCTGTAAACTCAGCAGACTCAGGAGGCTGAATGAGGCAGGAGGATTACAAGTTCCAGGCCAGCTTTGGCAACTTAATGAGGCCTTGTCTCAAAATGAAAAGGATTAAGGATGTAGCTCAGTAACAGAGCGTACTTGGATTCAATTCACAGTACTACAACAGCAGCAAAATAGAAAAATGTGGGAAAGCAAATACTTTACACTGTTGGCACCCATCTTCTTCTGCTTTCCTACCTAAACATTTTTGTATCTAAGCTTCCAAGCTTACTGTGGGATGGAGGTATGCTTGTGGTGTATTGTTTTAAGAACTTGGAGTCATAGGTATCACATCCTAAAACTTTTTTTACTTTTATCTTGGTTTATATACCTATATGTACCTTAGTTTTTTCAAATTTTGAAATTATATGATTTTTATGTATTTCCAAACCTTGATATCATTTAGCATACAGATTCTTAATGTTGTTAAACTGCAAAGAAAGCTTCATTTCCTTGTATTAAAAAGAAAAAAAAAAAAGGGTCAGTTCCTATGTGTAGAAGAGCTTGTAACTAGGGAGGCAAGCACCTTGCTCATATTAACTTAGTCCTGGAGGGCTTTTAACTTAATTCAATATCATCTTTTCCAGAGATCAGTGTGTTCTATGGCTTGATTTCAAGGAATTTGCCTGGAGAGTAAGAAATATCCTAAAATGCATTATAGCAGTCCATTTGTGTATAAATAGAAGGGAAAAAAATAATTTCTGTACTGTCAAAAACAAATATGGTCCCAGTGGCTGGGGAGGCTGAGACAGGAGATTCATGAGTTCAAAGCTAGCTGGAGCAAAAGTGAGGCACTAAGCAACTCTGTGAGACCTGCCTATAAATAAAATACAAAATAGGGCTGGGGATGTGACTTGGTGGTCAGATGCCCCAGAGTTCCATCCCCAGTTCCCTCCCACTCCCACCAAAAAATACAGTGTTACTTGTTGGAAGATGGGGGGGAAAAGTGTATTTAAATATTTTGCATTCCTAAAATATGAATAGAAGGGAATATAAAGTATTTCATTTTTCTTTTTATATGCAAATGTCATTCCCAAAGCTTCATTTCTCATTTCACTTTGTAAGACATACTGAATTTTGTAGCAGCAAGAAAGAATATTTTGCTGACTGCATGGTGGCACATGCCTGTAATCCCAACTACTTGGGAGGCAGAAACAAGAGAGTGCTAAGTTCAAGGCCAGCCTGAGTAACTTAGACCTTGTCTCAAAAAAGGCTGGGGTTGTAACTCAGTGTTAGAGTACCCCTGGGTTCATTTCCTAGCATGGCAAAAAGAAAGAAAATGACTGTGTGTGGGTGGGTATGGTGTATGTTGGGGAACAAACCCAGGGCCTCACATATGCTAAACATGCACTATACTGGGCTATACCTTCAGCCCCAAGATTATTTCTTAAATTTGTGAAAAGGGAAATAAGTTTGAATGGATAGGCATACAGGAATATAGTATATGCAGCAATGATAGCTTTCTTTCTATCTAGGTATATCTCTGCTAAATGTCATGTAGCATCACTACAGTCCACTTTGCAGATTTTAATTTGGTCTTATCTGTGTCTCAGAGATAAGCTAAGTCACATTAAAAAGCACTCATTGAGAATTACATACAGAATCATAAATTGTGCAGAAATGAATTAACAGTTTTGAGATTTCTATCTATAGAAAGGTCTTGTTGCAAGGTTCCTCTTAGCCAGTTCCTAGAAAGTTGGATTTTGATGGTCATTTCTACCATTCCCTGTTAGAAATGTTTGTATGGGGATCTGGAATCTTGGTACTGTCGAGGCAGAGGGCACTGATGAGATACCCCTTAATTACAAATCATAGACACTGGGTCTCTATAGTGCTTTCCTGTTTCACTCCAGTCACAGCAAGGGTATTAAGTACATTCTTTATGACTACAATGGGATTCTTCAAAGCTTGCACTGGTTGGTTCCCTTAGGACTTTGCTCATGTACCTTTTCCCTTTGCCTGTTTTGTTTTGTGTCCTTTCACTGTAATAAATTATACCCATGAATACAACTATATGTTTTATGAGTCTTCTGGTGAATCAGTGGTGAACCTGGGGAACGTCTTGGAAATCCCAAACATACAAGGCTTTTACATTGAGAACTAAAAAATAGGACATGAACTATAGTTACTTCTGCCAATCCAACACATTCTTTCCCTGAAGGCAAACTAAATTCATCTTGCTATAGCAAATCTAAATAAAGGGTGTTGGTTATGATCAAGTGTTTAAAAAACATT
This sequence comes from Tamias sibiricus, assembly GCA_025594165.1. Classification (NCBI taxonomy): domain Eukaryota; kingdom Metazoa; phylum Chordata; class Mammalia; order Rodentia; family Sciuridae; genus Tamias; species Tamias sibiricus. Next base: position 71,798,610 of record CM046661.1, read on the forward strand.
AGGTTAACTGTACAGTGAATATAAAATATTCTGGAGAGGTGAGGACTGGCTCACATTGGCTCAGCAGAGTACTTTCTTCATATTATATAGATAAAAAGCTAAACAAGTATTATTATAAAGCTCAATCACCTGTATTTTTCTATATCGTATATCTTGGCCCATCTCATAGAACCTGTGTACAGTTAATTTAACTATATACCCTTAAAAGAACAATTGAATAATAATACTTTCTTGCTTTTAATTTCTGTATTTGAAAGTAAGGCAGTAAATGGTTGTATATGAAGGAGAGTTCCATTTTAGAGTTGAAATTCTCTGTGGAGCATTGCTTTGATTTTTTTTTTTCTTTTCTTTTCTTTTTTTTTTTTTTTAATAGTTGCAATTGGATACAGTACCTTTATTTTGTTTATTTATTTATTACGTGGTGCTGAGGATCGAACCTAGGGCCACGCACCTGCGAGGCAAGCGCTCTACTGCTGAGTCACAATCCCAGCCCTTGGTTTGTTTTGATAGTAATAGCAGACATCAACTCCAATTGAACTTTCTAATCTATGCTGTTCAATTTGACTATTTTGTTTGCTTTTCTTTTTTGCAGTACTGGGAATTGAACCCAGGACTTCCCACACTGAGCTATAGTCCCAGCCTTTTTTATTTTTTTATTTGGAGGAAGGATCTCTTGAATTTTCTTGCTTCAGCCTCCCTAGTTTATGGGATAACCAGTTTGATTTTTTTTTTTTTTTTTTTAACAATACTGGAAGCTGTCTTATGGAATAACTTGATTTCTAGTAAAAAAAAAATATTATTTCAGTTGTGATAATGAGCATTTCTGAACCATCTTGTCAAGACTGTAGGAAAAGTGTGATAATTTCTAAAATTCCCTCAGTTGTAATTAAAATTGCACATGGTAGCAAAAGTACCCTCATTCTCATCCCATCTTACTAATTGGGAAAAGGGAGAATGTGTTGTGGCTGGCCAGTGAGCTATATCAGGAGTGCCTGAATGAGACCTGTTAAAAGCAAGGGACAGACTAGGCTAGCATGAACTCTTCAGCTTTGTCTATTTTGGCCTTTGTCCCTGCTGTACCTCTGATACCAGATACAGTGCCTAGAGGTGTACCTTTTTTTTTGTATAAAATGGCAATTCTATTTTTTTACAAATGGCAGAAAAAATAGGTGGAGAATCTGCTGTTCTGATGGCCCTTGAAAAGCTGAACAGTTCTGGGATTTTGTTAAGTGAGAAAAATAAATACTCAGTTTAAAGACTTCTCTTGCAAAAAAAAAAAAAAAAAAAGATAAAGTTGAGTAATGTGATAATGAAATAATGTGATTTTTCTTTCTTTCTTTCTTTCTTTTTTTTTTTTTTTTTTTTTTTTTTTTGGTACCGGGGATTGAACTCAGGGGCACTCGACCACTGGGCCACATCCCCAGCCCTTTTTTGTATTTTATTAGAGACAGGGTCTCACTGAGTTGCTAAGTGCCTTGCCATTGCTGAGGCTGGCTTTGAACTGGAGATCCTCCTGCCTCAGCCTCCCAAGTGCTGGGATTACAGGCGTGCGCCACCACGCCCGGCTGAAATAATGTGATTTTTCTGCACAGTTAAGAATCGGCTCTCAGAGAATTTCATTTTGGTAAAGAATAGCTGTTTTTAGACTATACACAGAGAAGGGAGTACTTCATATTTTAGAGATGTAGGCTTATGGATAAAGAAACAGAAGGGTTTAAAGACCTTAAGTGTACACAATTAGATTAGGACTGAGGAGAACCCATGTTTTCTGGAAGATTTGTACATGTAATTTCATTCTAACTGATTATAGGCTAGTAAAAGAAAAGTATGGGCTCCATTATTCATACCTCTTGGGAAGTCTATCAGGCTAATTTAAGCAGAAAGGGCATTTATTGGAAGAGTATTTGGTAACCTGGAATCAAAAGAAAGGCTGGGGGACTGGGGTGGTGGCTCAGTGGTAGAGTGCTTGTCTAGCCAGTGTGAAGCAGTGGGTTTGATCCTCAGCGCCACATAAAAATAAATAAAGGAGGGGTTGGGGTTGTGGCTCAGCAGTAGAGCGCTCGCCTCGCACGTGCGCGGCCCGGGTTCGAACCTCAGCACCACGTAAAAACGCATTGTGTACAACTAAAAGCAATTAAATAAATATTTAAAAATAAATAAAAAATAAATAAATAAAGGAATTGTGTCCATCTACAACTAAAAATAAAAATTAAAAAATAAAAACTGGAGACCCAATTTTGGGAATTTTGCAGAAACAAGGGAGATTAAAATCAAAATCATACTTTAGAGATATTTTAGAATACAATTTTTGGAAACATTTTAAAATAGTCCTCTGAAATAGAACTTGGATTTCACTGCTTCTTAGAGTCACTTCAGATTAAAAAGCATGGGCTAAGTGCATCCAATTTGTTTAAATAAATCTGAGGATAGAGTAACTTTGTGATTCTTACAGTATATATACTAAGGGTTTTTTAAAATTTTTTTGTTCTAATTAGTTATACATGACAGTAGAATGCATTTTGACACATCATACAGAAATGGAATTAACTTCTCATTCTTCTGATTGTACACAATGTAGAGTTACATGGGTCATATAATCATATATGCACATAGGGTGATAATGTCCAATTTATTCTACTATCATTCCAATCCCCAAACCCCCTCCCCTCTCTTGATTCCCCTCTAATCCAAAGTACATCTATCCGCCTCTACCCCCCTTATTGTGAATTAGCATCTTTGTATCAGAGAAAACATTCGGTTGGTTTTGGTTTTTTAAACAAAAACCTTTCTACTATGCCCTGCTATCTTGAATTTGTGATCCTCCTGCTTCAGTCTCCTGAGTAGTTGGGATTATAGACCCAGCATGAATACAAGTCTTACTGTGAATTTGTTTCTCAAATCACAATATTATAAATCAGTACTTTGAATTTGTGCAATAGGATATTACTAATAGCTACTAGCAAACGAAATGAATAGGAATACACATCTTTTTTTTTTTAATATTTATTTGTTTTAGCTGTACACAATGCCTTTATTTTTACGTGGTGCTGAGGATTGAACCCGGGCCGCGCACATGCTAGGCAAGCACTCTACCACTGAGCCACAACCCCAGCCCCAGGAATACACTTTTTTTTTTTTTTTTTTTTTTGTACCAGGGATTGAACTTGGGGGCACTTGACCACTGGGCCACATCCCCAGCCCTTTTTTGTATTTTATTAGAGACAGGGTCTCACTGAGTTACTAAGTGCCTTGCCATTGCTGAGGCTGGCTTTGAACTTGCAATCCTCCTGCCTCAGCCTCCCAAGTGCTGGGATTACAGGTGTGTGCCACCACGCCCAGCTAGGAATACACATCTTTATAGAAATACAAACCATATGGCCTGTTTTCTTTCATGTTGTCGTGCAGACCAACAGATGAATTAATCTAGTGATTTATTAAATGTATTTATGATTACAAAGAGTTTTTGCTTGTGTGAATTTGTATTATTGATATTTACTACATTAGCAACTAAAACTGAAATTAAAAAAAAAAAAAAATTCTTAAACTAGGTGTAGTGGCACATGCCTGTAATTCCAGCCACTCAGGAAGCTGAGGCAAAAGAGGATCCCAGGTTCAAGACCAGCCTCAGCAATTTAGTGAGACCCTGTCTCAAAATAGAAAGTAAAAAGGGTTGGGGATTGGAGCTCAGTGGTAAAGTGCCCTTGAGTGCAATCCCCAGTACTAGGGAGGGAGGAGGAAAAAAATAAACTTTTAAAATAGTAGTAAATGCATTAAGTTTTGAAAACTTTTACATTAATGTGTGCCTGTATACTGTGAATAAATGCAATTTTGTCAATAAAGCTTCATAGTCAAATTATTAAGTTTTGGAAATATTAAAAGCAAAGCCACCAATATTATAGAAAATATCTTTCACTGGACTTGAAAAATCAACTTTCAGTGCTAAAGTACAGGAAAATGCAAGTTTAAATTACAAGTGGGTATAAATAGTTACATACTTTTTTCCATTTAACAATTTAGATAAAGCTAATCCAAAGCCTTATATTCTCAAAAGCTCTTATATAATTAGTTATTGGCATTTCTCAAAAATTTGGCCTTTTGGGGCTGGGGTGGTGGCTCAGAGGTAGAGTGCTAGCCTAGCATGTGTAAGGCACTGGATTTGATCCTCAGCACCACATAAAAATAAAAAAATAAAGGTATTGTGTCCACCTACAACTAAAAAAATATTTTTTTTAAATATGGCCTTTTAATTTTTAGTTGTAGTTGGACACAGTACTTTATTTTACTTGTTTATTTGTTTTTACGTGATGCTGAGGATCGAACCCAGGGCCGTGCACATGCTAGGTGAGTGCTTTGCCGCTGAGCCACAACCCCAGCCCAGCCTTTTAATTTTGATTGAATCAGTGATTTTTGAGGTATATTAGAATTTTTGCTATAAATATCTTTATAAAGCAAATGTCTTTCAATGTTTCAATGCTTCTGATGTCCTATACATATTTTTGAAGGCTTTTTTCTATTTTGTGTACCGAAAAATAAAAAAAGTTATTTATTTATTTATTTATTTATTTTTTGAGAATATCAAAGTCAGGTTGTTTGAGACTAGAGCGCTTGCTTATCTTTATATCTCTGGTGCCTGGCCTATAGCCAACACTTGACAAATATTTATTACGTGAATACATAAACCTTATTCTTCAGGAGTGTTTTGATGTGTCAGATGATTGCTGTGTATGGTGTACATCAAAGCAAATGCTTTATACCATGGTGATGATGATGATGATAACTATTGTCCTGTTTGGGTACTACTACTTCTGTTTTTGGTAATGTTTCCTTCAGTAGATTTTAAAGTAGAATTAGCTTGTTAAATTCTGAATATCATATAACCAGAAGATTCTGTTTTAACTGTTCCTGCAAAATGTTGGGTTATTCCTATTTGACTTGAAAAATGAATTATCTGATACTTGATAAGTAAATAACAATTATTTTACTAATTTCTAATCTTACTGTCATATCACATTTTTTCTGGTGAACAGTTCCATTGCAGGAGGTTATATTGCTCTTTAAAAAAAAAATATTTATTTATTTGCTTTAGTTGTACACAAAGTGTTTATTTTTTTTTTATGTGGTGATGAGGATCAAACCAGGCTGCGCAGGTGCTAGGTGAACACTCTACCGCTGAGCCACAATACCAGCCCAATTACTCTTGAAAGATCTCTGCTTATTGTTTTTCTGTCTTCCAGTTATTATACCATACTAAGATCTGTTTGACTATGGGATTTGGCTTCTGTATCTTGGTTCTTATGTTAAGAATATTTTCTTTACCTCCTGGTGCACTGATGCTCTGGCTTAACTTGGGGCTGATTTCGGTGTACTGTGCTCTGTAATCAGGAAGGGAGGGGGCAAAAGGGTGAAGAAAAAAAAAAAGATGGTAGAATGAGATGGATATCATTACCCTAAGTGCATGTATGAAGTCACAAATGGTGTGAATATACTTTGTATACAACCAGAGATATGTAAAAATGTGCTCTATAAGTATAATATGAAATGTAATACATTCTGCTGTCATTTCTAACAACATAGAATTAAAAAATAAATAAATTAAAAAAAAAAACAGCAATCTGGAGAAACTAGCATGATACATGAGCTTCTTAGTGTGGAACTCTTAGATGGTTTTCTTCCCCCCGCCCCTTTTCTATTTGGTTCTGGGGATTAAACACAGAGGCACTTCACCAATGAGTCCCATTTCCTAGCCCTTTTTATTTTATTTTTTAATTTTGGGACAGGATCTTACTACATTACTTGTTTAGGGCCTCGCTAATGGTTTTCCCAAAAGAGGTGATCAGATATTTTTTGACTTGCCTTTCTTGGTTATATATTAAATAACCTTTATATCAAATATACGTCAATAATATTTGTATTGGTTACTTAGCATTCCCTTGTCTGAACATACCATGTTTATCTTCTTAACTATTCAATGGACATTGTAGTTTTCAATTATTATCTCTTACATGCAAACATCCTTGTTCTGGTACCCATACATATTTATACATACTTATCCATACAGATTTATTCATAGCATAAATGTCTAGAAATGGAGTTGCTTGCTCCAGTAGTGTAACCATGTATCATTTAAGAGTTAGGTTTGAGCCCAATGCCATGTAAAACCCAGTGATCAAGAGGCTAAGGCAGGTGGATCACAAGTTTGAGGACAGTCTCGGCAAATTTTGTGAGACCCTGTCTCAAATTTTAGAAGACTGGGGATGTTAGCTCAGCAGTAGAATGCCCCAGCACCCCCCGCCATATGCCTCTTCCCCAAAAAAAGAGTTTGGACTTTGTAACAGAAAATGCAGAGTTATAGTACCATATCCAGCTTTACAAAGTTCAGGAATTCTTTCTGTATTTGGTTTTATTTGTTTTTTTGTGTGTATCTGCTGTAATAAATTACCATAAACTAGGTGACTTAACAAAGCAGAATATAGTCTCTTGCAGTTCTGAAGGCTAGAAGGTCAAAATCAAGGTGGTGTCAGGATTATACTCCCTTTGCAAAGTCTAGAAGAGACTCTGTTCTTTGCCTCTTAACAGCTTCTGGTGGCTGCTGATATCACTTCAGACTACATCTATTTTCACATCGCCATCTCTGGAAAGGCCTGTCCCCAAACTACCTTGGCCTCTCTTATAAGGATACACATAAGCTGGACTTGATGGCATGCACCTATAGTCCCAGCTACATGGGAGGCTGAAGGAGGAGGATTACTTTAGTACAGGAGTTTGAGGCCAGCCTGAGTAACATGGAGATCCTGTTTCAAAAAAGAAACAAAAAGGATATATATATGATTTAATTTAGGACCCACCAAGATAACACAGGATAGACTCCTGTCAAAATCCTTAATTTCATCTTTTGTCATAGGAAATAGTCTTCATAAATTCCAGGGATTGGGAAAATACATCTTTGGGGAGAATACTTTTGGTCTTCTGCATCTTCCCATACTCTGCCATTGCTAGGGAGCTGCCCCTGTCTTTATGGCTGATGAAGTTCCAGTTATCACATGTACGTTTCAGGAAATAGGCTAGAGAGTGGTGAGAAGGGTATGATATAAGGTGGAGCCTTTGGAGGGTGATTAAGTCATGAGGGTGCTGCCTTTGTGAATGGAATTGGTGTTTTTATAATAGACGCAAGAAACATGATTGATTTCTCTCCTTACCACATAAGAATACATACTCCACTGCAAACCAGGAATAGGCCCTCAACAGGAACCAAGTTGGGTGGTACCTTGATCTTTCACTTGTTAGCCTTCAGAACCATGAGGAATACATTTTTGTTACTTAAGCTACCCAGTATGATTATGTATAGCATCCTAAACTGGCTAAAAAGTGGGGAAAGGTCATCTTTGTTAGCTACTATAAGTTGCTTTCCAAAGAAAATGTATGCACATACATTTCCACTAGTAGGGTGTGAAAGTAGATTTGCTAATGATGGGTAATTTTCATTTTTGCTAACGTTTCAGGTGGAAGAGAAGCATATTTTTTAGTCATTGTTCCCCTTTATTTGCCACAGAATGGATCATATTACTTTGTGATCTAACCAACATCAAGTATAATGGATAGTTACCCAATTCCCTTACTGATACTGATAATGATGTGAACATCAAATGTACACATCCACTAGGAGGCAAAGGGACAGGAAGGTATAAATAGCCAAACAAAACAGGAAAAAATAAGTAGCCAAACAAAAAGAAAGCACAGCTCATGTCCTCATTATACATTGCCCTCCAAGAGATTTTTGGTGAAACAGCAAAAGCCAAAGGGTTGGGCTGGGATTGTGGCTCAGCGGCAGAGCACTCGCCTCTTATGTGCACGGCCCGGGTTTGATCCTCCGCACCACGTAAACATAAATGCATTGCAGTGTGTACAACTAAAGTAAATAAATAAATATTAAAAAAATAAAAGCCAAAGGGTTTTTACTAATTTCTTCAAATCCATGGGGAGAGACAGTTAACTGGGATCTCTAACTCATTCCTTGTGTCTGAGAAATAGTGGAAGTAGCTGATGGGGAGAAATGGGGAGTGAATGAAGGGCCCTTCAGTGACAGAACTGAATGCACTGAAAACGAAATGCAAATTGAAAGGGACCGTGTCCAAAGCTTGAAAGTATTCCCCCATGCAAGTTGAGTGAGCTCTTAGAAAATCATAAGTGAATGCAGTTCACAGGCATTGTAGATCCCATACTCCTTCCCTCCACTTTAAACCTCCGATTCACTGAGAAGAAACCAGTCTCAGATGTAGTACTGCAGGAATCAGTAAAAGACCCACTATATTGGAGTAAATAGAAGATTTATACAGCAACAAATTTATGGCAAATAATTTTATAGTAAGAAAGGACTATAGCCATATACAGAGAACTAAAAAAAAAAAAAAAAAAAAAAAAAAAATCAAGCCTTTCCTAAAGAGGAAGAAATTCCCCTGCATTTGAAATTATATATGCAACAATTCATTAGAATGTGAATTAAATACAAGTAGTTTAAAAAAAAAACTAAGATTTACAAAGAATTTCTAAATTTATTAAGTACTATCTTGAGATAATAAAAACTGCTTAGTTTTGATTAAAAAAAGTTCAAAGAGTAATATAACAAAATAAGATGGAAGATTTGGGAAGGGAATTGAGGGCAGCAGTATTAATAATACTAAACAAAAGAAACTAAGTAGAGGTTTATGAACCTTATTCTAACAATGGCAGAGCTGGGAGAGGCGTATGAAACTGAGTTGACAGTGCCTGGTGGCTGCTGAACCTCACTCAGAAGGCGCAGTTCACTGCACAGGTTTATCACCTCATGGAACTCTATGTGGGGATAAATGTGTGGAGAAGTCAGGGAATCCCCTAGAGATTCTAGCTGTGTGCACTGCTTCATTGACACTACTCTTGCCATCACCAGTCGGTTTGCCTAGATTATACAGAAAGGAGGGCAATAGACCATCCCCTTGAGAGAATGATAGAAGCAGCAAGGGACTTGTTACTAAGCAGATGGATGCACCAGTGGGCTCCAGTTGTCAACCTATTGTCAGGTCAACATCAGAGTGTTACAAAGTTTGTTGGTGCTAAAAGTAACTGATCAAATGTTCAAAAAGTGAAGTTTATTTATTTGGAATTCAGAAATTCCAGGTTGTATCACACCAGTTATTCAATTATTCCTTTTTGAACCATCCAAAAAATAAAAGAAACAGAGTAGATATGATGACCAAAAAAAAAAAAAAAAAAAATGTTACCAAGAAAAGAGGGTAATTACAAGTAGGGAGGAAAAAGAGAGGCTAGAAAGCTGGGGATGTAACTCAGTGGCAGAATGAAGCTCTGGTGGGTTCAACCCTCAGCACTAGTAAATAATAAATTGAATAGTTTCCAAAAAGGATGGAGAGGAAAATATATGTTCTTAAGTGGTATATTAGAAACCAAAGATTAAATTAAAAAAAATTTTTTTTTTAGTTGTAGATGGACACAATACCTTTATTTTGTTTATTTGTTTATTTTAATGTGGTGCTGAGGATTGAACCCAGTGCCTCACACATGCTAGGTGAAGCACACTACCACTGAGCCACAACCCTAACCCCTACTGAGCTTTTTTTAACTGAAGCAGCTAATAAGAACAACAGTAGCTTCAACAAAAATCAAGGGAAAGAAGTAATAAAGGTAAGAATAAAAACCAGAGTAGTGAGAAATAGTATGATTGAATGCTGCTTGCTTATTAAGATGGAATAAACATCTGGGAAGTTTGATCAAGTATAATAGTGATGGCACAAATGAAGATTTTTTTTTTTATCAATGTTGTGTAGCTGTGTGATAAAATTTTAAATGGACAGTTTGCTTTAAAAATACTAAAATTGACTAAAGAAGACACAGAATACTTATTTACATGTAACTAATTATTAAAGAAGTCAAATTGGGAATCTATTCTTTGCCTGCCCCCTCAAAAAGGACCCAACTTGTTTTAGAGACATTCTGTTGAAGAGCAGCATGTAATCCATATCTTATACTAAATTTTCCACAGGGAAAAAAGAAGGAAAGTTTCATACTTTACTTTATGAAGTTAATGATACATTGATAAATCAAAACAGTATACTAGTTTGGCAAAGTATGCTATCAGGCAAAGTATGCTACTTTGTAACTAAAATTATGGTAATTCTGGGAAGAGCTTCCTTAAAATGGGCAGTGCAAACTAGTTAAATAGATTTTTTTAGGTTACAAGAGCAGTATGAAAAAAATCTGATTTTTAAGAAATATAGACTGGGGGGCTGGGGATATAGCTCAGTTGGTAGAGTGCTTGCCTTGCATGCACAAGGTCCTGGTTCAATCCCCAGCCCCACCGAAAAATAATAGACTGGGAGTGTGGCCCATTGGTAGAGTTTGTCTAGCATGTACAAGGCCGTGGGTTCGGTTCCTCCCGCACACACACACTATAGGAAAGAAAATATGTGTGTCCTAAAACAGGAAAAAGAACACAAAATTTATTACATACCTAAGGTGGGGAAGTATTAGACCCAAGAAATAGTTCTTTAAATCCCAACAGAGTTGCATCACAACAAAGGGGCTGTGTTTTGAGAAATGAATCATTAGGTGATTTCACCGTGGATATATCATAGAGTGTACTTAAACCTCAAGATTAACTTGAGAAAATGGTACAGTCAAGAAACGCAGTAAACAGAAGATGTGTGAGGTTGTTGCTGGCAGCATACTGTAGAGGGGTATACTTTTAAAATAACAAAAAGTATAACATTGAATATATAAACCAGTAACAGTCGTTTATTGTATTACATAATGTGACTGGCAGCATGGTAGGTTTATTTATACCACCATCACCACAAATATGAGTAATGCATTGTGCTGTGATGTTATGACAGCCACCTTGTCCCTCGGCTGTCCACAGGAATTTTTCAGCTCTGTTATAATCTCATAGAACCACTGTTGAATACACAGAGTGTCACTGACCAAAAGGTCTTCAGGCAGTGCATGATTATTATCCAACAGTAACAACAAATACATATTATTACAGCTATGAAAAGTAATAATAAGTAATATGGAAATCTATAAACAAATGATGAGCAGTAAAGTATTCATCAATGAAAAATATAGTATTTAATACATAAATTCTTTACTTCAGAGCCTCCTAATGGTATACTCTAACTTAACTTTGAATGTAAAATAGTAAAATGAAGAAGTCCAGGGTTAGGTAATAAAGGTGTAGCTGGGCCGGGCGCGGTGGCGCACGCCTGTAATCCCAGCACTTGGGAGGCTGAGGCTGGAGGATCACAAGTTCAAAGACAGCCTCAGCAATGGCGAGGCACTTAGCAACTCAGTGAGATCCTGTCTCTAAATAAAATACAAAAAAGGGCTGGGGATGTGACCCAGTGGTCGAGTGCCCCTGAGTTCAATCCCCGGTACCAAAAAAAAAAAAAAGTGTAGCTGGAGTTGTAGAGTGCTTTCCTAGCCCGTGTCAGGCCCTGGGTTCAATCCCCATCATCAAAAGAAGCTGAGGTGGGGGCTGGGGTTGTGTGGCTCAGCTGTGGAGTGCTCACCTAGCACTTGTGTGAGACTGGGTTCGATCCTCAGCACCACATAAAAATAAATAAATAAAGGTATTACGATTTAAAAAAAAAAGAAGAAGCTGAAGTGAAAGTTGGTTTACGAATCAATGTGAGAATTTGTTAAATACCAGACATGGTAATGCATATCTGTAATCCCTTAGAAGGTTGGAAGGTTGAGGTGGGATTGCAAGTTCAAGACCAGCCTGGGCAATTTAGTGAGACCCTGTCACAAAACAAACGAACAAAAAAAGACTAGGGATAGGGATATAGCTTACTGGTAAGCTCTTGACTAACATGTTTGAGTTCAATCCCTTGTACCAGCCCCCCCCCCAAAAAAAAATCATATAAGAATTTGAGTGATTGTGAATTTTTCATTGACTTTTTAAACTTTTAAATAACATTATTCTTTTTAAAACACAGCTTTGTTGAAAGAAAATTTCTGTACTATACAATTAATTCATTTAGAATATACAACTCAGTAGCTTTTAATATACTCATGTATCATGTATGTGTCCATCACAATAGTAGAATGTTTTCATTACCCCCAAAAGAAACTTCACATTCCTTAGCTGTTACTCCACAATTCCTCTAGTCCTCTACCTCCCATGCTCTAAGTGTCCACTAATCTACTTTCTCTCTCTTTTGATTTACCTCTTCTGGGTATTGTATGTAAATGCACCTATGTCATTACCCTTTCTGACTGGCTTGTTTCATTTAAAATAATGTTTTCAAAATTATAGCATATAGGGCTGGGGTTGTGGCTCAGCGCGCTGTACGGCGCTTGCCTAGCACGTGCGTGGCCCGGGTTCGATCCTCAGCACCACATACAAATAAACCCATTGTGTACAGCTAAAGCAAATGGATAAATATTTTTTTAAAAATTATAGCATATATTAGTAGTTTTTTTCTTTCTTCGCTTTTGTCCCTGCTCCACCTTTTCCTCAAGGTACTGGGGGTTTGAACCTAGAGGCATTTTCCCCCAGCCTCAGTCCTTTTTTAAAATTTTTTTGTCTTTTGAGACAGGGTCTCACTAAGTTTCCCAGGCTGGTCTTGAACTTGCAATCCTACCTCAGCCTCTCGAGTTGATGGGATTACGGGTACGCACTACCTTGCCCAACAGTAGTTTTTGCTTTATTGCTGGGTGTACTTCATTTTACTTATCCATTCATCAGTTTGTGGATGTTTGAGTGGTTTCCACTTTGGGACTATTAGGAATAATGCTGCCATGAATGTATATAAACAAGTTTTCATTTCTTTTTAAGTATATACCTAGGTGGAATTGTTGGATTATATTATTTTGTTTTAGCTTTCTGAGAAACTGCCAAACTGTTTTTAATAGCAACTACACCATTTTACATTTCTGTGGGGTTTTTTTGTTTGTTTGTTTGTTTGTTTGTTTTTGGTACTAGGGATTGAACTCAGGGGCACTTGACCACTGGGCCACATCCCCAGCCCTTTTTTGTATTTTACTAGAGACGGGTCTCACTGAGTTGGCTAAGTGCCTCTGCATTGCTGAGGCTGGCTTTGAACTCACAATCCTCCTGCCTCAGCCTCCCAAGTGCTGGAATTACAGGCGTGTACCACCACGCCCGGCCCATTTTACATTTCTACTAGTGGCATATGAAGGTTCCAGTTTCTCCATATCTTTGGAAACAAACACTTGTTATTCATTTGTTATAGGAACATTAGTAAAGTGATGTTTAATTTTGTGGTTTTCATTTTTAACTATTGATTTCATTTTTATAACAGGCTAAGGAAATTTTAACAAAAGAATCAAATGTGCAAGAAGTTCGGTGTCCTGTTACTGTCTGTGGAGATGTACATGGCCAATTCCATGACCTTATGGAACTCTTTAGAATTGGTGGAAAATCACCAGATACAAACTATCTATTCATGGGTGACTATGTAGACAGAGGTTATTATTCTGTGGAGACTGTGACTCTTCTTGTAGCATTAAAGGTATGATTGATGAAATTCAATTTTCTTTTTTTCCTCCAAATCACCTTGGCTATGCCACCAACTTAAATCTCTCTTATTTAACATTTAGATCTTGTTACTTCCCTATTCCCATTGATTCCTTGTTGCTTATACAAGTAAACTCCTTGGCTGTCCTTTATAATCTAGTCTAAATTTGCCTGCCTTTAGTTGATAAAATAAACTCTTTGCCTCAAATAATTTTTTATTTGGTGCTCTAGACTACCTCTATTTATTTCCTTATTAAATTTATTTAATAAATTTAATAAGTGCCCCCAAAAGATTACCTTGTCCCTGATTTCTCATCCCTCCTACCCAAACTCAGCTCATATTGTTTCTTCCATGAAGGCTTTAACCATTTTTGCCTTATTCCTTCTACTCTAAATTATTATGATGAAACTTACTCTCACACTCCCTATTATGTTATATAATGGCTTATTATCTTGTATTATTTATGCCGTCTATTTTCTTAATGAGATTAATCCAGCAGAGGCCATGTGTTTATACTTGTGTGGACCTGGCACGTAACTTTATAGCACCAAATTTAATGTTGGACACATAATGGATTCTTAGTGCATATATATGAATTGAAGTATGCATTTGCAGCTTTTTGGTTAATTTACAGAATCTGATGCTTTTTCATACTTCTCAACAGATGTATTTCTAACTAAAGACAGGTTGAATATCCCTTAGCTGAAATTCTTGGAACCAGAAGTATCTTGGATTTGGGACTTTGCCCCCAGAATATTTACGTACAGCTGAGATTTCTTGGGGATGGGACCCAAGTCTAATCACAAAATTAATTTGTTTCATATATTCTTTACATACATAGCCTTAAGGTAATTTTATGATATTTTTAAATAATTTTGTGCATGAAATAATTTCATAGCATGGAATTTTCCACTTGTGGCATCATGTCAGCACTCAAAAAGCTTCAGGTTTTGGAACATTGAAGATTTTTGGATTAAGGATGTTCAGCCTGTGATGTACTTGTAGGGTATGTTTTTCTGTTTTGTCATAGAAAGGAAACTTAATACATTTGGAATCGCCCACATGTGGCAAGGATCTATTTTTTTAATTGGCAAATCCAATATTCCTGTGTCATTGAAAAGGAAAGAAGTCTGTAAAGTTTGTCTTAGGTTCAAACCTCAGATCTTCAATATTCATTCAACAGAAGAAGTCATAGTGTTCTACAAAGATGTAAAACACTCATGATAGTTTGATAATGAAGAAGGTAATGAAAAAAATCTTATACATGCTTATTATAGTAGCACGGGTATTAGTTTAATGAACAGGGACAACTATAAAAAAAATATTTCAAAGGTTGATCAAAATGATCTTATTGGGGGGGCCTGTGGCTGTAGCTCAGTGGTAGAGCACTTGCCTAGTATGTGTGAGGCATTGGGTTCGATTCTCAGCACCATGTATAAATAAATGAATAAAATAAAGGTCCATCAACATCTAAAAAATTTTTTTTCAAAAAAAAAGATCTTGTTAGGAATGAGAAAGTTTCTTATTCTAAAAATAAGTTAATATTTACACGTAGACAAAAAGCAATTTAAAGAAATTGGTTAGTGATCTTGACATTATACTAGTGAAAACATGATTATAGTGTGGGTCTTTTTTTTTTTTCCTTTTTTTTTTCTAGGTGCGTTATCCAGAACGCATTACAATATTGAGAGGAAATCATGAAAGCCGACAAATTACCCAAGTGTATGGCTTTTATGATGAATGTCTACGAAAGTATGGAAATGCCAATGTTTGGAAATATTTTACAGATCTATTTGATTATCTTCCCCTTACAGCTTTAGTAGATGGACAGGTGTGTAAGTGTGTTATATCTTGGGGGGAAGTTAAACACAAGAATATATTTAATAATTTAAGGTCTAGATTTACATGACTATTTCTGCATCTCCTTGGCCTTTTCAGCCTCTTTGTCTTTAAGTGTCAAGAGCAGGGATTTGGATAAGTTTTATGCACATTAGAAACAAGAAATTTCCCTGTTCTCAGTTGTCCATGCAAATCTTTTAGCCAAAGAATATGTTAATGTGCTTTTTAATTATAGATAAATACTATAAATAAATGCTTAAGACCTTGATGTACAATACAACTAAAGCAAGATACATACCATTTAAAACTATCACCACACATACACATAGTGTCTGCCAGTTATCATTAAGAAATCTTTCATTACTGTTTTCATAGTAATTGCCAGTGTTAATATATTGTGTATCATATACCTTCTTCACTAAGAAGTGAGTGCCTTGTTTCCACTCATCTATTGTAGGCACACCATAAAACATTCAAAAGTATAAGAAAAATTATGCAAGTTTTCTATTCCAGTTTCCTAGAGGTTTCACTGCAAGTATGAACTGATCTAAATTTTAAAATATAATAAAATTCTGACAGTTCTTAAATTATAAAAGCCCAGAGTTGTCAAGGGTGTAACAGATACTCTTTTGGCCTGCTGGTGGGAATATAATTCAGTTATGACCTGTATATAATCCTAACAATCCATATTTTCTCAGCCATGATTTTGGGCACTGCAATAATTCAAAGGATTAACACTTTACCTAGACTGGCTAGAATGAAAGCATGAATTTATAAAATATTAAGGTTTTTAATTTTTTAAATTAATAGTCTTAATGGACAAAATTATTTTAGGAAGACAGCCTATCAGTGTTGGTAGTGTATCTCATTTTTCAGATAAGTACATTGGTAGAGGTTTTATATATTTCTCATCACCTACCAGCATCATCCAGACTCTTACTTGTAATGGGCCAATGATCTTCACTGTTATTGTACAAAACAGTATACACATATACCATTGGTGACAGATTATTGTTTTTAAAATATTACTGGAAGACTATATATACATCAGAAATTAATTAGATAAAACAAGTATATAGTGTTTTTGAATAACATGACAAGCTTACCTAGCAGAGAGATAGTATGGTACATTGTACCAAGAAAACAGGTCTAAGTACTTTTATAGATCAATTCCACCAAACTTTTAGGGAACATAAAATTTCTATATTCCAGAGCTTGGGGGAAAATGAAGAGCTTTAAAACTTGTGCTGTAGGCATAGTATAACTTCAGTAACCAACCAGACATGGCAAACAGAGAAAAATAAAAATCAGACCAAAATTATTTGGGGGGAGGGGGAATGGGACTGGGGATTGAACTCGGGCACTCAACCAGTGGGCCACATCCCCAGCCCTTTTTTTTTTTATTATTATTATTATTTTATTTTTAAATTTTATCTAGA
Organism: Tamias sibiricus; assembly: GCA_025594165.1. NCBI lineage: Eukaryota > Metazoa > Chordata > Mammalia > Rodentia > Sciuridae > Tamias > Tamias sibiricus. The sequence continues at coordinate 71,815,417 of CM046661.1, forward strand.
GACAGGGTCTCACTGAGTTGCTAAGTGCTTCACCATTGCTGAGGCTGGCTTTGAACTTGAGATCCCCCTGCCTCAGCCTCCCAAGTGCTGGCATTACAGGCATACGCCACCGTGCCTGGCTAATGTCCATGATTTAAAACTGTTTTAAAGAAAAATTATAGCATTGATTCTGGGAATAACTTGTACTTATTGTACTTAGTGAAAATTAGAGACTTTCTTATCAAAGTCAGAAAAATGCTCACTAAAACTTAAAACCTGCATTATCCTAGTTTGGCATGGTTGCACACACCTGTAATCCCAGCAACTCAGGAAACTGAGGCAGGAGGATAACAAATTGAAGCCAGCCTGGCAGTATAGTGAGACCCTGTCTCAAAAAGAACTGGGAGTATAACTCAGTGGTAGGACACCCCTACGTTCAACCCCAGTACTATAAAAACAAAAATAATATGCATTATTCTTCCTGATTCAGAATCCTTAGCAAGTGGTCCTGAAAATAGGTTGTTTACAAAAACCAAAAACATTGTATTGCTCAATTTTGTTTCAGAAATTGTAGCCAATGCACTGAGCAGTAGAAAGAATTAAAAGGCATAACATTGAGAAGAAAAAAATATACATTTTTACAAATAAAGTGATTCTGTATTCAGAACATCTGAGAAAACTGAAAAACTTTTGTAACCCAAGCTAGGAATTAATAGGAAGATTGCTGAAAGAGCCAGTTTTATACATTAGCAATAACCAACAGAAAATGTAATGGCAGGCATGAAAATGGGGATCATATTCAACAGAGAAAAAAAAAACACTATATAATATACCTAGGATGGGGGCTGGAGATGTAGCTCACTGCTATAGTGCTTGCCTAACATGTAGAAGACTTTGGGTTTGATGCCCAGCACTACAAAACACAAGACACACACACATACACACACACCTGGGATTATAAAATAAAAAGATGGGAGACACTGATTGAAATGTTAACAGGTATAATTATGGTGATTTGGGTTTTCCATTGTAGTTTTTATATTTTCCACAGTAAATATTACCAAACTTTACTTTGAAGAGACATTGGTAATCATTGTTTGCTCTTCATTAACAATTAGAATTAGAAAAACAAATAACATTTTCCTCGCTTTAACTCAAAAACAGATATTCTGCCTCCATGGTGGCCTCTCTCCATCCATAGATACACTGGATCATATAAGAGCCCTGGATCGTTTACAAGAAGTTCCACATGAGGTAAACTTAGTTTAAAAAAAGAAAAAGAAAAAGAAAGAAAGATGACCACATTGTGGGAAAGCTAAATTATTTAAATATTAGACTGCTAATAATTTATACTATGTATTTAATTTTCTTGACCAGGGCCCAATGTGTGATCTGTTATGGTCAGATCCAGATGATCGTGGTGGCTGGGGTATTTCACCACGTGGTGCTGGCTACACGTTTGGACAAGACATTTCTGAAACATTTAACCATGCCAATGGTCTCACACTGGTTTCGCGTGCTCACCAGCTTGTAATGGAAGTACGTATTTTTCCTACAGGATGATTTTTATTTCAGATAATGTGAATATCAGTAATAAGGTTTTAAGAATTAGCATGTAGGAAACATTCCTTATCATTTATTTTAGCAAAGGGAAAAGTTAGCCAGAGCAAAATGATAATTCAGTTTTGAAACTGAGACTTAGAGGGACTGGAGTTGTAGCTCAGCGGTAGAACACTTGCCTCATGCCTGTGAGGTACTGGGTTCGATTCCCAGCACCACATATAAATAAACAAATAAATAAAAGTCCATCAACAACTAAAAATAATATTTAAAAAATTTAGACTTAGAGAAAAATTGTTAAAATAGTTCCATAATTTTGTCCTTCAGAGTGCTGAATGTTTTACCACATTTGCTTTATTATTCTCTTCCTCTTTCCCTCCTCTTACACCACTTTCTTCTACACTATGTAAATATTAGGTATAGACAAATGCTCCTTTACCCCCAAATTTCCTTGTGGTTTTTGGTGGTTGTTACACATTAAAGACATTATATAACCACAAGTATAGTTATTAAAGTCAGGAAATCAGTACTGGTATAGTGCTATTGTCTAAACACTACAAATTTTGCTAATTATGTCATCCAGTGTCCTTTAGCAACATTTAAGTTTTGCATATGTGCATATCCAACATCAGGTTTGCATTCAGCCTCCTTTGGTAGGGAAGTAATTCTTTAGATTTTCTTTATTTTGTGTGATCTTGACATTTTGTAATAGTACAAGCAATTTATTTTTACAGAAATATCTCTCAGTTGAGGTTTGATGTTTCCTTATGATTATAGATTCAGGAGGAGCATTTTTTGGCAGGTATACTGCAGAATGACATTGTGTCCTCTGTGCCTCTTACCAAGGGATTATGAAATCTATTTGTCCCATGCTGGTGGTATTAACTAATTACTTAGTTCAGATGACCTCTGCCTGATTTCTCCACTGTTACATTACTACTTTGTTAACTACTAAAGGAATAGAAATATAACCACTCCAAATCAGTAGGGAGTGGTTTCAAGATGTTAGAACAAAACATTACCAACCTCGTAGAGACATGTAGAGGGGCAGGAGTATGATAAAGAAAACAAATTCAAAAAAGTTTTTAAAAGAACACAAATTCATGGGGCAAAATAAATCTAATTGTGTCAGTAATCATTAAAAAATGCAAATAGGCTAAAATTTTTTCTGGCCTAAAAGACTTGATACTCCCAGATTGGATAAATAATCAAAATTCAGCTGTTATCTGGGACATGCCTAAAAAACACTACAAGCTAGATATATGAAATGGAAAATGGTGTATACCAAGTAGGTAATATCCAAAACATAGCCAATAATATGAATCAGAATAGGCTCTAAGGTAAAAAGTATTATTAGGAATAAAACAAGGTCATTATTGATGAAAATTGGCCCAGAAGAAAAAGTTTGTATTTGCCTAATAATAGCTTCAAAATATATAAAGTAGAGCAGGGCGTAGTGGTGCACGCCTGTAATCCCAGCACTTGGGAGGTTGAGGCAGGAGGATTGCGAGTTCAAAGCCAGCCTCAGCAATGGCAAGGCACTTAGCAACTCAGTGAGACCCTGTCTCTAAATAAAATACAAAAAAGGGCTGGGGATGTGGCCCAGTGGTTGAGTGTCCCTGAGTTCAATCCCCGGTGCCAAATATATATATATATATATACACACACATACATATATATACACATTCATATTCCCACATTTAAAAATTGATGTATTATAGTTGTACCTAATGGTGATATTTGTTGCTATATATTGAGAATCTCATATTTGTTTGTTTAATATTTATTTATTAACTTTTAGTTGTACACAATGCCTTCATTGTATGTGGTGCTGAGGATCGAACCCGGGTTGCGCACATGCTAGGCGAGTACTCTACTGCTGAGCCACAACCTCAGCCCGGAATCTTATATTTGTGGAAGAAGTTTCAGTATACACCCTCACTAAGATATCTAGTGTAGATTAGCAAATCTGTACAATTACTGAGCTTTGCATAACGGAATTCTGGGCTCAGCAGTTGTACAGTATTCTGTGTATGTACAAATTATTAAAGATGGAGCCAGGCACGATGGCACATGCCTGTAATCCCAGTGGCTCGGGAGGCTGAGATAAGATCGTGAGTTGAAAGCCAGACTCAGCAACTTAGCAAGGTGCTAAGCAACTCAGTGAGACCCTGTCTGTAAATAAAATACAGAAAAGGGCTGGGGATGTGGCTCAGTGATTAAGTGGCCCTGAGTTCAATCCCTGGAACCAAAAAAAATTAAAGATGGAAATTGTGTAAGTTAGTAGAGATGACTGTATATCCACAGAGAGTATTTGTAATTTTATAGTTCTCTATTTCAAGATAATTTTATAATGAAATGTTTTGTTTTGTTTTGTTTTTTATCCTGCAGGGATATAATTGGTGCCATGATCGGAATGTGGTTACCATTTTCAGTGCACCCAATTACTGTTATCGTTGTGGGAACCAGGCTGCTATCATGGAATTAGATGACACTTTAAAATATTCTTTGTAAGTAACTTTAAATTTTAATTGTATAAAATCACTATTTTTAAAATTTTTTATTTGTTTTAATTAGTTATACATGACAGTAGAATGCATTTATGCACTATGATATATCATACATAGATGGGATATAATTTCTCATTTTTCAAAGTGTACATGTTGCAGAATCATATTCGTCATGTAGTCCCATTTATACATACAGTAATGTCTGTTTCATTCCACTATCTTTCCCATCCTCACTTCCCTTCCTCCCCTCCCTTTACTTTCCTCTACCTAATCTAATGCTATTTTTCCCTAGTGCCCCCCCCCCCCCGCCTTATTGTGAATTAGCATCCACATATTAGAGAAAACATTCGGCCTTTGGTTTTGTGAGATTGGCTTATTTCACTTAGCATTATATTCTCCAACTCCAACCATTTACTGGCAAATGCCCTAATTTCACCCTTCTTTAAAGCTGAGTAATATTACATTGAGTAATAAAATCACTTTTAAAAGAAAAATTTTAGCCAGGCCGGTGGCGCACGCCTGTAATCCCAGCACTTTGGGAGGCTGAGGCAGGAGGATCACGAGTTCAAAGCCAGCCTCAGCAATGGTGAGGCACTTAGCAACTCAGTGAGACCCTGTCTCTAATAAAAATACAAAAAAGGGCTGGGGATGTGACCCAGTGGTCGAGTGCCCCTAAGTTCACTCTCCGGTACCAAAAAAGAAAAAGAAAAATTTTGTGATGTTGCTATTAAAAATAGAGGTGGTTGAGTTCTGCTTCTGGAATGGTAGAATGAGAATTCTGATAAACCTCCCCAACAAAAAACAATGAGAAACTGGAGGAAAAAAACCTTCTTTTTGGTGTAGGAGATCAAACCCACGGTCTTGCACATGCTAGGCAAGCACTCTACCGCAGAATTATACCCCCAGCTCAGGAAATTATTTTTTTTAAATATGGGGGCTGGGTTTGTAGCTCAGTGGTAGAGCTCTTGTCTCACACATGTGAGGCATTGGGTTTGATCCTCAGCACCACATTAAAATATAAAAAGATTTTGTATCTACTTACAACTAAAAAATATTTTTTAAATTGTTACTTAAAGTAGAAACGTAGCCGGGAGTGGTGACGCACACCTGTAATCCTAGCACTTGGGAGGCTGAGGCAGGAAGATTGCGAGTTCAAAGCCAGCCTCAGCAATGGTGAGGCACTTAGCAACTCAGTGAGATCCTGTCTCTAATAAAATACAAAAAAGGGCTGGGGAGGGCTGGGGTTGTGGCTTAGTGGTAGAACGCTCGCCTAGCACGTGCGCGGCCCGGGTTTGATCCTCAGCACCACAGAAAAATAAAGGCATTGTGTACAACTAAAGCAAATAAATAAATATTTAAAAAGGGGGGGGCGCTGGGGATGTGGCCCAGTGGTCTAGTGCCCCTGAGTTCAATTCCTGGTAACAAAAGAAAAAAGTATAAATGTAACATTATATTAAAATATTAAGCAATGTATATTAAATAAAACATATGTTATTTCAATTTAGTGTTTGGAAACTGTCCTCAGAGATTACACTAAATAGAGAAACAGTTAAGAAGATCTGCTAAATCTCAGTAATCACACAGGAGGTTGTGGCTTTGAGCCATTACTTGTTCCCTCCCCTACTCCCACATCCCTCTTACAGAAACTACTCCAGTTGCTCTACTCTGGGCTAGTATAGTCAAGAAGGTGAGGGCATCCCCTTCTCCAGATCCCAGTCTAGGCTTATGATTTCATTCCAGCACCAACATATCCCACCTGCCCTTGTCCTGGTTTACAGAAGCTCTACTCATGATGGATGAAGTTTAGTGACTGAGACCCCCTTCCCCAACCCAGTTTCTAGGGTGAAAGCTCTATTCCAGATATGGATGGAAGGCTGAGAACACTGGATGCCCAGTTGTTCTTGCCCTAGTACCTGCTTACAAATCAGGAGATGTCTCACAAGTGGGCCGTGCCTGTTGTTTGTCTGTCCATCTGTTCCCCACTCCCCTACAGTAACAGAAGTTCTGCTCAGGGGGCAGAGGCAGACAGAGTCCCTCAGCTCTGTCTGAGGAAACTGGCCTTGCTTAGAATTCTCCATCCTCTCTTCTGAACCTCTGGACCTTTGTTGAAAACAATGGATATCATGGTGAAGACCAAGGAAAAGAACTCTCATAGTTCCAACCATATTTACAGCAACTAGCTAAAGAGCAGAGCAAGAAGTTTTTGATAAAAGTAGGGAAGGAGATAGCCAAGAAAAGCTCGCCTGGGGCTAGGGATGTGGCTAAGTGGTTAAGCACCCCTGGGTTCAATCCCTGGTACCAGCTTACCAGCTCCGCTGGGATCACAGTTAACACTGTGACGCAAGAAGGCTGTGCACATATACTAGCTGTAACCTCTCAGGAGCAGAGTATGGCATGGGGTATTCGTGGTAATATGCCAAGCCACACATAGTGAGTTAACTAGTGTCCCCCCTAAAATTCATGTCTCCAACTATGATAATATTTGGAAATAGGGTCTTTGCATATATAATTTTAAAATACAGTCATACTGGATTTTTCTCGGAGGAAAAGAAACACAAATAGGTGAGAAGCCATATGACATCAGACAAGAAGCAATCTATCTACCAGCCAAGAATTGTTTTCTACCTGAAGAAAAGCCAGGGAAAAACAAAGAATTTTTCCATAGGTTCTTCAGAGAATGGTCAGCCCAATATCTTTATTTCGGACTGGTACCATCCAGAACTCTGGGAGAATAAATCCCTATTGTGGTAATTTGTTCTGAGAAACTATTAGAAAGGTCAACAAAGGGTGTGTGTCTTATTACTACTAGGCTTAAACACACCTTTCAAACAAACACTGGCTGTACAAGTTTCTCTGGCCCTGGAATACCTCTTAGAAAGCCAAGCTTAAAAATAAAATCATACTTATCCTCTGCAGTCTTGAAGAGAGTACATACTCAAGGTCACATCCTCTCAGGACTGATGGGAAAAGAGAAATCCAAGTGAGATTGAATCTCAGGAATGCAAATTTGGGCCAGTCATGGTGGCACATCCCTGTAATCCCAGTGGCTGAGGAGGCTAAGGCAGAAGGATTGCGAGTTAAAAGCCAGCTCAGCAAAAGCAAGGTACTAAGCAAGCCAGTGAGACCTGGTCTCTAAATAAAATATAAATTAGGGCTGGGGATATAGCTTAGTGGTCGAGTACCCCTTAGTTCAATCCCCTGTTACCCACCCACCCCCAACAAAATGCAAATTTGGGCCAGGCGCAGTACAGCATGCCCATAATCCCAGTAACTCTGGAAGCTGAGGCAGGTGGATTTCTAGTTCAAAACCAGCCTAACCAACTTAGCAAGACCCTGTCTCAAAATTTTAAAAAAGGGCTGGGATTGTAGCTTAGTTGTTACGCACCCATGAGTTCAACCCCCAGTACCAAAAAACGAATAAAAATAATGTAAATTAAGCCGGGCGTGGTGGCGCACGCCTGTAATCCCAGCACTTGGGAGGCTGAGGCCTAAGCCGGGCGCAGTGGTGCACACCTGTAATCCCAGCACTTGGGAGGCTGAGGCCGGAGGATCACAAGTTCAAAGCCAGTTTCAGCAATGGTGAGGCACTTAGCAACTCAGTGAGACCCTGTCTCTCATAAAATACTAAAAAGGGCTGGGGATGTGGCCCAGTGGTCAAGTGCCCCTGAGTTCAATCCCTGGTACAAAAAAAAAAAAAAAAAAAAAAAAAAAAATGAACACTTTAGTAGAAGCAGAAAAAACACTTGACAAAACCAAGCATCCTTTCAAAATAAAAATATTCAACATACAGGCCAGGCATGGTGGTACACGCCTATAATCCCAGCTCCTCAAGAGACTGAAACAGGAGGATCACAAGTTCGAGGCCAACCTGGGCAACTTAGTGAGACTATCTCAGCATAAGCTGGGGGTGTAGTTCAGTGATAGGGCCATTGCCCAAAGCCTTGCACAAGGTCCTAGGTTTGATTCCCAGTACCGGGGGGGGGGGGGGGGGGGGGGGGGGGGGGGGGGGGGGGTCATCAAATTTGTCATCGTTATTCCTCAACCTGGTAAAGGTATCTGTGAAGACCCCTAATTTACCAACATATTTAATTTAGAAAAAACAGTTCTTGCCCTGCTAGGATCAGGAATGAGAAGCATGTCCAGTCTTACCACATCCATTTAACTGATACATATCTTTTTTGCCAGGCACTAAAACAGACATTTTTATTTGTTCAAATTTTTACTGTAGCTCTGTGAAATGGTAGTATAGTTACAAAATGGTAACATGACCATCTGCAGTGAGGTGCCCAGGGCCATTGCAGCCACATGCAGTAGAGAGCAAGGATTATTATTTCCATCAGGTGTCTTGTTCTTTATTGCTTGGTTTGTTTGCAAAGTCAAATACTTCAATGATTTACTTTCTTCTGCCATTTATAGTCTTCAGTTTGACCCAGCACCTCGTCGTGGAGAGCCTCATGTTACCCGGCGCACCCCAGACTACTTCCTGTAAATGCCTCCTGGGAAAACTTGCCTTTGTATGTGGAAGTATACCTGGCTTTAAAAAGGAAAAAATAAATAAATAAATAAATATATATATACATATATATATATATATATATATACACACACACACATACATGTGTATATATACATATATATATTTAAAAACAAACAAAAGGCAACAGTAATCTGTGTGTTTCTGTAACAAATTGTGATCTGTCTTGGCATTAAACCACATCATGGACCAAAATGTGCCATACTAATGATGAGCATTTAGCACAATTGGAGGCTGAAATTTAGTACACTATGTTCTAGATTGTTCAGTCTAACAGTATGCCTGCTGTATTTGTAGTAACCATTTTCTTCTGGACTGTTCAAGCAAAAAAGGTAACTAACTGCACCTTCTCAGCGCTTATTTGGAAATTTTAGTTTTAGTGTTTAACTGGCATGGATTAATAAAGAGTTGGAGTTTTATTTTTTGTGAAAAATTCACAAGCTGACTTCCACTTAATCCATTACCCTTTATTTTATTGAAATGTATAATTAACAAAGAAGTCTTATTGGGAGTATGTTGTCATAACATTATAGATATTTCCCTTCATTTAAACTAAATTACTGTTTTATGTTGATCTGCATATTTCTGTATATTTGTCATGACAGTGCTTGCATCCTATTTGGTGTACTGAATAAATAAACTTTCCGTTTTAAACAAAGACATTGGTTTAACTGTGATGTACATTAAGGGGAAGTTTCACTATTTTGAAATTTGATATGAAATTTCTTGTTGTAAACAGTTCTGTCGAGGTAATTTAATGCTCTTGTATAGAGTTTTATTTTCAGAAAAGAATCCAAACATTATCCCATATCTTAGACCATTAAAAAGCCATTTTTTATTTCTAAACATATTAGTAGATAATTTATATTAATATATTCACCACTTCAAGTACAAAATATTAGTTTTATGTTGTAGCTATAGAATATGCTATGACTAGAATATAGCATATTCTATACTGAAATGTTTTGATGTAGAAACAAACAAATTGGTCTCTGAAAGAATTTAGTAGTAGTAGTAAGAGATGGTACTGTCCAAATATGTAAATTCCAAATCTTAAAGGGGAGAGTATAGAATCAGTGGTTGAAAGTGAAGGTGAGAGACAGCACAAGGGGGGAAAACCCTCACGATTTTTAAGAAGAAAATTAGCTGATAGAAATAAGTATGAACATCTCAAAATCACAATCAATGTAAATGGACTGAATTCCCTAGTCAAATAAACTTGGAGACAAAATTTATGAGTGTATTGATAACATACAATTAATAAAATTACCTGATTCTAAACCTGTATGCATTTACCAAAAGAGCCTCAATGTTTTCGGTGGTTTCATTGTGTACCCCAAAGTTCGTGTTGGAAACTTAATCCCCAATGCAATAGTGTTAAGGGGGCTGGGGAGGACAAGTTCAGTCCTCCCTTGCTCTCATGAGAGCTCATGCCCTTCAGCCTTCCTCCATGGAATGAGTTCTCATCAGATGCCAGCCCCTTAATCTTAGACTTCCCAGCCTCCAAAATTGTAAGAAAGAAATCTGTTTTTTATAAATTATTTAGTCTCAGGTACCTTGTTTACAGTAGCACAGTACAGACTAAGATAAAATTGGTACTGAGAACTGGAATTGTTGCTAAAACATACCTGAAAATGTAGGAGTGGTGTCTTTTGAACTAGATAAGAGTCTGAGCAGGGCATGGTGGTACAGGGCTGTAATCCCAGCAGCTCAGGGGGCTTAGAGAGGAGGGCTGTTGAGTTCAAAGCCAGCCTCAGCAACTCAGTAAGATCCCGTCTCTAAATAAAATATTAAAAAGGGCTGAGGATGTGCCTCTGGTTAAGTGTCCCTGTTCAATCCCCAGTATTTAAAAAAAAAAAAAAAAAAAAGTCTGAAAGATTTTGAGGGGCATCATCAGAGCTTTTTTTAAAAAAAAATTTTTTTTTAGTTGTTGATGGACCTTTATTTTTTATTTATGGACATGTGGTGCTGAGAATCGAACCCAGTGTCTCACACATGCTAGGCAAGCACTTTGCCACTGAGCCACAACCCCAGCCTATAATTAGAGCTTTAAGAGTGATTCTGGGGGCTGGGGTTGTGGCTCAGTGGTAGAATACTTGCCTAGCATGTGTGAGGCACAGGGTTCAATCCTCAGCACCATATTAAATTAAATCAAGGTATTGTGTCCATCTACAACTAAAAAAAATTTTTTTTAAGTGACTCTGGTAACAGCACAGAAGAAGAAAAGGAATGTGGGGAGAGTCTGAAACTTCAATTACTTAAGTAATCATAGAATATTGGTAAAATTATGGACAATAAAGCCATTCTGATGAGGTTTCTGATTAAAATGAGGAGCAAGGTATTGGAAACTCTACATATTTGGGGCTAGGGATATAACAAAGTTGGTAGAGTGCTTGCCTCATATGCACAAGGCTCTGGGCTCAATCCCCAGCACCACACAAAAATAAAAATTAACCCCATATTACAATAAAACCAGTATTTTTCTTTTTCTCTTCAACGTGCAGGGATTGAATACTGGGCCTCATGCATGCCAAGCAAGTACTCTGTCACTCAAACCCTGAAAATTATCTTTTGAAGAGATTAAAAATAAGAAAAACCTTTCATATATTTACTCATGTAAAATGTGTACTTTTTCCAATGCTCTTCATTCCTTAATGTGGACACCTACTTTGATCTTCTGCTATAGGACTTAAATATTTCTTATAGCGTAGGTCTGCTGGCATTTGATTCCTTCAGTTTTTTGTATGATTTTAAAATATTTATTTCATGTTCACATTTTTTAAATATTTGTTTTAGTTGTACACAATGTCTTTGTTTTTCTGTGGTGCCAACAATCAAACCCCAGCCACGCACGTGCTAGGAGTGCTCTACTGCTGAGCCACAACCCCAGCCCCTCATGTTCATTTTTAAAACATTTTCACCAGGTATAAAGTTCTGTTGTTGTAGACTCAGAGCCCATAGCCTCAAATAGTTCCCTTGTGCTAAAGGCAGATGTCAGAGTGCTAGATTGTTCTCTGGTGCTACTGTTCTTTCTTCAGCTACTAGCTTCCCCTGCACACCTACATCATAGAGAGGTGTCTTTCTCCCCACTCTTAATCCTTTCCCCAATTGCCTCAGCAGCATACACTGCGAAGCCTTCTTGTAAGAGCAGATAAGATTCTCTGCTGTCCAAATTCAGTCTGTCTTAGGTGGACCTTTGTGCTTTTGACTTCTGAAGGGAAGTTTATCTCGGCATTCTTGCTTCTCTTACCTGTGGCAGCCAAGCTCTGCTTTGGCTCTGTAGTTGGTATGAGACTTGAGTTTTCTATCCCACCTCCAGCAATGGTAGACCTATGTTTGATGTCTGTAGTTTGATGTTCTCTGCTCTCTTTCCAGGGTAGAGAATCCTTGCATCTCCCCTTCTCTCAGCAGTGATAAATCCTTGCCTGTGTACTAGAAGAGGCAGATGGATTTAGATTCTATTTCTCCAGAAACAAGTCTCTGCCAGTGTACTGATGGTTACAATGCTTGTAGTACCTCCCCCCTCCCCCACCCCTGCAGTTTGAGAGAAGGGTCTAGGGAATCTAGAGATTTGGTGAAACCTGATTTGATGGTTCTGGGTGGCGGGATGATTTCCCTTTGTGTCTTAGGCCCACAGCCTGGACTGGCTTTGAGTTCAGTTTAACGTCTGCTGTTGCCATTTTGAAGCTTCATATTTGAGCAAGGGTTTCCACATTTACATTTTGCACCAAGGCCTACAAATTAAATAGCTAGTTCTTTTCAAACTGATATAGTAGTCCATGCTTGCCTTTAAAAATTCTAAAATCTTGCTGGGTATGGTAGTATGCCCATAATCCCAACTACTCAGGAGACTGAAGTTTGGAGAATCACTTGAGTGGACACATTCAGGACCAGCCTGCAGCATAGAAATTTGTGGCAAAAATAAACAAGCATGTTTTTAAAAAAGTTAAAATCTTAGCTTGTGTAGCAGTCATCCCTTTTCTGTTCTTTTCCAAAAGGAACACAGTTCCTGTGTCCCATCTTTCCTTAATTCTTTGGAATTCAGTTTACATAATTGCTTTGCAGCCTCACTCTGAGAGCTCAAAAATGTTACGACTTTGTATATCATGCAGCTGCTCCCTATTTTTAGAGTAGGAGCAACATTCTTGATAGCTTCCTATGTCCTAAGCACAGTGCTGTATGATTTAGAACTTGTATTTAGGATCTCAGTTTCAGCTAGCAGAGCAAATAATAATAAAATTTAGTTCCTACCTTTTAAAGAATTTCATATTTTTAAAAAATTTCTTTCAGAAAAAGACAGCATTGTGGTTTTTATTTTCTCTTTTCCCCCACAACAAAATACATCTTATCGTCACTGTCAGAACCTAAAATGACTATATATTAATTAATTAATTAATTCACATGACTAGTGAATTAAGCTCAGATGAGGACTATCCACATCATTACAATGAAGGAGCAAGTTTACAAAATAAAGCATGATGGATGATGAAAGGACAAAATTTTCTAAGGTTCTCTGGCCTCAATACTAGAGAAGCTGAGTTTGAGGTCATATAGTTAATGTCTCAGCAAATACCAGGGGCTTTCACTATTAACCTCAATGTACTTCACCTGACCACTTTGCTTGTGTTTTGGAAATACTCAGAAGCATATTTAATGTACTTAATTAAATATGTAGCTTTTACATTTTATTTTACTTCCCTGAAGCATATTATTAAAAACCTTAGTAAACAGGCTAAGATCAAATAGGATTTGAGTTACTTTCCTCTCAAGCCACCCAAAAAATAAAGCTTTAGTAACTAGAGTTTCTCATAGGTCACTTGACAAATTTACAAATTTATGGGATCCTTTTTATCTTAAGTATATTGAGACTTTTTAACATTCAAATCATGGAAAATTTTATAGAAAAGTATGAGGATCCCATATACTTTAGTTTTAATATTTACTATCTATATCCTTACTTATTCACCCCACTCCAGATTATTTTGAAGCCATTTGTACCCATAGTTTCTATCATATTGTAGAATATATATTTATTTTTAGTACCAGGGATTGACCCCAGGGGTACTTAGCCACTGAGCCAAATAATCCCCCCCCCTTTTTTTCCCACATTTTGAGTCAGGGTCTGTTCCTTAGGGCCTCGCCAAGTCTGAGGCTAGCCTTGAATTTTTGTTGTTGTTGTTGATAGACCTTTATTTTATTTATTTATATGCAGGGTTGAGAATAGAGCCCAGTGTCTCACACATGCTAGGCAAGCACTGTATCACTGAGCCACAACCTCAGCCCTGGCCTTGAACTTTTGATCCTCCTGCCTTATCCTCTGGTTTTGCTGAGATTATAGGCATATATCTTTAGAGATAAGGATTCTCTCTTCCCTCCTTCTTCCTCCTCCTACCCCAAACTTGCTGTCACACCTACAAAAAGTTAATGATTTTTCCACCTCATTGCTAGAAGGCTACAGGACAAAAAAAATTCACCAGCAATTTAAAGATTTAGGTCCTCAGTAGTTCTTCTCCCTGTATCAAAATAATGCTGGGGGCCGGGCGCGGTGGCGCACGCCTGTAATCCCAGCACTTGGGAGGCCGAGGCAGGAGGATCCTGAGTTCAAAGCCAGCCTCAGCCATGGCAAGGCACTTAGCAACTGTCTCTAATAAAATACAAAAAAGGGCTGGGGGTGTGGCCCAGTGGTTGAGTGCCTCTGAGTTCAATCCCCGGTACCAAAAAAAAAAAAAAGAATAATGCTGGGGCTGGGGCTGTAACTCAGTGGTAGAACACCTGCCTAGCACGTGTGAGGCACTGGGTTTGATCCTCAGCACCACATAAAAATAAATAAGATAAAGGTATTATGTCCATCTACAACTAAAAATTTTTTAAAAAGAAATACTGCTTTTATAACCAAGGAAACAATTAAGCATCTCTGTTTTTAGCCCTTTAGTTTTACAGTTAATGTTCTTTGTGTTAAAATGTCTGAGCTGGGCCGGGCATGGTGGCGCATGCCTGTAATCCCAGCACTTGGGAGGCTGAAGCAGGAGGATCACAAGTGCAAAGCCAGGGCTGAGGCTGTAGCTCAGTGGCAGAGCGTTTGCCTAGCATGTGTGAGGCACTGGGTTCGATCCTCAGCACCACATAAAAATAAATAAGGGCATTCTGTCCATCTACAACTACAAGTGCAAAGCCAGCCTCAGCAATGGTGAGACACTACTTAGTAACTCACTGAGACTCTGTCTCTAAATAAAATACAAAAAAGGGCTAGGGATGTGGCCCAGTGGTCAAGTGCCCCTGAGTTCAATCCCATGTAGCCCCCATCCCCCAAATACTGTATGAGCTGGGCAATTGGGCATATAATCCCAGCTACACTGGAGGATGCAGCAGAAGGATCCTAAGTGTTGGACAATTTAGTGAGACCCTGTTTAAAAAAATAAAAAGGTCTGGGGTGTAGCTCAGTGGTAAAATATCCCTGGGTTCAACCCCCTTTATCACCACCCCTCCAAAAAAGAAAATGTCAGCATTACCATGCCAAGAAATGGCCCTGACAATTTTTGTTTTAGAAATTGGGTTGATGGCCAGGTGTGGTGGTGCATGCCTGTAATCCCAGCTGCTCCAAAGGCTCAGGCAGGAGGATCGCAAGTTCAAAGCCAGCCTCAACAACTTAGCGAGGACAACTGGGTGGGACCCTGTCTCTAAATAAAATACAAAATAGGGCTGGGGAATGTGGCTTAGCGGTTGAGTGCCCAAATTCAATCCCTGGTACCAAAAAAAAGAAATTGGGTCGATGAAGCCAGGCACAGTGGTGCATGCCAGTAACAATAATGACATAAGAGGCTAAGGCAGGATGGATAGCAAGTTCAGTGGCAGCCTCAGCAAAGACCCTGTCTCAAAACAAAAAATAAAAGGGACTGAGGGGCTTGGTGTGGTGGTTCATGCCTGTAATCCCTGCAACTTGGGAGGCTGAGGCAGTAGAATTGCAAATTCGAGGCCAGCCTCAGCAACTTAGTAAGACCCTGTCTCAAAACAAAAAATGAAAAGGGCTGGGGACATAGCTCACTGTTAAGCGCCCCTGGATTTAATCCTCAGTACCAAAAATAAGAAATAAAAGGGACTGAGGAAGTAACGGTGATAAAGCATCCCTGGGTTCAATCTCCAGTGTGGGCGGAACGGGGATTATTCTAGGCCCTGGGGACAGGGTGCATCTCAGTTCAGTAGTAGAGCACTTGCATAGCATGTGTAAGGCCCTGGGTTCCATCCCTAGCACTGCAAATTAAAACTATTGTTCCACTTGGAACTTTTTTTTTTTTTTTTTTAAATAGGGTCTTACTAAGTTCCTGAGGCTGGCCTCAAATTTGTGACTCTCCTTCCTCAGCTTCCTGAGGCACTGGGAGTAGAGTGTGCCATTGTTGTTACAATTTAATACAAGGAAAAATTTAACTTTGAAGTTTGACATTTTTAATTTTGAGAAATACAACAGAATGAACAATCCAACTTATAAGGTTTTGAAGGGTTTGACTGGGTTATGAAATATTCATTGTGGCTGGGAGTATAGCTTAGTTGGTGGGGAGTGCTTCAGCCTCACATGCACAAGGCTCTGGGTTCAATCCCCAGCACCACACACACACAAAAAGATTCATTGTGTGGTAAAATGGATTGAAGAGGAAGAAACTAAAGGCCTATGACTGGGTTTTTTTTGTTTTTTTGGTACTAGGAATTGAACACCCACTAAGCCACATTCCTAGCCATTTTATTTTTTATTTTTTATTTATTTTTTAAAGGTTTTTTTTTTTTTAAAAATATTTATTTATTTACTTTAGTTGTACACAATGCAATGCATTTACGTTTACGTGGTGCTGAGGATCGAACCTGGGCCGCGCACGTGCGAGGCAAGCTCTCTGCCACTGAGCCACAACCCCAGCCCTTATTTTTTATTTAGAGACAGGTTCTTGCTAAGTTGCTTATGGCTTCACTAAATTGCTAGGCTGGTCTTGAACTTGCAATCTTCCTGTCTAGGCCTCTCCAAGTTGCTGGAATTACAGACAGGCACCACCACACCGGCTTCCTGACTGGTTTTTAACATAATGAGAAATTATATGAACTAGGGAAAATATAAATTGTGTACCTTATAATACACATTTTTTTACCTTATTCATTCAGTACATTATAAGATGGCACATTATACAAATCATGATATAAAGAGAGCAATTCTTTTCTAAATTTTATGTCAATTATTTTTCCATGGACAACATTAGTGTTTACTGTCTTGAGCTCAATCAAGGTATGGCATGATTTTAATGTGGATCCTTTATTGTCCTGTAAGGTCATGGCATAACTGATTTTAAGTAGAACAGGTAGTTCTCATTTCTTTACTAGTTGCTCAGCTCTTTCTCTTCCACATTAAGTACAGTATCCACAGTTATTCCTATATCCGCCAGTGACCGATCTCGCTCCACTTCCAGTGGCCTTCTGGGAAAGGATGTGGAAAGGCCATATAGGGATGTATGGTAGCCAATTTTCATCATCCAGTCAAATAAGACCTAGAACATAAAAAGCTTAGATATTATCAAATATTGTATATACTTATGTTCCTCAGGATCACTATGACATTTTATAGTTCTGTCACTGTGAAATTATGTCCTTAGGAGTAATGATACAGAACTTTGAGAGCTGGAGTTGTAACTTAATGGTGAAGTGCTTGCCTTGCATGTGTGAGGCACTGGGTTCAATCCTCAGTGCCACAAAAAAATAAATAAAGGTATTTTTAAAAAGTAAATTAAAAAAAAAAAAACTTTCAAAGATATTTTCCTTTCTAGAGTTTAAGGGGGGAAAGAGGCAGTTGTAGCTCAGTGGTGTATTTAAAAAAAAGAGTAAATCTTAAAAAAAAAACAACTTCCAAATATACTTTCTAGAGTTTAAAGGAAATTGTATATCATGAATTTTGAGATATAAATAACCTTTAATACCTTTTGTTCCAGAACGGATATAGGGGACTACTGGAATTAACAGCAGAGATATTTAAGTCAGAAAAGCCTCATCCATACATACCGAATGGAAAGAGTATTCAATAAATAGGTTAAGAATAAAATATTAGCCAGGCACAGCAGCACATGCCTGTGATCCTAGCAACTCTGGAGGCTGAGGCAGAAGGATCACAAGTTCAAGGCCAACCTCAGCAACTTATTGAGTCCTTGTCTCAAAAATAAAAAGGACTGGCTGGGCATGGTGACTCATGCCTATAATTCAAGTGGCTCTGGAGGCTAAGATAGGAGGATCGAAAGTTCAAAGCCAGCCTCGGCAAAGGCAAAGTGCTAAGCAACTCAGTGAGACCCTGTTTCTAAATAAAATACAAAATAGGACTGGGGATGTACTCAGTGGTAAAGTGCCACTGGTTTCAATTCTCAGTACTAAAACAAAAACAAGGGAATGTAGCTTATTAGTATAGTACATGCCTAGCATGAAGCCTGGAGTTCCATCTCCAGCCCCAAAAACTCCAAAACACAAAATAAAAAATAAAGTTATAGTAAAGGGAATAACTTACAATTTGAATGCAGAGGACTGGGGTTGTATCTCAGTGGTAGAGCACTTACCTAGCATGTATGAGGCATGGGTTCACATAGGCACCGCATATAAATAAATATATAAAATGAAGGGCCGGGCTGGGGTTGTGGCTCAGCGGTAGAGCGCTCGCCTAGCACATGCGCGGCCCGGGTTCGATCCTCAGCACCACGTAAACATAAATGCATTGCATTGTGTACAACTAAAGCAAATAAATAAATATTTTTTTAAAAAAATGAAGGGCCAACAACAACTAAAAAAAAATTTAAAAAAAATTTGAACACAGACATCACAATTCAAAGAAGTCTACCATGTTTATGTATCCAAAATTCTGCCAATGTAGAGTACCTACAAATGTTCTCTATCCTTATCTGATGGGAATATCAGATGACAGTGTGATAACTCCCCTGATATTTGCCAAATTCAAGAAAAATATTTCTCATAATGCAAATATCCTCACTTACCTGTGAACTCCAAGACTTAGAAAACCTTCTCCTCAGGACTTTCCCACCTAGACATCGGAGAGCAACAGTAACTACCTGAGAAATAAAAATGTTCAGGTAAGAATTCTAATTTTAAAAAATCAAATCCACAGCTCTTTAAGATTCCAAAATTACTACTAAGAAATGTATGTCATCATAAAAGTTCACATGGATATTTGCAGGAATTTGCCTCTGAGAGTACAGAGCAACATCAAGGTCCAGATAAACTTCCCCCTAAAACATGAAAATAATTCTTCCAAAACGGAAAAATAAAGATCTCTCTACTAATTGAGGAGATCAGTGACAGCCTTCCAAAGAGGACACCAGAGACCAGGTGCTTTTTTCTGGTCAAATACTATCAAGATTGTAGTTGGCTTCAAATGTTACCTAACACTTTTCAATCTACAGACAAGAAAACACTACACTGGAAGGAAACAAAAAGTTGCTTGTATACTCTGATATTGTAAGCCACACACTGTCCATACCCCAAGTGCTTTTGAGCAGCTCCAGCTTTCCTTCACATACTGAATTCCCCTCTAATCATCCCTTTGATAAAGCACTTAGGCAGTTAAAAAGAGCTTGGAAACTACCAGTATATTAAAGGCCATTATTAAAAGAGAAGACAATGATTAGTAACTTATACTGAAGTTCATTATGTACCTGCCGGTATCTTAAAAGTACCAAGAAATCCTTTCTTGTAACCAGCATCATTAACTGTCCCGAGAGCTACTGGGCATCATGTTATGTATGAATGTGGTTTTAGAGCAGCACTTCCCCATCTCAGGAGAACCATGTTAGAAAATGCATCCACTGAGCTGGGGGCATGCTCAGCAGTTAGAGCACCTGCCTAGCACCTAAGAGACTCTGGGTTTAATCCCTCATACTTGAAAAGAAAAGCAGCAGTAATTTAAATTGTTTCCCTGCTACTCCTTAAAATGAAATAAGATAGCATACAATAAAATAGTTTCTATAAAAATATGGTAACACTATGGGTTGGGGTTGTGGCTCAGCGGTGAGGCCCTGGATTCAATCCTCAGTACCACATAAAAATAAATAAAATAAAGGTATTGTGTCCAACTACAACTAAAATAAATAAATATTTTTTAAAATATGTGGTAGCCGCGCGCAGTGGCACACGCCTGTAATCCCAGCACTTGGGAGGCTGAGGCAGGAGGATCACTAGTTCAAAGCCAGCCTCAGCAATGGCGAGGCACTTAGCAACTCAGTGAGACCCTGTCTCTAAATAAAATACAAAAGAGGGCTGGGGATGTGGCCCAGTGGTCCAGTGCCCCCGAGTTCAATCCCCAGTACCAAAAAAAAAAAAAAAAAAAGTGAGCTATGAAGAGTTCTCTTTCTAGACATATTGCCCAAATGACACATGCTCAACCAGGAGCAATGGTAATCCCAGAAACTCAGGAGGCCAAGACAAGAGAATTGCAATTTTGAGGCCAGCCTCAGCAATTCAAATCTCTAAGCAACTCAGCAAGACCCTGTTCTCAAAATTTTAAAAAAATTTAAAAAGGGTGGATGGGGAGGTGGCTCAGTAGTAAAGCACCCCTGGTTTCAATCCCCAGTACCAAAATAAAACAAACATACATGCACTCCCTGTATTAGAACAAGTGTCTCTAACTATGCTGACCAATGGCAGCAAGGCAGTGCACACTGTAATAAAGCAGGTAGAAAGAAGCTGTTCAGTGCAGGGGAGGAATCAGTTGCACCCCAGACCCCATAACAGTGAACCATTCTTAAAACATACAAGAAGCTGTAGTCTTCATCTGCTTTTCTTTAAAGGAGAACTACCTTTGAAGCCATTTGTCTAATTTGATTGTTTTAATAAGCAGCTTATCTGCTGACTTAAAGTTCTAGGACAGCCATATATGCCCTGTCTCTGCCTGAGGCCATGGGTAGTCTTCATAAAACAACTCAGCAGAAAGCAGGCTTCAAGACCAGGATTCAGCTGACAAATTAAAATTACCCCAAACTCAGAACAAGACCTCTTTATGGTGCAAGCCCACGAACACTTCTGCTGTCTTCTCTCCAAACCCAGGTTTAGATAAGTCATACATGTTTACTTGGTATAAAACAGAAACCAGAAAATATATATTTAATTTTCAAATAATAAAATAAACTTACTTCTTCAGTTGTTTCAGGAGGTTCTTCAGGTAAATCAGGAACCTAAAGAAATATAATTATTGGGGGGAGAAATGTAAGCATTTTCAAGAAGTAAAAAATAATTGCAATTAGAAGGTTTACTTTTGCTGGGCACAGTGGCACACGCCTGTAAGCCCAGCAGCTTGGAGGCTGAAGCAGGAGGATCCAGAATTCAAAGCCAGCCTCAGAAACTCAGCGAGGCCCTAAGCAACTCAGTGAGACCCTGTCTCTAAATAAAGTACAGGAAAGGGCTAGGGATGTGGTTCAGTGGTTAAGTGCCACTGAGTACAACCCCTGGTACCAAAAAAAAAAAAAAAAAATGTTCCTTTCGACATGACACATCTAAGCTTAATAAAACTAGGCCAAGTGACTGACTGCTAATCCGTTCCCAAGAAGGGCCAGACAGGCAAATTATGCATTATCATGTTAATATAGGTTGATATACAGTGTATATGAAACACAAGTGAATTCTGTATTTATTGGATCCTATCCCTAGCTATCTCATTATGTATATGCAAATATTCCAAAATCTGAAAGAATAAAAAATCTGAAACACCATCCCAAGCATTTCAGAAAGGGGATACTCAACCTGTAATAGGTGTTAGCCACTCACAAAACATGGCATACTATGTCTTAAGCTACCTAACAAGAATGATTCACTTAAACACTGTATGTGTATATATATATATATATATTTTTTTTTTTTTCAGTACTAGGGATTGAACCCATGCCCTCAAACATGCTAGCAAGTGCTCTACCACTGACTACATCATCAGCCCTTTCTTTTTTCCTTTTTTTTAATGGTACTGGGTATTGAACTCAGACCCTCCTACATTGAGCTATTACCCAGCCAGTTTTTTGTTGTTGTTTAACTTTGAGGCAGGGTCCAAGTGGCCCAGGGTGGCCTGGAACTTGTGATCCTCCTGCCTTAGCCTCCCAAGGAGCTGACAGGCATGCAACACTGTGCCCAGTATAAACATTGTACTTTATATAATCAAATTTCTTCTTCAAAGAGAACAGGTTGTTTTCTAAACCTGTTAGCAGTTATCCTACAGCTTTCCTCTAAGTTTGGTTCAGAACCTTAATATTAAACAGGATAAGTGATTTGTAATGAAGCTGATGACTTTATAAGGAGGTGGTAAGACACCATCTGGGTTAAGGCAGTCTTCCATGTTTCCCCAATATACCACCTCACCCAGAGAACCATATTCTTCCTGTACACTGATACAATTCAGTAAGTAGGTGTTAATCACGGAACCTGATTCTGTGAGGGCTGTTCAGCAGATGGCAAAACTTTGGTTAGAGGGTTAGGCAAGTTCCGCCTCTTTGCAGCTTCTCTGTTCGTTGTTTCAAAAGATGTCTGACTTGCATTTTCTAGCACCAATTCTTCATCACCCTGCTCAAAAACAACATATAATTTCTAAAGATCTTATTCTATAATGGTTATTGTTTTTTACTCTGATGACATTTCAGTAGAAAAATGTTAAGATATTATTACACCCAGAAAATGAAAACAATATGTCCTTGAACAAGAAAAATACAGGGCTTAACATCTTCCAGAAACAACCCTTATGCATCAAAGTTCTGAGGTTCCCTCTGATAGACAAAAAACTGATGGGAGCCAGGTGCAGTGGTGCACGCCTGTAATCCCAGCACTTGGGAGGCTAAAGCAAGAGGATTGTGAGTTCAAAGCCAGCCTCAGCAATGGCGAGGCACTTAGCAACTCAGTGAGACCCTGTCTCTAATAAACAAAAAAACGGCTGGGGATGTGGCCCAGTGGTCGAGTGCCCCTTGGTTCAATCCCTGGTACCAAAAAAAAAAAAAAAAAGCTGATGGGGACCCTTTCCTTCTTTGAATAACCCCTAAGTTTCTCAGTAGGTTAGGAAAAAAGAAAAAATTCTGAATGATATCCTTTCCTTCTTTCAGCAAAAGAAAGCAAGGTGTAGTGCAAGGGACTTGCCTTCAAAAACTGTGCAAATAGAACATGTATATAAAATATGTCTTTGTAAGTGACCATGCAAGACTTCTATACCTGAAATGTGGTCTTTGTATCTTGTATCTGGTTATATATAAACATATTCTAGTTTTGAAACTCAAACTTTGACCTTCCATTTTAATTAGTCACTCTAAGAAGCAAAGTTTTTTTTTTTTTTTTTTTTTTTGTGGTACCGGGGATTGAACTCAGGGGCACTCGTCCACTGGGTCACATCCCCAGCCCTTTTTTGTATTTTATTTAGAGACAGGGTCTCACTGAGTTGCTAAGTGCCTCGCCACTGCTGAGGCTGGCTTTGAACTCGCGATCCTCCTGCCTCAGCCTCCCAAAGTGCTGGGATTACAGGCGTGAGCCACCGCGCCCGGCTTGAAGCAGAGTATTTTATTCCGGAAAATTACTCTTTAATATTAATCTATTACAATGTTTCCTTAAGCCGGGCGCGGTGGCACACATCTGTAATCCCAGCACTTTGGGAGGCTGAGACAGGAGAATCGCGAGTTCAAAGCCAGCCTCAGCAATGGTGAGACACTTAGTAACTCAGTGAGACCCTGTCTCTAAATAAAATACAAAAAAGGGCTGGGGATGTGGCCCAGTGGTCGAGTGCCCCTGAGTTCAATCTCCAGTACCACAAAAAAAAAAAAAAAAAAAAAAGTTTCCTTAACAAAATAAATGAGTTCTCAAATACATGCTTATTAGTTCAATAATTCCTTCCTTCCATAGCTACTGACCTAAGATAAAAAGTTCTCTTTATCAGACTAAAATGTTCACCATTTGGTAGGGTTTCATCCCCTTTCCTTTTTCTTAAGAAAGTTAGCTGGATATGGTGATGCATGCCTGTAATCCCAGCAACTTGCAAGTTGAAGACCACCCTGAGCAACTTTAACGAGACCCTGTTTCAAAATAAAAAATAAAAAGGGCTGGGAAAAGCACTCCTGGGTTCAATCTCCAGTATCAAAACAAAACAAACAAAAAAAGAAAATTTGGTGAAAGGAGCATGGGAATGAGAATCAACGGATCTTAATGCCAGGCTGCGTCACTGCAAGCTACAGAGTTAAAAGCTGACAGATACATTCTGACCCTCTCACATTCTGATTGTCATGTTCTTTTGAGAGTCCTCAGAGGCTTACATCATAACCACACCAACAGTTTAACTTGCCCAGGGATTTCTGATATCTCCACTAATCAAGTTAAAATATACACCAGTGGTACCAGTGAAGACAAGAGTCTAAAAACAAGGGGCAGAATGTCTAATTCACCTTGTGACCATTTCTGAAAGAGGTAGGTCAGGCTAAAATCAACCTATCAAATAGCTAGGCATGGTGGTGTACTCCTGTAGTCCCAGCTACTCAGGAAACTGAGGTAGGAGAAGCATTTGAGCACAGGAGTTCCAGACCTGCCAATATAGCTAGGCCCCATCTCAAAAACATATGTATGTGTGAGTCAGTGTGTGTGTGTGTGTGTGTGTGTGTGTGTGTGTGTGTATATATATATATATATATATATATATATATATATATATATAAAATCAACCTATCAGTGTCTATCAACCACAAAACTGAAGAGAAGACAAACTCAAGTGAAATCATTACATAGAACATTTGCATTTATGTTGCCCATTTTTCACATTAATCTATTCTTGGTTACATTATGACATATTTGTCATTATGAAATGAATAAAAACTTATCCCAGTTGACTCTGAGGTAAGCTTTACTGGCCTTACATACAAAATCTGTGGGCAGTTACTCTAGAATTTCTTTATGAATATTCTTTTTTTTTTTTTTTTTTTTTGTGGTACCGGGGATTGAACTCAGGGGCACTTGACCACTGGGTCACATCCCCAGCCCTTTTTTGTATTTTATTAGAGACAGGGTCTCACTGAGTTGCTAAGTGCCTCGTCATTGCTGAGGCTGGCTTTGAACTCACAATCCTCCTGTCTCAGCCTCCCAAAGTGCTGGGATTATAGGCGTGCGCCACCACGCCCGGCCATGAATATTCTTTTTCTCTGTAAGAAAACTTAAAATTATAAACTTCTATTAACAAATGACAAAAATCTCTCCTTAATGACAAAGGAAAAAAATAACCAAAAAATAACCAAAGGATAATGAGACTTTTAAAACTGAGCCAAACATAATGAATATAATGTAAACTTAACACTTAAGAGATCTTACTTGAGGAAAGATGAGACTTTTCTCAAAATAGTAATTTATTCAATATTTTTCTCAAAGACTAGCTTATAAAAGAGTTTTGCCAAGATATACGTTCTTTAGATACCAAAACCACTTAACCACTTGATACACAAAGATGATGAATAAACACTCATATGGTTGATTTCAAGTTCAAGGCCAGCCTTAGCAACTTAGCGAAATCCTAAACAACTTAGTGAGACCCTGTCTCAAAAATAAAAAGTAAAAAAGGGCTAGGAATGTAGCTCAGTGGTAAAGTGCCCCATGTTCAATCCCTAGTACCAAGACAAAACAAAAAAGCAAGTCCTAGCCAGGCGTGATGTGCACGCCTGTAATCCTAGCAACCTGGTAAACTGAGGCAGGTGGATTGCAAGTTTGAGGCCAGCCTCAGCAACTTAACAAGACCCTGTCTCAAAATTAAATAAATAAAAAGGACTGGGTATGTGATTCAGTGGTAAAGCATCCTTGGGTTCAATCCCTGGAACCAAAAGTAATAAGTTCTATCTCTTGCCATATGATGCTCTGCACCACCTTGGGGTTATTTCAGCAAGAAAGCCTCGACAGGTGTGGCTCTTAAACCTCCAGAACTGTGAGCTAAATAAACTCTTCTTTACAAAATAAAATGTAGCACCTGCCTGGCATGCATGAAGCTCTAGCTTCCATCCCCACCAATTCCAGAAAAAAAAAAAAAAAAAAAAAAAAAAAAACACACACACACACAAACCTATATATATAATCATTATTAATGAAGACTTTGAAAAACCAAATAGTACTAACAGTCTAACATTTTCAATTCATAAAAAAGTACATATTGGGGCTGGGGTTGTGGCTCTGTGGTAGAGCGCCTGCCTCGCATGTGTGAGGCACTGGGTTCGATCCTCAGCACCACATAAAAAATAAATCAACAAAATAAAGGTATTTGTCCATCTACAACTTAAAAAAAAATTTTTAAATACATAAAATAAAACAAATTTAATAATTGAATTCAAAATATAAAATGAGAATATTTTCTAACCCCAAGTTTGTGACCACTGGTTAACTTCCAGGTTTCACCCATCATTTGATAAAAGCGCTCCTCCAGTTTTTTCAATCTCATTTCCTGGTGAGGTTTTAAGACATTCTGTATGTATCTGCTGGCCTGTTTGAGAAAACAAAGTAGATGTTGTTACTATTCATAAATGTTCCTAAAAATATACATTGTCTACAAAGTTGTAATTAAAAGCCAGGTAGAAACTGAGTTTTCATACTAATTCAATTTTACCTCCATTTTTGCATCATTTTCTAAAAATTCCAATTTGTATGCAATGCAAGCAAAACCAAATTGTTTTATACTTAAGTGACAGTGAGCTTATATATTCTTTGTGTTTTCATTGCCAAAATAAAAATAATAATAACAACAATACACGGAGCTAGGGATACTAAAGAACATAGAACATGATCCTTAATTTCTAGGATCTAAGTTTGAGCAGTGTGTCAGTGTGTTCAAGGCACAAAGCCTTCTTGTGTTGACAGATCCTACAAGGCATAAATTCATTCAGAAGAGTGTTAAATGTATAGCCTGATATGGTAAAACAAAATATTTTGGGGATTGAAAGAACTGGAAACTAGGCTCAGATCCCTTGACTCTACGAGTCTGAGACCAGCCTGGGCATCACAGCAAAACCAAAAGCCTAAAAAGAGGACAGGAAATGTAGCTAGGGGTAGAGCACTTGCCTAGCATACTCAAGACCCTAGGTTTGATGCTCAGTACCACCAAAACAAACAAACAAACAAACAAAAAAAAAAAAAACGCCTAAAGAAAACAAAACTGAATGAAGACTTTTGAAAACATTTGATAAAAGCGCTCCTCCAGTTTTTTCAATCTCATTTCCTGGTGAGGTTTTAAGACATTCTGTATGTATCTGCTGGCCTGTTTGAGAAAACAAAGTAGATGTTGTTACTATTCATAAATGTTCCTAAAAATATACATTGTCTACAAAGTTGTAATTAAAAGCCAGGTAGAAACTGAGTTTTCATACTAATTCAATTTTACCTCCATTTTTGCATCATTTTCTAAAAATTCCAATTTGTATGCAATGCAAGCAAAACCAAATTGTTTTATACTTAAGTGACAGTGAGCTTATATATTCTTTGTGTTTTCATTGCCAAAATAAAAATAATAATAACAACAATACACGGAGCTAGGGATACTAAAGAACATAGAACATGATCCTTAATTTCTAGGATCTAAGTTTGAGCAGTGTGTCAGTGTGTTCAAGGCACAAAGCCTTCTTGTGTTGACAGATCCTACAAGGCATAAATTCATTCAGAAGAGTGTTAAATGTATAGCCTGATATGGTAAAACAAAATATTTTGGGGATTGAAAGAACTGGAAACTAGGCTCAGATCCCTTGACTCTACGAGTCTGAGACCAGCCTGGGCATCACAGCAAAACCAAAAGCCTAAAAAGAGGACAGGAAATGTAGCTAGGGGTAGAGCACTTGCCTAGCATACTCAAGACCCTACGTTTGATGCTCAGTACCACCAAAAAAAAAACAAACAAACAAACAAAAAAAAAAAAAAACGCCTAAAGAAAACAAAACTGAATGAAGACTTTTGAAAATCACCTGGAAACAACCATGGGAATAAGAAAGAGTTATCCAAATTCCATCACTGATAAAACAAATAAACAACATAAATCCCCAAACTACTACTATATGTGAAGATAGGTGGAGGAGAGGTAACTGACTTAACAGTCAGAAAACTACATCTGAAATGCTTACACGGGAGGACAACAGTAAGAATGCAAGCCAGTGTTCTCCACAGACCCTGGAATAGCTCAGGAATAAGAGACACCAGATCCCACCGCAGAGGCCCAGGGTGAGGCGCACAGCTAAAAATAGGGAGGGTTGGGGAAGCCATGTATAAAATAATGATGAATTTGTAATGAACTGAGGATTATGACTATTCTAACTTGCTACACTGAGGCAATAGGGAAAAAAAGGGTGGGGATGGTAAAAGTCCTATTACATCCCCAGATCCACTTCCCTACTACATAGGGCCAGGGATGGAAGATTTACTCTCTGTGAAAATAAACCATAGAGAGTAGTCACTGATCCCAGCCCTTAGTGGAAAGCATAATTGAAAACTACAACTGAGAGTACTTACAACTGTAAATGCTGAAAGGTGAGATTCCCTAGCCTCCTTCCTCATTGGACTCAGACTGTTGACTCTCAGGTGTTAACACCCTAGGCAGGAGAGTGGTAGAGGTTTCTTCTCCAGAGAAGGTGAATTGCAAGGAGAAATCAAGAGATGCCGAGGAAGCTAAATTCCTCCTCAAGCATCCTACAGTGAAGCTTGTCAAGGGATATTCTGTCAAGCTCTACCCACATACACAAAAATTCCAATAAGCTTTATTTTATTTTTTATTGAGGTGTAACTTATTTCTTCTTTTTTCTTTGAGGTGTAACTTATAAACCATAAAAACAAACCTTATGGGAAAAGCTTGATAAATTTTTAAAAAGATATAAACCTAAATAATCATCAGTTAGCTTTTTAGTGTATCATTATTAAACACGAAGAAGCTGAGCCAAGGATTACCAGATGATTAAAGGAAAGTCTCCAACATGAAAAATAGACTGAAACAGAAAAAAGAAACTTTGAGAAATAAAGTGTATGCAAGAACAGAAAAACATTTTAAAATAAACATTTATATCAGATAATAAAAGACATTACATATGTGTAACAAGAACAGGATATAAGAATAAGAAAGGTCAGGGCATAATTAGTCCTGAAAATTGACATTATGACAGTTAAAATCATCAACTGAAAATTTCCCAGAAAGATCAAGAAGAAGATAAGATAAAACAACCTGGGGTTCAATCTCAGGTTCACTTTTACCTAATGGGAACTTCAGGAAAAAAAGAGAAAAAACAAGAGTATAGAGGAAATTATGCAGGAAATAATATTTAAGAAAATTTCATAGAACTAACCTATATAAGGACCTTCTGGATTTCAAACAATATAAAACAAACAAGCAAAATAACAAATGACATCAAAGTGAAATTTCACAATCCCAAGGAGTAAAGTAAGAGTAAAGATTCTAAAAACTTCTAGAAAGGGACACAAAATTGATCACAAACACTGGCTTAAAAATAAAGATGGAATCAGATTTTATAAAATCCACCCTGGAATTTGGAGGATTATGATGCAATACTTCAAAAGTCCAATGACTTTTAATTTGTAATCCTATATACCAAGTCAAGCTATCTATATGCCAAGTTCAAGTACCAGAGGAGAAAAATCACACATTTAAAATTTAAAATCTAAAAAAATTCATTGTATTATTAGGGACATGTCAGCATAGGCTGGCAATTTACCATGTGCATAGACAATACTGTGAGATACTGATTTATTAATCTTTCTTTGGCCAAAGACAAGGCACAGGAATAAAGTTTCTAGACTCATTTGCCAAACAATAGAATCCAAATTTACAGTCTTGGGAATTAGCATGCAACTGTCTTAAGATGGAATTATGGCTAGTAATCAGCATGCAAGGCTTTGAAATTGACACTACTTCCAAAAGAGATAACATTAAACTTCAAAAGTTCAAATATATATGCTCCTGGGCTTTAGAACTGGGGTACATCCTGATAAAACCAACCTAGGTTGAAAAACTTTTATTTTATTTTGGTACTAGGAATTGAACCTGGAGGCACTTTACCACAGAGCTAAATCCACAGTCCTTTTATTTATTTATTTAGTACTGAGGATTGAATCCAGTGTTGCTTAACCACTGAGCCATATCCCCAGTCCTTTTTACTTTTTTTTTTTTTTAATATTTTTATTTATTTGCTTTAGTTGTACACAATGCGTTTTATTCAATAATGCATTTTATTTGTACGTGGTGCTGAGGATTGAACCCGGGTCGCCCACGCGCTAGGCGAGTGCTCTACCGCTGAGCCACAATCCCAGCCCCAGTCCTTTTTACTTTTTGAGACAGGATCTCACCAGGTTGCTTAGGGCCTCCCTGAACTGCTGAAGCTAGCCTCAAACTATTTTTGTTGTTGTTGTTGTTCTTTTTAGATATACATGACAGTAGGGTGTATTTTGGCATATTATACATACATGGAGTATAACTTATTCTAATTAGGATCCTATTCTTGTGGTTGTACATGATGTGTATAAATGTTGTACATGATGTCATATAAATACCCTGATCCTATAATTATACTAGAATAGGAAAGCTACTTCCAGTTAGTTATACTGTCTTTCCTATTCCTATCCCCCCTTCTTTCCCCTTCATTCTCCCCTTTATCTAATCCAGTGAACTTCTATTCTTCTATCTAATCCAGCGAACTTCTATTCTTCCTCCTTCCCACCCTCCCTTATTGTGGGTAAGCAGCCACATATCAGAGAGAACATTTGGCCTTTGTTTTTTGGGGACTGGCTTATTTCACTCATTATGATGTTATCCAGTTCCATCCATTTACCGGCAAATGTCATTTCATTCTTCTTTTTAGCTGAGTAATATTCCATTGTGTATATATGCCACATTTTTTTTTTTATCCATTCATCTGTTGAAGGGCACCAAGTTGGTTCCATGACTTGGCTACTGTGAATTGAGCTGCTATGAACATTGATATGGCTGTATCATTTTAAGTCCTTTGTGTATAAACCGAAGAATGGAATAACTGGATCAAATGATGGTTCCATTCCAAGTTTTCTAAAGAATCTCCATACTGCTTTCCAAAGTGGTTGCATCAATCAGAATGGTCCCATCAGCAATGCATGAGTGTACCTTTTCCCCCACATTCTCTTCAACATTTATTGTTACTTGTATTCTTTATAATTGTTGGCCTTGAACTTATAACTCTTCTGCCCCAGCCTCCCAAGTTGCTGGAGTTACAGGCATGCACCATCATGCCCAGTCTGAAAATATATTTAATACAATTATTAAATATAGTTGAAAATGTATTTAATACAACTAACCCACAGAATATCATAGCTTGACCCAGCCTACATTAAACATGACCAGGCCAGGTGTAGCAGTACACACTTATAATCTCTGCTACTTCCGAGGCCAAGGCAGGAGGATCACAAATTCAAAGCCAACCTTAGCAACTTAGGGAGACCCGATCTCAAAAATAAAATAAAAAGGGCTAAGGATGTAGCTCAGTGGTAGAACACTTGCTAGGGTAGGCTCTGGGTTAAATCCTCAGTACTGGGTAGGGAAAAATGGGATCAGAACACTGCAGTTGGGTAAAATCCTTTAAACACAGAGCCTATTTTATAATAAAATGTTGAATACGTCATGTAATTTATTGACTACCGTGCTGAAAGTGAAATATAGAATGATTACATGGTACTCAAATATTCTACTGAATGTGTATTGCTTTCACATCATCATAAAGTCAAAATATCAAACATCACAGACTGTCTATTTATAACAGAGCTTCTTACAAAAGATCTAGGGAGAACTCTTTCACTGTTAATAATGCAGGTCAGGGTGGTAAGAAATGTAGTAATTCCTATGGTCTCACTTCAATATGTAAAGAGGTTTTACTCACAAGAACCACTTGTAGCCTTTGTTTACTTTAAAAAAAAAAAGAGTATCTGGGGTTGGGGGTATAGCTCAGTAGTAGAATACCTGATTAGAATGGGGGTGGGGCTCAGTTCCATCCCCAGCACCACACAGAAAAAGACCAAAAACAAAAGAAAAAAAAAATCTGTTCTGTAGAAACAAGTGACATATTAACATAATAACACCCTTATACAAAGGTCTTATAAAGGGTTAATATTTAGGTGAACATCCATAGGCATATCTTCTTTCACAAAAATCAGTCAACAAACTGGCAAGTGCCTGAGTGCCACATGACATAGCAAGGTCAAGAAAATAAGTTACGGCCGGGCGCGGTGGCGCACGCCTGTAATCCCAGCACTTTGGGAGGCTGAGACAGGAGGATCGCGAGTTCAAAGCCAGCCTCAGCAATGGCGAGGCACTTAGTAACTCAGTGAGACCCTGTCTCTAAATAAAATACAAAAAAGGGCTGGGGATGTGGCCCAGTGGTCAAGTGCCTCTGAGTTCAATCCCCGGTACCAAAAAAAAAAAAAAAAAGAAAAAGAAAATAAGTTACATAACCATCACATGCTAAATGCAATTTCAAGCTATGGAAACCAGTCTATAATAGAATGTAAAGACAAAAGCAGTGCCCAGAAGGAAAGCTATAGCTGTAAACACCTAATTTTAAAAAAGAAAAAAAAGAAAGAGAAGGGCTAGGCAATGTTGCTCAGTGAGCACTTGTCTAGTGTGCACAAAACCCTGGGCTCAATCCTCAGCTACCCACACACACACACAACAAAGGATCTCAAATCAGTCAATCAGAGCTGGGAATATAGCTCAGTTGGTAGAGTGCTTGCCTCACACGCACAAGGTCATGGGTTCAATCCCCACAAAAACACAAAAAAAAAAAAAATCAAATAAAATCAGTCAATCAGATAATGCTATTCCATAAAAGAACAAACTAGTGGTGTCACACACCTGTAATCCTAGTGACTGGAGAGGCTGAGGCGGGAGGATCACAAAATTGAGGCAAGCCCGGGAAATTTAGAAAGACTGTCTCAAAAGTAAATTTAAAACAAAACAAAAATATGCCAGGAGCCGGGCGTGGTGGCGCACGCCTGTAATCCCAGCACTTGGGAGGCTGAGGCAGGAGGATCACGAGTTCAAAGCCAGCCTCAGCAATGGCGAGGCACTTAGCAACTCGGTGAGACCCTGTCTCTAATAAAAATAAAAAAAGGGCTGGGGATGTGGCCCAGTGGTCAAGTGCCTCTGAGTTCAATCCCTGGTACAAAAAAAAAAAAAAAAAAAAAAAAAAGCCAGGGATGTAGCTCAGTGGTACAGCACCACTGGGATAAATATTTTTAAAAATATATTATTAAGCTGGGCGCGGTGGCACACGCCTGTGATCCCAGCACTTGGGAGGCTGAGGCGGGAGGATCGCGAGTTCAAAGCCAGCCTCAGCAATGGCGAGGCACTTAGCAACTCAGTGAGACCTTGTCTCTAATAAAATACAAAAAAGGGTTGGGGATGTGGCCCAGTGGTTCAGTGCCCCTGAGTTTAATCCCTGGTACCAAACAAAACAAAACAAGCAAACAAACAAACAAAAAAAAAAATATATATATATATTATTAATAATACACATTAATAGAATCAAGGAAGGAAAGCAAATGATCATTTCAATTAAAAGAGGAAAAAGGTTTCAGCCAGGCATGATTACACCTGTACAGCAGTTCAGGAGGCTGAGGCAGGAGAATTGCAAGTTCAAAGCCAGCCTCAATAAGTAAGCAAGGCCCTAAGCAACTTAATGAAACCCTGTCTCAAAATAAAAAATTAAGGGCTGCAGATGTGGCTAAATCGTTAAGTGCCCCAGGTTCCACCTCTAAAAAAAAAAATAATTTGACAAAATCCAACACACAATACTAAAAAATTAGAAACAGAAAAAAACCTGCTTAGTATAATACAAAAACCCATAGCAGGGGCTTAGGCTGTAGCGCAATGATAGAGCACTTGCCTAGCATGTGTGAGGTACTGGGTTCAATTCTCAGCACACATACAAACATACAAATATACATATACACATAAATAAATAAATTAAGGTATAAAAACTACAGTAACATTAGAAAAAAAAAAAAACCCACAGAGTTGTTCTCTCTGCTGGAGCCTTACTTTACTTTCTCCAAAATTCTCTTGCATAGCAATAAATAAATAAATAAATAAAATAAAAAACACCCACAGCTAACATCATATTCAATGGCAAAAGAATAAAACTTTTTCCCTATACAAAAAGTAGAAACAATGCAAATGTTCATCAACAAACGAGTAAAAAACCAAATTGTGGTACATCCATACAAGGGAATATCATTCAGCCATAAAAAGGATGCTACAGGGTGCTGGGATTGTGGCTCAGTGGTAGAGCGCTCACCTAGCACGTTCGCAGCCCTGGGTTTGATCCTCAGCACCACGTAAAAAATAAAAATAAAAATAAATAAAATAAAGGTATTGTGTCCAACTACAACTAAAAAATAAATATTAAATAAAAAAGGATGCTACAGGATGAATTAACCTGGAAAATATTATGCTAAATCAAAGAGGTCATACAGAAAAAAAGTTAACATGTTATATACAATTGCAATGTTAGGAAATATCCAGAACAGGTATAGCCATACAAACATAAAGCAGATCAGTGGTTGCTAGAGAATAGGAAGAGCAGGTAATGGGGTGTAAGTGTTTAATGGACCTAGCATTTTCATTTGAGGTGATGAAACTGTTTTAG
This sequence comes from Tamias sibiricus, assembly GCA_025594165.1. NCBI lineage: Eukaryota > Metazoa > Chordata > Mammalia > Rodentia > Sciuridae > Tamias > Tamias sibiricus. Next base: position 71,849,664 of record CM046661.1, read on the forward strand.
AACTAGATAGAGGTACCAAGTAGCTGCAGAACACTGTGAATATACTAAATATACTAAACTGAGCCGGGCTTGGTATCACATGCCTTTAATCCCAGTGACTTGGGAGACTGAGACAGGAGGATCAAAAGTTCAATGTCAGCCTCAGCAATAGCAAGGCAACTCAGCAACTCAGTGAGACCCTGTCTCTAAATAAAATATAAAATAGGGCTGGGTAAGCTGGGCGCGGTGGCACACGCCTGTAATCCCAGAACTTTGGGAGGCTGAGACAGGAGGATCGCGAGTTCAAAGCCAGCCTCAGCAATGGAGAGGCACTTAGCAACTCAGTGAGACCCTGTCTCTAAATAAAATACAAAAAAGGGCTGGGGATGTGACCCAGTGGTCGAGTGAGTGCCCCTGAGTTCAATCCCCGGTAGCACAAAAAAAAAAAAAAATAGGGCTGGGGATGTGGCTTAGTGGTCAATCTCCGTTACCCCCCCCCCAAAAAAAAAGGTTACTGAATTGTACACTTTAAAATAATTTTAAAATCATGAATTTGTATACTTTAAAATCATCAACTTTGGGCTGGGGCTGTAGCTCAATGGAAGAATGCTCACTTAGCATGCATGAGGCACTGAGTTCGATCCTCAGCACCACATAAAAATAAAATATTGTGTCCACCTAAAACTAAAAAATAAATATTTGAAAAAAATCAACTTTAAATCATTAATTTGGCCTCAATATTGTTTTTAAAAATCTAAGTAGAAGCCGGGCGCGGTGGCGCACGCCTGTAATCCCAGCACTTTGGGAGGCTGAGGCAGGAGGATCGCGAGTTCAAAGCCAGCCTCAGCAATGGCGAGGCACTTAGCAACTCAGTGAAACCTTGTCTCTAAATAAAAAATACAAAAAAAAAAAAAAAAAGGGCTGGGGATGTGGCCCAGTGGTGGAGTGCCCCTGAGTTCAATCCCCAGTACCAAAAAAAAAAAAAAAAAAAAAATCTAAGTAGAAAACACAGACTTCAATTATAAATGCCGCAGATGTTTTTTTGTTTTCTCACTATATATACACTCTCTAAAAATGATGCTTTTTGGGCTGGGGTTGTGGCTCAGAGGTAGAGCGCTCACCTAGGAACTGCATGGCCCAGGTTCGATCCTCGGCAACAAATAAACTCATTGTGTACAACTAAAGCAAATAAATAAATATATTTTAAAAATAAATAAATAAGGCATTGTGTACAACTAAAACCAATAAATAAATATTTTTTTAAAAATGACACTTTGGGCTGGGGTTGTGGCTCAGCGGCAGAGCGCTCGCCTCGCATGTGTGCGGCCCGGGTTCAATCCTCAGCATCACGTAAACATAAATGCATTGCATTGTGTACAACTAAAGTAAATAAATAAATATTTTTTAAAAAAAATGACACTTTTAGCTTTTCACCCTGTGCCTCTTGTTTTCTCACAAAGTTTTGTCTTCTCAAACTTCTTCTAAACAACATCAAAACATAAATGTTTTCTTATTCTCTAGAAATTATGTTTTACCTTTTCACCCTGTGCCTCTTGTTGTTTTTTCCTCACAAGTTTTTGTCTTTTCTCATTCTTGTCTTCTTCTTCTAAAACATCAAAAACATAAACGTGCTTTTTAATTCCCAAGTATCAATAAGTCACATGGTATAGTCTGTAGATTTTAACATTTTAGAAGAGACAAGCAGCCTTTGAAAAACAGATAATATTTTTTCAAGTAATGAAAATGAAGTACATGCAAACAGTTGAAATAAAGAAATCTGCACGTGAAACCTTATAACAAAGGCTCTGTTCTGAAACAATTCTCCAATATGTATTATTGTATGTAATAGTTTCTGCGGCTTCCAGAATATTTTCAAAAATTTTCTTCTGCAGGTCCCAGTAGGGTTTCAGCAGCTCTGAGGCACAGTACAGAAGCCCATTACTGCAGTGTGAAGTGTGGAATGCTGCACTTCAGGCATGAAACTGTGTTATCTGTTGCTGTTACACATAACAGGAAAAGTCCCTAAAGATATGTGTGCTTGTCAGCTCCTAAAATGACTGAACCACTATTAGGTTACTATCCACTGAATGTGAAGGAAAAAGTATTTTTGCTCTTCTCTCTTTTTTCCTTCTGGTACTGGGGATTGAATCCAGAGGCACTCTACCTCTGAGCTACATCCCCAGAGCTTTTAAGTTTTATTTTGAGACAAGGTCTTGTTAAATTGCCAGGGCTGGCCTTGAACTTGCAATCTTCCTTCCAAAGGGGGGGAAAATGATGATTGGGAAACCCTAAAACATTCACGTTGTCACTTATGTTTGGGTTGAAAAGGATAACCAAATGGATTTGTTTGTTTGATAGTGGGAATTGAAACCAAAGGTGCTTAAGCACTGAGCCACATCTCCAGCCCCTTTTGCATTTTTATTTAGAGACAGGTTCTCACCAAGTTGCTCAGGCTTCACTAAATTGCTGATGCTGGTTTTGAACCTGTGACCCTTCTGCCTCAGACTCCCAAACCCCTGGGATTACACTCCTTGATTTTTTTAATAAATAATGTAAAAGGCTTTGAATTAAGCACTGCTCATTTTATTATTTATTTACATTTAAATAAACTTTTTTAAAAAAACAATGTACCAAATTCATTACTGGTGACCTTATTGCATATTCCTAATTGCATATAAGACTGTAGCTTTTTGGTGGCTCATGCTGGTAATTCCGGCTACTCAGGAGGCCAAGACGACAACTGCAAATTCAAAGCCAGCCTGGACAATTTGGTAAGACCTGTCTGAAAATTAGAAAAAAGGGCTGAGGATGTAGCTCAGTGATAGAGCACTTGCCTAGCATGTGCAAGGCCCTGGGTTCAATCCCCAGTATCACTCCCCTCAAAAAAAAAAAAAGATTTTAAGATTCATTTGTTCAAAAGCCAAGTACAATACTGGGGTTTTTTTTGGGGGGGGAGGCGGGGAAGAGGGTACTGGGGATTGAACTCAGGGTCACTCAACCACTGAGCCACTTCCCCAGCCCTTTTTTGTATTTTGTTTAGAGACAAGGTCTCACTGAGTTGTTTAGCACCTCACTGTAGCTTAGTGCCCATTGCTGAGGCTGGCTTTGAACTCTAGATCCTCCTACCTCAGTCTCCTGAGCCACTGAGATTTCAGGCACGCTCAGCCATACCCAGCACAATATTGTTTTAAAAGGCTTCTAGAAAATCATGAATTCCTGGGGCTGGGGATATAGCTCAGTCGGTAGAGTGTTTGCCTTGCTTGCACAAGGCCCTGGACTCAATCCCTACCACCACAAAAAAAAAAGAAAAAGAAAACCATGAACTCTTATGTGGTAAATATATACAATGGAATATTACTCAGCCTTAAAGAAGAATGAAATTATGACATTTGCAGGTAAATGGATGGAGCTAGAGAATATCAAGCTAAAATAAGCCCATCTCAAAAAACCAAAGGCCAAATGTTTTCTCTGACATGCAGATGCTGATCCATAATTGGGGTGGGAGGAGTTGTGTTAGGGAAGAATGGAGGAACTTTGTATTAGGCAGAGGGAAATGAATGAGGGAAGGGAAGGGAGTGTTGGGGTGAGAAAGATGGTGACGTGAGATGGACATTATTATCCTATGTACATGTATGATTGCACAAATAACGTGTTTCTGTAGCATGTACAGCCAGACAAATGAAAACTTGTGCTACATTTGTATACAATGAGTTGAAATGCATTCTGCTATCATGTATAACTAATTAGAACAAATTTTAAAAAGATAAAAAGCCGCCAGGCGTGGTGGCGCACACCTATAATCCCAGCACTTGGGAGGCTAAGGCAGGAGGATGGCGAGTTCAAAGCCAGCCTCAGCAATGGTGAGGCACTTAGCAACTCAGTGAGACCCTATCTCTAATAAAATACAACAAAAGGCCTGGGGACGAGGCCCAGTGGTCGAGTGCCCCTGAGTTCAATCCCCCGGTACCGAAAAAAAAAAAAGAAAGAAAGAAAATCATGAACTCTAGCTTGTCAAAACAGAAACAAAAATAGAATGAGCATGATTTCCTAGGCAGCCAACTATATACAAGACCTAGGTGCCTAAAGAAAAGCTGCTGTAATTGCAATAAAAAATTAGGATGAAAGGAATTAATGGCAGATATACCTACTCTTTGTATAATATTTTTCAAATTGTACATATCAAATAATTAAGTAACACAAATGCACGATTTAAAATTAGAGAATTTAGAATGTAACAACTTAAGAATGACAGAGCTTCAAAAAATATATAAGGAAAATGTAGTTTCTCATTAAAATGTTGGAATTTATAATCCATTCAAAATAATCACCAAGGTCAGATGCCATGGCACACACATGTAATCTCACCAACTCAGGAGGCCAAGGCATGAGAATCAAAAATTCGAGACCAGATTCAGTAACTCAGCAAAATCCTCAGGAACTTAGTGAAACCATTTCTCAATAAAAAACAAAAAATAATAACAAAACAAAATAATCATCAATATAGTTATAATGATCACTCCCTCTTGAAGTTACACATTAATCAAGTTAATAGCAAACTGGCTCTTATTGTATAATATTGTAGAATAAATAAAGAAATTTGAATAGAAAAGTTTGAAGGGTAGCATAAATAAACTTACCTTTCAGATAAGCTTGGGAAGGTTTAAATGAGTTAAGCAATGAGGCAGTCATGGAACTAATTAAAGTAAGAAGAGCAAGCAGTAAAAAAACTCAGCCACACAGCAAGATGAGATCTTTAATTCCTTTTAAAGAAAAGAAAATATTAAAATTAAACACACTTTTCTTGGTAAGAGTAACAGAAGATTATTTGTACTAGAAGAGTATAGTAAAAGTTAAGTTATGCAACTGTCTTAGGATTTCTTCCAAATATTCTCCTTTGGGCACTAAAATTCATCATGACTGTCATTACCAGAATAAATTTTCAGAAACTGATTCTATATAAACATCTTCTGTCTAATGAATATAATTATAGCAATCAGCTATGTTATAAATATCATAATGATCAATAATGTGTAAGTTGTGCTTTCCTTTCTACCCAGAGAGGAGGAAAAATTAATTTACATAATTGGAAATCAAACTATGAGATCTCATCAAATTCTATTAAATAGTTCTTCTTTTGGGGCATGGTATCACCAGCAGCTCAGGAGGCTGAGGCAGGAAGATTGCAAGTTCAAGGCCAGCCTCAGCAATTTAGCCCCATGCAACTTAGCAAGACCATCTCAAAATAAAAAATAAAAAGAGTTGGGGAATGTGGCTCAGTGGTTAAGGACCCCTGGGCTCAATCCTTGACACACACACAAAAGTTACTTGGCAGAGATTCCAACGAACCATGGTACTGACATAATCATGGCTGGTGGTTTGTCAACTAACTAAAGATTAAAGAAGGAATTACAAAATTGTATAGATAGAGATTTAAATGTTTTACTTTTAACAGAAAATGGATATGTTATTCCTTCTTTTATAAACAGTAATTTTTGTTTAGAGATTTTTCTTTTTAACATCACAGCTCCTCCAACTTTCAAGGGCAGTAACTATTGATTCAGATATTGTTCAATGGAACACATAAATAAATCTAGGATATCTCTGGCCATTACAAAAGCAATATAATACCCATAGTACTACTATGTAGAAAAATCATTTAGTTGTGGGACTTGTTTCATAATACGCAATCAAAATGGGTATATCACATAGGAACATGGAAAAAAACTAGATTTGTGTGTACTCCTTTCAAGTAAAAAATGTTTAAATAAAGATTTGTTTGGTACTTAAACTCTAGAGACCAAAAGCAGGGCACTTTGAAGGATAAAAAATTCGAGGAGCCTCTTAAAATCTTTAGCTTAAGTACAAGTAAAATGTATTATCAGGGAGTTAGGGATAAAGCTCAGTGGTAGAGCATCCCAAGGTTCAATCCCAGTATTGTAAAAGGGGAAAAAAAAAAAAAAAAAAAGAATCCAAAGGAAACTACCTGTTCACAACAAAGGATTCTAGGAAAAAGTGTTAATTAAGTTGGTCAAATAAAAATTTCAGGAACTAGGAGCTGCTACCAGGAGCTCACTTGCATTTTCTGGAACTCTTAACCTAGCTTTATTAATTTAGACAACAAATTCTGAGAATACAAAAACAAATTAGATATGGTTGCTACCCTCAAAAAGTATATTTCCCATAGATCAGAGCTGATGGGGGAATAGGTCTCCTTTGATAAAGCTAAGCAGTGTCCTTCTCATTAACTAGTAACTTAAATATCAGTGTAAAGTAGAAGATTATAAAGGAGCTGGGCAAGCCGGGTGCAGTGACGCACACCTGTAATACCAGCACTTGGGAGGCTGAGGCAGGAGGATTGCAAGTTCAAAGCCAGCCTCAGCAATGGCGAGGCACTTAGCAACTCAGTGAGACCCTGTCTCTAAATAAAAATACAAAAAAGAACTGGGGATGTGGCCCAGAGGTTGAGCGCCCCTGAGTTCAATCTCCAGTACCAAAAATAAAAAATAAAAAATAAATAAAGGAGCTGGGCATGGTGGCATATGCCAGTAATCCCAGTGACTCAGGAGGCCAATGCAGAAGGATCTCAAGTTTGAGGCCAACCTCAGCAACTTAATAAGCCGCCTTAAGATAAAACATTAAAAGGACTCAGGACGTGGCTCAGTAGTAAAACATCTCCAGTACCAAAAAAAAATAGAATAAATAAGTAAATGCTAAAGGAATAGAGGAATAACTGCTGTAAAGGCAAGGTGAATTTCACTTTCCTGAGTATCATCTGGATAAAGGTCTTGTTATATTTCAATACAGCTTGAGTAAGGAGAGTCAAAAAATTTTTTTTTCACTTTTTATTTCAAGCAACATTTTGGGCCCTGAATTTCAGAGGTGGGGAGGAAGTGTTGAAAAGGAAGGAGATATAAAGGATAAAGAACTGGGTTTAAGAAGGGAGGCTGACATGTGAACTAATTATATCCAAAAATCAATTCCTGACTCTCCACACCCCTACCATTTTCCTTTCAGTTTTCTCTTCAGCAACAGCACTACTAACAAAGTTCAAATATCTGGACCCATGTTCTGTAGCCCAGGATTGGCAGGAAGGAAATCAGCTTTATTCAAGGCCAGTCCTGAAGAAGATACAGAGGTTACTCCTTCAAGCTCTAACATCCTGGGCTCAGGAAGGTCAAGGTTTGTTAGGGTGAGATAAGAAGCAGTGAGGGGCTGGGGTTGTGGCTCAGCGGTAGAGCGCTCGCCTAGAACGTGCGCTGCCCGGGTTCGATCCTCAGCACCACGTACAAATAAACTAATTGTGTACAACTAAAGCAAATAAATAAATATTAAAAAAAAGAAAAAAAGAAGCAGTGAGGCTACAGGCTGCCTGGGTCCTTCCTCAATAAGGGCCAAAGCCTTATCACAATGGATTTTGACCTCTTGCAGCTAGTTACCAAGGAAGAGTGTTACAAAGGCCATCAAAGTTCTCTGAATCTAAATAAAGTCTTCAGGTGCGGCCTCTCCTCAGATTTTTTATTCCTATAGTAAGGCCTCTCCTAGGAGTTTAGAACACCAGGTAAAAAGGAAAGATTAGGAAGAGAAGGTGAAAGTAATCCTGCTAGGACAACTTTCAGAAGGGGCTGCCCTGTTACAAATCCCCTATGCAGGAGTCATGCTTGAATTCTTCCTTTCCCTCACCCCAAACATCAATCCATCAACAGAGCCTGTTGATTCTACTTCGTCAATATCCCAAATCTTTCCACATTTCATGTCCTGTTACCCTGGTCCACACCATCATCACGACTTACCTACTTTAAAATTTGCCTCACTGCTTTCAACTACAGCTTCCTTTCAAAACATTTTCCACACACAGTCCACAATGACCTTTTCAAAATCTCTGGGAAATCACTTATCCTCCCCAGGTCTCAGTTCCCTCATGGTTGTAGGGCAATCAACGAGATAACAGCATATAGTGATTGGTTTATTACAGGAGTTGAACAAATGTTTTTATCTTGAGACTCCCACCGCCACCCCAAGTCCGTGATCCTGCCACAATGACCTTATCTTTTTTCTTCCAATGTACCACAATCCTTTTGCCTGGAATATCCTCCCCCGCTCCACGTCCACGCCCACTGGCTTCTCACGGGGATGGTTCTCCACCACATAAAGCTCAGCTTAAATTCCTACGAAAGCCTTCATCCTATCAACCTGCTGGTTTCCTCTCCGGCACTCATCACAGTTGTGAGTGTACAGCGCTGTCTCTGTCCCCTTAGGCCTCGCCTCTAGTCCTTCCCACGCAACACTTGGCCCATCTGGAGGAAACCCTTCCCGACTGGGACTCGGCCCGGGAAGTGGGAGCCAGGCGCGGGGCAACCTGGGAAACGTAGTCGCAGCCGCCTGGAGGCGCCGCCGCCAGGAAACAGCTAATTCTACTCAAGGTTCACGTGAAAATTTCCCAGCTGCGAGCGTCAAGCGGGAGAAACCAAACTTACCTAAGTCCGGGATCCCACGCCGGAGCTCCAGACAGAAAAGTGGGAGTGCAGAGAGCAATAAAATGCCAACTACCCCTCGAGAAGCCATGGCGGTGGCAACCCCGCGACCGGGCGCAGAGCCAGCCCCTTCCGGTAGCGCCTCTCAGGAAGATGGAATGGAGTCCTTACTGCCCAAGGAATTTGCTGGGGACTGGATCCCCAGGCTGGCTCGTTGGTCAGGCTGAGCTAAGCCCCTCTGGTTTTGAACTCATAGTTCTTGTCTCAGAAGAAATACAGGTCAGGTCCCCATCACATGATGTCCAGGGTTCTTAGAGTGGTGGCCTTCTGGAGGCTGAACAAGCTGTTGGTCTGTCTTGACTGTAATCTAAAAAGAGCTCTCAAGAGTGGAGTAAGATGAAGGGAAAGTGCAGGGGCAGTTGACCTTGTGAGGAGGTGGCCTGACCCCCCTTACCTTTTGGTAGAGGAGGTGATGGTGGGCTCTTAGATCCTAGCTTACTAAGCAACTTATCTCCCCAACAGTTCCTGCCTCTTTTGAAGTGGGGCCTGGCACCAAATACCTGTGCACCCCCACACACCCTAATGCCTGAAACTGTACACCTGCCACCTCTTTCCTCTCCTTTTCAGTTTTGCCCACACGTGTTATGTTGATGACTGAAACTTAGCCTCAGTTTATGACCTCATTGTGATAGATAGCTTACCCTCCCCCCCACCCTCAGAGTTTTCCACACCCTAAGAGAAGCAACCTTGTTTCAAGATGTTCCAGACAGGATGTTCCTTTCCCGGGCAGAATGTTTCTTTTCCCCAGGCAAGAGCCAATAGGCTTAAAGGACACCCTGTTCTAGCCAACGGTGTTTGGGGTTGCTCTAGTGCACCCCCCACCAGAAATCCCTAGATAAGGCCCTGTTTGAGAGACTCAGACAGAGAGAGAGAGACACACGGACACAACATCTGCTCATGGCTGCTGAGAGAAGGAAGACAGATACATCAGCTAGTCGCTGCAGAGAGGAGGATGCCACTGCAGCAGCTCCAGACCCATCGCCTCCAGCTCCACAGCAGCTGCCCCAGCCAGCAGCTCCAGACCCATCGCCTCCAGCCGACGGCAGCTGCCCCAGCCAACAGCTCCAGACCCATCGCCTCCAGCCGACGGCAGCTGCTCCAGCCGACAGCTCCAGACCGACCACCTTCAGCCCGATGGCCGCTCCCAGCTGACAGCTCCAGCCTCCAGCCAGACAGCAGCTGCTCTAGCCGACAGCTCCAGAGATCCCAGCCGGTGCAACCAAGCACCCACCTTCTGTCCAGAGCTTGCACACTCCCCTCTCCCTGACTCCCTTCTCCCACCAGAGCTTGCACACTCCCTTCTCCCTGACTCCCCTCTCCCACCTCTTCGACCTTCGACCAGAGCACCTCTTCTCCGGTTTTCGCTACCGGCTACGAAGGCTGTTAAATAAATCTTTTGGCTGCACGGCTGTCCCCGGTGTGATGCTTTGCCCTTCACATTGCCATCCCATGACTCACCTCTGGTGCTACTCTGTTGGGCTATGGAGGTCCTCCCTGTTGGATTCCTGGCAAGGAGGCTGTGCCTCCCAGGTAGAAGGCCACACCTCCCCAGGTACTTTGTGAAAAGACTACATTTCTCAGGTACCTCAGCTGGCCAGCAGGTGCCCTCCCACTGCCTCCTGACCTCCACCAGCCTATGGAGACACTCGCTCCAGGGGTCTCCCTGACCACCAGTTCGCTATTTAAGCCTGCTCCAGACTAAAATGGGCCCTTCCTGTTCTCCCTTGTTCCTTGCTCTTCTAGTCCTCCCCCTTTCTCATTCTCTACCCCTCTTCCCTTCCCTTCCTTTCCCTACCCTTCCCCTCGTGGCACCCCAATAAACCCTTTTATTTCACTAACACGGCATTCCTGGCTAAGTTAACTTGTTAAGCATTTTCCAACCCTCCCAAACAACAAGATTTCATATTCAGAATTCCCTTTTCCAGCCGGGCATAGAGGTGCTTGGCTGTAATCCCAATGTGAGGCAGAAGGATAGCAAGTTCTAGGCCAGTCTGAACAATAGCAAGACCCTGTCTCAAAATGAAATTTTTAAAGGATTGGGTAATTAGCTCACTGGTAGGGTGCCCTAGGTTTAATCCCACAACAACAACATAATTTTTCCTTTTATGGCCCATTCATCAATCTTCCCAATCACCTTTCTATATCTTTTGCAGTACCCGGATTAAATTCAGGGTTGCTCTACCTCTGAGCTAGATCACCAAACTTTTCGAAAGTTCATCTTGAGACAGGGTCCTGCTAAATATCCAAGGATGGCCTCAAATTTGTAATCTTACCTGTAGGAGCTCTAATTAAGGAGATAGCTAAGATTGCGGTTAGCTGTGAGCTGTGGAGATGTTCGAGCATTGCCACCTTCCATGATCTCCCGAGACTTAGCCCGGGAGATTGTGGACGGGGTCGGAGCCATTTTTGTGGTTGTGGTTGGAGGAGTGTGGATTGCATGTTGGGGTTGTTGTTGGAGCCTGAGAGAGAAGCTGGCAGAATAAAGAGCCTATTCATTTCCAGTCTGCCTCTGAACTTATTCCCGTGGCTTTGTTGCTGCAGGCGGCCATCGCTTCAGGCAGCAACACTTACCGCCTCAGCCTTTGTAGTGACTGGGATTACAGGCATAGCCACCGCACCTTGCTTCACCCTTCCATGTAGTTCAAGTAACATTGAGTGCTACACCTTGCCTAGTACTATATAACTCAAGGAAATTCAAATATGTATAAGTTATTGAATACGTCCTCAAGAAACAGTTTAGCTAGGTATGGTGGTACCCATCCCCAGTACTGAAAAAAAAAAGAAAAAGAAACACAGAAACTTGGTTTAGTGGGAAATATATTCCTGTAAACACATAAATACAATACAGTACCTGTGTGCTCTGACAGGGTTTGTACTACAGAATCATATGCTGCAGACTTGGGGAAGCAATTCCTAAGCAAATATATCTAAAGTGTGCTATAACTGTTAGAAATTTATGAGATTAGAAGTTATGAACTTGGAGCCGGGCGCGGTGGCGCATGCCTGTAATCCCAGCACTTGGGAGGCTGAGGCAGGAGGATCGCGAGTTCAAAGCCAGCCTCAGCAATGGTGAGGTGCTTAGCAACTCAGTGAGACCCTGTCTCTAAATAAAATACAAAAAAGGGCTGGGGATGTGACCCAGTGGTCGAGTGCCCCTGAGTTCAATCCCCGGTACCAAAAAAAAAAAAAAAAAAAGAAGTTATGAACTTGGGCAGCAGAATCTAAGAGAAAGCGTGGGATTTCAAATTTAGGAAACAGTGCAGATGAACCACCAATGAGTTTAAAATATTGCTGCAGTTTAAGCAAGTGCTCTACCACTGAGCAATACCCCAAACCCCCGTTTGCTGCAGTTTAAAGATTGCAAATGCAAGTGCTTAGAGGTAGGTTGGAGAAAGGACCACAGATAAAAAAATACTTTGTGTATAAGCCAAGAACTTAGTCTGCAAAAAGGTGCTAAAGTAGGGCTGGAGATGTGGTTCAGTTGTAGAACGCTTGCCTAGCATGCACAAGGCACTGGTTTTAGTCCCCTGCAATGAAAAAAAAAAAAAATGTGCTAAGTATGTGAGCACAATCTGAAGCTAATAAGTAATTACAACATGGCTTACTAAGAAACCATACTGACTCATTCAAATGTTCCCATTGTTGTCTGTTTATATCCAGTGTCCATTGTGCGTGAGGACAGGAAAGGGGATGAGTTCTACAGTTCTTACCAGCTTCATTTGGTATGATTTCCTTCTGTCTGGACCAAAAGGTAGAAGTATGCCAGTACTCTAGATTTGCTTTGGCTCTTACCATGTAACCACCACCACAAAAAGACTACCAGAGAACCTGATCGATACTTAAACCTACTTTCTTAAGTGCAATTAAGGGAGAATGCTACTTTGATGTAATTTGAACAATATCTCAAAGGATAGGTAAAAGGTAGGTTTTTTGTTTTGTTTTGTTTTTGTAGGGATTTAACTGATTTAATGGTGTTCTACCATTAAACTACATCCCCAACCCTATTTTTATATTTTTTGAGACAGTCTCCCTACATTGCTTTAGCTGTCCTCAAACTTGTGATCCTTCTGCCTCAGTCTCCACTGGGATTACAGGTGTGTACCACTGCACCTGGATAAAGGGTAATTTTTATAGGGTTCTACAGTCTAGGTTGGAGTGACTGAAGGTGCCCTTTTCCAAATGTGGATCACGTTGATATTAGACACAGTTCATGGTATGATAATTTGGGACTGGTACTGCCAACAAGGAAAAGGAATTGGATTCAGAGTTGCCCTTCTTCCCCACCCTCCACTTTTTATTGTGTTGGAGATTGAACCTAGGACCTTGCATATGCTAGGCAAGCACTCTACCACCCAACTACATCTCTAGCCCTGGCCCTTTTTGATAAGGAAGATGATTTGCCACCTGATTGCTCAACTCAGCCTCTCAATACCTGAGGAGAAAGCTTTGTAATCAGATGAGCAACCTACTATTCAGATAAATGGATTTTCAGGAAGTTCCTAATTGAGTTCATAATTAAGATATGTATTGATTTACAACCTATCTTGCAGGCAGAATTTCCTGAAATCAACAGTAAAGTCATGTTAAGCAAGTGTTCTAATTTGCCTTCTCACTGGAGATTGAACCCAGAGATGCTTAACCACTGAGCTACAAACCCAGCCCTTTTTATTCTGAGACAGGGTCTGACTAAATTGCAGAGACTGGCTTTGAACTTGCAATCATCCTACCTCAGGCTCCTCAGTCACTAGGATTACAGTTGTGAGCCACCACACCTGCCTATCAGGTTCTTTTATGGTATTGGGGCTCGAACCCAGGACCTCATGCATGCTAGGCAAGTGCTCTACCACTGAGCTACATCGCCAGCCCCTCAGATATTTTCTTATAGAAAACTAACGCCACCTCCCAGTAGACCTCACCACCTCTCAGGACCACCACACTAGGGATCAAGTTCCCAACACATGAAACTTTGGGGGAACACACTCAAGCCATACGCATCTCTCAAACCCTCCATCTTTTCCTCAAAATTTTTGAAGCATTTCAAAGTTGAAGACATTAGTACAATTTCCCCAAAATACTTCAGCATGCATATCATTAACTATGCATATGTATGGGAGGCTAAAGGTCACCTCTACCCATCTTAGTTCTTAGTTGATATGCCTATAACACAAGACAAATTAACAAGAGAAATATGAAGTTTATTAGCATGGATAGTATATTCAATGTCTTAGAACTCTGGCTTATGCTGGGAATTTTATCATAGTATTTGTTTTTGTAGTACTGGGAACTGACACTGTTTTTTTTTTTTTAATTATTTATGTATTCCCTTTTTGACCAAATATTAAGTTTTCTACAAAGAATGTGTTTTCTTTTTCTTTCTTCCTTTTTTTTTTTTTTTTTTTTTAGGCAGCGCTGGGGATTAAACCCAGGGCCTTGTGCATGCAAGGCAAGCACTCTACCAACTGAGCTATATCCCCAGCCCCATGTGCTTTCTCGTTTAAGACAAGGTCTGGCTATCTTGCCCACATTAGCCTCATCTTTGTGATTCTCCTGCTTTGGCCTGTGCCCAGCTTATTTTCACTTGTAATGACTTTTGGGTAACTTTGAAGGGACAAAGACACAAGGCAACTTTTGCTTCCTTTGAAAAACTCACTAACATGACAACAAAAAGATGTTAAGCCAGGAATGGTGGCACATGCCTGTGATCCCAGCAACTCTGGAGGCTGCAGCAGAAGGACCACAAGTTTGAGGACTGCTTCAGCAATTTAGCAAGGCCCTAATCAATTTAACAAAATAAAATAAAAAATTTAAAGAGACTGGGATGTGTAGCTCAGTGATAAAGAGCTCCTGGGTTCAATCCCCAGTACCAAAAAAAGATGTTAAAAGGCCTAACTAAGCCCACAAGAATACAGGGAAGAAGAGAACAGAAACTGAGGGCTGGGTTGTGGCTCAGTGGTAGAGCACTTGCCTAGAATGCCTGAAGCACTGGGTTCATCCCTGGCACCACATAAAAATAAAAATAAATTAAAGGTATTGTGTCCATCTGCAACTAAAAACATATTTTTTAAAAAAGGACAGAAACTAAATATATAAGAGCAAAAAAACTTGGAGAATAATGTGGAACAGTGGCAAAGACTTATCAGACTCATGAAAATAGAATCCAAATTAGCAATAGGTAAATGCTATACACTAAAATAATTATATGCAAAATCTTCAGAATACCAAGGAATTGGAAGCATCTCTGAAAGTGAGTACAGGTGAAGGGGGAGCTAAACCAAAGACAAATAGTTGAGAGAAAATTCATTTAAAGTGCAGTACCCCCCCAAACCCTTAACTATTTCTGCAAGACTGCTTCTCCTGATCCTCAGAAAAGATCTGAGATTTATTGGAGAAGGGAAAACAGAGGTCTCTATACAGAAGATTGGCACATTTAAAAGCCTGACTAGGGCTAGGGATGTGGCTCAGCAGTAGAGCGCTTGCCTAGCATGTGTGCAGCCCGGGTTCGATTCTCAGCACCACCTAAAAATAAACGTCATTGTGTGCAAATAAATAAATATTAAAAAAAAAAAAAGCCTGACTATATTTGGTTTTGCTCTTTTTTAAAAAAATATTTATTTATTTACTTTAGTTGTACACAATGCAATGCATTTATGTTTACGTGGTGCTGAGGATCAAACCCGGGCCGCGCACGTGCAAGGCGAGCGCTCTGCCGCTGAGCCACAAGCCCAGCCCCTTGGTTTTGCTCTTTCACAGTTCTTTCCTTTAAAGCACTTACTACAGTCTTTTATTTTATTTTAGTTAAAGATGGACACAATACCTTTATTATATTTATTTTGATGTGGTGCTGAGGATCAAACCTAGTGCCTTGACATGATAGACAAACACTCTACCACTTTGCTATAACCACAGCCCACCAGTCTTACATAATAATTATGCAGCTTTTATTTTTTATATTGTTCTTCTCTACTACACAGTCTCATGAAGGCAAGGATGTTTGTTCGGTTACTACTGTATTTTCAGTACCTTATAGAGTCATTGGCAAAAAAATTGTTAAATAGATGGACACAGTAGTACACACCTGTAACCTCAGCGACTCAGGAGGCTGAGGCAGGAGGATTGCAAGTTGAAAGCCAGTCTCAGCAATTATGGAGGCCCTGAACAATTTAGTAAGACCCCTGTCTCAAAATAAAATAAAATTTAAAATGGGCTGGGATTGTGGCTCAATGGTTAAGAATCCCTGGGTTCAATCCCAGTACAAAAATACGAGTTTTGCAGTAGATATTTGTTGAATGAATGAATATGTACATCCTAGGTACCTGGGATGAATAGCTGAGATTACAAGTGTGCATCACCATGCCCGACCCAATTTCACTCCTTGACTCTGGGATCTATTCTTTCTTGTCTGTTCTCACTACTGCCACCTATTACCTTTGCCTCTTATATTGCCAGTTTCACCTTCTGCAGTCCATTTCAGATTCCCAAGGAAAAACATCTTTGAGAAATCTCCAGTGCTCCTTACTTACCTGTGGATTAAAATCTAAACTCCTTGCCGGGCATGGTGGCGCACGCCTGTAATCCTAGCACTTGGGAGGCTGAGGCAGGAGGATCGTGAGTTCAAAGCCAGCCTCAGCAAAGAGGCGAGGCACTTAGCAACTCAGTGAGACCCTGTCTCTAATAAAATACAAAAAAGGGCTGGGGATGTGGCCCAGTGTTCGAGTGCCCCTGAGTTCAATCCCCGGTACCAAAAATAAATAAATAAATAAATAAAAATAAAAAAAAATAAAATCTAAACTCCACATTGTGGCTATAACCAAGGCTTTCCAGTACTCTACCCATCTCCTATTATCCACTTTCAGCTGCCTACTGTCCACTCAACCTGCACTGCTCTGCTTTCTATTTCCAATTCCTGTTGGCTCATTTCCTCCACCTTTAAATTATCATTCTCTTTGACATGTTTATCTCCTTTTTGTCAGCCTCAGGTTTTTATATTTGCATACTAGTAATGTGAAGATTACCAGGCTAAGTTAATTAACTCAAGCTGATTCTTAACATTTTCTGAAGTGATTTCTGGGTACAATAAAAATAACCTCACAGCTGGGTCTAGTGTGCATGTCTGTAATCACAGCAACTCAGGAGGCTGAGGCTGGAGGGTCACAAGTTCTATGCCAGCCTCAGCAAATTAGTGAGACTTTAAGCAATTTGGTCAGACCCTATCTCAAAATTAAAAATTTACAATGGCTGGGGATACAGCTCAGTGGTAAAGTGCCCCTGGGTTCGATACCCAGTACCAAAAATTAATAATAAATAAAATGACTGGAGATGAACCTTAGTGTTACAATGCCCCTGGGTTCAAACCCCGGTACAGCAAAACAGAACAAAACAAACAGCCTCCCAGTTTCATGAAGAAACTGACTCTTAGGTTAAGGGGCTAAGAGTACCTGTGATGAGATGTGAATCTAAATCTCTCTGATTCAGAATCTATTCCTAAATACTTCAGCGTATCTCTTAGGAACAAGAATATTCAGCCAGGTGTGGTGGCACATTCCTGTAATCCCAGTGGCTGGGGAGGCTGAGGCAGGAGGATTGCGAGTTCAAAGCCATCCTCAGCAATGGTGAGGCACTAAGCAACTCAATGAGACCCTGTCTCTAAATAAAATACAAAACAGGGCTGGGGATGTGAGGATGTGACTCAGTGGTCAAGTGCCCCTGAGTTCAATCCCCAGAGCCAAAAAAAAAAAAAAAAAAAGAAGAATATTCTCTCACTTAACTACAGTAGTCAAACTCAGGTTTTTTTTTTTTTTTTTTTTTTCCTTTTCCTTTTGGTACTGGTGATTGAACCCAGAGACATTTAACCACTGAGTCACATGCCGACCCCTGTTTTATATTTTATTTAGAGGCAAGGTCTTGCTAAGTTGCTGAGGCTGGCTTTGCACTCACGATCTTCCTACCTCAGCCACCCTAGTCCTGGGGATTACAGGAATACGTCACTGCACCCCGTGAACTCAGGAGGTTTTAACATTGATACAGTACCCTTTTATGTTATATAGAGCATATTCATATTGCCCTTTATAGCAAATCTCTCCCAATGGAGAATCCCATCCAAGATCAATCCTTGCCTTTATTTCTAGTTCTTCAACGTTTTTTAATATTTATTTTTTAGTTGTAGTTGGACACAATACCTTCATTTTATTTATTTATTTTTACGTGGTGCTCAGGATCGAACCCAGGGCCTTGCATGTGCTAGGTGGGCACTCTACCACTGTGCCACAACCTCAGCCCTCTAGTTCTTCAATTTTTAAAATCTGGGATAATTCCTTAATTTTGCTTTGTTTTCAGAACGTTAATCATTTTTAAAGAGTGCTGAAGAGTAATGGCTAATTGTAAAATTGCTCTCGAGTTGAGTTTTTCAAATGTTGCCTCATGATTAGA
Source organism: Tamias sibiricus (assembly GCA_025594165.1). NCBI lineage: Eukaryota > Metazoa > Chordata > Mammalia > Rodentia > Sciuridae > Tamias > Tamias sibiricus. Next base: position 71,867,600 of record CM046661.1, read on the forward strand.
TTCAAGTTGTGGACTTTTTAATTTTTCTCCCCTGCACTCAGGGTCTCATAAACTAGGCAACTGTTCTCAATCACCAAGCTCCATCCCCAGCCCTTTTAACTTTATTTTTAAATTTATTTTTGTGTGTGGTACTATGGATTGAACCCAGGGCTTCAAACATGGTAGGTAAGTGCTATACCACTGAGCCCTTTTTAAATTTTTTTATTTTATTTTTAGTCACTAACTTGCCCAGACTGGCCTTAGAACTTGTGATCTTCCTCCTGCAGCTTTCCAGAGTCATTGGGATTACAGGCCTGTGCCACTTCAACTGGCAGATTATGGAATTTTTAGGAAAACTACATAATTTTTTTTTTTGGTGGTGCTGGGGATTGAACCCAGAGCCTTAGTGCATGGGAGGCAAGCACTCTACCAACTGAGCTATATCCCCAACCCAAATGTAGACTTTTATTGAAGCACATTATGAGGCATACAATGATAACTCATTTTTAGTAATATTGAATTTTAACCATTTGGACAATTATGGTGTGGTGCCTGCCTCACTGTTTTGTTTTTGGTGGTGCTGTGAACTGAAACAAGGGCCTCATGCACTCTACTACTGAGCTATATCCCCAGCCCCATCCTTACTGTAAAGTTGCCCTTTTCCCTTTGTGACCAACAATAAATTTGTAGGGGTATATTCTGAAATCATATATAATCTTTTCCCCATCAAACTTTCACCTTGTGGTTGTTAGCGGAATTTGCAGGAAGGGACCGAGGCTCGAACTGTCGTATAGGAAAAGGAAAGGGGTTTATTGAATTACCAAAGAAACACGTAGAGGGGATGGGGACAAACCGCGGGGAACGGACGGGAGCTGGAGCACGCAGGAGCGGGAGCGGAGAGCAGGAGCAGGGAGCCGCAGGAACCAGGTGAGAGCAGGAACAAAAGGGGCGATTTCAGTCCGGGGCTGGCTTAAATAGAGTAGGGGTCATAAAACCCCCTTGGAGTGAGTCCTTGTCCTATAGGCCAGCAGAGGTCATGGGGGGAGGTAGTGGTAGTGGACAAGGGTCTTGCTGGTCAGGTTTTGGTCAAGCTGAGGATCTCGGGAGCCGTAGTTTTTCACAAGGCACCTGGAAAGGTGTGGCCTTCTGCCTGGGAGGTGCGGCCTTCTGCCTAGAACCAACAGTGGTACCACAGAGCCACATCCTCAAGTCCCTGTAGGCTGCCAAGGGTGGCTTAATTTTCTATCCTCCCTATCTCAACTTTCCCGTGCCCCAACTTCCTTCTACTTTTTTTTTTTTTTTTTGTACCAGGGATTGAATTCAGGGGCACTTGTCCACGGAGCCACATCCTCAGACTTTTTTTGTATTTTATTTAGAGACAAGGTCTCACTGAGTTGCTTAGTGCCTTGCTTTTTGCTAAGGCTGGCTTTGAACTCCATCCTCCTGTCTTAGCACCCCTCCCCCTCCCCAGCCGCTGGGATTACAGGCATGTCATAAAGTTTTCCCTTTTCTCCAGGTTTTGTTGTTGTTGCTTGTTTGGGCACTGGGGATTGAATTCAGGACATTTTGCCACTGAGCTATGTCATTTTTATTTATTTGGTACTGGAGATTGAAAATAGTGGTGCTTTACCACACTGAACCTTTTTTTTTTTTTTTTTTTTTTTAATTTATTTATTTTAGTTGTACACAATGCCTTTATTCTTACGTGGTGCTGAGGATCCAACCCGGGCTGCACACATGCTAGGCGAGAGCCCTACCGCTGAGCCACAATCCCAGCCCCCCAGCCGTTTTTATTGAGACAGTATTTCACAAAATTGCCAAGGCTGACCTTGAATTTACAGTGATAACTGGAGTGCTCTCTGTATCACTTTTTAATTGGGGGAAAAGGCTTTAAAATTTTGGATACATTGTAATGGGGTGCAGTTGATTGCCAGTCTCCCTGTTATCTTGGCCTAACTGCTTTGAACCCCAGACCTTCATTTCTTTGCCAACAGAGCTGTCCACCTTGACCTGTATAGTGTCCTTGTGGGCGATTGGCCCAGATCTTGGCTTATTATGACACAAATTCAAAGCCCTGGTTACAACTCTTTGGGGCAGTTAGAACTCCCAGATATTCCAAAAGAATACCCCAATCTCTACAGCTTGGGAGCCTTTGTGTCTTCCATCTGGACTTATTCTTCTGTGGAAGAACATTGTTATTGTGATTCAATCCATTATTCCAAGTTTCTCAAATTAAATGTGCTTAAGAATCACTTGAAGTCTTAGACTGGCTTTGAATTATCACTGAATTAGGTATGGTGGTGCAGGCCTGCAATCCCATCGACTCGGGAGGCTGAGATAGGAGGATCGCAAATCAGAGGCTACCCTGTCTCAAAAAAAAAATAAATAAATAAATTTTTTTTTTTAAGGGTTGGGATGTAGTCAAGAGTCCCTGGATTCAATCCCCAGTACCAAAGCACAGAATCACACCGGAAAGCGGCGGCGGCGGGGGAGGGGGCGGAGCATGGTTTAAAATGTAAATTCCCAGCCTGGGTCAAGGCCCAGAAATCGTCTATCCAGATGGTCTCCGGAACAAAACTTTGTGACCTTAACCTCTGCAATAATAGAGGGCAAATTTCTCTTCCTCCAGAAGATGGGTGAAACGAGAGAGGTCGTAAGGCTTCTTCGCCTCACCCCACGCACCTTCAAATGCCTGCCTCTGGCCAATGCCGCCCAGGAGCCAGAAACCCAGGCGTTCGGGTGAAGGCCAGGACAAAGAAAGCCCCGGGCTCCTTGCAGGGGCAGGCGCCACTTGCCGTCGCTTGCAGGGGGACCGAGAGGCTGACCCGGGCTTGGCGGCGAGCCCCAACTCCCAGCGCCAGCCCCTCCTCCGCCCGCTCCCGCGCAGCGGCCGGCTGCTTAGTCACGGTGAGGCTGCGCTAGCCCGCGGCCCAAGCCCCCTCCCCCCGGGGCCCGCCCCTGGGTCGCTCTCCCTCCCCAAGCCACTTCCGTGTGTATGGCCCTGCTGCCCCGCACGCTGTGCGCGAGCGCGGGGCCGAGCTGGCGGCGGGCGGCGTGCGCCTTCCACGGCTTCCCGCTGCCTCCGCCCGGGCCCGCTGGCTCCCTGCGCACCTTCTCCCAAGCCATGGCGTGTAAGCAGGAGCCTCAGCCGCAGTGTACGCCGCCCGCTGCGGTGGCCTCCTACGACTACCTGGTGATCGGGGGCGGCTCCGGCGGTCTAGCCAGCGCGCGCCGGGCAGCCGAGCTCGGCGCCAGGGCCGCGGTGGTGGAGAGCCACAAACTGGGCGGCACTTGCGTGAGTATCGCGGCCCTCTGGGCGCTGCACCTAGAGCCTCGGGCTTTGCAGCGTTGTGTTCGCAGCCCCTCTTAATCCTAGCATCTACAGGAGCACACTGTGCCCTAGCTTACTGGGAACCCCTTTGTCCTGGCCCGGAGGGCGGCCCCCACCGCTGCGCCTCCCACACCGCTTCGGAGGCCAGCACCCTAGCAGGTGGAGATAAGTGTAAAGGAGCTTCTCTGCGGCCTCTAATGCTGGGTCTGCGCGTCTTTCCGCACAGGTGCAATGTTAACGAAACTTAACGTAGCTTATTAAATCGAACATAACTTATTTGCATCGTTACTCCTCCAGGTGAGAGAGTATTGCATTCCATGCTTACGCACCTGAAAGGATCCATGAAACCCAAGACTGCAGCTGGGAAAATTGAAAGTGGCCTGTGGAGGCGGGTAACCTCGAAGAATGTTGGTCCTGGTCCTTTCTCATATATTCCAAGGGCAGAAAGATTTATAGCAACAGTTTAACCTTGGTTGCACATTCAAATCACCTAAGGAGTTAAAAGTTCTATATGGATTTCCATCCCAGGACTTCTGGCTTAATTGTTCTGAAGTGCAGCCCCGGTTTTGGGAGTTTCAGAAGCTTCTCAGGTGATTTGAGTATTAGCCAGTGCCCAGAACTACAGACTACCTTGATAAAAGGATTTGAAGTCACTGATAGGTGATCTCTCAGACTTTTGTTTTTGTTTATTTGGGGGTAGATTTAAACCCCCCATCCATAGAAAGGTTGTAAGTTCAGAGATTGAAAAACTATTTGTAATTTTTGAACGTGAGTTTTGTACCCATTCTATTAGTATGGCCTTTTTTTTCACAAGATTTGGGTGAGGTACTTGCTGCTGACTTTTAAAATGATGACTCCAAAACTAAGCTGGGATTTGGGAATAGTTCTCTAAATTCCTTTGAAGACTGATGTTTAAATTATACTAAATTAGAAACTCCTTAGGGGCAGGGATGGGTTCCTGTGTTTGTATACCTTTCATTATCTTAACAAAGTACCTTGCCCAATAACCATTTGTGAAATGAATGAAACTAGTGCTGAGCAGCTATGAAAAGGCTGACTGCATTGTTAAGTGTTAAAGGGTTTAGGAGAAAGGAAAAATCTCTTGTTAATTATTGCCATACACTTCGACAGACAGGAAGTCTGTCTCTGCAGAAGGCAGATTGAGGGATGCCACTCAGAAGTTTTCCAATTTTCATCTCATCTAGTAATAGCACTTGATCCCTCTCACTTTGATCTCTCTCACTTTATGTACTGCCCTACATTTTTCTGTTTTCCTTCTTCCTTGTTTATATCAGTATCAGCTGTGGCATGTGCGGTCATTGCTGGTTCTTCTGGTAGTAATCAAGAAGGGGCTGACCCATTTTTAGGTTCCTTAGGAATGTGAATACACTGAGAGATACACCACTTTGGAGAGAAAGCAAAGGACAGCTCAGGACCATCATCCTTTTTTTTTTTTAATTTAATATTTATTTATTTTCTTTAGTTGTACACAATGCATTTATATTCACGTGGTGCTGAGGATCAAACCCGGGGCCGAGCACATTCTAGGCGAGCGCTCTACCGCTGAGCCACAATCCCAGCCCCAGGACCATCATCCTTTTATTTTCTGCCTTGTTGAGTGCCTGGCCTTGCTCAACTCATCCTCTTATAGGAGCTTATATTTCCATCTGAGCATTGATATCTTTGGGAAGTCATCTAGTTAGTAATTTTAATGAATTTACATTAGGGTTTTTTTTTTGTATTAAGGATTGAACTCAGGGGCATTCAACCACTGAGTTGCTTAGAGCCTCACTTTTGCTGAGGCTGACTTTCAACTTGGGATCCTCCTGTCTTAGCCTCCAGAGCTGCAGGGATTACAGGCACCATGCCTGGCTTGGGCTTTTCTCAGACTAACTTTTGGTTTTTGAATTACAAAGAACGGTGTAGGTGGTACGGTGTGAATATTTGAGAAGGTAGAACCAATAGGTAGACATGGGTTTAGATTTGTTCAAGGATTACAGTTATGTGTGCTATTCAGTTACAGTAAAAAACTGCTTATGGGCAGTGATTTCCAAGCCAGGTGTAAGGATAATTGAGGCCTTCTGTTCATGTATTTGTTCATGTGTTCATTTCTTGGATTGATGAAGACAGAAAAAGATAGATACAGACATTTGTAAGACAAAGATCCCTTCAGAGAATTTACAATGTGGTGGGGGACACCAAATGTCGACAGTCAACTGCAAAGTGGGGTGGCCTTGTCTTAACTGCTGCAAGAAATAACCTATTAAAGTAGTTAAGAAAAGAGTTGGAATTCTCACTTCTGCCTGGATACCATGGGAAGATTTCTGGCAGGTGACAGTATCTTTCTGAAGCTTCAAGGATGAGTATCATTCTTGGACTTGGAAAGGTCTGGGGCAAAGACATATAGCAGGGTATGTTGTATAATTGAATTTGAAGCAAAGGGTGTCTTTTACTCTAATAGAGCCAAGAGATGGGAGCTGATGGATAGGTATTATTATTATTATTATTATTATTATTTTGTGTATGCTGGGGATCGAACCCATGGCCTTGTGCATGTGAGGCAAGCACTCCACCAACTGAGCTGTATCCCCAGCCCAGGCATTAATTTTTAAAAGGTGGATTTTCTGGAAGCACAGTCAACGGTGAAAGGGTTTGAGTAGGAGAGTGGCAAAAATGTTCTTGTCGTAAATGATATTATTGAGAAATATCCCAGATAGAAGTTTTTTTAAATATTGATTGTCCAGCTAGTTCCTCCCTTAATAAAATTCTTTACTATAATTTTAAAGCTTTGTAAATTCTTATTTTTAAATTATTTTTGAAATGCTGGGGATCAAACACAGGGCCTTGTGCATGCTAGGCAAGGCTCTACCACTGAGCAACTCCCCACTGAAGCTTGTTTAAATGTTAAATTTATTAAGTTGTCATGGATGAAGTTATGTGAAAAGTTCATTTAAGACTTTCTCTAGGGGCTGGGGTTGTGGCTTAGCGGTAGAGGCTAGCCTAGCTATCCTAGCACGTCCTTAGCACCATGTAAAAATAAAGGCATTGTGTACAACTAAAGACAAATATTTAAAAAAAAAAAAAAAAAAGACTTTCTCTAGCAGTGGTTATTTCTATTTAGCAGGATTGGTAAATGTTGTTTTTAATTGTGTTATTTTTGTTTATTCATTTAGCCAACTTTTTTTTTTTTTTTTTTTTTTTTTTTAATGGTACTGAGGATTGAGCCTATGGGTAATTTCCCACTGAACTACATCCTCAGTCCTTCTTATAATATTTTGAGACAGGGTTTCGCTTAAGTTGCTGAGGGCCTTGCAACGTTGCTGAGGCTAGCTTCAAACCTTCAATCCTCCTGCCTCAGGCTCCTAAGTCATTGGGATTATAGGTGGGTGCCATAACCATTTGTGAAATGAACAATATTTTAATAAAAAATAGGAAGTGTGGGGCTGGGGTTGTGGCTCAGCATCAGAGTGCTCGCCTTGCACGTGCGCGGCCCGGGTTCGATCCTCAGCACCAAGTAAACATAAATGCATTGCAACTAAAGCAAATAAATAAATATTTAAAAAAATAGGAAGTGTATAATGCAAGTAAAGATAGTTCTTTGAATACATCTAGCTTTATGAAACACTATGCCCCCTTATTTTTGCTTCATTAAAGATCGGATTTACGTACGCCCTAATTGAAATTTGAGAGGTATTGCTTTTTCCAACATCTTCACTTTTTTAAAAAAATATTTTCATTAGCTATAGATGGACACCATGACTTTATTTGTTTATTTTTATGTGGTGCTGAGAATTGAACCCAGTGCCTCACACATGCTAGGCAAGTGCTCTTACCACTGAGCCACAATCCCAGCCCAACATCTTCACTTTACTAAGGAACAGATTATAAGCTAAAATGTGGTTGAAAATAAACTAAGTATAGTTTTGTCACCAGAGAGGGTCCTTGACAGATGTTGCAGAAAAGAATTTCCAGGTGTGTCAGAGGCACAGAGATTTATTAGGAAGCAAATTTACATTCAAGGGAGAATGCAGGCTATCTCAAGAGTGGAATGCGCTTTTTGGGTTCTCAGATGCTTTTAAAGGAAACTGAGGGGTAGGCATGGGAAGGTATGTGGAAATGCCATCAGTCTGGTCATCATAAGACAGTTCATGGTGATCAGTCAGTGCTCAGGATCTTTGATGTTGTCTCCATTATCTGATTAATAGTTAAGCTTTGGAATATATCCTATATAGGTTTCTTAAATTATTGTCTAAAAATACATGTGTTAGTACAGTGCACAGGACAATTTTCATTTTTTTAAAAAATTTTATATTTTATTTAGAGACAGGGTCTCGCTGAGTTCCCTAGGGCCTCACTAAATTGCTAAGTCTGGCTTTTTTGAACTCACTATCCTGTCTCAGCTGCTGGGATTACAGGTGAGTGCCACCATGCCTGGCTACATTTTTTTTTTTTTTTTTTTTTTTGGTGAAACAGGGTCTCGCTAAGTTGTTTAGGACCTCGCTAAGTTGCTGAGACTGGCTTCAAACTTAGGATCCTTTTGCCTCAGTCTCCTGAGTGGCTGAGATTATAGGTGTGTGCCACTACCCCTGGCTGTCCTTATTTTTCTGGATCAGGCAAAAAAGTATGGTTGGTTTGAGTATGGTGGCACATACCTGTAATCTCAGCAATTTGGGAGACTGAGACGGGAAGAATGCAAATTCAAGACCAGACTGGGTAATTTAGCAAGACCCCCGTCTTAAAAAAATTAAAAGGGCTGAGGATGTAGCTCAGTGGTAGAACACCCCTGCATTCAATCCCCAGTACCCCTCTCCAGGGCACAGTGGCACACACCTGTAATCCCAGCAACTCAGGAGGCTGAGTCAGGAGGATCACAAAGTTGAGGCAAGCCTCAGCAATTTAGCCAGACCTCAGCAAGTTAGATCCTGGTTCAAAAACAATACCCCCCTCACCCCACCCCCCTAAAAAAAGAGTATGGTTATAGGTATTGGGATACATGTTAAATATGGGAAATTATCATCTGTTTTTCCCTAGAATTCCACTACCAATTATTTCTGAGGACAGAAAAAGATATGTGAGATGATCTTTGAACTCAGTTTTCAAGTTTCCAAAAGTGAAACCTAATACTTCTCGTGTGATTACATAAAGACCAGAGAGCAATGCAGGGCTTGTCCAAAGGTGAAATAGAGCCTCTGGGAGCTTGTCTCTGAGGCTCTTCTCTGCCCATGCAGACCTTGGGAGAGTCAGCTGGGGGAAAAGCCCTCTCTGACTTAACTGCTCCTTTGCCCCAGGGGCTTCTGTATTCTTGCTAAGTATACTGATTTTGAGATAAAGAAGAGCTGGGTTCCTACAGGATGGCCAGTAGTTCTCGCCTATGAGAGTTGGATAGTAAGGGTTGGTGGAAGCACAGAGCCTTCTGATCACTAAGTTGTTGTAAACTGTACTGTACAACTCCTACTAGAAAAGGCCACAGAAGGCAGATGGAGGCATCAAAGAGGCCTGAGAAATGAGCTGCTCAGTGGATTGTGGTTCATTTAGGCTGCAAGCAATTCCTTAGCAATATGCAAGTCATATGAACTTGGAGGTGGTAGTGTGTACTTTGATACTGTGACATCTCCCTCCATAAGGCTGAATATACATTTCTAAATGTGACTTCCTAAAAGGACCTCAGTTTATTTATTTTTATTTTTATTTCTTTGGTACTAGGGATTGAACCCAGAGGCACTTTGCCACTGAGCCACATCCCCAGCCCTTTTTTGTATTTGATTTAGAGACAGGGTCTCACTGAGTTTAACGTCTCACCAAATTGCTGAGGCTGGCTTTGAACTCACAATCCTCCTACCTCAGCCTCCCGAGCCGCTGGGATTACTGGCATGCACCACCAGGCCCAGTCCTTTTTGATACAGGGTCTTTCTAAATTGCTTAGGCCTTGCTAAACTGCTGAGGCTGGCCTCAAACTTGCAGTCATCCTCCCTCACTGTGCCTGGCTAAAGGACCTCAGTTTAAAGGAATACTGTCCATCAGTTCTTCAGGATTGACAGGTGTCCCTTAAAATCTGAAAGTTACCCTAATTTGTTTTGTGGGTTTAGAATTCCATAAGTGGAATCCAGCTGTATTCCTAAGTGCTAAGCAAAGGAGTGATCATAAAGGGTGGAGATAGTTGGAGTAGGCAACACCTATTGTTAAACTTTGGCTGATTTACATTACTGTTTACTTTTTTGCACAGATTTAGTAAAATATTGCTTTGTAGTCTGCCTCAGAACCCTCTTAAAAATCTGTACGACTAGAAAAAGAAAGATTACCTTCCAATCTCTCAGTGTCTATTTCTTTGGTCAAACATATTTGGAAAGATAGCAACAGGGAATGTTTTCTTGTAGAGTGAAATTGAAGGAATGATATGAAATACTGGTAACCATTTGCATTCAGAAGTGGATCTAGTCACTATTTTTTATTTTTTGGTGGTACTTGGAACTGTACGCATTAGTGCTCTTCCCTAGCCCTTATTTATTTATTTAGTTTTGTTTTGTTCTTTTTGGTACTAGGGATGGAAGCCAGGGGCTCTTAAACACTGAGTCACATCCCCAGCCCTTTTTTAAATTTTGAGACAGGTAAAGTACTTCTGATCCTCCTGCCTCAGCCTCCCAAGTCACTGGATTTACAGTGGCTTTATTTTTATTTTGAAATAGGGTCTTGCTAAGTTTCCCAGGCTGGTGTCAAACTTTTGATCTTCCTGCCTCAGCCTCCTGAATTGCAGTGATTATAGGTGTGCACCACTGTGCCCAGCTCTAGTCAGTCACTATTAAAAACCATTTTTCACCATTTGTTGCAATATAAGACATTAAATAGGATGTGAGGTCCAAGATTCTTTCTTTTTTGGGAGGTGGGGGCAGGAGATAACAGGACAGATATCACTATAGTGGGCATCATCGGACATTCCAAAACAGTTTGATTTCACAAATTTCTTTCTGGGTCACCCTGGATGCCCAAGAGTAGCAATCCTTTTAAATTTGATGATTCCTGGGAGGTTCAGTTTAATATCATGTTTTGCTTAGTGAATGAAGTATTGAGCAAAACCAGTTCATTATCCTCCTCCCCCTTCTTTTTTTTTTAAACCATGCTGGGACTCGAACCCAGGGCCTCATGCTAGGCAAATGCTCTACTACTGAGCCACATCCCCAGCCCGGCTAGGGATCATCTCTTTTGATCATCAATATATTCCAAGCCCTTAGAACAGTTCTTGCACATAGTACGTACTCAGTATATTGTTGTAGAAAAAAATGAATTGATGGATCACTAGTACTTTGCTTCATAACTGATAACTGGTCCTTCCCCCCTCCCTTCTTTTTAGGTACAGGGAGTTGAACCCAGGAGCACTTTACCATTGAGCTATATCCCCAACCCTTTTTATTTTTTATTTTGAGACAAGGTCTTTCTAAGTTGCTCAAATCTGTGAGCCTCTTGTTTCAGCCTTCCTGGTTGCTGAGATTACAGGTATGCACCACTGCACCTAGCAATGAGTGGTCTGTTTTATAATAGTAGCCTGCAAGTAGATTTTAGGGGATAAAGAAGGAAGACAGGAGAAAACTAGAGGCAACTCTGGTGAGGTTCGGAAGGGAGAAAACAGGAAGGAATTTCACTTCTGAGCATAGGTATGTGTAGCAGGTGCGATTATAAATTAACTTCTCATTCTTTGCACCAGCATGAAAAATTTCCCTATCTAGGCAAAATTGAAGGTCAGCATGCTAGCCTAGGAAAGATAGTGAATTCCATGAATTTAGCTACCTGCGTGGGTTCTATTCCTACTTGGAAGTTCTGTGTCCTCACTGGGATTCAATGTTGGTGTGCCCACTGCACAGAAGGATTCTGGGGTCTTTGTTGGTTAATGCGTGACTGGTGAATGAAGGTTCCATGAGGTGGAAAGTACTGTATGCTTCTGGAGGGGGTTTACCAGCTGTGTGCACCTCTGGGAAGCCAGGGCCCTGAGAACCCAGTTCCCCTGTCCGGGAGGCAAACTCCTGGCAAAACTTACCTGTATCAGATAGGGAGCCACCTGGAGAACTCTTTTTTTTTTTTTTTTTTTTTTGGTACTGGGAATTGAACTCAGGGGCACTCGAGCACTGGGCCACATCCCCAGCCCTTTTTTGTATTTTAGTAGAGACAGGGTCTCACTGAGTTGTTAAGTGCCTCGTCATTGCTGAGGCTGGCTTTGAACTCTCAATCCTCCTGCCTCAGACTCCCAAGTGCTGGGATTACAGGCGTGCACCACCGCGCCCAGCTCTGGAGAACTCTTTATTGCCTTTCTTTCCATATGTCTTGTGTGCAATGTGGGAAGTCCGCAGACAGCAAAGATAATTCAGTTTCATTGTCATATCAGATATATCATAAATTAGAGATCAATGCTTTACATTATCTCTAAACTCAAAACTTTTGTAATATAAGTATCGCCATTCCCATTTTATGAAATAGGAAGCCATTCAGATTTAGAAACTTATCTCAGTGTCAGACTGCCTGATGAATTGCATGTGTGAGGCACTGAGTTCGATCCTCAGCATCACATAAATATAAATAAATAAATTGTGTCCATTTACAACTTAAAAATATTTTTAAAAAGTAACAATTTTTTTTTTCTAAACCAGAAGAGTAGTTTGCACAGAATAAAAAGATACCCCAGAAGAAACTAAAGAAACAGGGGCTGGGGTTGTGGCTCAGCGGTAGAGTGCTCGCCTAGCACGTGCTTGGCCCGGGTTCGATCCTCAGCACCATGTACAAATAAATGCATCTTGTACAACTAAAGCAAATAAATAAATATTAAAAAAAAAAAAAAGAAACTAAAGAAACAAAAACTTATGGCACGGAGCCGGGTGCAGTGGTGCACGCCTGTAATCCCAGCACTTGGGAGGCTGAGACAGGAGGATCGTGAGTTCTAAGCCAGCCTCAGCAATGCAGGGGCACTTAGCAACTCAGTGAGACCCTGTCTCTAATAGAATACAAAAAAGGGCTGGGGATGTGGCCCAGTGGTCGAGTGCCCCTGAGTTCAATCACTCGAACCAAAAACAAAACAAAACAAACAAACAAACAAACAAAAAATTACGGCACAGGAATAAATTCAGCATAAAACAAATGCACATAAAAGTAAAAAAAAATATGGGGCTGAGGTTGTAGCTCAGTGGTAGCGCACTTGCCTGGCATATGTGAGGCACTGGGTTCGATTCTCAGCCCCGCGTATAAATAAATAAAATAAAGGTCTATCAACAACTAAAAAACAAACAAAAAATTAAAAAAAAAAAGTAAAAAAACAAACCAAAAACCGCAGGGCATAAAGGTATGGATCTTTAAAGGCACTGGGAAGTACTTTGTCTACCAAATGAACTAGGAAAATTAGGTCTGATGATGAAATCATCCCTGTTAAGGAACTGGGATTATTCTTCCCAAAGGGTTTCAGCTGCCTTTCTCTGCTGTTAGCATTTAAGAAAGTCCTGTCATCCTCCTTAAGAATGGTTCATTCCATTTGTCTCCATAAATTGTCAGATACTTGGAGATTGAGAAATATCATATCCTCAGCTTAGTCAGATGGGTGTTTAGTCATAAATTGTTCTAAATGCTAATGTAAAATATTTTCTGAATAGCATGTCTATATGTCTTTGGTAGGTTTGAATTCTGCATCCTTCTCCCGTCACATGGATTCTGGCCTCTGTTGCTTTTACAGTATGACCCATCTCATCCCTGTGGGTGGGGGACCAAATAAATGGTAGGAGAGCATATAGAAGCATAACTCGTGCATTTTTAATCCTGGAGTACATCATAATAATGAATAATGGAATTATAATAGACTTGTACTAAATATGCTGATAACTAATAGAATTTGGAATAGAAGAATGGATTACTTTTCAAAAAGACCACCTCTTTTTAAAAAAAATTTTTTAAAATATTTTTATTTATTTGCTTTAGTTGTACACAATGCATTTTATTCAATGCGTTTTATTTGTACGTGGTCCCGAGGATCGAACCCGGGTCGCCCATGCGCTAGGCAAGCAAGCGCTCTACCGCTGAGCCACAATCCTAGCCCAAGACCACCTCTTTCAAACGTAAGAGATCTTAATGAGATTTGGGCACTGTCTTTGGATCTAACAAGTCATAGCAAGTGTGCTGGTACACACATATGGTTCAGGCTTCACAACAAAAGCATATCTGGAGCCGGGCGCGGTGGCACACGCCTGTAATCCCAGCACTTTGGGAGGCTGAGGCAGGAGGATCGCGAGTTCAAAGCCAGCCTCAGCAATGGCGAGGCACTTAGCAACTCAGTGAGACCCTGTCTCTAAATAAAATACAAAAAAGGGCTGGGGATGTGGCCCAGTGGTCGAGTGCCCCTGAGTTCAATCCCTGGTACCAAAAAAAAAAAAAATGCATATCTGGAAAGCATTCTGTTACAAGATCTGGACTGTATCCTTGGAGCATGCAGAAAGTCAATTTAGTTCCTTATGACCATGATCAGGAGTTATAAGCACCTGATATAATTTATGTCTAGAAAGCGTTCATTTTTCATATTAAAAGTTATTATAATATAATGAGCAAGAGGGAGCAAAGAATCACTTAACCTAAATGCCACTTCCCAAATAATATAATTTTGGTTTATTTATCTAAAATAGTTATACAAGCAATGAATGACTGTTGTCTATTATAAAAAGCATACAGAGTGAAATATGGAAGTTTTCTTCCTCCCCAGAGATATCCCTGTTGACTGCTTGGAATATAGCCAAACTGTGTTTGGACACATATACACTCATGTACACTCAATACCAATATATTTTGAGGAATGTGTTATTATTTCATCACTGTGTGGATATCATAGAGTGTACTTATACAAACTAAGATGGCAACAGTATCACTAGGAGATGGGAGACACTATTGTATATGCAGTTGCTGGGTATGGTGGTGCATGCCTATAATCCCAGTGGCTTGGGAGGCTGAGGACGATTGCAAGCTCAAAGCCAGCCTCAGCAAAAGCAAGACACTAAGCAGCTCAGATCCTATCTCTAAAATACAAAATTAGGGCTGAGGATGTGGCTTAGTAGTCAAGTACCTCTGAGTTCAATTCCTGATAACCCCCCCCCCCCCCAAAATCCCATCATTCCATGTTATGTGGCTATATGTACATGCAAATTATACAAATCATGCCATGGAATAGCTATTGTTCTCTTTCTTTTTGCCACATAATATTATAGAGAAGTCCCCCATCATCAACAGTTGAGTTACTCATGGTCAACAAGAAAGGATAAGTATAGTACAGTAGATTTTTTTTTTTTTTTTTTTTTTTTTTTTTTTTTTTGTGGTACCAGGGATTGAACTCAGGGACACTGAACCACTGGGTCACATCCCCAGACCTTTTTTGTATTTTATTTGGAGACAGGGTCTCACTGAGTTGCTAAGTGCCTCGCCATTGCTGAGGCTGGCTTTGAACTCACGATCCTCCTGCCTCAGCCTCCCAAAGTGCTGGGATTACAGGCGTGCGCCACCCGCGCCCGGCTTAGTAGTACAGTAGATATTTTGAGTTATAGAAAGACCACATTCACATAACTTTTAATACACTGTATAACAATTGTTCTATTATCAGTTGTTCTCTTACTGTTGCCAATTTAAAAATTAAAACTTTATCATATGTATAGGGAAAAGCAGCATATATGGGGTTTGTTTGGTACCAGCCACAGTTTGAAGCATTCTGTGGGTCTTGGAATGCACCCCCCACGGATAGGGGGAGCTACTGTGTCTTAGAATGCAGTATTCCATAACAGTGCGTAGAAATCTACTTTACCATTTTAAACGACTGCAGAGTATTCCGTAGGCTCTGTGTACAGTAATTTATTCACTACTTCTCTTCTGATGGATAGTTAACTCTTTCCCAGTTATACATTATGACTGTGCTTCAGGGAATATCCTTATACATTTATCTTTGGACATGTGAACAAAATATGTGACTTTTTTTTTTTTTTTTTTGGTACTGGGGATTGAACTCGGGCACTTGACCACTGGGCCACATCCCCAGCCCTTTTTTTTTTTTTTTTTTTTTTTGTATTTTAGTAGAGACAGAGTCTCACTGAGTTGCTAAGTGCCTCGCCATTGCTAAGGCTGGCTTTGAACTAGTGATCCTCCTGCCTCAGCCTCCCAAGTGCTGGGATTACAGGCATGTGCCACCGCGCCCGGCATGTGACCATTTTTCTAGGTTACATTCCCCAAAATAGAATATCTGGACCAAATGGGATGTGCTTCCTAACATTGGTTATAGTCAGTCTTTTACATTTTTGGAGGGGACGGGTACCAGGGATTAAAACTCAGGGACATTTGTCCACTAAGCCATATCCCCAGCCCTATTTTGTATTTTATTTGGAGACAGGGTCTCACTGAGTTGCTCAGCTCCTCTCCATTTGCTTCTCAGCAAAAGAAACAATACTCACTGACTCAGCCTCCCAAGCCTCTGAGATTACAGGCGTGCATGCGCCATCGCAATCTTTTACATTTTTACCAATCTGGTGAGTTTTTAGTGGATGAAATCTTTTTTTTTTTTTTTTTTTCTTTTTGTTTTCCTTTGTGTATTGACTGCTAGAATACTAAGAATCAAGGCTTCATAGTAGGGATGAATTTCGTTATTTTGGACGTGAGGAATAATGTCATTTTCTGCTTGTTGTTTTAGCAGAGGCCATCCTAGGTTTTTTATCCATATACTCCATAGTTAGGTTTCCAGAAATCCTCTAAGATAGCTGCTCAAATGATTTGATTGCTTTTTTTTTTTTTTTTTTTTTTTTTTTTTTTTGGTACCAGGGATTGAACTCTGTGGCACTCGACCACTGGACCACATCCCCAGCCCTTTTTTGTATTTTATTAGAGACAGGGTCTCACTGAGTTGCTAAGTGCCTCTCCATTGCTGAGGCTGGCTTTGAACTCGTGATCCTCCTGTCTCAGCCTCCCAAGAGCTGGGATTACAGGTGTGTGCCACCACACCTGGCCTGATTGCTGTTTTTTCTATTCTTGATGACTCCTACTTTTGAGAAAATGCTAAGTAGAGATTTTCTACTTCATCACATAAGGAAAATAATATTCTTGTCTTTTCCAACTCTATGATAGAAAAAAGGAAGTAGATGTAGAATCTAGTGACTTAGAACTCAAGGAAAAATTCATTTGGAAAAATAAGAAACTCAGAATAGCCAAAGCAATCCTTAACAAGAAGAGTGAAGCAGGAAGCATCACAATACCAGACCTTAAACCATACTACAAAGCTATAGTAACAAAAACAGCATAGTATTGGCACCAAAATAGACATGTAGACCAATGGTACAGAATAGAAGATACAGAGACAAACCCATATAAATACAGTTAACTCATTCTAGACAAAGGAGCCAAAAACATACATTGGAGAAAAGAGACCCTGTGCCTAATAGAGGAAAAAAAAATCTTCATCACTTTGGATTAGGCCCCGACTTCCTTAACATTACTCCTAAAGCACAAGAAATAAAATCAAGACTTAATAAATAGGATGGATTCAAACTAAAAAACTTCTCAGCAAAAGAAACAATCAATGAGGTGAAGAGAGAGCCTACATTTTGGGAGCAAATTTTTGCCACACGCACGTCAGAGAGCACTAATATCCAGGATATATGAAGAACTCAAAAAACTTAACACCAAAAAAAAAACAAACAACCCAATCAATAAATGAGCTAAGGAACTGAACAGACACTTCTCAGAGAAGATACACAACCAACAAATATATGAAAAAATATTCAACATCTCTAGTAATTAGTGAAATGCAAATCAAAACTAAGATTTCATCTCACGCCAGTCAGAGTGGCAGTTATCAACAGTACAAACAACAAAAAGTGTTGTCGAGTGCCAGAGTCCAGCTCCGGTAAGGAAGGGCGAAGAAGTTGTTGGCCAAAGGATGAGAGAGAAACCACACAGCGCACAAGTCTGGAGGCTTAACTCTAACTTTACTTTTTTTTTTTTTTTACCCGAGTTTTTATAGCCCAGACAGCACAGTCTTTTACATTACAGCTTTTGAGGTTACATTAAAGAATTTCAGAGTTATACATTCTGAGGGAAACAGGATATTTTTCTAAGTACATATTACTGATTAAACTTATCTAAAGATGTAAATAAAAGCATATATTGATCAGTCTTAAATGTCAAGAACAAAAACATGTTTTTACCTAAACCTGTTTTTACAACCCCTTAAGATCACTCACAATGTCCCACACCTTGATTGCCCTAATATATCATAGCTAAACCTTAACTGAACTCAACTTATTATTGTTTCCTATAATAACTTTCTTTTGAACTAGAAAGAAGGAAGTATAGCTATTTTTAAAAGTTAAGCTAATAGGTATTTTTCCTTTGATCAAGTGTTAGATCTAAGGGGTCTCTACCATGGAAAACTTATGTCGATATATCTTAAACTAATATCCTAAACTTACTTAAGATAAAAGAATCCTTATCAATCACAAGAAAGCCTTATAACTATAACTTAAAACCTTATCACTATAACTTAGAAAAGTCTGAACTATGGGGCACAGCAAGAGCCACAAGTTTAATCATTGCTTACAAGCCTAATGTCTAATTATAAACCTGTTTTACTCGTGTACTTAAGAATTTGCTTTAGAGCTCCTGGCTCAGATTCCACAGTGTAAATTTGTGTGGTCAGATTTATGCTTAATAGCTAACTTATGAGCTCCTAGTGGTCACACAGAAACGCAGTTAAGAATAGGGAGATAGAATTAACCATAGCGGCGCCATTTTTGTGTTACATCATTTCATAGAAGAGGGAAAGATGCTTTGCTTTCTCTCCCTATTTTATCAGACAAGGAGCTTTGCTCACTTGTCACAAGGAAGATGTCACCATGTCGAGGATATGGGGAGAAAGGCACATTCATGCGTTGCTGGTGGGACTGCAAATTGATACAACCACTCTGGAAAGCAGTATGGAGATTCCTTAGAAAACTTGGAATGGAACCACCACTTGACCCAGCTATCCCTCTCCTCGGTCTATACCCAAAGGACTTAAAATCAGCATACTATAGTAATGCAGCCACATCAATGTTTATAGCAGCTCAATTCACAATAGCTAAACTGTGAAAACAGCCTAAATGCCCTTCAATAGATGAATGGATAAAGAAACTGTTATATATACAAAATGAAATATTACTCCACATTAAAAGAGAATAAAATTATGGCATTTGCAGGTAAATGGATGAAGTTGGAGAATATCATGCTACGTGAAGTAAGCCAATCCCAAAAAACCAAAAGCTGAATGTTCCCTCTGATAAGTGGATGCTGATCCATAATGAGGGAGGGCACGGAAAAAATGGACAAACTTTGATTGGGCAAAGGGGAGGGAAGGAATGGGAGGGGGTGGGGGGCAGGAAAGATGGTGGAATATGATGGACTTTATTACCCTAGGTACATGTATGACTGCACATACGGTACAACACTACATTATGTACAATCAGAGAAATGAAAAATTGTGCTGCAATTGTGTACAATGAATCAAAATGTTTTCTGCTGTCAGATATACCTAATTAAATACATTTTTTTAAAAAGAACTCAAGAAGTCTTATTTGATGCTTACAGTTCATTTCTTGCAGGTGTGTTTGATGGTTTGAATTTAATTTTCTTAAAGTATGTTTTTGTTCCCCCCCTCCCTCCCCAGGTGAATGTTGGATGTGTACCCAAAAAGGTAAAAATTCTTTTCTTCTTTCTATACTTTTTCATGCTTGGTAAATCATGATCAGAATAAGGATATTTTCAAATATATTGTTTAAAATTATTTCTGTGAAACATAACTGAGAACCCAACTAAAAGTGGCTTAAAAAATAACATTTTCATGATTTTTTGGTCCTGATTCTTTCATTGAATGAACTCATTTTTATGTTTCACAGAGAAGAAAAAATTGCATCTTTTATTCCCAAGGTTGCCTTTTGCTTATGGTTGCAAATAATTTTTTTTTTTTTTTTTTTTTTTTTGTGGTACTGGGGATTGAACTCAGGGGCACTTGGCCACTGGGCCACATCCCTAGCCCCTTTTTGTATTTTATTTAGAGACAGGGTTTCACTGAGTTGCTAAGTGCCTCGCCATTGCTGAGGCTGGCTTTGAACTCCCGATCCTCCTGCCTCAGCCTCCCGAAGTGCTAGGATTATAGGCGTGCGCCATCGCGCCTGGCAGGTTGCAAATAATTTTATGACACATTTGAATGCACAGTTGTGTCCCTCAGTATCCATGCAGGATTTGTTCTAGGACCCCTGAGGGTACCAAAATCCATGAGTGTGCTAGCTCCTTATATTAAAATGGTATAGTTGTTGCATATCCCCTATGAACACTCTTCTGTATACTTTTTTTTTTCCATGCCAGAGATTGAACCCACTTAACCACTGAGCTACATCTACAGCCTGTGTTTATATTTTACGTTGAGATAAGGCCTCACTATGTTGCTGAGTTTGGCTTTGAACTTGCAATCCTCCTGCCTGAGCCTCCCAAGTTACTGGGTTTGCAGGTGTGTGCCACCATGCCTGGCTCCTTCTATATACTTTGAATCATCTCTAGATTACCTAATGCAGTGTAAATACTTTGTTAATAGTTGTATTTTTTAGGGAATAATGGCAAGAAGATTCTGTAAATTTCAGTACAGATACAATTTTCTTTTAATGTTTTCCATCTGAGGTTGTTGGAATCCTTGGATACAGAGGGCCAGCTGTTTGTTTGTTTATTGGGTACCAGGGATTGAATCCAGGGGCACTTCGCTACTGATCATATATCCCCAGCCCTTTATTTTAAACTTTTTTAAAATTTTGAGACAGGATCTCACTAAGTTGCTTAAGGCCTTGCTAAGTTGCTGAGACTGGCTTTAAACTTGCAATCCTCTTGCCTCAGCTTCCTGAGCCACTAGGATTATTGGCGTGTGCCATTGTGCCTGGCCTGAGCTTCAATTTCAAATTGGCAGATTTCTGATACCCTGTAAGCAAATATGGTATCCTCATCAGTGACATGCATTCCACTGAAATTTCATTTCAGAAAGATTTTCTGAAATCTATTCCTTTGATATAGGTAGGATTTTAGGAAATTTCTTTCTTTCTTTTTTTTTTTTTTTTTTTTTTTCTTTTTTGATACCAGGGATTGAACTCAGGGGCACTCGACCACTGGGCCACATCCCCAGCCCTTTTTTTCTATTTTATTAGGGACAGGGTCTCACTGAGTTGCTAAGTGCCTCACCATTGCTGAGGCTGGCTTTGAACTCGCGATCCTCCTGCCTCAGTCTCCCAAGTGCTGGGATTACAGGCGTGCACCATTGCGCCCGCCTCCTCTTTTCTTTGGGATACTTTGTTTCCATTATTTTCTTTCCTTTTAACCGTAGCTTTAAAAAAAAAAAAAAAAAATTATGGGTATAGAGATCAAACCAATGGCCTTGTTTATTCTAGGCAAGCACTCTACCACTGAGCTTTACCCCCAGCCCTTAATTCCAGACTTCGGAGTCTGTTCTACTTGGGGGGTTGTGCAATTATGGATATATGAATCACATAAATTAGTTATACAGTGGTTTTTTTTTGTAATTTAAACCTATTGTGGCAATAAATTTGATGTTGATTGGTGCTACCTCATTATTTTTAAAAATACTACTGGGCAAATACTGCGTAGGAATTTGAATTTGGAACAACTTATTCCTATATTTTATTTCATTTATTCCTTTTGATCACATCTGGTAGATTTTTGTTTTTTTATTTTTGTTGAGTTCTACTAATTTCAGAGTGCTTTTGCATTCTTGAGCATCAGTTGGTAGTTGCCTCTTATTTTGTAGAACAGCCTGAAGTCTAGAGTAACTTCCCCTGTCAGAAGGGCAGAGTAAATCAGCAGTAGAGGAGGAACTAGAGGTTGGCTGTGTCTGCTTGGCCCCTACCACTATGATTAGATCTGAACCAAAAGGCCTAAAATGGTTCATACAAAGGCATCCTCTCCAGAGGGTGCGTGATGCTATCACATAGTACATAATACAAACCGGAAGTAAAGTGATGTATAAAAATATATTTGTGGTGTTGGTGACTCTTTCATATGCTTTAAGATAAAGAATATAGGGACTGGGGATATAGCTCAATTGGTAGAGTATTTGCTTCTGCATGCACAAGGCCCTGGGTTCAATTCCCAGCACCAAAAAAAAAAAAAAAAAAAAAAGATCAAGAATATAGCAAATAAAATGATTAATACTATGTTACATGAATTTCACCTGAGTTTAAAAGATTAAACAGTCCTTGTTGTTATAAATATTAACAATCCTTTAAAATATTTATTTATTTACTGATTGACTGTATTTTGTGTAGTTCTGGGGATTAAGCCTGGGGGTGCTTTAGCACTGAACTTTGTCCCTAACCCCTTTTTATTTATTTATTTTTTAAATATTTATTTTTTAGTTGTAGGTGGACACAATACCTTTATTTTATTATTATATCATGCTGAGGATCGAACCCAGTACCCTACACATGTCAGGCAAGAGTTCTACCTCAGAGCCACAACCTCAGCCCCTAACCCCTTTTCATTTGTATTTTGAGACAGGGTCTCACTGAATTACTTAGGGCCTCACTAAATTGTTGAGGCTGGCCTTGAACTTTATATCCTCCTGTCTCAGCCCCCTGAGTCCCTGAGATTACAGTCATGTGATACCATGCTCAGTTCCCAATTCTCATTTTAATCATATTAAGCGCAAAGAGACAAAGGTACAAAGAAGGCATTTTAGGCTGGCCATAAATGGAGTCTAAAGATTGTCTGGCAGAGAAAAATGGTAGATTCTTGTCTAGAGTTCTTGATGCCAATTTGAATCTCATTAAATTGATGTTCATTTGGCATAAAAGACCTTTACAAATGACTGTCTGCATTCCACAGTAGGTGCAATCAACCTTTGTATTCCAGATGTCTGATTTCGTACATCCTTCTAAGGGCATGTTTGTAGTTACTGACTACATAATAGGAATTTGTTCTCTTAGAATTTTTAGTCCTTGCTGGGTATGGTGGCCTGTTATCCCAGCAGCTTGGGAGGCTGGGGCAGGAGTATTGTAAACTCAAAACCAGCTTCAACATTGTAGTGAGGCCCTAAGTAACTCAGCAAGACCCTTTTTAAAAATAAAAAGGGGTGGGGATGTGGCTTAGTGGTTAAGCACCCCTGGGTTCAATCACCAGTGCACACCCCCCCCAAAAAAAGGAACAACAACAACAAAAAAAAAACCTTAGAATATTTAGCCATCAACATTATTTCATAGCTTTTTTTCTGAATTACTATCCTGTAAAGTTACAGATGCATTCCATTTCCTGGAATTGAATCCAAAGGACAAGGCTTATAGAAATCTAAAACTTACCTTAAAATAGGAATATAGGCAATAAGTTTTAAAACTCTAAAGAAAGGACTATTAGGCTTGTAATATTCTGCTTTCATATTGTTTATTATAAGCTAGATTACTTAACAGTGGTTGTAATTTGCCCAATATTTCAGAAGCCTCACTGTCCAGTCCATCTGGTCATGCTTCTGAACTTTCGCTCTTAGTATGTTTAGGTTTGTTTTTAATTTCAAGGTTAGTATCTTACCTGCTGTACATAGTTTCCATTCATTCATGATACCTTTCTTTCTTCAGGACTCATGCACTACTCTTTTGGGTACTTTTCTTTATAGGTAATGTGGAACACAGCTGTCCACTCTGAATTCATGCATGATCATGTTGATTATGGCTTTCAAAGCTGTGAGAGTAAATTCAATTGGCGGTAAGTATTAATGCTCAGAGGGTTCAACTTGCAAATGTAGATTTTTTTTTCAATATTTATTTATTTGTTTTGGTTTTACCCAATGCCTTTATTCTTTACGTGGTGCTGAGGATCAAACTGGGCTGCGCACGTGCTCCGTGAGCACTCTACCACTGAGCCACAATCCCAGCCCGATTTTTTTTTTTTTTTTTTTTTTTTAAGTAACTGAGCCATAAACTTGGGGAAACATTATTGTGGTAAAATATGTACAATGTAAAATTTACCATTAAGTACATTCACAGTGTTTTGCAGCCATGATCACTCTGCATTTCCAGTACATTCCAAACAGAATTCTGTACCCATTAAATGTAACTCCTCATTCCCCATACCTTTGCCACTGCTACCTCTATTCTACTTTCTGTCTTTCTGGCTGAATCTATGCTAGGTTCTTCATATAAATAGAATCATATAATATCTTTGTTTTTATCAACTAAAGCAAATAAATATTTAAAAAAAAGAATAATGCTGCTGGGGCTGGGGTTGTGGCTCAGCGGTAGAGCGCTCGCCTAGTACACGTGGGGTGCTGGGTTCACTCTTCAGCACCACACAAAAATAAAAGTATTGTGTCCAACTTAAAAAAAATGCTGCTACAAACATTGGGGTACAAGTATCTGTTTGAGTCCCTGTTTTTAATTCTTCTGGGTCTATATCTAGAAGTGGAAATTGCTGGGTGATATGGCAATTCTATGTTTAACTTTTTAAGGAACCACCACAATTTTTTTTTTTTTTTTTTTTTTTTTTTTGGTGGGGGGAGATACTGAGGACTTAACCCAGGGGAGCTTAACCAGTGAACCACATCCCCAGCCCTTACTTAGTTGCTGAGGATGACCTTGAGCTTGCAATCCTCCTGTCTCAGCTTCCTGAGCCACTGGGATTACTGGAGTGTGCTTTTGCACCTGGATTGCCATAAGCTTTTTTAAATCATTGAATTTTCACAAAGTTTTAGCAAATCTATTCACTATTCACATTTCAATAAACATTTTTTCTTTTTCTTTTTTGGTACCGGGGATTGAACTCAGGGGCACTTGACCACTGGGCCACATCCCCAGCCCTTTTTTGTATTTTATTAGAGACAGGGTCTCACTAAGTTGTTAAGTGCCTCGCCATTGGTGAGGCTGGCTTTGAACTGGCGATCCTCCTGCCTCAGCCTCCCAAGTGCTGGGATTACAGGCATGTGCCACTACACCGGGCTCTCTTTTTCTTTTTTTTTTTTTTTTTTTTTTGGTACCGGGGATTGAACTCAGGGACACTCAACCACTGGGCCACATCCCCAGCCCTTTTTTGTATTTTTATTAATGACAGGGTCTCACTGAGTTGCTAAGTGCCTCGCCATTGCTGAGGCTGGCTTTGAACTCGCGATCCTCCTGCCTCAGCCTCCCAAGTGCTGGGATTATAGGCGTGCGCCACTGAGCCCAGCTTCTATAAACATTGAGTGGCCACCACGTTCTAAGTGCTATGCCAAAGCAGCTATCCTTGATTATATGCAGAAAGAAGCCCACATAAGTGGATGTCAACTGAGTGTTCTCCATGAAGTGGAGTAAGGATTCTCAACATAGGGGAAGGCAGGTGGTCACAGGGAAAGGAACTGTCTTCAGAGACATTTATTCACTTTAATCTTATTGACAGTCTATGATTTTCTGCTTATGGGTGTTGGGACAGTTCCCTGGCTACTGAAAGAGGAAAATCCTGTTTCTCAGTACTGACTCAGGGTTTGTTACAGTGTTATAAAAGAAAAGCGGGATGCCTATGTGAGCCGCCTGAACACCATCTATCGAAACAATCTAACCAAGGTATGTATGCTGGTTTTTTTTTTGTTTTCTTTTCCTTTCCTTCTTTCTTTCTTTCTTCCTTCCTTTCTTTTCTTTTCTTTTTTTTTTTTTTTGCGGCACTGGGGATCAAACTCAGGGCCTTGTGCGTGTGAGGCAAGCACCCTACCAACTGAGCTATATCCCCAGCCCCGTATGTTGGGGAGCGCTCTACTGCTGAGCCACAACCCCAGCCTTATCTTACTGTTTTTATTATTTGTTTACAGTTAATGGTTTTGCAGTTGACCTCCCAAAGGCCTCTCACCTGGTAGGCTGCTTTCCTGTACAGAGTGGGCCAATCTTACCTGATTGGTGCATATTGAGTAGGTCTAGTGTGTTTGCCTCTGGCAAATATATGTTGTCCTTTACCTTTGTGAGGCTTTTTCTGCCTTAATGCGTGGATTTCATACCTCCTCCACACCAGGCCATGCTAGTGACATTGATAAATCACATGTCATCCAGCCCTCCATTTTCTTTTTTCTTTTTAGTATGGTATGGAATGCTTCACAGATTCATATGTCATCTTTGCACAGGGACTGCATTAATCTTTTCTGTTCCTATTTTAGTACATGTTGCTACCAAAGCGAACACCATCTCTCCTTTTTCTTTTCTTTCTTTTTTTTTTTGGTGGTACCAGGGATGGAACTCAGGTGCACTCAACCACTGGGCCACATCCCCAGCCCTTTTTTGTATTTTATTTAGATACAGGGTCTCACTAGGTTGCTAAGTGCCTTGCCATTGCTAAGGCTGGCTTTGAACTCGCGATCCTCCTGCCTTAGCCTCCCAAGTGCTAGGATTACAGGTGTACGCCACCTCGGCTGACCCTTTTCTTTTTTCTTTTCAAAACGTATTATAGTTATGCCTAATAATAGAGTTCATTTTGGCATATTCATAAATGCATGTAACATAGTTTTCTCCATTTCAATCCTCAATTCTACCTGCTTCCCTTCTCGCCTCCCACCTCCTTTTACTGGACAGCATATGTCCCATTATCCTGTATCTTTGTGGTTTTGCTTTGCAGTTTCTAGGAGACTTACATATTTACATAGCTTAGTTTATATTTACATGACAGTAGATTCTGGTTTTTTTTTTTTTTTAAGGGTATTATAGTTACACCTAGTAGTTAGGTTTATTCCAAGAAAATCATATAGCATCAAACAATAGATTCTTGATGCTATTGGAGCTGCCCTAATCTCAATAGTGACATGTTTATAAACCAAACCATTGTATTTTTGTCTTTTGCTGCTAGGCATTAAAGCCAGGGCACTCCACCATTGAGCTACATTCCCAGTTCTTTTTTTTTTTTTTTTTTTTTTGAGACAGGGTCTCACAGAATTGCTTAGGACCCTGCTAAATTGCTGAGATTGGCCTTAAACTTGGAATCCTCCTGCCTCAACCTCCTAAATTGCTGGGATTACAGATGTGCATGACCACACTTGGCTCTAAACCAGTTTTTTTTTTTTTTTTAAGCATTTATTTACTTGTTTGTTTGTTTTAGTTGCACACAATGCCTTCTTTTTTTTTTTTTTTTTTTTTTTTTTTTTTTGTGGTACCAGGGATTGAACTCAGGGGCACTCGTCCTCTGGGTCACATCCCCAGCCCTTTTTTGTATTTTATTTAGAGACAGGGTCTCACTGAGTTGCTAAGTGCCTCGCCATTGCTGAGGCTGGCTTTGAACTCGCGATCCTCCTGCCTCAGCTTCCCAAAGTGCTGGGATTACAGGCGTGCGCCACCCGCGCCCGGCTCACAATGCCTTCATTTTTACGTGGTCGAGGATCTAACCCAGGCTGCGCATGTGCTAGGTGAGCACTCTACGGCTGAGCCACAACCCCAGCCCCTCTAAACCAGTTTTCAAGGTGAATTACTTCTATAGATGGCTAATGTCAAATACTTTTATGTTGGTTCTTACCATTCATTGTATTTGATTTTTTTATTTAGTTTTAAAATATTTTTTAGTTGAGATGGTCACAATGCCTTTATTTTATTTATTTATTTTTTTATGTGATGCTGAGGCTCAAACCTAGTGCCTCACATGTGCTAGGCAAGTACTCAACCACTGAGCCACAAACTCGGAGGAGGATGTTTTGATATTTTCTTGTAGTCACTTTATTTTTGGACAGGTGGTACTGGGGATTGAACCTTGGGAATTAAGCAAACGAGGCAATTGCTTTACCACTGAGCTACAGCCCCTCTCCCAGAATATATTTTCTGACCTTAACCCCCAATTTAGAGGGAAAGATACTTGAGTATAGTCCTGTATGTACTGATTCCAAGGGATGATGATGATGATGATGATTTGTACCAGGGATTGAACTCTGGGGCACTTGACCACTGGGCCATATCCCCAGCCCTTATTTGTATTTTATTAGAGACAGGGTCTCACTGAGTTGCTTAGTGCCTTGCTAAGTTGCTGAGGCTGGCTTTGAACTCGTAATCCTCCTGCCTCAGCCTCCCAAGTGCTGGGATACAGGTGTGCACCACTGCGCCAAGCTTTCCAAGAGATTTTAAGGCTACCAGACTTAACATTTAGAGATACAACATTCTATACTAAAGCACTCACATCAAAATTTAAAATTTTTAAAAAATTTGTTGTAATTAGTTATATACATGACAGCAGAATGCATTTCAACTCATTGTACACAAATAGAGCAAAACTTCTTATTTCTCTGGCTGTACACGCTATAGAGTCATATCGTTTGTGCAATCATATATGTACATAGGATAATAATGTCCATCTCATTCTACTATCCTTCCCATCCCCACACATCAAAATTTTTAAGTGGAGTTAGCTAAAATACTTTTGCAAGAGATAGGAAAATTGCCATGAAATCTAGCATTTTTAAATACTTATGAATCTTGGTATGTAATAGAACTTACTGTGACTTTATGATCAAGGAATTGTTTACAGCTCTCCTTCATAGAAAAGGAAATGTGCTGTCCAATATCTTAGGAAATGAAAATTCCTCCAAACTCTGTTGTCTGAATTATCACTACTCAGCTCACACTCCTTTTTTTCTAGCACCTCACAGGAACTCTTTACTTCTGAAGAAAGGGTGATTTGGAGGCTTGTGGGTTTTGGCATTGATTTTAATTCAGCTTGATTAAGCAAGGCACCTGTAGGAACAGACCTGGAGCGGTGGTTGGAAAAGAGGAAATAGCTCAATTCAGAAGTAGACATGTTCCAGAATGTTGATACATTCCATTGTGTGATCATACTTGCATGCCTCCATTATCCTTATTTAGTCACCAATACATGTATCACGACTGGCAGAAGCTTGCCAGCCTTCCCCAATTGATGCCCTAGTATAGAGGATGTTAGTAAGAGCAAATCAGCTTTTGAGTTTTCAGCATTACTAGCAGAGAGCTTTGCTGTCATGTAGTTTTGTGATATTCTTTCCATTTTATTTAAGAAAACAATGATTGCATCTTCTTCCCTTGGCCAGAGGATTGTGCTTTTTGCCTTTACTCTTTTAACCTTTATCCTTTTGTTTTCCTCTTCCTTCTTCCCTCCTCCAGACACATCATTCTTCAATCTCTTCTCACTGTAGGGAAGACTTTCCTCCCTCAGTGCTTCCTTTCTCTCCTCCTCCTCTTCCATTTCTTCTTGCATTTCTTATTTTATGCTTCCAGCATCTAATGGCAATCCCTTTACTTGAATATCAGTCACCAGTCAGGAATTCTACAGAAACATAAGAAACAGAATTGACTTGGCATTGCAAACCAAAAATCACAAGTTTCACTGGAGATATGAAAGAGCTGATATGCTGCAGCAGGTACTTTTGTTTTATCTTAAGAACAGGCTAATGTTGTTATTCCTTCTTCAGTCCCATATAGAAATCATCCACGGCCATGCAGCTTTCACGTGTGATCCCCAGCCCACAGTGGAGGTCAACGGGAAAAAATACACAGCTCCTCACATTCTGATTGCCACTGGTGGTGTCCCCTCACATCCTCATGAGAGCCAGATCCCTGGTGAGTTCAAAAGCAATTAGTTATTAACAGTGGTCTGGAGGGTTTTTCCATTACATTCAGAATTACAAACTAGGTCTACACCGGTTTTCTCTTAAGAAAGTCTATGAAGCTGGGTGTGGTGGTGCACACCTATAATCCCATCAGCTAGGGAGGCTGAGGCAGGAGGATCACAAGTTTAAAGCCAGCCTCTGCAAAAGTGAGGTGCTCAACAACTCAGTGAGACCCTGTCTCTAAGTAAAATATAAAAGAGGGCTGGGAGCCGGGCGCGGTGGCGCACGTCTGTAATCCCAGCACTTGGGAGGCTGAGGCAGGAGGATCACGAGTTCAAAGCCAGCCTCAGCAGTGGCGAGGCACTTAGCAACTCAGTGAGACCCTGTCTCTAATAAAAAATACAAAAAGGGCTGGGGATGTGGCCCAGTGGTCGAGTGCCCCTGAGTTCAATCCCCAGTACCAAAAAAAAAAAAAAAAAAAAAAAAAAAAAAAGAGGGCTGGGGATGTGGCTCAGTAGTTGAGTGCCCATGAGTTCAATCCCTGGACCCCCACCCCCACCCTACCTCACCCCCCCAAAAAAAGAAAGGCTATGAAAAAAGTCTCTGTAGAACCTAAAATTAATTGGCTAAGTGGTAGTTAATGAAGGGGAGAGGAAAGAGATTTCATCCATCTCAAAGTATTGTAGCCTCATTCTTAGCATGTGTAGATTGTTTCCAGTCTCTGCTAGAAGTGTTATTATTTATAAGATAGAAATATATTGACTGTTGAAGGGAGAGAGATCTTGTAAGGATGTAGTTTAACTAGTTAAGTAAGCCTTATGTGCATGTTTGTCTGTTAAATGGAGATTATAAAAAAAGATTAAATTAGGAATCTCAGAGATGGCCCTATCTACCTTTGCAGGTCTTTTGGATGGTGAGCATAGTTTAAACATCTTTCTTTAGCTGGGCGTGGTGGCACACACCTGTAATCCCAGCACTTTGGGAGGCTGAGGCAGGAGGATCTCGAGTTCAAAGCCAGCCTCAGCAATGGCGAGGCACTTAGCAACTCAGTGAGACCCTGTCTCTAAATAAAATACAAAAAAGGGCCAGGGATGTGACCCAGTGGTCGAGTGCCCCTTTTTTTGTGGTAGTACCAGGGATTGAACTCCGGGGCACTCGACCACTGGGCCACATCCCTGGCCCTTTTTTGTATTTTATTTAGAGACAGGGTCTCATTGAGTTGCTAAGTGCCTCGCCATTGCTGAGGCTGGCTTTGAACTCGTGATCCTCCTGCCGCAGCCTCCCAAAGTGCTGGGATTACAGGCGTGCGCCACCGCACCCGGCTAAACATCTTTTGTATGTTCCATGGATTGGTGCCATAAGACCCATGATCATCCTGAATATATATGGATCATTTTGAGTGTGTGTGCACTGGTGCATTATTTTCTTTCTGAAGAGAGGATCCATAAATTGTCACCAGCTTTAAAAAGTGTTCATGACCTAGCCAGGCAGAGTGGCACACACATGTAATCTCACCTACAAGAGGGTCACAAGTTCAAGACAACTTAGATGCTGTTTCAAAATAAAATAAAAATAGGGCTGGGGATGTAACTCTGAACATTCCTGAGTTCTATCCCCAGTACACAAAACAAAACAAAGTATTTGACCCCTAAAGGTATAGCCAATTACTGTAAAAGATATAAAGATACCATGCTAAAGTAAATTAAAATTTAGTTAGGAATATTAAACATAAAATATATTAGACATAGAACATTCAAATAATCACAACTGAATATATTAGACATAAAATATGTTAGACATATTAAATAGAATTAGAATATTAGACATAAGTATCCTTGATAGGGATAGTTTCTAAGATATAAAAATATACATATGTATATATCTATATACATATATATGTGTGTGTGTAATTTTTTTGTCTGTGTGTATGTGTGTGTGGTACTGGGGATTGAACCCAGGGTACTTTTCCACTGATCTACATCCCCAGCCTTTTTATTTTTTAATTTGAGACAAGGTTTCACTATGTTGTTTAGAGCCTTGCTAAGTTGCTGAAGTTGATCTTGAACTTGTGATCTTCCTGCCTCAGCCTACTGAGTTGCTAGGGTTACAGGCATATACACCATGCCTGGCCTGCAAAAAAAAATTTAAAAGTAAAATAAAAACAAATGCAAACACTAAATGAAATGTTCCAATACATGATTGCCAGATAGTGAGGCTTTAGGTACTCAATGGCAGGCCAGATGAACCAGAAAGACTTCTAGGGAATGTGCACACAAACTGAATGTAATGTGCTGAGGAAGAAAAGGACCAGTGGGTAATAAAGATGTCTTTAGTGGACATTGAAACAATTCAGCCAATTTTTCTAGCATTGAAATTCTTGAGGCAAATACTGTGACCTGAGACTAGAATTGGGTTGGAACCAATTTATGGGAACATATTAAGCCAAATAGTGGAATCCCTAAGTTTATGATAACTGACAAATAATTGTTAGTTTATAAATATTGTAGTAACAAGATCTCAGTGATTATTTCTTTTGGGGTGCCAGGTATTGAACCCAGGGGCACTTTACCACTGAGCTACATCCCTAGTCCTTTTTTTCTTTTAAATATTTTTATTAGTTGTTAATGGACCTTTATTTTATTTGCTTATTTACATGTGGTGCTAAGAATCAAACCCAGTGCCTCACACATGCTAGGCAAGTGCTCCACGGCTGAGCCACAATCCCATCCCCCCGAGTCCTTTTTATTTTATATTTTTAGATGGGGTCTCACTAAGTTGTCGAGGGTCTCATTAAGTTGCTGGGGCTATCCTCAAATTTGTAATCCTCCTGCCTCAGCTTCCCTAGTCACTGTGATTACAGGTGTGCACCACCACACCCAGCTCAGTGATAATTTTAGAAACAAATGGGACAGTGACTTGAAAGGGAGAGAGAAGAATGGAGTCAGCTAGAAAACTTGTAATTCCCAGTGCGGGAAGTTAGGTATGGTTCTAAATTAGAGTTTTTAACAGAAATGTGATGGAAAGATTTCAATCTTACTTCAGATAACTCTCTGAAGACAGTTACTATTCCCCTGCTGCAATGCCAGGGACAGAAGAGAGTAGGCATAAAAGACAGCAGAGGAAGAATCAGGCACTGTATCCGTTGATTTCAAGACACGCTTTTTGTTGTTGTTGTTGTTGTTTTTTGTGGTACCGGGGATTGAACTCAGGAGCAGTCGACCACTGGGTCACATCCTCAGCCCTTTTTTGTATTTTATTTAGAGATAGGGTTTCACTAAGTCGCTAAGTGCCTCAGCCTCCCAAAGTGCTGGGATTTTAGGCGTGCGCCACTGCACCCGGCTTCAAGACACGTTTTTAAGAAAAAAATTATTCATCACCTCTGAAAAGATGTATCTTATAATCATGATGCTTGTATTTAGTGTGTATGTATCTGTGTGTGTGTGTGTGTGTGTGTATTTGCTTTTTTCTTTTTTATTATTATTAGTTTTGCAATACTGGGAATTGAATCATTGAATCCAGGGACACTTTACCACTGAGCTACATCCCCAGCCCTTTTGATTTTATTTTGAGACAAGGTCTTACTAAATCACTGAGGCTGGCCTCATTTTGTAATCCTCCTGCCTTAGCCTTCTGAGTCCCAGAGATTACAGGCCTGTGCCACTGCACCTGGCTAAAGTAATTTTAAAGTAAGTTAAATGCCATTGCTTCTAGTTCTAGAGAGAAATTAAAAGTGTTGACTCACAAAAAACTTAGTGGACCACTTCCCAAGTGGAAACTAACAAAACTTGACAAAACTCTGTGTTGACTGAGAAAGTGTTTGGTTCTTGCACAAAACGCTGTGCCCGTTGTACAAGAGAAAGTGCAGACTTGTGTGATCAATATTGTATTTTCTACATAGGTGCCAGCCTAGGAATAACCAGTGATGGATTCTTTCAGTTGGAAGAATTGCCTCGGTAAGTGGACTCCACCTTAATGGTCCCTTCTTCTACCGTCTTGCCTGGGAACTTTTCCTCTTCCTCCCCTTCCCAACCATTATAGTGTTTCCTGAGTTCAATTTTTCAACCTTTTCTCCTTTTCTGTCCTTGGGTACCTCATCCACTAGTACTCCTCAGTAGATCCTTCAAATCTCTTATGCTTTTGGCAGAGGCCATGTAGAACATTCAGAACTCAAATCAGGGTAGCATTGAAGACGCAATAATAAAAACCTAAAACTCTCTTCAGCTTGATATGGCATCAAGTCATAACATGACTAACGTAATTGATTCTGGAGTTTTCAAAGCAGTTAGTGCAGAGGGGTCTCCATAACAGAGGCTCTGTTAGTCTCACAAACATATATTTTCTGACTTTTTTTTTTTTTTTTTGAGATGGCGTCTCATGATGTTGCCCAGGCTGGACTTGAACTCCTGGGCTTAAACTTCCATCCTGTTTCAGCCTTTCGAGTAGCTGGGGACTATAGGCATGTGCCAAAGTGACCAGCTGACATTGGTATTTTTTAGTTTTTGTTGTTGTTTTTCTGTTACTGGGGATTGAACTCAGGGCCTTGCACATGCTAGGCAAGCACTGTACCACTGAGTTACATCTTCATTCCCTGACATTGTTCTTGATGTAGGTTTGTCTGAGTGACCTTAGTAAATTTCTCACATGAATTTTGATTCATAGAGGAAAAGAATGTAACAAGGAAGAACATTTCTCTCATTTGAAGGCCCTGCATGTTGCCAGCTTTTTGGAGTGATTCTCCTTTTATTCATGGTAAGAGATGAATAGGAGGAAGAACCTGTGGCCCAGAGCCTGGCCTCTAACTCCATCTGAGTCACTCTCTAGTTGATGTTGCTTAATCTGCTGCTCCCTCAGTGGCTGTTGCCAATCCAGTTTGAGGTCCTAAGCCTCACTTTTACAAAGGCTTTCAGAGATCATCAGTGACTAATAATCCATCTTTACCTTAAGTCACCTGTAGCCACAGTTAATAAAGGATGAGGACTAAAACAGATATGTAGACCAAGCCATCTTCTGACTTAGATGAGGTTTGAGAAAAGCGTATAGTCCTTTTAGGTTTACTGTCAGTGCATGGAAATGTATTGGATAATAGCCTTTTCCCTCATGATCTACCCTGTACTATTTAGTGTTAGTGTTGAATGACATGACACATGTGAGCATGCTTCAGAAATGTGGTCTTGAGTCATCATGTTTAGATGATAAAATTTGATCTAGACTCAACCTGAAACAAGTTTTATTATAAATATCTGTCCATTAGGTATTTTAAAGTAATTTATTAAGCTTTTATTGACATGAATACAAGTTTAATGAATGAATTTATATATGTTATAAACTTTTAAGAACACAGGAAAATGAATTAACTGTTGAGCGGGGCATGGCAGCATGTACCTGTGGTTGTAGCTGCTTGGGAGGCTGGGGCAGAAGGATTGCTTGAGTCTAGAAGTTTGAGAAAAGCCCGGGAAACCCATTTCTTTTTTTCTTTTTTTTTTTTTTTTTTTTTTGTGGTACCGGGGATTGAACTCAGGGGCACTTAACCACTGGGCCACATCCCCAGCCCTTTTTTGTATTTTATTTAGAGACAGGGTCTCACTGAGTTGCTAAGTGCCTCGCCATTGCTGAGGCTGGCTTTGAACTCGCGATCCTCCTGTCTCAGCCTCCCAAAGTGCTGGGATTACAGGCGTGCGCCACCACGCCCGGCTCCCATTTCTTAAAAAAAAAAAAAAAAAAAAAAAAGGTGATTTTTTTTTTTTTTTTTTTGGTCTTGTAAGACCCCTTTATCATTGTTATAATCTTGGTGAATAAGAATCTGGGAGGAGCCAGGCGTGGTGGCACGCACCTGTTATCCCAGCACTTGGGAGGCTGAGGCAGGAGGATTGTGAGTTCAAAGCCAGCCCCAGCAATGGTGAGGCACTTAGCAACTCAGTGTGTGTTGCCACCTGAAGCGATGGCCGCTTGGAGCAACAAAGCTGCGGGAATAAATTCAGAGGCATACTGGAAACAAACAGCCTCTTTATTCTGCCAGCTTCTCTCTCTGGCTCCAACAACACCCCGACACACTGTCCCATGCTCCTCCAACAACCACAAAATGGCCCTGAGGACGACCCACAGTCCCCCGGGCCAAGTCTTGCAAGATCATGCAAATGGATCCGACCCGATCCACAATGTCCCGGGCCAAGTCTCACAAGACCATGCAAATGGCACCGACCCGATCCGCAATGTCCCGGGCCAAGTCTCACGAGACCATGGAAGGTGGTAATGATTATGGCTCACAGCTAACCGCAATCTTAGCTATCTCCTTTATTAGGGCTCCTGCATTTCTCCCCTTTTGTTTTAAAAGAGGGGATGCTCTAGGACATCCAAGTGCAACCAACATTCTTACCTGTCATTGGATAATCAAGGCTATGCCCTTGACTCCTGTCTTAGGTTAATATGTCGGCCACATGAGACTGTCCCGTGCGACTGTGCCTGTCTTAGGTTGTCCCTCTCTGGGGATCTTACCCGTCATTGGCTACCAGCCATCCAATGGAGCCCTTCAGGATCGACTGTGTATGATGACTAACAGCTGTCCAGTTGTGGGGAGATGCTGCGGCTTTAAGGTGATAAGCCTTCTGCTGACAAGCCAAGTTGCATAGCATATCAAATTTTTAAAACAAATCAGCTGCCCTGAGTTCTATCAAGTAACACACTGAGTTCTCTAGACAAATACCCGTAAAGCATTGTTCCGTAAAGTCCCAAACAATGAAAGATCAAAATGTCCACTTGTTATAACACGTTGATCTAGGAGGCCCCATGCATTCAGAGCAGAGGCCACACTGCTGGTGAGGTTGTTTGATGCTTGAACAGCAGGGATGCTTGCAGCTGTAGCAGCAGCTGTCTTTTTTATGTCTAGACAATGCCACCGGCAAATCTTCAGGGCCCGCTACCTAGAAACTCAAGCATCAATTATTGAAGGAAAGGCAGTGCTATTCCAGAACTGAGGCAAGAGGCGAGTTGTCAAACTGAAAAATAGAATTATTAGATTAGAAGATTAAAGTTGATTTCTGTTCACACACATTGCTGCTTGAGCTCCCACAAACATAAGCTGGCAAAATATCATATTCAGAACAGAGAAAGACTGAGGGTATTTACTGCATTAAAGATAGATTAAAGAAAAGCTAAAGGAACTTTGGAAAAATAATTTGTTAGCTGGAATCCTCGAGTCTCTGCATACACAGCTATCCTTTACCTGTTGAAGTAATTTAAATTAATCAGCTATTAAACAAATGAAGTTAATAACAAATAAACAATTCTATGTCAAAACACCAAAATATCAGGTTATGCAGCACTAGTCATATTCTTCACTAAAGAGAAGTCCCAGGGGCACCTATAAATCAAAATTGAAAGTACCTTCACTTATAAAATTATTTACCTAAATTGAATACTCTTAAACTAAAATGAATTAAAGTTATTTGGATCCATATATATATTTTTTAATAAGCACTTTGTTATTTGTGATGTCACACTGGACAGACACACGAACCTACAAACATATATTTGGTACTCAACCACTGAGCTACATCCCAGCCCTTTTTTATTTTTTTTTTTTTATTTTTATTTTTTTTTGTGGCACTGGGGATTGAACTCAGGGGCACTCATCCACTGGGTCACATCCCCAGCCCTTTTTTGTATCTTATTAGAAACAGGGTCTCACTGAGTTGCTAAGTGCCTCGCCATTGCTGAGGCTGGCTTTGAACTCGCGATCCTCCTGCCTCAGCCTCCCAAAGTGCTGGGATTACAGGCGTGCGCCACCACACCCGGCTCCTTTTTATTTTTTATTATGACACAGGGTCTCACTAAGTCATTTGCTCTCGAACTTGCAGTCCTTCTGCCTCAACCTCCTGAGTCACTGGAATTATAGGCATGTGACACTGCACCCAGTACATGCCTGTTTCTTGAATGGACTGCTTCCGGGGGCCCTGCAAGAGCTATTTGTGTTTCAGGAATCTGCAGCATTTTCTAAGCTCTCTACCATGCAAGAACTGACTGTGGATGTGATCTTTGACCAATTCCAGAGCACATTTCTCTCTTCCAAAATTCCTCAAGAGCAGGAATCATTACCCATCCTGTCTAGTGCGATACCTAGCACAACATAGAATTTCAATAATACATGTCTGGGGATAAAAGAGAAGGTGGATAGAAGAAAGGAGAGCAACAGGAAGGAAGAACTATAGAAAGGAAAAGAAATCAGCATATCATAAGAAATAGTGGTGCAGATGAAAGAAGAGCTATTTCATAGCTCTGAACCATACAGAGATTTTTCTTTTCATACTCTGGATTGTAGGACAAGAGGGTCATTCCCTCTTATAGCCATTTGTTGTTGTTGTTGTTGTTTTTCCTGACTGGTGATTGAACCCAGGGGTACTTAACCACTAAGCCACGTCCCTTGCCTTTTTTAAAAAAATATATTTTATTTAGAGACAGCAATTCTGAATTCAGCTTCTATAAACATTGATGTGGCTGTGTCATTATAGTATGTTTGATTTTAAATCCTTTGGGTATAGACCAAGGAGTGGGATAACTGGGTCAAATAATGGTTTCATTCCAAGTTTTCTGAGGTATCTCCATACTGCTTTCCAGAATGGTCGCA
Organism: Tamias sibiricus; assembly: GCA_025594165.1. Lineage (NCBI taxonomy): Eukaryota > Metazoa > Chordata > Mammalia > Rodentia > Sciuridae > Tamias > Tamias sibiricus. Next base: position 71,905,109 of record CM046661.1, read on the forward strand.
CCAATTTGCAGTCCCACCAGCAATGTACCTTTTCCCCCCACTTCCTTACCAACACTTATTTTTGCGTGTATTCTTGATAATTGCCATTCTGACTGGAGTGAAATGAAATCTTAGAGTAGTTTTTTATTTGCATTTTTCTAATTGCTAGAGATGATGAACGTTTTTTCATGTTTGTTGATCGATTGTATTTCTTCTGTGAAGTGTCTGTTCAGTTCCTTAGCCCATTTATTGATTGGGTTACTTGTGGGGTATTTTTGGTGTTAAGTTTTTGAGTTCTTTATATATCCTGGAGATTAGTGCTCTATCTGACGTGTGTGTGGTAAAGACATTTTTTTCATTCTGTAGGCATTCTCTTCACATTATTGATTGTTTCCTTTTCTAAGAAGCTTTTTAGTTTGAATCCATCCCATTTATTGATTTTTGGGGGGAGGGTACTGGGGATTGAATTCAGGGGTTCTCGACCACTGAGCCACATCCCCATCCCTATTTTGTATTTTATTTAGAGACAAGGTCTCACTGAGTTGCTCAGCACCTCACTTTTGCTGAGGCTGGTTTGAACTTGCAATCCTCCTACCTCAGCCTCCTGAGCTGCTGGGATTACAGGCGTGAGCCACCATGCCTGGCTCCATTTATTGATTCTCACATTTACTTCTTGCGCTTTAGGAGTCTTGTTAAAGAAGTCAGATCCTAAGCCAACATGATGGAGCTTTGGACCTACTTTTTCTTGTATTCGGCACAGGGTCTCTGTTCTAGTGCCTATGTCTTTGATTCATTTTGAGTTGATTTTTGTGCAGGGTGAGAGAGATTTAATTTCATTTTGCTGCATATGAATTTCCAGTTTTCCCATCACCATTTGTTGAATAAGCTATCTTTTCTCCTATATATGTTTCTGGTGCCTTTGTCTAGTAAAAGATAACCATATTTATATGGGTTTGTCTCTGTGTTTTTTATTTTTTGTACCATTGGTCTACATCTCTATTTTTGTACAAATACCATTCTGTTTTTGTTACTATGGCTCTGTAGTATAGTTTTAAGTTCTGATAATTGTGATGCCTCTTGCTTCACTCTTCTTGCTGAGGATTGCTTTGGCTATTCAGGGTCTCTTATTTTTCCAAATGAATTTCATGACTGCTTTTTCTATTTCTACGAAGAATGTCATGAGGATTTTAATAGGAATTGCATTAAATCTGTATAATAGTTTTGGTAGTATGGCCATTTTGACAATATTAAGTCTACCTATCCAAGAGCATGGGAGAGCTTTCCATCTTCTAAGATCTTCTTCAATTTCTTTCTTTAATGGTCTGTAGTTTTCATTGTAGAGGTCTTTCGCCTCTTTTGTTAGATTGATTCCCAAGCTATTGTGAATGGGGTGGTTTTCCTAATTTCTCTTTCAGTGGATTCATTGCTGGTATATAGGAATGCATTTGATTTATAGGTATTGATTTTATATCCTGCTACTTTGCTGAATTCATTTATTAGTTTGAGAAGTTTTCTGGTAGAAATTTTTGGATCTTCTAAAGATAGAATCATGTCATCAGGAAATAGTGGTAGTTTTGAGTTCTTCTTTTCCTATGCATATCCCTTTCATTTCTTTTGCCTGTTTAATTGCTCTAGCTAGAGGTTCAAGGACTTTGTTGAATAGAAGTGGTGAAAGAGGGCATCCCTGTCTTGTTCCAGTTTTCAGAGGGAATGCTTTCAATTTTTCTCTGTTTAGAATGATGTTGGCCTTGGGCTTAGCTTAGATAACTTGATTCTTGTCTTTAAGTCTATTGATGTGATGTATTATGTTTAATTGATTTCCGTATGTTGAACCAAGCTTGCATCACTGGGATGGACCCCACTTTATCGTGATGCGCTGTCTTTTTAATGTGTTTTTGTATGCGATTTGCCAGAATTTTGCTGAGAATTTTTGCATCTATATTCATTAAGGATGTTGAACTGAAGTTTTCTTTCCTTGATGTGTCTTTGTCTGGTTTTGGTATTAGGGTGATATTAGCTTCATAGTAAGAGTTTGGAAAGGTTCCCTCCTTTTCTATTTCATGGAATGATTTGAGGAATATTGGTATTAATTCCTCTCTGTAGGTCTTGTAGAACTCAGCTGAGAATCCACCTGGTCCTGGGTTTTTCTTTGTTGGTAATCTTTTGACGGCATCTTCTCTCTCCTTGCTTGAAATTGATCTGTTTAAATTGTGTATGTCCTCCTGATTCAGTTTGTGCACATCATATGCTTCTAGAAATTTGATGTTGTCTTTGGGATTTTCCATTTTACAGTAGTATAAATTTTCAAAATAGTTTCTAATTACTTCTGTATTTCAGTAGTATCTGTAGTGATATTTCCTTTTTCATCACAAATTTTGGTAATTTAAGTTTTCTCTCTCTTCATTAGGGTGGCTAAAAGTTTATCAGTTTTATTATTAATTAATTAATTAATTTATGCTGGGGATTGAATTCAGGGGCACTCAACCACTAAGGCACATCCCCAGCCCTATTTTGTATTTTATTTAGAGACAGGTGTCACTGAGTTGCTTAGGGCTTTCCTTAAATTGCTGAGGCTGGCTTTGAACTCACAATCGTCCTGTCTCAGCCTCCCAAGTCGGTGGGATTACAGGTGTGTGCCACCGGCCAGACTTGTTGTTCTTCTTTTTTAGGGCTTTGAGATGTAATCTCAGGTTGTTTATTTGTTGACTTTTAATTCTTTTAATGAATGAGCTCAATGCAATGAACTTTCCTCTTAGCATAGCCTTCATGGTGTCCCAGAGATTTTGATATATTATATCAGAGTTCTCGTTTATCTCTAAGAATTTTTTTTATCTCCTCCCTGATGTCTTCTGTTATTCATGCATCATTCAATAGGGTATTGTTTAGTCTCCAGGTGTTGGAGTAGCTTCTATTTTTTTTTTTTTTTTTTTTTTTTTTTTTGTGGTACCGGGGATTGAACTCAGGGGCACTCGTCCACTGGGTCACATCCCCAGCCCTTTTTTGTATCTTATTAGAGACAGGGTCTCACTGAGTTGCTAAGTGCCTCGCCATTGCTGAGGCTGGCTTTGAACTCGCGATACTCCTGCCTCAGCCTCCCAAAGTGCTGGGATTACAGGCGTGCGCCACCGCGCCCGGCTGCTTCTATTTTTTATTTTAGAGAGGATCCATGTGCTGCTGCTGAGAAAAAGTGTATTCATTTATTGAAGGAGGAAATATCCTATATTTGTCTGTTAAGTCTAAATTATTGATTGTATTATTGATTTTTATAGTTTCTTTGTTTAGTTTTTGTTTGGAAGATCTATCCAGTGGTTTTATGTATATGTGTATATATATATATATTTTTAAACCTTTATTTTATTTATGTGGTGCTGAGGATTAAATGCAGGGCCTCACACATGTGAGACAAGTGCTGTACTGTTGAGACATAGCCCCAGCCGAGAGAGGTATATTAAAGTCACCCACTATTATTGTGTTGTATTATTTAATTCTTGAAATTGAGAAGTGTTTGTTTGATATGCATGGATGCTCCATTGTTTGGAGCATAGATATTTACGATTGTTATGTCTTGTTGGTGTATGATTCCCTTGAGCAGTATGAAATGTCCTTCTTTATCCCTTCTGACTAACTTTAGTTTGAAGTCTACTTTATCTGATATGAGGATGGAGACCCTGTTTGTTTACATGGTCCATGTGAGTGATGTGTTTTTTCCCCCATCCTTTCACCTTAAGTCTGTGGATGTCTTTTCCTATGAGTCTCTTGAAGGCAGCATATTATTGGGTCATTTTTTAAAATCCAGTCCGCCTGCCTATGTCTTTTGATTGAGTTTAGGTCATTAACATTCAGGATTATTGTTGAAATATGGTTTGTATTCCGTTTATTTGTTTTTCTAGTTGTATACAATGCCTTTATTTTTACGTGGTGCTGAGGATCGAACCCCAGCTGCGCACATGGTAGGCAAGCACTCTACTGCTGAGCCACAACCCCAGCCCTATTTATTCTTTTTTTGTGTGTGTGGTACTGGGGATTGAACCCCAGGCCTTGTGTATGCAAGGCAAGCACTCTACCAACTGAGCTGTATCCCTAACCCCTATTTTGGTTTTAATTTTGCTGGATATGAGATTCTTGGTTGGCATCCATTTTCTTCCAGTGCTTGATATATGTTGTTCCTGGATCTCCTAGCTTTGAGGGTCTGGGTTGAAAATCTGCTGAGATCCCAACTGGTTTCCCCCTATTTATAATCTGAAACTTCTCTTGCAGCTTTTAAAATTGTATCCTTATTCTATATGCTAGACGTTTTCATTATAATGTGCCTTGGTGTGGATGTGTTGTAATTTTGTTCATTTGGTGTCTCTTGTATTTTGATTTTCCAATTCATTCTTCATGTTTCGGAAATTTTTCTGATATTATTTCATTGAAGAGATTGTGCATTCCTTTGGTTTGTTTCTCTGCCTTTCTCTATCCCGATAATTCTTAGATTTGGTCTTTTCATGTTATCCCATAATTCTTAGATGTTCTGTTCATGGTTTCTTACCATCTTCACTGTGTGGTCAACTTTATTTTCAAGATTATATATTTTGTCTTCATGGCCTGAGCTTCTGTCTTCCCTGTGATCTAGTCTATTGGTGATGCTTTCTATTGAATTTTTAATTTGGTTTATTGTTTCCTTCACTTCAAGGATTTCTGTTTGTTTGTTTGTTTTTTTCTTTCAGAATCTCTATTTCTTTCTTGAAGTAATCTTTTTTTTTTTTTTTTTTTTTGTACTGGGGATTGAATTCAGGGGCTCTTGACTTCTGGGCCACATCCCCAGCCCTTTTTTGTACTTTTATTAAGATAGGGTCTCACTTAGTTGCTAAGTGCCTCGCCATTTGTTGCCGCCTGCAGCTATTGCCGCCTGCGGCTGTTGCCACCTGCAGCAACGATACCGTGGGAAAGAATTCGGAGGCAGACTGGAAATGAATAGGTTCTTTATTCTTCCTTCTTCTAACTTCTCTCTCCGGCTCCAACAACCTCTCCAACTCCAACCATCCGCTCTCGCCAACCTCACCCGGTTAAATACTTTTTGCCTTAACAAGTATACACGTGTTAACAGCTCAAACTTACAGGTGTGTCACATAGTGTTCACGGGCATAGAAAGATTCTTAGATAAATGCATGAATATCAGGTGAAAATACTTAAACACCTCTTATGTCTCTCAGCTAGCCGCCATCTTAGCTATCTCCTTATTAGGGCTCTTATAGCCATTGATGAGGCTGGCTTTGAACTCGTGATCCTCCTGCCTCAGCCTCCCAAGTGCTAGGATTATAGGCATGTGCCTATAATGCGCCCGGCTTGAAGTAATCTTTTCTACCTGAATTTGCTCTCTTATCTCTTTGTTGGAATGATCAATTGTTGCCTGTATTTACTCTATTATATCATTCTTTGCTTCGCAGATCATCTTAATTATGGACATTCTGAAGTCCTCTGACATTTCATCTATGTGCTGTCAATGGATTTTAATATTTTTTTTTTGTGTGTGTGGTGGTGGTGCTGGGGATTGAACGCAGGGCCTTGTGCATGCAAGGCAAACACTCTACCGACTGAGCAAGAGTCTAGGGTTTCTAATGGTGGACAAGGAGAGTGGGGGAGGGGGGGTGAGGTGTGGGATGTGTGGGGTTAATGAGGTAGAAGGTGAGAACATAGAGGGAGTAGATCATAGGAAGAGTGAAAGAGGAATCAAGAAAGGTAGGCTAGCAGGGATACCTCTGGTGTAACCAGACCTGCAGGGACCTTGGTGATGGTCTTCCAGGTCCTGGCTATTGTCTCTAGTTGAAAGCAGGCTGGGAGAGCCACATGTTGGTAGATTGGGGGCACCAAAACATGGTGGCTCTCTTCTCTGAATGTGTGCAGTCTCCTCCTCTTCCTGCTCCTCCTCACATGCACCATCTGCTGCTCCTCCTACTTTGCCCTTACCTGGTCAGCTCCTGCTCCTACTCTGTGCACTGGTGAACTATTTGGGTTTTTACTTCATCTTCTATCCTGATTGTAAGCCTTGTGAAGGCTGGGGCTTACAGTGTGGGTACTTGGCCTAAGAGAGGTATTGGAGGAAGATTTCCTTTGTTCTCCCCTTGAGTACTTGTTTTCCCATGATGCTTTGCAACCTTGGGAGAAGTTGTATGAAGCTTTAGAGCACCAGCCCCAAAGGGGCTAAAGACACCTAGATATCTTATTCTCCAGACTGCAGCATGAAAGTAAACCTGGAGCTAGGTCCATGATCAGAGCTTCTTCACTATTGGTTTAGATCTTCATCCAAGCTTTTAACCAGGGCTGAAGATTCTTTTTTAAACCAAAATGTATTCAGGAAGTTTAGTTTGCATTATTATCCTAGACGTTAAAGTAGCTTGCTTAAACTGGCCCGTGACCATATTGTAAGGATTGATAGAACTGAGTCATGATCAAGGAGAAACACCCAATGCAGAAAAGTAATGATGCTAAGAATTGTGGCTCTGCTGTTGGTTTTAGAAATCATCTCTAGAGTACACACCCACCATAGACTTTGGGGATGGTAGCAGAAGATCTCAGAAATGAACAACTTCCAAATTAACAAATGAATTACAACTCCAACACAGAACACATGGAATGTTGCCTTTGAATAACCTCTTGAAAAACCCCTTGTTCCTGCTGATGGGCAGAACCACAGCCTCTGGGACAGGAGTCCCCTGTGTTTCTCCTTTGCTAGAAAGCAATAAAACTTCTTTTTCCTTTTTCTTTTTCTTTTTTTTTTTTTTTTTTTTTTTTTTTTTTTAGTTTTAGTTGGACACAATACCTTTATTGTATTTATTTATTTTATGTGGTGCTGAGGATTGAACCCAGTGCCTTGCATGTGCTAGGCAAACACTCTACCGCTGAGCCACAACCCTAGCCCCACCTTTTTCTTATTAAAAAAAGAAAGAAAGAAACCATCTCTAGTTTGAAAGGTTTCTGTGTCCCCTCAGAAGAAATGAAGGTAAAGAACTTAAAAAAAAAAAAAAAAAAAATGTATATTTCTCTTCTGTAAAGGAATGTTTTCTACATAAAATTACAATATGCCATCTGGAAAAGAAAAAGGAGATTTGGTCCTTAGAACAGAAAAAGGAAATTAATAGAAAAGCTGGTTAACTCTGAAGTTGGGGGTTTATTCAATAGTAATACACTAATGTCAATTTCTTAATTGTGACAAATGTACCATGGTTATTAAAAAATGTTAACTTTAGGGAAAACTGAGCAAATGGCATTAAAGAAATGTCATAGTATCTGTATAACTTGTCTATAAATCTAAAATTATAAAACATTAACACTCTGCTCTCATTTTAGCCGCAGTGTCATTGTGGGCGCGGGTTATATTGCTGTGGAAATAACTGGGATCCTTTCAGCCCTGGGCTCTAAGACATCATTAATGATTCGGCATGATAAGGTAAGTCTTAGCCTTTTCCTTCGCCTTCCTGTGTTTGTATTTTCTTTTTTGGGGGGGGGGGTAGGGGTACTACGGGCGATTGAACTCAGGGGCACTCAATCACTGAGCCACATCCCCAGCCCTATTTTGTATTTTATTTAGAGACAGGGTTTCACTGAGTTGCTTGGTGCCTCACCATTGCTGAGGCTGGCTTTGAAATTGCGATCCCCCTGCCTCAGTCTCCTGATCCGCTGGGATTACAGGCGTACACCACTGTGCCCGGCTGGTTGTTCATTATTGAGCACCATTGTTAAGGCACCATATTAGGCTTTCAGAGACCTGGTGTGGGACATAACAAGAGTGTTGGTCTAAGAATCCGAACCCTCTGCTAGCTGCCCCTAACAAACATGCATCTTGAGGAAATCTTTTATTAGTGACTTTAGGGCACCTGGTTCTGCAGCAACAAATTTATCAGACCCCCAACCATTCAAATGCTATGGTTTTACTGCCTTTTTTTCCACCACCACCTGTACTGGGGATTGAACACCGGGCACTCGACCACTGAGCCACATCCCCAGCCCTATTTTGTATTTAATTTAGAGACAGGATCTCACTGAATCGCTTAGTCCCTCACCATTACTGAGGCTGGCTTTGAACTCGCAGCCCTCCTGTCTCAGCCTCCTGAGCCGCTGGGATTACAGGCATGTTCCACTGCATCTGGCTGGTTGTACTTCTTAACTTGAACAAATGAAGGGACCAGAGTATTGCTGACAATCCTAGTCAGTGCGTTCTCCCAGAACTTTCTCTTTGGCTTTGAAATATTTCATGTAACTTAACCCCCAGGAGATTTATGTCCTGAAAAATACTTTTTGTAAACATGATTTTGCATGATTGGAATATCCAGTAAATTGGAAGGAAGAGGAAAGGCAAAGAATTTAATAAATAAGTAAATTTCTACAGTCTTTTTTTAAAAAAATGTTTATTTATTTGTTTTAGTTGTACACAATCTCTTTTATTTTCTCGTGGTGCTGAGGACCGAACCCAGGCCACTCACATGCTAGGCGAGTGCTCTATCCCTGAGCCACAACTCCATCCCCAATTTCTACAGTCTTATCAGTACGTGGGTGCATTTGGAAAGTTGGCAAGCACTGAGCAATATCTATAGTCCTTTTTATTTTTTTTCAAATGGGCTTGCTAAGTTGTAGAGCCTGGCCTGGAATTTGTGGTCCTCTGACCTTAGCCTCCCGAGTAATTGGGATTATAGGCACATATTATTATACCCAGCTGACTATCCATTTTTTTAAAATATTTATTTATTTCCTTTAGTTGTACACAATGCAATGGAGTTATGTTTACATGGTGCTGAGGATCGAACCCGGGCCGCGCGCGTGCTAGGCGAACGCTCTACCGCTGAGCCACAACCCCAGCCCTCCATTTTATTTTTATTATAAAAAAGGAGTTAAGTCAAATATAATACAGACACTGGTAGGAGAAAGAGGATTTATTAAAACTTCGCTTCCATCTCTCAGGATGGCTTGCACTTGTGATCCTAGTTACCTGGGAGTCTGAGACAGGAGGATTTCAAGTTTGAGGCTGGCCTGCGCAACTTAGTGTGAGACCCTTTCTCAAAAAATAAAAAGGACTGAGGATATAGCTTGGTGCTAAAGTGCCCCTTGGTTCGGTCGCCAGTATGAAAGCAAAAACCAAAAAAACCCTACTATCAATATGACTGTGAATGAAGGAGATATAGGGAAAAGGATAATACAGTACTGAAATTTCCCTCCAAAGTTTGTAGCATGTCTTTAATTAAGTTTTATTTTTTTTTCCCCAACCCCCACCCTCGGTTGCCTACATCTGTACACAGGTACTTCGAAATTTTGATTCACTAATCAGTTCCAACTGCACTGAAGAGCTGGAGAATGCTGGCGTGGAGGTCTTGAAGTATTCGCAGGTATGTGTGCTCAAGGCCCTCTCACAGCCTCTTGTCATGTGTCGCTGGGGAATCACACTTTTTGCTTTTGACTTCACCCAGTTAGGTTTTGGGTTTTGTTCTAGGTTGTTATTCTTTGTTTGCAAGTGCTGAGGGCATCAAACCCAGGGCCTTACACAAGTCAAGTACTCTACCACTGAGCTATATCCCCAGCCCTAATTTTATAAACACAAACTCCTTAGTCAAAATTTGTTCTTCTCTGAGAGTACTGCCAATTATTTATTTTGTTTTTCTTCCTTTTTTAAAGAAAGCAACTTTTCACGTTAAGGTGTTAACAAAGCCAGGTTGTAAAAGATTAGAAACCTGGCAATTAGAAGCTTTGATGTTTGTGCCCGTATGCCTTTTTGCATATCCTTATTTTTTATATTTACATTTGTTTTCCAGGAAATAGTATGGGATTTTTCCAATTTTTTCCTCCCTTTCAGTGTTGGGAATCAAAACCAGTGACTTTCACATGCCAGGCAAGTACCACTGAGCCCCACTCCCAGTCCTTGGAATCTTTTTTTTTTTTTTTTTTTTTGGTACCGGGGATTGAACTTAGGGTCAACTCGACCACTGGGCCACATCCCCAGCCCCTTTTTGTATTTTATTAGAGACAGGGTCTCATTGAGTTGCTAAGTGCCTTGCCATTGCTGAGGCTGCCTTTGAACACATGATCCCTCCGCCTCAGCCTTCCAAGCGCTTTGAACTCGTGATCCTCCTGCCTCAGCCTCCCAAGTGCTGGGATTACAGGTGTGTGCCATCTTGCCCAGCGGAACTTTTTTTTGGTCTTCTTCATCCTGCAAGTATATTCCCCAATTCAATTTGGGACACCACAAAGATAGAAAGCACAGAAATTGTTTTCTTTTGCATCATAGTGCAGACTAAAATGGAACCTATTTTTTTTTTTTTTTAATATTGATTTATTTACTTTTAGTTGTACACAATGTGTTTATTTTTACATGGTGCTGAGGATTGAACCCAGGCTGCGCATGTGCTAGGCAACTGCTCTACCGCTGAGCTACAACCCCAGCCCCCCAAACCTGTTTTTTTTTTTTTTTTTTTTTTTTTTTTTTTTTTGGTACCAGGGATTGAACTCAGGGGCACTCGACCTCTGGGCCAAATCCCTAGCTCTTTTTTGTATTTTATTAGTATTTTATTAGAGACAGGGTTTCACTGAGTTGCTAAGTGCCTTGCCATTGCTGAGGCTGACTTTGAACTCGCGATCCTCCTGCCTCAACCTCCCAAGTGCTGAGATTACAGGCGTGCGCCACCACACCTGGCTGAACCTATTATTTTAATACAAGTACTTTATGATTTAGTTTTATCAACTTTAATAATTTTTTTGTTTTTAATTGCTGCTTGAAGTCTTATTATTTTTTTTTTTTTTTTAAGATATACATGACAGGCTGGGTGCGGTGGCCATGCCTGTAATCCCAGCACTTGGGAGGCTGAGGCAGGAGGATCACGAGTTCAAAGCCAGCCTCTGCAATGGCGAGGCACTTAGCAACTCAGTGAGACCCTGTCTCTAATAAAATACAAAAAAGGGCTGGGAATGTGGTCCAGTGGTCAAGTGCCCCTGAATTCAATCCCTGGTACAAAAAAAAAAAAAAAAGATACACATGACAGTATAGTGTGGAACCTATTTTTAAGGCCTAATTTTTTGGATTTTGTAGAGAATTGTGAAGTACATTACTCCTCAGGAAATTTCATGAATTTCAGTCATATTCCTGGGGAATAAATCTTGTAAAAATGTGGTTTTTTTCCACCCCTACAACTTCACCCTTTCAACATCAACTGTATCGAGTAAAATAATAAATGAGGGGCTGGGATTGTGGCTCAGCGGTAGAGTGCTCGCCTAGCCACGTGGGCGACCCGGGTTCGATCCTCAGCACCACGTACAAATAAAATGCATTGAATAAAAAGGCATTGTGTACAACTAAAGCAAATAAATAAAAATATTAAAAAAAATAATAAATGAGAACATTCTTTGTAAGTACAAATATGCTGAACTAGTGGAAAGGGTTACCATCAGAATCACCTTAGGACCTTCACTGAGCTGTGTAGTCAGCCCTCTTTATCAATGGATTTTGCATCTGCAGATTCAACCACTTGTGGATCAAAAATATTTTTGGGAAAAAAAGTGGCATCTATACTGAACATGTATAGACTTTTTCTCTAAATTATACAGTCTAATACCTATTTACATTGTGTTTTAAATTTTAAGTAATCTAAAGTTGATTTAAAGTATACAGGAGGAGGTATCTAGGATATATGCAAATACTTTGCCATTTTTTTTTCCCTGTGGTCCAGGGATTGAACTCAGAGGCACTCGACCACTGGGCTACATCCCCGGCCCTTTTTGTATTTTATTTAGAGACAGGGTCTCACTGAGTTGCTAAGTGCCTCTCCATTGCTGAGGCTGGCTTTGAACTCTCGATCCTCCTGCCTCAGCCTCCCAAAGTGCTGGGATTACTGGCGTGCGCCACCACGCCCGGCCATACTATGCCATTTTATAGAAAAGACTTGAACATTCACAGGTTTTAATGTCTGTGGAGGTTCCTGGAACCAGTCCTCTGCAGGAATGGAGGGGTGGCTGTATATAAACTCAGCTCTCCTGAGTAGGTTCTTTTTTTTTTTAAATATTTATTTATTTGCTTTAGTTGTACACAATGCGTTTATTTTTATGTGGTGCTGAGGCTCGAACCCGGGCCGCGCACGTGCTAGGCGAGCGCTCTACCGCTGAGCCACGACTCCAGCCCTCTCTTGAGTAGGTTCTATTCCTCTCTCCCATTATGATTTCCAGGAGGAAGCACTGACCGTGCAATTTAGAAAAGTTTCCTGATGATGATGCTGCATCTTTACTTTCAAGCCACTGTGCTTAGATTATGACTTAAAATATTATCACAGTTTTGAAGAAGTACACTTACTTAATATTTGTTTTTAAGCCCAAGCATTACATTGATTACATTAACTGACATTTCCAGTCATTGGCTGGGAGCTTTGGGGCAACATGGGAAACAGGCCTGGCTCCAGGAAGTTGTGATGCTGGTAGCCTTTGGCTGAAAGTAAATTGCCTTTGTCAACTATAGGTTTCAGGTGGGATTTTTTTTTTTTTTTTTTTTTTTTTTTTTTAATGTTAAAAATTTTAGGGACTGGTGTTGTGGCTCAGTGATAGAGCGCTTCCCTCCCACATGTGAGGCCCTGGGTTCAATCCTCAGCACCACATATAAATAAACAAATAAAATAAAGGTATGAAAAAATTTTTAAAATTTCTTCTTCATTTGCTTTCCTCCCAACTTCTCCCCTTGCCTTGCCACTCACATTTAACATTTTATTTGCCAATAGGTCAAGGAAGTTAAAAGGACTTCATCAGGCCTGGAAATCTCTATGATTACTGAAGTTCCTGGTAGCATGCATACTTTGACCACTATTCCAGATGTTGACTGCCTGCTCTGGGCCATTGGGCGGGACCCAAATTCCAGGGGCCTGAATTTAAACAATCTGGTAAGCTGACTTAGTCTGTCCTGAACAGTCTTGAATCTGTCTCCCAATCCAAAACTTGGGTGGGATTCATTGGATTCTTTTTATTTTATATATTCAGTTTGTCACCAAATCCAATCGCTTTTCCTGTGAAAGATTTTCCCTTTTCAGTGCCATCACTCTGGATCAGTCCCTGGTTATATTAGAGGGTTTCTAATCTAGATGGTCCAGCAGTTTCCTGGCTGGCTTCCTTCCTGCAGACTTCCTTTTTGCTATGTGAATATTGAAAGTCTTATACTGATCCCAGATTGTCCCCGGTATCTAATTCAGATAGCTGAGTGTATACCTCATCCTGAACATTGTGTTATTCAGCAAAGGAAATAGTTGTGAAGCTATCTCTCTCTGGGCTCTGCCAGTGCTTCACACAAAGAAAGCATTCTTTTTCTCTTAAATTTTGAAGTAAAGTCTAATATAGTGATTTGGGGTGTAGTTCCCAGAGTTCAAACCAAATTTGAACCTCACTTCTAACATTTACCAGTTGCATGGCTCTGAGCAAGTAATTTAAGTTTTCTGTTTCAATTGTTTCACATACAAGATGGAAATAAAAACATTACTTTTTTTCATTGTGTTATAGAGAACAAGAAATACATGCAAAATAATTAACTTATCCCCTGGCTTATAGTAGGAATGTAGTATATGTTAACCTGTTGTTTTTGACAGTTACAGTGTTATTTCTAATGGGCTATCCTATTCTATTGCAATAATAGAATATTATATGTTGGAGATTTACTGCGTTGATGGAGCCTCTGGAGCAGTGTGTAACATTTTCACTTATGTGCTAATATTAATTTCTGTTATAATGTGGATTCTTTTTCATCTCTGTAAAAGGTTATTTTTTTCTCCTCCCTCCTCTCCACCTCCACCCTTCCCCCTCTTCCCCCTCCTCCTCCTCCTCCCCCCTACTTCCCCTCCTCCTCCTCCTCCTCCTCTTTCTGATGCTAGGGATTGAACCCAGGGGTTTGCCTGTGCTCAGCATACACTCTACCACGGAGCTGTATATCCAATCTTCTTCTTCTTCATTATTATTATTATTTGGTACTGGGGATTGAACTCAGGGGCACTTGACCACTGGGTCACATCCCCAGCTTTATTTTGTATTTTATTTAGAGCCAGGGTTTCACTGAGTTGCTTAGTGCCTCACTTTTGCTGAGGCTGGCTTTGAACTTTTGATCTTGTCTCAGCCTCCTGAGCCACTGGGATTACCAGCCCCAGCCCTTTTAAAATATTTTATTTAGAGGTAGAGTCTCGCTAAGTTGCTTAGGGCCTTGCTAAATTGCTAGGCTGGCTTTGAACCTGTGATCCTCCTGTCTCAGCCTCCCGAGCTGCTGGGATTATAGGCATGCACCACTGAGCCAGGTTTCTTTTTCTTTTTCTTCTTTTTTTTTTTTTGTACCAGGGATTGAACCCAGGGGCCCTTAACCACTGAGCTACATCCCCAGTCTTTTTTTTTAATATTTTATTAGAGATATGGTCTTGCTGAGTTGCTGAGGCTGGCTTTGAACTCATAATCCTCCTTCCTTAGCCTTCCAAATCAGTGGGATTATAGGCATGTGCCACCAAGCTCAGCTACCTATTTTTTAATATTTTATAGAATAAAATTCCCAGGGAGATATTTGGCTTGTTTTTAATCTTATTGTTCTATAAAATTTAGTCAAAGTAGTTGTCTGTTTTCGTATTAGCGAAACTAATCATCCAGATGTTCCACCCTTCAAGAGCAATTTTGCCTTTGTGGAGTGTGGTCGTTGGTAGGTTCAGTGTTCAATTATATTTGCTGAATTTTTGAAGAATGAGGCAAGAAAAATGTTCAGTTTTATTGCAATGTTAGGATATAGCAGTATAACGCATCTTTTTTTTTTTTTTTTTTGTGGTACCGGGGATTGAACTCAGGGGCACTTGTCCACTGGGTCACATCCCCAGCCCTTTTTTTTTGTATTTTATTTAGAGACAGGGTCTCACTGAGTAGCTAAGTGCCTCGCCACTGCTGAGGCTGGCTTTGAACTCGCGATCCTCCTGCCTCAGCCTCCCAAAGTGCTGGGATTACAGGCGTGCGCCACTGTGCCCGGCTGCATCTTAATTATGGGATTTGAAACCCAGTCTACCTGACTGACTCCAAAGGTTTGACCCTTCTTTTTTTTTTTTTTTTTTTTCTTTTTGGTGGCACTGGGGATTGAATTTAGGGCTTTGTGCATGCTAAGCAAATGCTTTACCCCTAAGCTATACCTCAGCCCTTTTTATATTTTGTGACAGGGTCTCACCAAATTTCCCAGGCTGGTCTTGAGCTTGTGATCCTCCTGCCTCATTCTCCCAATCTTTAGGATCATAAGCATATGCCACCACACCTGGCCCTGAAGAGTGTACTCTTAACCACCATGCTGCCCTGTATAATCCATTATGCTGCTTCTTTTGCTGTACATCTATTACTCACACTGTAGTGTATCTTATCTCCAGAGCCATAAGCACAACTCACTTTAGAGCAAAAATATGTGTCAGCAGAGAAGGAAAATTGGTTATGGGAAATATCAGTATATTTTAGAGTAGAATGTGAAGTTTGCTTAAATTTTAAAAAACAAAAATACTAAACTGCAAAGGAATGCGCTTTTGGTGACTGCTTCAGGTTGTGTCCCTGTGTGGGGTGTGTTAGCCTGCCTCAGGAGGAGCACGTTGGTGGACAAAGTTGAAAAGCACTAAGATGGGCCCCTCAGGTATAGCAGGTAATACATCTGAGGGCTGAATGATTCCTTGTTTCTCTTACTTGTTGAATTGCACATTGCAGGTCATAACATCTTAAAATTGGACAAAATATTTCACCTGTTACATTAAACTTGCCAACTTCACACATTTTTCATGTTGTATTAAGTCTTGTGGTTCCTGGATGCTCAGGTGAAGTGGTGTTGTGCATATTGAGGCAGATGTAGAGCTTGGCTCTGTCATTTTCAGTAGATAATTCATGTGATGTATATAAATCATGTGTAGTATTCATGTGATGTCCTTTCATAATTTTAGGGGATTCAAACTGATGAGAAAGGTCATATTATAGTAGACGAATTCCAGAATACCAGTGTCAAAGGTGTCTACGCTGTCGGGGACGTGTGTGGGAAAGCTCTTCTTACTCCAGGTAATGCTGCTTCCCCTGTGTGCTACATAAAACTGTTCAACTTTTCACAATCAAATCCACTTCAGCAAAGTATCTTAACATCGTCAAAATAGTAAAAATGTATTGACATGGATGTTGGTTGGAGTCCTGACATTTTCTGAACCATATTCACTGTTCCTTAAAAGACTTTAGAAAATGCTTAGCAATGACCAAAGTTTTTGTGTAAATGATATGGTCACCCTCTGAAGAACTCTGAATCTCAGTTTTGTGTTGTGAGAGTGGAAGTGGCTTTTATAACTTTTTCATTTTTTTATGTGGTGCTGATGAATGAACCCAGTGCCTTACATATGCTAGGCAAGTGCCACTGAGCCAAAGTGTTGGGGTCCTGTTTGAGTTGCTGGGGTTTTTAGTTTTTCCCGACCTGGGTTTAGCTTCTTCTGGCCAGCGGAGAAGGCTAGGGGAAAAACACACCCCAGTGCAGGCGTAATCGAGAACGGTAGGGGCCGGCTGGTGGCCACCCAGCCTTCACAACGGAAGACACTCAGACCTACCAGGGAGCCCGGTCAAAGCTGGAACTCAAGTTTATTCAGGAAGTTGGACAGCTTTCATAGAAGACAAAGGCCAATCAGCAGAAAGATTATAGGGACACATAAGGAGCTTGGGCAAATCACATTGGCGGGGCCCCTGGCCTATCCTTAGATTGGTTTCAGTTCTCACCACACGTCAGGGGAACGCCTCCTGATTAGGCCAAGTCTGTATCAGGGAGTGAAGGTTTTCCATTCTTTGTGTTCTTAAGTCCCCAACACCAAAAGTGGCTTTTGGAAGAAGTCATTTAGATTAGTGTTCTTGTATGAATATTTGGTCTTAACTGATTCTCCTTCCCTCTGCCATACAGGACCTCAGCCCATGTCCTGAGTTAAGGATCACATTCCAAGCTCTTTGTTTTTGTGTTGGTGGTGGTTGTTTTTTTTGTTTTGTTTTGTTTTTGGTACTGGGGATTGAACTCAGGGGCACTCAACCACTGAGCCACAACCCAGCCCTATTTTGTATTTTATTTAGAGACAGGGTCTCACTGAGTTGCTTAGTGCTTCAACATTGCTGAGCTGGCTTTAAACTCATGATCCTCCTGCCCACCTTCCAAGCCACTGGGATTATAGGTGTATGGCACTGCACCCATGAAGGAGCCCTAATTAGGAAGGGCTGTTGCTGATAAACCAGCCTAATTCCATCTTAAGACTGGGAGCCATCCTGTCAAAAAGTTATGAAAAGCCCACTTCAGTTTTCTATGAAATGCTAGGATTCTTATTTGGCTTGAGCTTATTGTCTGGCATTCATTTCCAGGCCCTGAGCTCATACTGGCCAGTCTTGCTGCGTTGTTTTATTACCAGTGACTTTAACATAGTCAGTATATTTTACAGATAGACTCATAAGATTGTTAGTAGCAATTGATGGATGGAGTTTCCTTCTTGTACACAGAAGGAACTTTTGTCTATAGTGTCAACAGCCAATTGTAACCAAAAATTTTGAGTAGTTACAGAATTTAGGGGACTCACAGAAATATCTACCTTTAAAGTAGCTTTTGAATAAACAGTATCTATTGGGGCCCCTTTTTTTAGCTTAGTACAGGAATACTGTCCTGAATCTTGAGGGTGAGCAGAGTATTTATAGATTTTAAAATTTATATTATCTCTTTGAGATTGGTCTGTAAGATTTCTCCATGGTCTCTCCCTGAATATCTGACTAAAAATTTCTTGGTTATCTTTATACCATTTGATAGGGCTAATTACTGGATCTTGACAAGAGTAAGTACAATTTAGTATTAGTGGAGATCTTGCAATAGCAGGTCTTTTTTGGGCTACAGATGGGGTACAAGGTTTGTTGAGGCCAGCATAGCTAAAACCCAAGGATACATGTATACTTTAACAGGCAAAAATTATTAGCATAATGTTTATAATAACAGGGAAAGTAATAAGAATTTAGTGACAAAATATTAAACCTTAGTAATTTTAACTTTAAAAGGCCCACGCTTAGTCACTTTTCACCTCTGGCTGCTGGATTTTCTTCTAGTGGGTTTTTTTCTCCGTGGTTTCTGTAGGTGTCTTTTTTAGCTGTGAGTGATGGATCTAGGCAGGAATATCAGCAACTTTGACGGCAGTAGGAGTGCGGAGAATCACGATGTAAGGGCCCTTTCACCTGGGCTCAAGGCTGTTAGTTCTCAAACGTCGTATCAGCACAGCATCGCCTGGTTGGAATGAATGATCGGGCAGTCTGTGTCCAACGGGCTGAGCAGCCTGGACCTGGGGAAAGATCTTATCTATGATTAGTTGTAGCCCTTTGAGTGTTTCTGAGATTGGAATGTCTCTCACTAGATCTTGGTGTACTCTGGGAACCAAAGGCGGTGGCCGCCCATAAATTATTTTATAAGGGGTAAATTTTTTCCGGTAAGGAGTGTAACGGGCCCTTAAGAGAGCAAAAGGCAGGAGATCAACCCAGTTACCACCAGTCTCAAGTATTAATTTAGTTAAAGTTTTTTTTAATGTTTTATTTATTTTTTTTATCTTTTTTGAACTTTGAGGATGGTACATATAATGTAATTTTTAATTTATATTTAGGGCTCTTGAAATTAATTGAGATAATTTGGCCGTGAAGGCCGGGCCATTGTCAGACCCCAAAGTTAGAGGAAGGCCAATTCTAGGAACAATCTTAGTTATTAGTTTTTTAACTATTATTTGTGCTGTTTTTGTTTGAGTAGGAAAGGCTTTTACCCAGCCTGAGACAGTTTCAACAAAGACTAACAAGTATTTATATCTATATAGTCCTGGTTTAATTTCAGTAAAGTTTAATTTTCAAAATTTATTAGGTACAGTACCTTGACTTCTGTTTCCCTGTGGAAGATGGTTTTTTTTTAGCATTTACCTGTGTACATGTCATGCAGCGATTTGAAATGTTTTGGAGTATCTCTCGGTGTCCCGGGAACCAAACGTGGGGTGAAATTAGTTTTGAAGTCTTCTTGGGGATAAATGTATCGCCTGATGAAGATCAGTTAACCACTTTTTTTCTAAAAGCTTAGGCATGTAAATTTTTTCATCTGGGAGAGTTTACCAGTCGTGACAGTTTTGTTGGGCTCTCATAGAGGAGTATAAGTTTATCTCTTCAGTAGTGTATGAAGGAGTTTTTTTCTCAATTTTAACTGGGAGTTTGGGGCAATTTGAGAGTTTAAGAATAGTTTGACATTTTGACTCTCTAAGGGCTATTTTTCTGGCTGTTTGATCGGCCAAGTTATTACCTTGGGTCTGGGGGCTATTGTCTTTACGGTGTCTAGGCCAGTGGATAATAGCCAGTTTATCTGGTAACCAGATAGCCTCTAGTAATTGAAGGATTTTTTGTTTATTTTTGATAGTCTTTTTATCTGAAGTTAAAAATCTCTTTTGTTTGTATATCTGTCTATGCACATGTACTGTAGCAAAAGCATAATGGCTGTCCGTGTAAATGTTTACCCGTTTTTTTTCTGCCCATCTTAATGCCTGTGTTATTGCAATGATTTTTGCTTTTTGGGCTGATGAGCCTCTGGGCAAAGCCTGTGCCCAGATAATTTCTTTTTGGCCCGTAACAACTGCTGTTCCCGCATACCTTATTTTATCTCGGACATAACTGTTACCATCGGTGTAAAGGTCTGCGTCTCTGTTGGTGAGAGGAATGTCAGTCAGGTCTGGTCGGGTACCTTGGATGACATCTAGCATCTCTGAGCAGTCATGAATTGGCTCTTCTGGGTTATCATCAGGCAGCAGGGTTGCAGGATTGATTGCCAGGGATTTACTGAAGGTCAATCTGTCTTTGTCTAGAAGGAGAGCTTGGTACTGAGTGAGACGGGCATTTGACATCTATTGACTGGTGGCATCTCTCAATAGGGTTTCCACTGTGTGAGGGGCAGTCATAGTGAGAGTCTGCCCCAGAGAAAGTTTGTCTGCTTCTTTTACCAGTATTGCAGTAGCCGCTATGGCTCGTAAACAAGGGGGCCATCCTGATGTTACAGGATCTAGCCTTTTTGAAATGTAGGCAATTGGTCTTTTTTATGGCCCTAAATTTTGGGTAAGAACTTCTTTAGCAATACCCTTTTTCTCATGAACATAAAGATGAAAGGGCTTAGATATATCAGGGAGGGTTAAGGCAGGGGCCTGAACCAGAGTCTCTTTTAAATTTTTGAAGGCCAATTTATTTTTTTTAGTCTAAATTAAAGGTGACTTGTCTCTTGCAGTTGTAGTATATAACGGCTTGGCAATTTCAGCAAATTTAGGTATCTAAAGGCGGCAGTATCCAACTGCCCCTAGAAATTTCTTAACCTGTTTTTTAGTGGTTGGGGTTGGGATCTTTATTATGGCTTTTATGCGGGATTGGGATAACAGTTTTTTTTCCCTTCCCTCAGCTCATATCTCAAATAAGTAACCCGAGAGGAACAGATTTTTGCCTTTTTTTTTGGAGACTCGGTACCCCAATTGAGCCAGGGTTTCTAGCAAACCCCGAGTGGCCTTTAAACAGTTCTCTTTGTCTTTTGTTGCTAACAGAAGATTATCTACATATTGGAGCAAGGTTACCTCAGGGTACTTACTGCGAAACAGTCTCAGATCTTGATTGAGAGTTTTATCAAAGATAGTGGGGGAATTTTTAAATCTCTGAGGTAGTCCAGTCTAGGTCAGTTGTCTCGATATCCCCATCTCCAAATCCGTCTATTCGAAAGTAAAGATAGGCTGACTCAGTTTTGACAAAGGGATGGAGAAAAACGCGTCTTTCAAATCTAATATAGTATAAACTGTATGTTCTGGTGGCAACAAACTGAGCAAAGTGTAGGGGTTAGGGACAGTTGGGTGTATAGTTTTTACCCGTTTGTTCACTTCCCTTAAGTCCTGTACTGGTCTGTAATCTTGAGTCTCAGGCTTTTGGACAGGCAACAAGGGGGTGTTTCAAGCTGATTGACATCTAATTAGTATCTCCACTTCTAGGAGACGCCTGATGTGGGTTTTAATTTTTTTTTTGGCTTTAAAACTGATGGGGTATTATTTAACCCGGATGGGCATAGCCCCAGATGTTAGTTGTATTACAACTGGTGGCACATGTTTAGCTAGCCCTGGAGGGTTATCTTTAGCCTAAACTGTAGGAATTTTTTGAATTAATAATTTTTTTCATTTTTTTTCTGAAGTTTGGATAGGATTTTGAAAAAGCAGATATTTCTCACTTAATGGGCAGGTTATAGTTAGGGCCTTTGTAGGATTTTTCAATTTTAATGTAGGCATATCTCTAGAAAATGAGATAGTTGCCTGAAGTTTGTTTAAAAGGTCCCGTCCTAGCAACGGGAAAGGGCATTCAGGGATAACAATGAAGGAGTGAGTTACAGTTCCTTGTCCTATGTTAACAGTCCGGTCTGTAGTCCATTTATACTTTTTAATTTTTTTTTTGTTGCCCCTTGCACTTTTATGGTTTCATTAGTGAGGGGTCTTATGGGCTTCTGTAACACTGAATGTGAAGTTCTTGTATCTACTAGGAAATTTACAGGTTGGCCCCCAATTGAGAAAGTTACCATGGGCTCTCGGGAGCCTAATTTGAAAGAGCCATGGCCCCTCTATTTTTTTAAAGTTAAAACTGGTTTTGGCTGAGGAGCTCTGGCCTGTGATCGGGGCAAGCTTTTCGGATTACGTTGGGGGCATTTATTTTTTTAATGTCTAATTTTTTTGCAATAAGCACACTGGTTTTGTAGCAGAGAAGACCGCTTTTTGTCTCTGTTGTATGTGGTCTGTCTTTGTCTAGGATTCGAGGTTTTAGAAGCCTGTAATGCGGCCACTGTGGCCCTGTTTACTTTCCTTATCAGTAGATCATCTCGGCTATCTTTATTTTCAAACACTTTTTGGGCTATTTCCAATAATTTTGACCTGGTTTTTCCTGTAAAACTATCTATCTTTTGAATCTTTTTACGGATGTCTGGGGCTGACTGAGTCACAAAAGCCAGATTAATCGCCTTGAGGCTTGTTGGGTCCTCAGGGTCTATAGGAGTATATAGACGGTACGCCTCCAGGAGGCGCTCGAGAAACGCTGAAGGCGACTCATCTGGCCCTTGTTTCACATCTGTCACCTTAGAAAGATTTGTGGGTTTTCGAGCTGCCCTCTTAAGTCCCTCTAACAGAGTCTGGTGGTACTCACCGAGTGTTCTCTTACCTTCAGTTGTCCCATAGTCCCAGCTTGGTCTTCTCCTAGGTAAAGCTCGTTCAATCACTTCTGTTTTTTCGTCGCTTGTAAGAGCACTTATCCCAGGCAGCGCTTTAGCCGCTTCTGCCAGGATTCGCTCCCTTTCCTCCGTGGTGAAGAGAGTATGGAGAATCTGTTGACAGTCATCTCAGGTGGGGAGGTGATTAAAGAAAACGGAATCAACCAGAGAAATCAAGGAACTAGGATCCGTGCTAAAAGGGGGATTCTGGTTTTTCCAGTTATAAAGGTCTGTTGTGGAAAATGGAACATACACGTAGCGACCTTCTGGAATCTGGCGGAGAGGAAGAACAGGGGCCGGAGTCGGTTCCACTTCAGGGATATTAATAGAAATGGAGCCGGCAGGTCGGCCAGGGGAAGCAATTGAGTCAGGCCTTTCATAAGGGTGGCCCTGTCGGGTATGGGGAGGAGAAAGAACAGGGGCTGGCTCCTTTGGGAAGACTAGAGTTGGAGGAGTGGATGAGTGGGGCAATTGAGGAAGCGGTTGAGGAGAGGGAGAGGGAGATGGTGGAGTAGTTAGTGGAGCAGCTGCGACTGTACCCGCGGCAGGAGGATAAAGAGGAGCCGAAGCATCTGGGGGAAGGAGGGAATCCTCTGGAGAGTCCTGTAGGACAGGGCTCTTAGTGGATTTATGGTTTGTTTTTGAGGGACCCTGGGGAGTTTTCCCAGCCATAACCAGGGCTTGCCCTCCCTGTCCGTTCCGGACCATCTAAACCTTTATCCAGGCGGGGGAATTAGTTGTTGTTTCCGCCCAGGGTAGAATATATCCTATTTGATCTGGGTGGCCAGGATTACCAAGAGTGATGTTAGATATAGCCCATGTCACTTGGGGATCAAAGGTGCCCTCAGGGGGTCAGCCGACTCCGAAGGTGGGCCATTCTACCTCACAGAATGTTTGGAGACGTTTCTTGGTGATGGGATAATCATAATCCTGCTTAACAAAATGGGGATAAAGTTTGTCAAAATTTCTTAAAACACAGTTCAAAGGAGTATCAGGCTTACTTGTCTTATTACCCATGTTGTTTAATTTTTTACATTTACAACAGAGAAGACACAATGAGAAAGCAGAAAACAAAAACAACAAAACAAAACAAAACAAAAAAACAGAACACAGGACAATACACAAAAGAACAAGAACCAGGCGCCAAACCAACCAGGGAGCAGTGCAACGTCTTGCTAATGCTCCGGACAGGAGTGCGTATGTGCCTCATCAGGCACCTCTCTGTCCCCAGTAGGAATTCCCAACCAGAACCAGAAAGCAGTACGACCTTTCGCTACTGCCCTGGACAGGAGTGTACGTGCCTCGCCAGGCACCTCGCTGTCCCCAGAAGAGATCTCAAAACCAGATACCAGATGTTACTAGGGCGCCACTTACCTGTGGAGGTTTGTTGTTTTTTTTTTTTTTTTCTCTTTCCACTGGATGCTTGCTAATTTTTGATGCGGCAGTTTACTCCAGTAGTCCGAAGGACTGAAGGCACACCCTGGGGCCTTGGAACGTCTCAAGGTGCGCACCCCCTAGGGTAGCACTCCGCCCCGGAGTCCCAGAGCGAAGGTCCGGCTTCAGAATTTGTAGTGGTCTGAATCTCGCTGGGGCCTCCAAAAATGTTGATCTAAGACGCAAAGAAAAGACCACCAACTCTAATTTTAGATTAAAGCAAGCTTATATTGTATACATATAAAGAGAGCTGGCCAGGGCTGCCCCTCCCAAACACTGGGCTTGGGGTCAGCCCCGCTCTCCGGGAAGACAAGGTTTTTATAGTTTAAAGAGTTACAGAAAATCTTGGGAACTTACAGCTAACAAGGTCAGACAGGTGTAATTCAAAGCAAGTAGCAAACTAATATCTACATGGCATTGCATTCCAAGAAAAAAAGGGGAGTAATAGTTAAACCCCACATCAAAAGTTTATGAGGCACCGTTAGTTTGAGAGAGAGAGAGTTGTTATCTGGTCAAGGACAGCCAGGCCTGAGCGAGCTCAAGGCCTGGGAATGAATGCCAGACAATAAGCTCAAGCCAAATAAGAATCCTAGCATTTCATAGAAAACTGAAGTGGGCTTTTCATAACTTTTTGACAAGATGGCTCCCAGTCTTAAGATGGAATTAGGCTGGTTTATCAGTTGCAGCTAGCTGGAAGCCATAAGTTCCACCTGATATGTGACGCACCTGTAGGCACCCGCAAAGCTGAAGGTATATAACCGGGTGAAAGCGGTCCGAGTTAGGAGAACGGAGAAATTCATTCAGTCAGTTGTGCAGTCGCTTGGTCGGTCAGAAGAAGAGTTCAGGTCGGAGAAAAGAATCAGAGCGGCCAGAACGTAGGCAGAGCGGTTACAGAAGAGAAACCAGATAGAAGAAGTAATGGCTGGTCAGAGTTAGGCCGAGGCTCCCGAGGGCTGGTCAGAGTTAGGCCGAGGCTCCCGAGAAAGAAAGAAGCGAGAAGAAAGAAGAAAGAAGCGAGAAGAAAGAAGCAAGAAGCTCTAAAAAATAATCTTTCTCTAAGCTAAGCTCTCTCTATCTTTCTCTCTCTCTAAGCTAAGAAGACAAGAAGACAAGAAGCTAAGCTCTATCTTTCTTTCTCTCTAAGCTAAGAAGACAAGAAGAAAAGCTTTTTTTTTTTTTTTTTTAATATTTATTTATTTGCTTTAGTTGTACACAATGCGTTTATTTGTACGTGGTGCTGAGGATCGAACCCGGACCGCACACGTGCTAGGCGAGCGCTCTACCACTGAGCCACAATCCCAGCCCAGAAAAGCTCTCTTTAAGCTAAGCTCTATCTTTCTTTCTCTCTAAGCTAAGAAGACAAGAAGAAAAGTTCTCTTTAATCTTTCTCTCTAAAACTCTTTCTTTCCCTCTCTAAGCTCTAAGAAAGTAGAAGTAAAAGTAATAGCTTTACTCTGCCTCCGAGAGATTTCCTCCTGGGTTACGGTACCAGGTAGCTTACACACCCAGTTTTTTTTTTTTTTTTTTTTTTTAAGGCAGGGTGTCACTAAGTTGCCCAGGCATTTGTGATCCTCCTAACTTAGCCTCCCAGGTAGCTGGGATTGCTGGGATTACAGGCATATGTTATAGTGCCTGGCTCCTAATTTATTTATTTACAACTTTTTATTTTTGGTACTAGAGATTGAACCCAGGGGTGCTTAAACACTGAGCTACATCCCCAGCCCTTTTATATTTTGAGACAGGGTCTTGCTAATTTGCTTTGGGCATGGCTAAATTGCTGAGGCTGGCCTTGAATTTGCAATCCTCCTACCTTTGTCTCCCAAGTTCCCGCGATTATAAGCAAACACCACCAGGGGGCTGGAGTTGTGGCTTAGCAGTAAGAGCACTCGCCTTGCAGCCCGGGCTCGATCCTCAGCACCACATAAAAATAAAGGCATTGTGTACAACTAAAACAAATAAATAATTATAAAAAAAAAAAAAAAACACCATCATGCCTGGTCCTAATTTATTTTTTAATTAAAATATATAAACATGTTTATGGTGTATAACATGATTTGAAGTTTTTATACATTGTGTTGTCTAATTCAAGATAAGTAAGGTATGTATTACATGTATCTTTTTGTTTTTTGTGAGAACACTTTAATCTACTGTTAGCAATTTTCAAGTATATAATACATTTTTACAATAGATCTCTTGAACTTAGTTGTCCTAACTTGGAAAAAGAAAACACAAAGTTTCTTGTGTTGGGGATCAAATTTAGGTCCTTGCACATTTTGGGCAAGCTCTGTGATACTGTTATACCCTCCAAACCTCTAAATGTAATTTGGTGTCCTTTGATAGAAAGTTGTCTTAACAAAAGCAAAATAACAAACAAAGTTTTAAAAACTTCACAGCTAATCTAAACAAAAATTATGTCAAAGTGAAGAAAATTTCTTACATATTCTGGTATTTTATTTGGGGAAAATACTGATAATTTAAAAGGAATAAAGTTAATAACTGATGCTTTTACCAAACTCAGGCCTTTTGTTTTATTTAAGATTGTTAGAAATAAAAAGGGCTAAGGAGAATAAACTTCTGGGCTTTTGTTTTATTTTTTTCAGTGCTAGGAATTAAACCCAGGGCCTTGGGTGTGCTAGGCAAGCACTCAATCACTGAGCTATCTCCCCAGCCCTTTTCAAATTTTTATTTTGAGGCAGGGTCTTGCTAAGTTACCCAGGCTGGCCTCAAACTTGCAATCCTCCTGCCTCAACCTCCTGGGTAGCCGGGCTTACAGGTATATACCAGCTCACCTGGCAAGAATAACCTCCTGTGTTAAAATATCTTACTGTGAAATTAATATAGTTATGAATAGAACCAGAGACGTGCAAATCTGATTTGTTCTATTGATATTGTATCAAAAAGCTAATATCCTCACTAAATAGATTAACTGTCAGGTGTTTGGAAACTTACCAATGTATTTTGTTTTTCTGTTTTTGTTTTGACAGTAAAAGATAAAGAATTCCTATATGCCAGTGTTTGAATTGTTAACTAAATCTTGATAAGTTTTCATTATATTGAACTAGATTTGTAATAAATATTGGTATAAAATTTTGTCGAAATCAATATATTATGCCAGATAGACAAATGGTTAGTAGAACAATTCTGCTGTTAAAATAAACAGTAAGATAAACACTGATTTTAAAATGTCTTTGTAGTTGCAATAGCTGCTGGCCGGAAACTTGCCCATAGACTTTTTGAATGCAAAGAAGATTCCAAGTTAGACTATGACAACATCCCCACTGTGGTCTTCAGTCATCCCCCTATTGGGACGGTGGGACTCACAGAAGGTAGGTATTTAAAACAAGGTCATTTTATTCTTTCTGTTCTCTTGTCAGCCCACTAAATCTTTCCAGCCCTCAAATTACACTCCTTTTTTGGTTAGTCTCTAGGTACAACTCCAATTTATTCCCCAGCTACTAATATTTTGAAAGTATGGTTTCTTTTCCCCATACTACCCTGTTTATCTTTCTGATGATTCTTAGCTTACTTATTTGAACTAATTTCAAATTTAAACAAAAATTGCAAAAAGAGTATAAAGGGTTCCTTTTTTTTTTTTTTTTTTTGGTACCAGGGATTGAACTCAGGGGCACTCTACCACTGGGCCACATCCCCAGCCCTTTTTTGTATTTTATTTAGAGACAGGGTCTCACTGAGTTGCTAAGTGCCTCGCCATTGCTGAGGCTGGCTTTGAACTCGAGATCCTCCTGCCTCAGCCTCCCAAAGTGCTGGGATTAGGCGTGTGCCACCGCGCCCGGCTCCTATATGTCTTTAATAATTTTGCTTTATCATTTTGTTACTATCTCTATATATACACACTTAAGTATTTATTTGTTAAAAACAAGGTTGTTCCCTTACATAAACACAATACAGTTTTCAAAGTGAGAAAACTTCAATTGATACACTATTACCTAAACTTTAAACCTTATGCAAATTTTGCCAATTATTTAATATAATGTTATTTTCTACATTTTTCCCCTCAAGTCCAGAATTTAGTCCAGGATAATGTATTACCTATAGCTTTTATACCTTTAGAGTCTCCTTTAATCAAGAGACTTTCTTTTTTTGTGTGTGTGCCATCAACATTTATTTTGTAGAATGTCCTTTATTTTGGTATTGTTTGATACATCTTGTAATTTAACTTAGGCTAAGTATTTCTGGCCAACTTTCTTTTTGATATCTCAGTGTAATTGTGTAGTTTTTTTTCTTGATAGATGCTTTTTTAATGTGCATTATAGATGAGGCTGTTCATAAATATGGAAAAGATAATGTGAAGATCTATTCAACTACCTTTACCCCAATGTATCATGCAGTGACCACAAGGAAAACTAAATGTGTGATGAAAATGGTTTGTGCCAACAAAGAAGAAAAGGTATGAAAAAAATTCAGTAAGCTAAACAATGCTCTGCAAAGTTGACAGGGGTGCTGGTAGTTTGATTGTCTGGGACAGGGATAGGGGAGACCAATTAGGTAAGCCTACAGGTTCAACTGGGCAGTCCTACTTTATCAATTATATATACATATGTATATAATCATATATATATATAAAATCTGTCCTTCATAATATTTTATTTACAAAGAACTTTCCACTTCTCTTAAAAAATGAGGATCAGGGCTGGGGTTGTGGCACATTTGCAAGGCCCTTGGTTCAATCCCCAGCACAAAAAAATGAGGATCATAAACCACCAAGAGCTTGTCAACATTGACCAGTAGACCAGAATAGATAGGAAACTCAGAAATACTGGTAAATGTTAGAGTATAATATAATTTTTGAATTTAATATAAAACGGTGAAGTAGTTTACTTGACCATTTTTTCTAAGATAATTTTATGCTTTCGATTTAACTTTTTAAGAACCTGCTAAAGTGTTCTTGGTATCTGCACCATTTCATATCCCCCGCATCCCTGTAATGTATAAGGTTTTCATTTCCTTCACTCCCTTGCCAACAATTGCATTGTCTTGGTCTTTTTTATTAATAGCCATTCCAGTGGGTGTGAATTGACATCTCATTGTGGTTTTTTAATATTTATTTATTTGTTTGTTTTAGTTGTACACAATGCCTTTATTTTTACATGGTGCTGAGGATCGAATCCAGGCCACGCACGTGCCAGGCGAGCACTCTACTGCAGAGCGACAACCCCAGCCCTCATTGTGGTTTTGGTTTGCATTTTAATCAGTTTTATTTTGTCATTAAAAAAATAGGTTTAGGGCTGGGGATATAGCTCAGTGGTAGAGCACTTGCCTAGCATGTGTGAGGCTCTGGGTTCTATTCTCAGCACTGCATATGAATAAATAAAATAAAGGTCCATCAACAAAGGAAAAAAGAAAGAAAGAAAGAAAAATAATAGGTTTAGTTTTGGTCCTAGGCCAGACAGTATAGACTGTTTCTACTAATTAAATAGTAAAATGGAGTTTAGAAATATTGCTTAGAATGAGGATCTTCCCCACCTCCTGTTCTGGGGATTGAACCCAAGGGCTCAGACATGCCAGACAAGCACTCTACTGCTAACCTGTATCCCTACCCAACTGTTGTATTGCTTGACAGTGGTTTAAATGAAGATTTGGATATTACTTCCAACTTCTATTATCAAAGAGAGTATAGTGTGTCCAATTTAGTGTAAGCCAAAACCCACAGATGTAGTTCCTAGTTTACAGAATTCAGCATCCCCAAGGACTTACAGAAGCCAAGAACCAGGGCAAAGGAGGAAGGTGGGTGGCAGCAAAACAGAGCTTGCTATCTCGGTCCTGATGGTTCATTCATAGCCTAAGATTTCTTGATATTGGTAAGCAGGATCCCTACTTATCTTGTTATATAAGTTATTTCTTCATATCAGCCATCGTTCATTTGATAAGTATTACTTGGCAGTTTTCTAAAGGCTAAGACCTGCGATACAGAAAGGCAGAATATGAGGTTCCTGCCATCACCAGAGACTCTCTTTGTGAGATCAGTTGGATCACAGTAGACCTTGCTGTTTAATGCACACATAATATTTGATTTGGGATTTTTTTGTTTTAAATTTATACACAAAAATAATTTACCATCTTAACAATTTTTTAAAAAAACTATCTTAATTGGGGTTTGGGTTGTAGCTGTATGGTATAGTGCCTGTCTAGCACATGTAAAGCACTGGGGTGGGTAGATCCCCAGTACCACATAAAAATAAATAAATAGAGGTATTGTGTCCATCTACAACTAAAAATACATTTTTTAAAAAAACTATCTTAATTGGCTCTATTTTTGAATCAAGAATCAGGTAATACTTCATTCCATAAAATAGAATGAGTGCTCCCATAAGTTGGAGTTTTATAGACAAAAAAAGGCCAAAGAAAATAGAAACAAAGAATAAAAACCAGATTGTTCATTTCAAAGTTACTTTTGTTGTGATGCAGAGATAGGGAGACAGACAATAGAAAAATAACTAATTAGTTAACATCAGGTTATTTCATTTACTCTTTTGTATGAAGATTAAAGCAGGGAACTTCATTTTTTGCCAGTGAAGCTGGCCTACATCTTAACCAACTAAATATATATATTGATATTGTTGTTGATAGACCTTTATTTTATTTATTTATATGTGGTGCTGATAATTGAACCCAGTGCCTCACACATGCCAGGCAAGTGTGCTACCGCTGAGCCCCAGCCCCCATCTTAACCATTTTTAAGTGTACAGTGCAGTAGTGTTAAGTGTATTTCCTCTCTCTCTCTCTCTCTCTCCCTCTCCCCCCTCCTCTCTCCCCCTCCCCACCCCCTCTTTTTTTTCCCCATTGGAACTGGGGCGTTAACCCAGGGATGCTTTATCACTGAGTCACATTCCCAGCTCTTTTTTTAAAATTTTGAGACAGGGTCTTGCTAAGTTGCTGAGACTGTCCTCAAACTTGTAATCCTCCTGCCTCAGCCTCCTGAGTTGTTGGGATTACATGTGTGCAGCACCACCTACACCCATCTAAATTTTGCTTTTTAATGGAATGATAAATATATCATAGAACTGTTTGCTGAAGATAGACAACATATTGAGAAACTTCACAGTGAAATGTGATTAGAAACAAATGCTCTTTACATCCTTCACATAGCTAACCAGCATATTTGGATTGAGTACTTCCAAAGTGCCCATCATTATGTTTAGCCATGGGGGTAGAGTGAGGAGCAAAAGCAGAAGGAGTCCCCTTCAAGTAGTGATTAAAGTCTGCTGGGAAAGATGGGCTGTAATTGTCTAGTCCCCTTAAAAATATAACACTATGACTGTGATAGGACCATGACAGAGAACTGTTGGCACCAAGAGTTCATGTGATGGAACTACTACTCTACGCCTATTTGAATCATTAGCTCTTAAGAGAGGGAGAACAGAGGGACATGTTGTACAAAAGAGAACACTGTTGGTACGGGGGCAGAGTGAAGAAAACCTGAGGAAGAGCTATTTGACATGGGCTCAAGGAGAACATTGAGGCAGGCCTGCTCAGGGTCGTAGTGCTATGCCAAATTAGGATTAAAAATATTCTAAGGGACTGGGGATATAGCTCAGTTGGTAGAGCGCTTGGTTTGCATGCACAAGGCCCTGGGTTCAATCTCTAGCACCACAATAAAAAAAAAAAAAAATTAAGTTTTTAGGCTTTTTGTTTCATTTTAGTTTTTGCCAGGCTGGGGATAGAACCAGGGTCTCATGCATGCTATGCAAGCACTCTACCCAGCCTATAGAGTTTTCTAATGTCACATTTCCTCTCATCAGTATACACCAAATAAAAAATTTCTCTTTCATAATTTTTTTTTCCCCAGGTGGTTGGGATCCATATGCAGGGAATTGGTTGTGATGAAATGCTGCAGGGTTTTGCTGTTGCAGTGAAAATGGGAGCAACTAAGGCTGACTTTGACAACACAGTTGCCATTCACCCTACCTCTTCAGAAGAACTGGTCACACTCCGTTGAGAACCTAGAGACTTCTGTGGCTGGTATTTGGGCCAGTGGACCTTCTGAGATGAACCAAACAATCACATTTACTTCCTGTTCCAGTTTTATATATTTCTTTATTTTAATCAGGATCTTCTGATAGCGGAAAGTTTTAGTAAAGAATGGAACTTATTTATGTAATCAGAAATGTGTTAATCCAGGATTGATTTTCATTTGATCCTATCTCACAATAATTAATGTCTTAAAGTTTTTTATTAACAGCTCTGTGCTAATTTTTTCCAGCCTCATCCGAAGTGTAAAACTATATGAAATACAATGAAGTTAATGTGCTTGAATAGCTTCCTAATTTTATAAAGGAAGAGGATGGCAGCTCTTCACATTTAAGTAATGCAAGTGCACAGAATCTATATATTTTTGAAGCCAGTACTGTGTTCTGCATATTGCAAAGCTGCTTCAAGGATGTGACTGTCCTCTAATCCCCTATTTTTTATTCTTTTAAGTGATTAAAAATGGTTTTTGTTCTTTTTTTGAGATAAAGTGCATCAAACTTTGGGAAGGATTTGAAGAGGCTGGTTAAATACGTGAGAGGCATTCTAGAAATGATTTCTGTTTTCTGTAGTAGGTGGATTCGGATACTTCAAAAGCCCTTTCCTCTGCTAAGAATTCATAGCTCAGTGAATAATTTCAACATTGTATATGTTCTTGTCATTTTATTTTTTTCTGACGACTGTTCCAAAAATTTTGAAAATCACAGCATTTTCTTCTTATAAAATTTATTATGAACTTAATCTAAACTCATTTATTTTCTAATTATTATTAGAAAATTTTACATTGAGGGATGGGTCTGTAGCTCAGTGGCAGAATGCTTGCCTAGCATGTGTGAGACACTGGGTTCAATCCTTAGCATCACATAAAAATAAAGGCATGCTGTCCATCTACAACTACAAAAAAAGTTATTTTAATAATAATAAAAAAGATTTTACATTGAAAGATCAGATGCCAAAATGTGTGGGGAAGAAAAGAGGCGTCTCTTAAAAATAAAGACCAGAAGCCGGGCGCGGTGGCGCACGCCTGTAATCCCAGCACTTTGGGAGGCTGAGGCAGGAGGATCGCGAGTTCAAAGCCAGCCTCAACAATGGTGAGGCACTTAGTAACTCAGACCCTGTCTCTAAATAAAATACAAAAAAGGGCTGGGGATGTGACCCAGTGGTCGAGTGCCCCTGAGTTCAATCCCCAGTACCAAAAAAACAAAAAACAAAACAAAAACAAAATAAAAAAAAAATAAAGACCAGAGAATTTAGGTATGGTGGCACACGCCTATAACTCCAGTTACTTGAGAGACTAAAGCAGGAGGATCACAATCTCAAGGCCAGCCTGGGCAATTTAGTAAGACCTTGTCTGAAAAAAATTAAAAGGACTGGGGATGTGGCTCAGTGTTATAGCACTACTGGATTTAGTTCTTGGTACAAATAGATAAATAAATACCGATGTATAAAAGAAATCTTCAGCAGATTGATGATTAAGAAATACAACTCAAGCAATTAGGTTTTTAGCACTTTATTTCCATTGTCTTCATCAGCTAGATAAGCTGATTATATTTTTCTCTGGTTTTCATTAATGATAAAGTGCTACTGGATTTTTTTCATTAAGCTTTTCCTAAATGTCTTTCTGAGTGGTCGTGGCCAGTTGCTGCACTCATTTCTTAGGTACACCTAGTGCCAATGAAAGGAAAGTATTGCATTAGTAACTAAGTTATGTGTTTGTGGTATAGCAAGAAAATAGGATCCCAAACCCTGGACATTTTTTGGGTCCCTTCCTTTTCCCACCAGCCTAAGATAGTGGGCCAAGCTTCTGGGCTCTGCTGAAGATTTCTCACTCTGCACAGGTCCCAAACTTGAAGTGTGCCTCTGCTAGGAAAAGGGAAGTTCCCAGAAGTCTCATCCACTCTAATATCATGCATTTTTTGTTTTGTTTTTTTGGTGCTGGGGATTTTTGTTCATGCGTAGCATGTACTGTACCACTGAGCTATACTTCCAGCCCTAATGCCATGTGTTCTTTTTTTTTGGTACTGGGAATTGAACTCTGGGGTACTCAACCACTGGGCCACATCCCCAGCCCTTTTTTGTATTTTATTAGAGACAGGGTCTCACTGAATTGCTAAGTGCCTTGCCATTGCTGAGGCTGGCTTTGAACTCGCAATACTCCTGCCTCAGCCTCCCGAGTGCTGGGATTACAGGCATGTGCCACCACGCCCGGCCCAATGCCATGTGTTGTTAATTCCATATGAATCCTTTGTGCTGCCTGTGTACTAGTTCCATAGTAAAACAACATGAAAATAACTGTACTCAAGTTCCAGCCCACATTCTTATCCAATTGATGAGAACACCCAGTCCTTGAGGTATTGTGGCCTAACAGCCTGGTACCCAAAGCACTTGGGAATAAAGATATCCAGGTCAGCATGTTATTTGATGTGTAACACATTGTATGTTCATAGACATTTATTGAAGGAAAAACATCCTTGCTTTGAAGTAACCTTATGCATAGTATAGAGAGAAGACATGTCTGTACTATTCAAATAGGACAATTAAGAACAGAATGACCAAATGGTTTATTGACTAAGATGGGACACTTTTGGGTCTGAGAGTAGCTCAGTGGTAAAGGTACTACCAGTGGTAGAGCCTAACATTCAAGACCCTAAGTTTGATCCCTAGCACTGACAAATTGAAAACAACAACAACAAAAAACTTTTGGGGGGAGTAGACCTCAGTGATAGAACACAGGCTAAGAGGCTGTGTGTTATATCCCCAGCATTCAAAAATAGATAAACACATACAAATAGGCATAAATTGCAACTGTTCCAAACAAATGAAACACTCATTCTAGTTGCACATATTTAAGTAAAAGTATCCTAATGTGGGAAAACAGGAAGGCTTTAAGAAGATTAGGATTGAAATTTGGGGACTATAGAAGAGAAAGAGCAGGTAGAAAGTACAGTGTAGGCAGATTGTATTGCAGCTTAACAAACTACCTGAGAACTTAGCTTCAAACAAACTTTTTCTTAAATCTCATGATTTTGTGGTAAAAAATAAGAGCACGGCTTAGCCAGATAATCTTCTGTTGGTGTTAACAGAGGTCATCAGGTAGAATTCAGCTGGGCTGGTCTGGAGTCTAAGTCATTTACACTGTCACTTTGGTGGGGATGAGGGAAATCTGGCCTCTGCTGGGACTGGCAAACAAGAATACCTGTGAAGCTCTGGGCTGCCAGAAAATGTTCTAAGAGTCCCAGGCATAAGCTGCAAGCCTTATGACCTCACCTTAAAATTTCTAGAATGTCACTTCTGTCACATGATAATTGGCTAAGTAAGTGACTAAGGTCAGCTAACTCAGATGTAAGAGGAAGTAAATTATACTTCTTAAGGGGAAAAGGGTAAAGAATTTGTAGCCATCTTAAATCACCCATATCTGGGATTTTATAAGCTTGACATCACCTTTGTGTAGCTTTTCTAATGGTTTTGTTGCTAAATTATGTTTCCATAACAACAAAACTATTCTATATTGTCACATGGTAGGTCCATGCTACCTGTTCACCTTGTGAATGTCATTTTCCACTTAGGTCAATCATTTCTGTCTTCTATATTGTATGACAGTATCATTTCTGGCATGTGATGCAGCAAGTTTGTATGCAAGAGTACAAAGTATGTTACATGATTTCATTTGTTCTTTAGATATACATGACAATAAGTATTTTGACATACATACATGGAGTATAACATTCTAATTAGAATCTCATTCTTGTGGTTGTACATGATGTGGAGTTTCACTGGTCATGTATTCATATATGAATATAAAAAAGTTTATGTCCAATTTATTCTTTCTTATTCCTAGCCCCCCACCCTTACCTTCATTCACCTTTGTCTAATCCAATGAATTTCTATTCTTCCCTTTCACTGTTACATGATTTTAAAAAATATTTATTTATTTAGATGTATACAATGCCATTATTCTTATGCGGTGTTGAGGATCGAACCCGGGTCGTGCTTGTGCTAGGCGAGCGCTCTACCGCTGAGTCACAACCCCAGCCCCTGTTACATGATTTTTGACACTAAAATTTGTAGTGGAGAAGAGCCAACATTTGAGCCTTTTATCTTTTTGAAAAATGATGTGTTAGGGTTCTCAAGAGAAATACAATAATACAATGTGTATATACATCTAGAAAGATTTATTATAAGGAATTTGCATTGTGGGTCACAGGCTGGAGACCCAAGAGAGCCAATGGTTCAAATAAAGTCTAAGGCCATTGCTAGAGAATTCCCCCTTACTCTGAAAGGGTGTGTTTTGTTCTATTAAGTCCTTCAACTTATTGATTTATGGCCCACCCACATCATGGAGGGCAATCTGATTTACCCAAATTTCACCAATTAATTAATAAATATTAATCTCATCCAAAAATATCCACCAAGTTGATACAGTAACCATTACAATTCTAGTCCTTGTCAACTTCGCACCTATACACGTCTTAAAACCATACTTAGAATCCAAATAGAGAGTAATAAGGTCATACTTAGAAAACACTCAAAGATCGAATTTAAAACAAATTAGAAAGCTTTATTACCTGGCCAAGGACTATTTCCCACAGAGGCTGAACAGCTCTTTGGGAGAACAGCCTCAACCTGTCTGTGGCTTGAATGTTTATGGGAGAAAACCACATCTCACAGGTAGCAAGCATGCAGACTACAGAGTCTGAAAAAGCAGCAGAGCAAGAGACAGACAACCACATCCTGGGTTTGAGCACTGTTGTAGGCATGTATCCTGGGTTCGAGTACATTTGCAGGGTACAAAAAGTACAGAAAGACCAATTTTTTTTGTTTTTAATTTATAAGGAACAGCTTTCATTTTGTTTTCTCAGAGTTCTTATGACAGTTTTTTCACAGGAACAGTAGAAACAGTCACTATGGCTATGCTTACTTACACTTGTCTACAGTAGTTCCTATATTTAATAATTGTCTGATTTAGCTATACCTATCTTGTAACTTATCTGTCACTACCTATGACTATAGTTAACCTATGGGCACACACACACTTATCTTTTATTGCATATGTCTTATCACTAACATCCTTAAATTCTATGACTATGTCCTACAGTTATGTGGTTATACTATTATATTGTTACTTCTTTTATCCTACAATTAGAGCAGACTAAGGTAAGGTAACAGCATCATTAATTCTATAACACTTTTTTTTTTTTTTTTTTGTGGTGGTGCTGGGGATTGAACCCAGGGCCTTGTGCATGAGAGGCAAGCACTCTACCAACTGAGCTATATTCCCAGCCCACCAACACTTTATTTCTTAATTTCTATTATCCTTTATCTTATTAATCTTTATCTTTTAATCCTAATCTATGACTTATTTCTTATAAAGCATATACATATATATATATATATATATATATATATATATATTTATATATTTGGTACCGGGGATTGAACTCAGGGGCACTTGACCACTGAGCCACATCCCGAGCCCTTTTTTGTATTTTATTTAGAGACAGGGTCTCACTGAGTTACTAAGTGCCTCGCCATTGCTGAGGCTGGCTTTGAACTTGTGATCCTCCTGCCTCAGCCTCCCAAAGTGCTGGGATTACAGGTGTGCGCCACCGCGCCCGGCGTAAACTATATTGATTAGCTCAGACCATAACAATACTTTCACTTATCATGATAACAGCTGTCTTACATACAACACCTACAACTGAAAATACAAGCCCTTTTCCCAGAAGAGGATGCAAAAAGTACGTGGTTGATGTTTATTTTTTTTAATAAAAATTCTTGAGGTGCTAGTGATAAGACCCAGGGTCTTATGCATGCTAGGAAAGAATTCTACCCCTGAGCTATATTCTAAGGCCATGTTTACTCTTCTTGATATCCTATAATTTAAATTCTGTGTTGTAAATTTAATATTTAAATACTATAAAGTTAATAAATCTTACGTTGCATGATAAAGGATAAGAATGAAAACAAAGATCTGTTAATGTGTGTGTATACATGCTAGCAAACAAAATAAGGAGGAAATAACTCAAGATAATTATAGTCCTTTTGTCTGTAACTGGTCACATTGCTCTAGCTGGTCCCCCCACCCACCCACACACTTACACATTTTGGTACTGATGCATTACAGTTGTACATACTGATTGGATTCATTGTTACATATTCATGAATGCACACAATACACAGTATAACATAATTTGGCAATATAATCCCCATAGCTTTGTAGCTGGTGCTCATAACAAAGTGCCTTAGCTAGTTCTTTGCCTGGGGAGGTGACACAAAAATCTTGTTCCTGAAAGTGTGCAGCTAGTAGTCCAGCTCAAATTGGGTTGTTGTAGTTTTCCACAGACATTAACACTAAGAGATGCCTTAGGGGATCTCCAGTATTTTCACTCTCTTACCTCCATAGTGGAACAACAGTTCAACTTCCCCTTGGTGGTCAAAAGCAGATACCTAGTAGGAACATAGAACATACCTTAACATTGTAAAAGCTAAACCCAAGGCCAGCATCATTCTAAATGGAGAAAAATTGAAAGCATTCCCTCTAAAAACTGGAACAAGACAAGGATGTCCTCTTTCACCACTTCTATTCAACATCGTCCTTGAAACTCTAGCGAGCCAATTACACAAAAGAAATAAAGTAAAGGAATACATATAGGTAAAGAAGAACTCCAACTATCACTATTTGCTGATGACATGATTTTATATCTAGAAGATCCAAAAAATTCCACCAAAAAACTTCTAGAAGTAGTAAATGAATTCAGCAAATTAGCAGGATATAAAATCACCATCCATAAATCAAACGCATTCCTATACATCAGCAATAAATCCACTGAAAGAGAAATTAGGAAAACTCCATTCACAATAGCCTCAAAACAAAAAAAACTGGGAATCAATCTAACCAAAGAGGTGAAAGACCTCTACAATGAAAACTACAGAACACTAAAGAAAGAAATGGAAGAAAACCTCAGAAGATGGAAAGATCTCCCATGCTCCTAGATAGGCAGAATTAATATTGTCAAAATGGCCATACTACCAAAAGTGCTATACAGATTTAATGCAATTCCTATTAAAATTCCAATGACATCCTTCATAGAAATAGAAAAAGCAACCATGAAATTTATTTGGAAAAAATAAGAGACCCAGAATAGCTAAAGCAATCCTTAGCAAGAAAAGTGAAGGGGCTGGGATTGTGGTGGCTCAGTGGTAGAACACTCGCCTAGCATGTGCGCGGCCCAGGTTCGATCCTCAGCACCACATAAGAATAAAGGCATTGTGTACAACTAAAACAAGTAAATATTTAAAAATATTTTTAAAAAAGAAAAATGAAGCAGGAGGCATCACAATACCTGACCTTAAACTACAGTGCTATAGTAACAGAAACGGCATGGTATTGGCACCAAAATAGACTTGTAGAGCAATGGTACAGAATAGAGGACACAGAGACAAACCCACATAAATACAGATATCTCATACTAGACAACAGTGCCAAAAACATTCACTGGAGAAAAGATAGCCTACTCAACAAATGGTGCTTGGAAAACTGGAAATCCATATGTAGCAAAATGAAATTAAACCTCTATCTCCCACCCTCCACAAAAATCAACTCAAAGTGGATCAAAGACTTAGGCACTAGAACAGAGACCCTGCACCTAACAGAGGAAAAAATAGGCTCAAATCTGCACCACGTCGGCCTAGGATCCTAACTTCCTTAACAAGACTCCTAAAGCGCAAGAAGTAAAATCAAGAATCAATAAATGGGATAGAATAAAATTAAAAAGCTTCTTCTCAGCAAAGGAAACAATAACGTGAGGATAGAGCCTACAGATTGAGAGAAAATCTTCACCACGTGCACCTCCAATAAAGCATTAATCTCTAGGATATAAAAGAACTCAAAAAACTTAACACCAGGGGCTGGATTGTGGCTCAGTGGTAGAGTGCTCACCTGGCACATGTGCGGCCCGGGTTCGATCCTTAGCACCACGTAAAAATAAAGGCATTGTGTACAACTAAAGCAAATAAATAAATATTTTTTTAAAAAAGACTAACAGTTGAAAAAAAAAAAAAAAACTTGGGCTGGGATTGTGGCTCAGTGGTAGAGTGCTCGCCTAGCACGTGCACGGCCCGGGTTCGATCCTCAGCACCATGTAAACATAAATGCATTGCATTGTGTACAACTAAAGCAAATAAATAAATTAAAAAAAACAAAACTTAACACCAAAGAAACAAATAACCCCATTAATAAATGGGCTAAGGAACTGAACAGACACTTCACAGAAGAAGAAATACAAATGATCAACAAATATATGAAAAAAGTGTTCAACTTCTCTAACAATTAGAGAAATGCAAATAAAGACTACTCTAAGATTTCATCTCACTCCTGTCAGAATGGCAATCATCAAAAAAACAGGCAACAATAAATGTTGGCAAGGATGTGGGGGATAAGGTACACTCATAAATTGCTAGTGGGACTGCAAATTGGTGTAACCACTATGGAAAGCAGAATGGAGATTCCTCAGAAAACTTGGAATGGAACCACCATTGACCCAGCTATCCCACTACTTGGTCTATACCCAAAGGACTTAAAATCAGTATACTACAGTGACGCAACCACATCAATGTTTATAGCAGCTCAATTCAGAATAGCTAGACTATGAAACCAAGCTAG
Source organism: Tamias sibiricus (assembly GCA_025594165.1). NCBI lineage: Eukaryota > Metazoa > Chordata > Mammalia > Rodentia > Sciuridae > Tamias > Tamias sibiricus. Next base: position 71,945,437 of record CM046661.1, read on the forward strand.
GTGTCCTTCAATAGATGACTGGATAAAGAAAATGTGGTTTATATATACTCAATGGAATATTACTCAGCTTTAAAGAAGGGTGAAATTATGGCATTTGCCAGTAAATGGTTGGAGTTGGAGAATATCATGCTAAGCTAAATAAACCAATCCCACAAATCCAAAAGCCAAATGTTTTCTCTAATATGTGGATGCTAATTCACAATAAGGCGGGGGGGGGGGCACTAGTGAAAAATAGTGTTACCTTAGATTAGGTAGAGGGAAGTGAAGTGGGGAGGGAGGAGATGTGGGGATGGGAAAGATAGTGGAATGAAATAGACATTATTACTGTGACTACATGACCAATATGATTCTGCAACATGTGCACTTAGAAAAATGAGAAATTTAATCCAATTTATGTAATCCCATCAGAGTGCATAAATGCATTCTGTCATGTATAACTAATTAAAACAAATTTAAAAAATTAAAAAAAAATGTTGGGCCTTCTGAACAATGTAGGAGCCCTGATTGGGGAGATGGCTGAGATTGTGAGTTGGCTGCGGGCCATAGAGATATTCGGACATTGCCACCTTCCGTGGTCTCATGGGACTTGGCCCAGGATCTCGCGGGACTTGGCTAGAGATCTCGTGAGACTTGAGCCAAGATCGGATTGGGTTGGCGCCATTTTGTTGGTGGGTTTTTTGGTGGTGTGTGGTGCGTGTTAGGGAGAAGTTATTAGAATAAAAAGCCTGTTTGTTTCCAGTTTGCCTCTGAACTTCTTCCCGCGGCTTCGTTGCTCCAAGCAGCAATCGCTTCAGACGGCAACAGAACACTGTCAGCCGAGGGGATGGAAAGCTCTGGCTTTCTGGCTGCTTGCCACGCCCTGTTACGGACCTAGGCTAAGCAGGGGGCGTGGCTGTGACATATCTTGAGAACTGAAACCGCCCTAAGAGGAGTGCCCGTGCTCTTTACCTGTTTTCTATCTGCTTACTGATTGGCTTCTGTCCACCTTTTTCAATAAACGAGTTCCAGCGTTGTCCATCTGACTGGGGCCCCCTGACGTGGCTCTGAGTCTTTTAAAGGCGGTGGGGGAGATGTCAGCGACTTCTACCTTCTCAGTTTTGTCCCTGCTGAGGTACGCTCTCCCCACCTTTCTTTGCTGGACAAAGAAAGGTCCATCCTGGGCCCACGGGTGTGGGGGGGCTAGAAACCTCAGCCCATTACCATAATTTCGCTACAAAAAAAGCAGATACCTGCCAACACTCTAACTCCTTTCTGTGCCTGTGAACTCAGGGGCATGAGGAGCCCAAACTAGTTGAGTGGTTGGCTTACCTTTCAGCTCAATGGAAGTCTTTGTTATGCTGCTTGTAGAAGCATTCCTCCTATTGGAAAGCAGACTTCAAGATAAGCAAATATAATATTACATAAAATGTACTACAAATGTAATATAAAATTATATATATTGTTATAATAACAATATTCTTGTTCCCAGGAACTAGAAGCAAAAATTTTTCTAGTAGTTCCCTGGGAGTAGTACCAAATGGGGCCACTCACTTCTACCCTTGATTCATAGTGCCATTCTGCTTATAGCCAGGATTCTTGGGCCCGATAGACACTGATTCAGAGCATATACAGCTTGCTAGTCAACTTTCTCCTGTCCTGCAAGGTATTGTCAACAAGCTGGAACTGTAACTGAATCTTCAAAAGGCCATGCCACTGTTTCATCAAGCCAGCTATTCCAGGATGGTGGGGGACATGGAAAGACAGTATATTCCATGACCATAGATCCATTGCCATACTTTATTTGCTGTGAAGTGAGTCCCTTGATTAGAAGAAGCTGTGCTCTGTGAGATACTATGATGGTAGGTGAGTAATTCTGTAAATCCATGGATGGCAGCTTTGGCAGTAGTCTTATATGCAGGAAGGCAAATCTATCCTAAATGTCTATTCCAGAAAATAATACAATATAAGCAGTTCAATGTAATCAGCTTCCCACCAGGAAATTGCTTGATCTCTCTGAGGAATATTGTCATATATTGTTGATTGCTGCAGCAGGCAGATTGGGCATTCAGCAGTGGCCACGTCAAATTAGCCTTGATGAATCTTAAGTCCATGTCACTGAGCTCATGCATATCCTTTATCCCTGTCACAATGGCCACTTTGTTCATAAGCATTGGGGTAGTGACAAAGGTAGCTAGTGAAAGAGGCTGGTGTCTATAAAACCAGGTCATCCTATCCATTTGATTACTGAAATCCTCTGCTGAGGTCACTTATGTGTGGATATGGGACACAAATATATTTTTACCCATTCAGAAAGGTCAATTCACATATTCACATAACTTCCCCAGATTTCCTTGCCACCAGTTTATTGTTTGTTTGTTTGGTTGGTTGGTTGGTTGGTTTTTTTTTGAGGACCAGGGATTGAACTCAGTGGCATTTAACCACTAAGCAACATCCCCAGCCCTTTTTATTTTTTATTTTTTAAAAATATTTTTAGCTGTTTTTTATTTATATGCAGTGATGAGAATCAAACCCAATGCCTCACACATGTGAGGCAAGTGCTGTAACACTGAGCCAAAACCCCAGCCCAATTTATTTTTCTATTTTGAGATAGGATCTGTCTAGGTTACTCAGGGCCTTGCTAAGTTGCTGAGGTTGGCTTTGAGCTTATGATCCTTATCAGCCTCCTGAGCTGCTGGACTATAAGGCATGCACCACAGCGTCTAGCCCTTGTCCCCAGTTTTCCAGTCATGTTCTTCCCAAGTCCCTGATGACAGCCCAGACATGCTATGTCCAATTCTCCCAAGCAAAATGTACAACCAGGCATCCTGCTTGAAGTTCTGCAGGATTTTCCCTCACTGCTGTCCTTCAGGGATGCCCTCCAAAGGAGCTTTGGTGCTATTCCTGTCCACTAGCAGGTTGTGCCTGCATATCCTGAAGAAACCTGTAAACCAGGGCCAAGTTTTCTCCTTTTTCAGCAGATCAGAGTAAATTGTCATTAGGTCATAAGTACAAGCTGGGAGAAGATAATGTGGCAGGATTAGACCAAGGGTATTTGAACCACTCTATTTAATTTATTTGTGTTTTGAAGACCTGATCAAGACCAAGCAAATATACCATTTCTACTTGATGATAGAGTGCTGTGTACACGCCCAACTTTATTACTTGGTGCATCAGATAACACCTGTCTTATGTTCAGATTTCATAGTGACCCATGGTTAAACCTTCAGTTTCTACTAAGACCCAATACCCAATAGCAAGCCAGGAAAAAAAAATGTTTCTCAAAAGTAGTTATCTGGGCTGGGGATGTAGCTCAGTGGTAGAGTGCTTGCCTAGAATGTGCAAGGTTCTATCTCCAGTGCCAAAAAAAAAAAAAAAAAAAAAAAAAAAAAAAAAGAAGAAGAAGAAGAAGAAGAAGAAGAAGGAAAAGAGCAATTCTCCATAGATGATGGTAGGGCTCTGCTCCAAAATTCCAAGGGCTTGCACCTCCGGGGGGCCTGCTGAAGGCTTTCATTAGTTTCTCTGCCACAGGCAATTCACACACCATTGGATCTGCTGGTTTGTAGAGCCCAAGATGTTGAATACCTTTCCCATCAGTCAGTAACTGTTGCAGAACCTTCTCTTGATCTAAACTTCACACAAAAAAACTAGCAGTCTTTTTGAGTCACTTGGTAAATGGGCTTGAGTAACACATCAAATGAAGAATATGTTGCTTCCAAAATCCAAAGAGGCCTGCTAGATGTTGTGGCTCCTTTTTGGTTGTAGAAGGGCCAGAATCAACAACTTATCCTTTACCTTAAAAGGGGTATTTCTATATGTCCCATACTGGTGGGACCCTAGACATTTTACTGAGGTAAATTTCCCACTCCGTGGCATGTAAATATCCTACCAAAAGAGTTGTTAATTCTCATGCTCTAGATCCTATCAGCAAATCCCTTCAATTCAATGGACCAGTGTGATATCTTTAAGAAGGGAAAGGTAAGGGTCCTGTGAATTAAATTATGACAGGCTGGAGAGTTGATGTGTTCCTGAAATAAGACAGTGAATGTGTGTTTCTGGCCTTACCAGGTGAAAACAAACTTCTGGTGGCCTTTGTTGATAAATATGGGGGAAATACATTTTCCAGATCAACAGCTGCACACCAGGTACCAGGGAATATGTTAATTTATTCCAGCAATGAAACCACATCTGGTACAGCAACTGCAATTGTAGTTCCCACCTGGTTATGCCTATGATAATCTATTGCTATCCTCTAAACTCCATCTGTCTTTTGTACAGGCCAAACAGGTGAGCTGAATGGAAATGTGGAATCACCCTCTACTTTTTTCAAGTCCTTGATGGTTGCATTTATTTGGGGACTCCTTCCAGGGATACCATATTGCTTTTGACTAAACTTTGCTAGGTAGAGTCAGTTCTAGTGGCTTCTACTTGGGATTTCTCATCATAATAACACTCATTCCACAGATCAGGGGACAAATGTGGAAATTCTGCTAGTGGCAGATGTGTCTATTCTAATTATACATTACTAGACTGGGGAAGTACCTACAGGATGGGTTCAAAGATCCACTGGTTCTTTATATATTCTAGAGATTAGTGCTCTGACGTGCATGTGGTAAAAATTTGTTCCCAATTAGTAGGCTCTCTGTTCACCTCACTGATTGTTTCTTTTGCTGAGAAGAAGCTTTGTAATTTGAGTCTATTCCATTTATTGATTCTTAGTATTAATTCTTGTGCTACAGGATTCTTATTAAGGAACTTGGGGCCTTATCCAACATGTTGGAGATTGGAGCTTACTTTTTCTTCTATTAGGTGTAGTGTCTCTGGTCTAATTCCTAGATCCTTGATCCACTTTGAGTTGAATTTTGTGCATGGTGAGAGATAGAGGTTTAATTTCATTTTATTGCATATGGATTTCCAGTTTTCCTAGCACCATTTGTTAAAGAGGCTATCTTTTCTCCAATGTACATTTTTGGTGCCTTTGTCTAATATAAGATAACTGAAATTATATGTGTTAGTCTCTGTGTCCTCTATTCTGTACCATTGGTCTACCGGCCTACTTTGGTGCCAATACCATGCTGTTTTTGTTACTATTGCTCTGTAGTATAATTTAAGGTCTTGTATAGTGATACCACCTGCTTCACTCCTCTTACTAAGGATTGCTTTAGCTATTCTGGGTCTCTTATTTTTCCAGATGAATTTCATGACTGCTTTTTCTATTTCTATGAGGAATGTCATTGGGATTTTGATTGGCATTGCATTAAATCTGTATAGTGCTTTTGGTAATATGGTCATTTTGACAATATTAGTTCTGCCTATCCATTCCACAGGTCCAAGAACAGGGTAGATCTTTCTATCTTCTAAGGTCTTCCATAATTTCTTTCTTTAGTGTTCTGTAGTTTTCATTATAGAGGTCTTTCACGTCTTTGGTTAAGTTGATTCCCAAGTATTTTATTTTATTTTATTTTTTGATGCTATTGTAAATGGGGTAGTTTTCCTCATTTCCCTTTCAGAGGATTTATCACTAATATATAGAAATGCCTTAGATTTATGGGTGTTGATTTTGTATCCTGCTACTTTGCTGAATTCATTTATGAGTTCTAGAAGTTTTCTCGTGGAATTTTTTGGGTCTTCTAGGTATAAAATCATATCATCAGCAAGTAATGATAATTTGAGTTCTACTTTACCTATCTGTATCCCTTTAATTTCTTTCATCTGTCTTATTGCTCTGGCCAGCATTTCAATTACTATGTTGAATAGAAGTGGTGAAAAAGGGCATCCCTGTCTTGTTCCAGTTTTTAGAGGGAATGCTTTCAATTTTTCTCCATTTAGAATAATGTTGGCCTGGGGATTAGCATATATACCCAATCAATAAATGGGCCAAGGAACTGAACAGACACTTCTCAGAAGAAGATATACAATCACTCAACAAATACATGAAAAAATGCGCAACCTCTCTGGCAATTAGAGAAATGCAAATCAAAACCACTCTAAGATTTCATCTCACACCTGTCAGAATGGCAGCTATTAAGAACACAAACAACAATAAATGTTGGAGAGGATGTGGAGAAAAAGGCACACTCATACATTGTTGATGGGACTGCAAAATGGTGCAGCCAATATGGAAAGCAGTATGGAGATACCTTGGAAAACTTGGAATGGAACCACCTTATGACCCAGCTATCCCACTCCTTGGTCTTTACCCAAAAGACTTGAAAACAGCATACTACAGGGACACAGCCACATAAATGTTTATAGCAGCACAATTCACAATAGCTAAACTGTGGAACCAACCTAGATGCCCTTCAGTAGATGAATGGATAAAGAAAATGTGGTATATACACACAATGGAGTATTACTCAGCAATAAGAGAGAATAAAATCATGGCATTTGCAGGTAAATGGATGGAGTTAGAGAATATAATGCTAAGTAAAGTTAGCCAATCCCAAAAAGCCAAATTCCAAATGTTTTCTCTGATATAAGGAGGCCAATTCACAGTTGGGTTGGGATGGATTAGAGGAACACTAGAATGGCCAGTGGAGAGGGAGGGGAAGGGAGGAGGGAAAGGGAGGAGGCAAAAGGGTTAAGAAAAAAAAAGATGGTAGAATGAGATGGATATCATTACCCTAAGTACATGTATGAAGTCATGAATGGTGTGAATATACTTTGCATACAACCAGAGATATGTAAAAATGTGCTCTATATGTGTAATATGAAATGTAATGCATTCTGCTGTCATTTATAACAACTTAGAATAAAAAATAAATTAAAAAAAAAAGATCCACTGGGCCCACTGTGAGACAGACCTGAGCTAAAATTGCATAGATCACCTGACCTTAAGCCCCTACTCTGACTGGTGGACCACAGTAACATTTCGTGTGCCTTGAAATTAGTGTCAGTTCAGAACATAGTTCCTGAAATGTTGGATTATTTCCTTTTCCCCATTACACAGGTTAAAAATCATAAGTTCCTTTTGGGGAGGATGGGAGAAAGACAATTTTTGGTGGTGTAATAGGGTTCTTCCTCAATGGAACAGGCCTCCCCTTCATTCAAAGGTCTGGGTCTATAAACTGGGTCAAATTCAGGAGTTGATTGAATCTCTGATTTTAGGCTTCAATCTAGACTTCTGTTTGCTTGACCTAGATTTCTTCCAATTGTACAAAGAATGGAAGGTTTAATAGCTTGTCCATCTATTTCACTTCTAAAAACACCATGATTAACTAGTTGATGCCATAAGTCAGACCCTTCTGACTTTACTATCCATTATAATAATCATACCTACTTGGCAATTAGTTGCTGCCATTTGGCCCCTGTCACTCTGGGATCCTGGATGTTCAATGAGATTTTATGTGCAATAAGAGAAGAATACGACTTTTCTATGTGGTGTCAGATTATTCTTGGATGTCAAAGCCTTTTTTTCTTAGGCATTTATTGGTTCTTTCTTTCTTTCTTTCTTTCTTTCTTTCTTTCTTTCTTTCTTTCTTTCTTTCTTTCTTTCTTTCTTTCATGGTGCTTGGGATTGAACCCAGGACCTCCCACACGGAGCCCTTTTTATTTTCATAAAATTATATCAAATGGATAGAGCTAGTCATCATCATGTTACGTGAAATAAGTCACACTCAGAAGGTCAAGGGTCATATATTTTCTCTCATGTGAAAGCTAGAGAGGAAAAAGGAAAAGAAAGGTGGGGGTGGATCTCCTAAAAATCAAAGGGAGATCAGTAGAAGAAAGGGACCAAGGGGTGAGAGGTGGGAAGGGAGGGGGAGAAGTGCTGGGGTGTGATATTGGCCAATTTATGTTGTTATATTATATGTAGGTACAAATATGTAACAATAAATTCTATCATTATGTACAACATTAATGCACCAATTAAAAAATGTGGAAAAGTGGGCTGGGGTTGTGGCTCAGTGGTAGAGCACTCACCTGGCATGTATGAGGCCCTGGGTTTGATCCTCAGCACTACATAAAGATAAACAAATAAAGGTATTGTGTCCATCTATAACTAAAAAATATTTTTTTTAAAATGTGGAAAAAATACATTTTTAAAAAATTATTTTTTATTTGTTCTAATTAGTTATACATGACAGTAGAATGCACTTTGATTCATGATATATAGATGGAGTATAATTTCTCATTCTTCTGGTTGTACATGATGTAGAATCCTACTGGTCATATAGTTATATATGTACATAGGGTAATAATGTCTGATTCATTCTACTATCCTTCCTACCCACATACCCCCTCCCCTCCCTTCACTCCCCTCTACCTAATCTAAAGTAACTCTATTCTTCCCTAGCACACATACCCCCCCCCCTTATTGTGAATTATTATCCACATATCAGAGAAAACATTCAGCCTTTGGTTTTTTTGGGATTTGCTTATTTCACTTAGCATGATATTCTCAAGCTCCATCCATTTACCTGCAAATGCCACAATTTCATTCTTCTTTAAGGCTGAGCAATATTGCATTTTGTGTGTGTGTGTACACACACAATATAAAATTATATAACATTTTATATAATAAATAAAATATATAACATTTTATTTATCCAAACATCTGTTGAAGGGTTCCATAGTTAAGCTATGGTGAGTTGAGCTGCTGTAAACATTGATGTAGCTATATCACTGTAGTATGCTGATTTTAAATCCTTTGGGTATAAACCGAGGAGTGGGATAGCTGAGTCAAATGGTGGTTCCATTCCAGGATTTCTGAGGAATCTCTACACCACTTTCTGCAATGGTTGCACCAATTTGCAGTCCCACCAGCAATGTATGAGTATGCCTTTTTCCCCACATCCTTGCCAATATTTATTGTTGTTTGTATTGTTGTAGATGCTCAATAACTATTTGTTAACTTCAGTGTTTATTAATTATATGTTCTCAACGCACAGTGCTGGCCTTGGAAATTTAGGAACAAATAGGCTACGTTTTGATTTGCTATTGCCATGTAACAAACTACCCAAAAACTCAGTGGCTTAAAACGATAATCATACCTCTGTAGATTGACTGCTTCATTTGGGCTGGTAACCTGCTGGGGATCATTTGGTCTGGGCAAGCAGGAGAACCCAAGGAGTGTTCTTTTCATGGCTGTGGAAGTTGTATAAGAACTAAACCTTAAATGTTAGCATCGTTTTTTCCTCAAAAAAGAACTTTGAAATTGAATGCAGCCATTCCTTGATATATCCCCATCTTAATGTTAAAATTCTGTATTTCTCTAAATTGTTGTATAAAAATACATTTTTATTTTCAGACTCAGTCTGGTTAAGTTGGTGTCAAACTTGTGGTTTGCCAGCCCCAGCCTTCCTAATATCTGGAATTACAGGAATGTGCCAAGTATTCAGCCACTGGTGACTTTTGAGATTTTTTAGGGGATTGGTAGGAAGAAAAAGTGAAATAAAAGTGGTTGAAAAGAAGGCTGGGGATGTAGTTCAGTGGTGGAATACTTGCCTAGCAAAGTCCTAAGTTCAATTCCTAGCAACACACACACACACACACACACACACACACACACACACACACAGTGTCTGAAAATATATTTCATGATGAGCAAGAAAGTAACAGAGCAAACAAAAAACTATTCATTCGGGCTGGGGTTGTGGCTCAGCTGCAGAGCGCTCACCTAGCATGTGCACAGCCTGGGTTCGATCCTCAGCACCACATGAGAATAGAGGTATCGTGTACAACTAAAACAAACAAATAAATATAAAAAAAAACAAAAAACAAAAACAAAACCCTATTCATTCAGTCATATTCAAAAGAATTTATTATGTGCCTATGAAGGCTTACTCTGAAGATAATAGTAGGACTGCTAGGGAAGGAAGAAGCTATTTGAAAATGAAAAATTTGTGCATGCTTTTTACTGAGGAAATGGAGCCAGTCTGCAAGGGGTGGAGATTGGTGATGCTGGCACAAAAGAGGGTAATTAAAGGAATAGATTTTTTTTTTTTTTTCAGAACAAACACTGATTTTTTTTTTTTTTTTTTATCCTGGGTATTGAACCTAGGGCCTCAAGCATGCTAAGCAAGAGCTCTACCACTGACCCACACCTCCAGTCCCAACACTGAACATTTTTTAAGGGATAAGGATATATTTATTGCCCCTTAATATCATGCTAACCTCCAAGACAGATCTATGGTTGGTTCCTCAGATGTACAACCCCAAATTTGAAAAATGGCCCCATACCTTCTGTTCTATCCTTATCTGCTTTCTCGCACTCCACATTCCAGCTGGACTGGAAGGACGACTCATCCATCCAAGCCTACACCCTCTATCTGGCAGGGATGATTTCTTTGCTGTTTGCAGCACCATTTTCTCTCATTGTTTCTGCTTCTGGTATCCTGCTCATCCTAAGAACTTGACCTCCCTCCACAGAGTGAACTACTCTCCCCACAGACAAAGCAAGCTTTCTGCCTTTATTCCAATGCCTTTCAATTTTGTCTTCCAGGTTGCCTTGTCTCACTCAGGCTGACTAGTACTCTGGGTCTTTGTAGGGTTGCTTTGTCTATTAGATTATGATCTTGAAGACAGAAAGTGTGTCTTATTTGTTTTATATTTGTTTATTCTTCCTCATACTCAGACATGATATTTGATCCACAATTGTGGAATAAAAACATGCTCCAGGGACAGGTGAATTGGATTATCCCAAGACATTAAACTTCTTCCTATTTACAAAATTAACACTTCTGACAGATGAGTTCATTGTTTGACTAATACTTATTGAGTGCAGCCTATGTACCAGGCTGGGTACTAGAAGCATACAATAGAAACAACTCTTCCTATGGGGAGCTTACACTCAAGTGTCTAAAAACCTTTGTCTTTAGGGAACCATTTAGAAAACCACTGCTTCAGTTTACCAAAAATATTTTACCATAATAGTAGTAGAATTCTATGATTGCTGCCAAGACTCCTGCCACTCAGTGTTCATACTCTGGATGTCTCTTTTTCTTGAATGCAAGCAGACATGAACATGAAGGGTTATCACACTTTTTAATATGTTATAGAAAAAGGGCTTTGCAAATGTAATCAATGTGATAACACAGCAGTTGAGTGGATCTGACCTAATCAGGTGAAATCAAAGAAGAATAAGAAGTCAGGGAAATTTTATATTTAAAGGCAAACTCTCCTGCTGGCCTTTTCAAAACATGTTATAATATTCAGGAACTGCAACAGAATGAATCAGACATAATTTTTCCATCATGCACAACCATGAGAATGTGATATGTCCAGATACATTTTGTCATGTATAACTAAAAAGAAAAAATAAATTTTATTTAAAAAATAATTTTATTTAAAAAATAAAATAAGGGGGCTGGGGTTGTGGCTCAGCGGTAGAGTGCTCGCCTTGCAAGTGCGCGGCCCAGGTTCGATCCTCAGCACCATGTACAAATACACGCATTGTGTACAACTAAAGCAAATAAATAAATATTAAAATAAAATAAAATAAAATAAGGGGCTGGGGTTGTGGCTCAGCGGCAGAGCATTTGCCTAGCACGTGCAAGGCCCTGGGTTCGATCCTCAGCACCACATAAAAATAAATAAATAAAATAAAGGTACTCTGTCCAACTACAACTAAAAAATATATGTATTAATCCGGGCACGGTGGCGCATGCCTGTAATCCCAGCACTTTGGGAGGCTGAGGTAGGAGGATCGCGAGTTCAAAGCCAGCCTCAGAAATGGCGAGGCACTTAGCAACTCAGTGAGACCCTGTCTCTAAATAAAATACAAAAAAAGGGCTGGGGATGTGACCCAGTGGTCGAGTGCCCCTGAGTTCAATCCCTGGTACCACACACACACACACACACACACACACACACACACACAAAAAAAAAATATATATATATATATATATATGTATGTATATATATATGTATTAAAAAAAAATCCTGTGCTCCAACCCCCTAAATGAAACCCGGTGTGTGTGTGTGTGTGTGTGGGGGGGGAAGACACAGTTTAAAAAAGTAGATTAATTAACTTAAAAAAATAATAATAAAATAAAATTTGGGAAGTGATTGTAAAACATAGCCCTTATTTTTAAAAAATTAAATTACATACCTACAATTGCGTAAATAACAATTAAATATAGCTAATTACAATTAAGTAAATTACATACAACAAAAGTTAAAAACAAAGATTAAAAGCACTCAGAACTTACCATCCTAGTAATATTTTTTCTTACCTATTTTATTGAGGTTATTTACGTCCACTGTATTTATTTGGTGGAAATACTACATAGAGATGGACTATTACACATCGCTTCCCAATTCCTCATTCAGTGATGTTGCATTAGTAGCTTGAAATTGGTCATGACAGTGGCATTGACAACCACAGAAACTGGCAATACTACAAATTGGGGCTGCCCTCTCCACCGGTTCAGGTGCACCTTTACCAACACTCCTGGAAACCAAGTAGAGAGCATCACCTTTCAGTAACCAAAGAGACAAAGAAAGTAGATAAGAGTTAGAGAGGAAAATATTTAGTATGTTGAGTTTCGATATGTTGAAGTTGAGTGGCCTGTGGAAGGAATATCCATGTGTACGTGACAGACTGAAATCCAGAACTATTTTAGTTGGAGAAAGAGGTTAAAAGTATCATATCAACACACAGGAGTTAGATGAAGGCAAGTTAACAGTCTGAGGACACATCCTTTTAGATTGTATTAGTTTTTTAAAAATGAATTATGTTTCCTTGTTCATATCTAATTTTTTTGAAGTTTTATTTTTTTAGATGTTGATGGACCTTTATTTTATTCATGTATTTATTTGTGGTGCTGAGAATCAAACCCAGTGCCTCATACATGCTAGGCAAGTGCTCTATCACTGTGCCACAACCCCAGCCCTCATATCTAATTTAATAGCTATTTATTAGGTGGTGCTGGGATTCAATCCCAGAGCCTCATGCATGCCAGACAAGTGCTGTACGCTATACCCCAACTCTCAATAGCAATTTGCAAAAGATCTTCGCCTTTTGTAAGTCTTTCTGAAGCTATCAATTTTATGCTTTCACATTTTGTCAATTTATGCAATATTGAATTAATTTACATAATTACAATAGCAAGTACAACTCCCATAAACCAGTTTGGGCACACAGCTGACTCTTGGTAAGCACATGATTTAACCAATGGGAGCAAAAGTTCAAGAGTTTTCTAATAAGTAGCTTCCACAGTTTGGAGTATGATTAGCATCAGTCAGTATGTTTGTCAATTAGGTGGAGAAGGTCAATTAAGAGAACCTCTACTGTAACAATAGCAATCGCTCAAACGTATGCTTGATTATGTATCAGATGCTATGCTTCCATAAACCAAGTGTCTTCTCAAAATCATACAAGGTATTAAAAAGATGAAGTAAAGCATGAAAATCCTTTATTTCAAGCAATTCTGCCACCCATCTTATATTTTAAAGCAAAAATATCACATCTGGGTATTACAATTTGTTGCCTGATCTCTAAGATCGTTGCCTTGAAATCCTTCTAAAAAGATTGAGAATGCCACTCAGTGGTAGAGTGCTTGCCCACTGAGTGCAAGGGCCTGGGTTCAATACTATAAAACTGAAAAAAATCTCTATATTAAAACCTTTTTTTTTCTTACTTAGGTATGGCAAATCCATATGTACCTCGGTATACTTAATTAATTTACAGGTATTTATGTACATAAGCTTAGCCTACATTTTTTTTTTGGCTATGTATCAAATTTCCAATTAGTGTAATTAGTGATGAGTTTGCTTGGGTGTCATGAGACTTTTGTGATTTTGTAATGGGACTATGTTGTCAAAAGTAGTCTTTTCTTTTCTTTCTTTTTTGGTACCAGGGATTGAACTCAGGGGCACTCGACCACTGGGTCACATCCCCAGCCCTATTTTGTATATTTTGTATTTTATTTAGAGACAGGGTCTCACTGAGTTGCTAAGTGCCTCACCATTGCTGAGGCTGGCTTTGAACTCATGATCCTCATGCCTCAGCCTCCCAAGTGCTGGGATTATAGGCGTACACCACTGCGTCCAGCTTCTTTATTCTTTTCTTTTTTTTTTTTTTTTTCTCTTCTTTTTTGTGGTGCTGGGAATTGAACCCAGGGCCTTGTGCATGTTAGGCAAGTATTCCCCTACTGAGCTACATCCCAGCCCAAAAGTAGGACTACTTTTTCCTCCCCCTAAAAAAGTAGTCCTAGGGGGTGGATGTGTAGCTCAGTGGTAGAGCCCTTGCCTGGCACTCTGGGTGGGCCAGTAATAACAATCTAATCTGACAGATGCTTTTTGGGTTTTTGTGTATAAGTAATGATGAGGAAGTATGGCTATAGCTACTGAAAACAATGGCGCTGGACAGGGAGTAAGTGAACACTGCTGCCCATCTTTGTGTGGGTGTGCAATATTCTTCTTTTTCTTTAAAAATTTTTTTTAGTTGTAGATGGACACAATACCTTTATTTTATTTCTTTATTTTTATGTGGTGCTGAGGATAGAACTCAGGGCCTCGCACGTGCTAGGCTCTACCGCTGAGCCATAACCCCAGCCCCTATTTTATTTATTTTTATGTGGTGTTGACTATCGAACCCAGTGCCTCACATATGCAAGGCAAGTGCTCTATCACTGAGCTACAACCCCAGTCCCTTCTTTTTCTTTTTTTAGTTTTATTTCTTTTTGACACTGAGATTGAACCCAGAGGCACTTTTACCACTGAGTCACATCCCCCAGCCCTTTTTATTTTGAGACAAGTTCTCTCTAAGTTGATTAGGGCCTCCCTAAGTTGCTGAGTTTGAACTCGCTTTCCCTTGCCTCAGCCTCCCACGGTACTGGGATTACAGGCACGGGCCACTGTGCCTGACTCTTTTTCTCTTTATTAGTACAATATGATTGTACATAATAGTGGGACTTGTTACATATTCACACATGCACATGATTTGGTCAATTTCATTCCTTGGTACCGCCCTTCTCCCTCCTCCTTTTGTTTTTTCCTTACCTTTGGTCCTCTTCCTCTACCCTACTGGTGTCCTTTCTATTTTCATGAATTGTTTTTTCTAGAATTCTATTTTTTCTTTTTTTTTTTTTTTTTTGGTACCGGGGATTGAACTCAGGGGCACTCGACCCATTGGGCCACATCCCCAGCTCTTTTTTTTTTTTTTTTGTATTTTATTAGAGACAGGGTCTCACTGAGTTGCTAAGTGCCTCACCATTGCTGAGGCTGGCTTTGAACTCGCGATCCTCCTGCCTCAGCCTCCCAAGTGCTGAGATTACAGGCGTGCGCCACCACGCCCAGCTTAGAATTCTTTTTTTTTTTTTTTTTTTTTTTTTTTTTGTGGTACCGGGGATTGAACTCAGGGGCACTCGACCACTGGGCCACATCCCCAGCCCTTTTTTGTATTTTGTTTGGAGACAGGGTCTCACTGAGTTGCTAAGTGCCTCGCCATTGCTGAGGCTGGCTTTGAACTCGCGATCCTCCAGCTTAGAATTCTATTTTTTAAAATCCCCCCATTCTTTTTCTTTTCTCTCTAGCTTCCATAATATGAGAGAAAACATACAATCCTTGACTTTCTGAGTCTGGCTTATTTCCTTTAACATAATGCTCTGAAGTTCCATCCATTTTCCTGCAATT
Organism: Tamias sibiricus; assembly: GCA_025594165.1. Classification (NCBI taxonomy): domain Eukaryota; kingdom Metazoa; phylum Chordata; class Mammalia; order Rodentia; family Sciuridae; genus Tamias; species Tamias sibiricus. The sequence continues at coordinate 71,960,989 of CM046661.1, forward strand.
GGCATAATTTTATTCTTTATGGCTTAATAAAACTAGTGTTGCTACCTTCCGATTGCTGTTTTGGTTGATTTAATGGGTAGCAGCAATGGTTGCAGGCAATGGGATATCTGTTATATTCACTATCTCTGAATAAAGTAGTTTCCATTGGCCCATTGACAATAGTATCTCAGTATTCTGCTTCAGTGTGTTGGGCACATCCTGAGGGGTCTTTTCTTTCTTTCTTTCTTTCTTTTGTTTTGTTTTGGTGGTGCTAAGGATCAAACCCAGGTCCTCACACACACTAGGCAAGCTCTGAGCTACATCCAGCCACATCCTGAGGTTTTGACCAGATTCTTCAATGCCGTAAGCACAAAACAGCAAGGAGAGCCAATTCCTTATGATTGGTTGCCACTTATAAAATGCTTTCAAAATAGCTGAAATTTATGAAACTATTTAAGGAGGTCTCACTTACGAATTATTGGGACAATGCAAGACACAAAATTGTATTGAACAATGACAATTTCCACTCTTTTAAGTGGTTCTACTTTCCCTCATCCATCTTTATTTTTTCCCCTAGTACTAGGGATTGAACCCAGGTTGCTCTACCAGTGAGTTACACTCCCAGCCCCCCCCCCTTTAAAAATATATTTTAGTTGTAGATGGATATAATATATTTATTTATTTATTTTTACGTGGTGCTGAGGATCAAACCCAGTGCCTCACATGTGTGAGGCAAGTGCTCTACCACTGAGTGGCAGTCCCAACCCCCACTCCCCCTTCACCCCTGCCAGCCCTTTTTGTTTATTTATTTATTATTTATTTTGAGTTAGGGTTTTGCTTAGTTGCCCAGGCTGGCTTGAAACTCGTGATCCTCAGTCTCCCAAGTAGCTAGGATTACAGTTATGCACCACTGTGCCTGTCCTTCATCGTCTTTCTTTACAGACCCAAAGTGCAATTAATTCTTGTTATGCATAGTAGTATGGTCCATAAAGTTGTACAAGTACTGAAGCATTGTTTCTAGGGGAAATACAGATGTAGGTACCTGTGGGACTCCTGCCACAATATTTTTTGTTTGTTTTTTGTTTTTTGGTACCAGGGATTGAACTCAGGTTCGCTCAACCACTGAGCCACATCCCCAGCCCTTTTTTGTATTTTATTGGAGACAGGGTCTCAGTGAGTTGCTAAGTGCCTCGCCATTGCTGAGGCTGGCTTTCAACTTGTGATCCTCCTGCCTCAGCCTCCCAAGTGCTGGGATTACAGGCGTGCGCCACCGCGCCTGGCTGCCACAACATTTTTATCAACTGATCAATGCTTAATTTATTTTATGTGTTTCTGTTGAGTGATAACTTATTTGGTATATCTTGTTGATTTAATAACATTGAACTCATGGCCATCAACACTTCAATTCTTGCCGGAATGAAGCTTATCTAATGTAGGTATTTTCCTTCTTGCCTTTAAGAGCACTAGACAGCACTTTTCTACACTTTGGGGCCATTTTAAACAATGAAATTATCAACAAGAGGCACAAGAGTGGTAAAAATGTGGCACTAAATAAACCTTGAAAAGGATACCTGTTTATAGGACGAGAGCTGAAAGGAAAAGGCAGAGTGTCATCTTGTTCCATAGGCACATTAGGCAACTCAATTTTTTTTTTTTTTTACCACTCTCTGCACATGTCTGCAAATGACTGTGCAATGGCTGCAAGCATTAATTTTTGAGTTACAAATAAATTTTAATGATGGATGAATTGGCAAATACAGATCCACAAATCATGAAATAGTTAATATTTAGATGTAGTGAAACAAAGGAGAAGCACTTGTCTAAGAAAATTGCTGGTACCCAGAAAAAAGAAAGGAAAAGTTGCTGGACAGGTAGTAACATGAGATGTCCTCCCCAGGCAGGTTTGGGGTTGATGGCAAACATCCCCAGGAAATGCAAATGATTCATTTTTCCTGATTCCTGTTTCTGGGAGATGTGCTGCTCCTCGGTCCTCTGACACAGGCCTTTGCTGGTGTGTCAAGAAGCTCACACCCAACAGTTCTGGAGGATGAAGCAGAAGGATCACAAGTTCAAAGCCAACCTCAGTAACTTAGTTAGACCCTGTCTCAAAAATAAATAAATAAAAAATAAAAAAGGCTGGGATGTAGCTTAGTAGTTAAGTATCTCTAGGTTCAATCCCCCAGTACCAAAAAAAAAAAAAAAAAAAAAAAAAAAGAAGGGGTATTATTCATTCATTCCTTTCACAGTATTAGGGATTGAACCCAGGGCCTCCCACATGCTAGGCAACTGTAACTGCTCTATCACTGAGCCATACCTCCAATAGGGATGTCATTTATGAATTCTGTTAAGGTGCATATGAGAAAAACACAACTGTAGTGGCTTAATTCAGTAGGAAGAAGTCTGGAAGACGTACCACAATGTCATTGATGTTCGTTTATCTTTCTGTTTCACTGTGCTGAGAAGGTAGATTTCATCCTCATGCTTGTCACTTGCAAAACAGCTGTTTCATCTCTAGCCTCACATCTGTGTTCCAAACAGGATGAAGTATAAGGAAGGAATGGTATCTGTGTCAAGAAACAAACTTTCCCTGGAATTTTGCAGTAAGTTTCTATGTGGAAGGTCATGTGTCACATGGACAGCCTAGTTGCAAGAAGCCTGGCAAAGCAAGCATTTTAGCTGAATACACTCCTACCCTGAACAAATTCAAAGCTCCTTTAGCAAGAAAGGGTATGGTTGGGAAGGTAATCAGTGGAGTCTGACATGTGTTTTATTTATTTTTATTTTTGGTACTAGAGATTGTACCGAGGAGCCCTTAATCACTGAGCCACTTCCCCAGCCCCTTTTTTGAGGGAGGGGGTACCAGGGATTGTACTCAGGAGCACTCGACCACTGAGCTACATCCCCAGCCCTATTTTGTATTTTATTAGAGACAGGGTCTCACTGAGTTGCTTAGAGCCTTGCTAAATTGCTGAGGCTGGCTTTGAACTTGCAGTCCTCCTGCCTCCAACTCCTGAGCTGTTGGGATTACAGGCGTGTGCCACTGGGCCTGGCCTTCCACAGCCCTTTTTATTTTTTATTTTGAGACAGGGTCTTGCTAAATTGCTGAGGTTTGCCTTGAACTTGTGATCCTTCTGCCTCAGCCTCCTGAGTCTCTGGGATAAAACACATATTAAAACCCACGTGGGCTTTAATGTGTGTTTTAAAATACATTATTTAGTATAGCAAAGTCAACAGATGAGAGACAACTGCTATTAAAAATATAGTTGTTATTCTTCTGGATCCCAAGAAGTGGGACATGCCATGCCATGTGAGGGAGAGACAAGAAGAAGCACTGAGGTCAGCCAGGGGCAAAGGTAGTAGAAGGAAAATGTGAGCAAGAGATTTTTATTGTGGTTTCCATGGGAAGGAACAGGCAAGACTGGGTAAGCAGGTTAAGGACTGGCTTATTGAATAATTTCTGCATGCTCTAGAGCAATAGGGGCTATCCCTCTTTGCCCAGTACCTTGTCCTTGGAGTGTTTAGGACAGGTAGATAGTGTAACAGCTCAATAAAGAAGGCCATTGGGAATGTGGGCCCTGGCTTTGTAGGTTTGCACGTACATACATTCCTAGACTTTTACTTTCCCTAGGAATTGGCTAGCACTGGGAGAAACAGTCCCACCAGGTCAGCAAAGCCCTCAGATGTCAAAGCATCATAACACAGTAAATGAAAGGCATGGTTAATACAACATGATAGGTATCATTCTCTAGAAAAGAAATGCAAAATCATGGTGCCCTGTTGCCGCCTGAAGTGATGGCTGCTTGGAGCAATGAAGCCATGGAAAGAAGTTCAGAGGCGAACTGGAAATAGGCTTTTTATTCTGATAACTTTTCTCTCTAGCTCTAACAACGACTTTAACACGCACCACACACACCACCAAACAACCAACACACCAAATGGCGCAGACCCGATCAGCAATCTCGGCTCAAGTCTCTCGAGATCCCGGGCCAAGTCCCGTGAGACTACGGAAGGCGGCAATGCCCAAACATCTCCATGGCCCGTAGTCAACTGCAATCTTAGCCATCTCCCCAAACAGGGCTCCTGCAGTCCCCAAATAAAAACAGGGGTATTTCATACAGAAACAATATCCAGCATTGATTTTGAATTGTGCCTTGATAAGATGGGAGACTCCTTGTTTGTGTGTAAATTCCAATCACAGAAAATTGGAGTGAATCCACAAGTACTCTCTTATTTATTTGGTACTGAGGATTGAACACAGAGGTACTTTATTATTGAGCTATATCCCCAGCTCATTTTACGATTTATTTGTTTATTTTTTGATACTGGGGATTGAACCCAGAGGCACTTTACCACTGAGCCACATCCCCAGTCTTTTGTACGTTTTATTTTGAGACAACTTCTCACTAAATTTGCTTAAGCCCTCACTAAATTGCTGAGTTGATCTCAAATTTACCATCTTCCTGCCTCAGCCACCCGAGTGGCTGGGATTAAAGGTGTGTGCCACCACTCTGGCTGTCTTATTATTTTTTTGCCAAATTTCCTTAAGGAATATGTCAATCTTTAAAACATTAATTTTAAGATATTAAGTTAGAAGTTAATATTTTTTTATACATGATGATTGCCTGACCTCATGTTTAATTTTGGTCTTTAACTTTTGGTAAGCAGATTCATTTAGGAAGGTAGCACCATCTAGTGTACAATCATTGGAAATAAAAATGTGTGACCATCACACATGTATATCCCTCTTTAAGAAATCCACCAGGTATTACTAAAGACATATCAGCTGATCAGAATAAAGCCCAGAAATATATATATATGCACATATATTATATTATTTTTAAAAAATTATGTTTTTTTAAACATTTATTTATTTGCTTTAGTTGCACACAATGCCTTCATTTTTACGTAGTGCTGGGGATCGAACCCAGGCCGCTCATGCGCTAGGCAAGTGCTCCACCACTGAGCCACAACCCCAGCCCCCATATATTATATTATTAAGGCAGCTTTTAAAATCATTGAGGAAATAAATAGGTAATATAATAAATGAAAATTGGGGGGATAGGTGGCCAGGTCTTTGGGAAAGCAGGGCCCCAACTCATACATTATATCCCAGTGAATTCCATATGAACTAATATTTGAAATGGGAAATATGAAGTTAGTTCTAGAAAAACCTTTTTATTTTCTTTTTTCATCTATTCTCTTTTGTGGTACTGTGGATTCCACAAAAATTAAAAAAAAAAAAAAAAAAGAAAAGAAAAAAGAAAAAGAAAGAAAAACGAAAAGCAAGGCAAGCAAGCATTAGGTAAGCACTTTACTACTGAGCTACATCTTTACCCTACAAAAGTCTTTTTAAATGTGACATAGTAGGATTGGATGTAGCTCAGTGGTAGAGTTCTTGCCTACTGTGCAAGAGGCCCTGGGTTTGATCTTCAATACTACTTGTCAAAAAACAAGGGGGAAAAAAACCCCACACAAAACAAAGAAACCACATGACATCATATATAGAATCCACAAAGGAAGGGGTGTTGCATTTAACAGCACAGAAAGTTAAAACTTCTGGATAACCCATGCTATGATGGGGTGTTAGCTTCCCATTTCTGTGACAAAGTACCTGAGAAAGTCAACTTAAAAAGAGGAAAGGTTTATTTTTTTCTCACAGTTGTAGAGGTCTCAGTTCAAGGTTGGTAGTTTCCACTCTTTTGGGGCCTAGGATGAGGCAGAACATTATGGAGGAGAGCAAAAATGAGGAGAGCAAAGGGTCCCAATATCCCCTTCAAGGGCATGACTTCAGTGTCCTAACTTTCTTCTAGTTGGCCCTGCCTCTTAAAGGTTCCACCACCTCCCTAAAGCAGCACAGGCTGGTGACCACATATGGGCCTTGTCAGAACATTTAAGATCCAAACCATAACAGATGGTTAATTTTATACCAACTTGGCTTAGCTATGCTATTAAGTTATTCAGGAAAACAAGTTTAGATGTTGCTGTGAAGTTATCTTAGATGTGACTAACATTTAAATCAGTAGACTTTAAGAAGATTATATTGTAGATGGGCCTGACCTAATCAGTTGAAGACCTTAAAAGCCCTGAAGAGGAAGGAATTTTGAGCCCAGACTACCATTAGATTCAAGATTGCAACATCAACTCTTGTTGGAATTTCTATCCTCTGACCTGCCCTACTAATTTCAGACTTGCCAGCCTCTGCCAATGATGTGAGCCATTTCTGAAAATTAATCCCTCACCCCCCCACCCCCAACACACACACTTTGGAAAGTGTTGACTAATATAAATTTTGGTACAGTGGTTCTAGAGTAATAGAATCTTTTTGTGTGTGTGGTGCTAGGGATTGAACCCAAGGCTTCATACATAGTAGGCTACACTCTACTACTGAGTCACAAATAGAGTCTGTGTTTTGTGATACTGGGGTTTTATCCCAGGGGCACTTTACCACTGAGCTACTGAGCTACATCTCCCACCTCTTTTTTTTTTTTTTTTAGAGAGAGGATCTTGTTAAGTTGCAAGTTTGACTTCCTGCCTCAGGCTCCCAAGTGGCTGGGATTACAAGTGGGTGCCACCATATCTGTTTCCAAAGGAATAGAATCTTTAACTTTTTTTGGTGGGGGGAGGGGGAGAGTTACCAGGGATTGAACTCAGGGGCATTCAGCCACTGAGCCACATCCCCAGCACTATTTTGTATTTTATTTTTGAGACAGGGTCTCAATGAATTGCTTAGCACCTCACCCTTGCTGAGGCTGGCTTTGAATTCATGGTTCTTCTCTCTCAGTCTCCTGAGCCGCTTGGGATTACAGGCATGTGCCACCATGACTGGCTCTTTTTAAAAGAATTTTTTTCTTAGTTGTTCATGGACCTTTATTTTATTTATTTATTAATTTATATGTGGTGCTGAGAATCAAACCTAGTGCCTCACACATGCCAGGCAAGCACTCTACCACTGAGCCACAACCTCAGCCCAGGAAAAAAAAAAATTTTTTTTAAGGCTTTCCATGAACCCATGGATTTAAAAAAAAAATTTTTTTTTAGTTGTTAATAGACCTTTATTTTATTTATTTATATGTGGTGCTGAGAACCAAACCCAGTGCCTCACACATGCCAGGCAAGTGCGCTACCACTACCACTGAGCCACAGTCACAGCCCAGGAATAGAATCTTAAGGATGAGATTTCTGAATTGGTTCTGGGGTTTCTGGAATTGGTTCACTAATCTGATCCAATTTCAAGGCACTAATGACTACACTAATAGTCTGTGGTGTGATGTGGCAATAAAGATATACAAAGTATCACCATTGGATACTCCAAGTACTTATAAAAGGCAAGGTGTCCTGACTTGCAGAGGCCTGTGATGTCAGCTAGTTTTATCATGGTATTCCAGAAGGAAATAAATAGGCCAGACATGATCTAGTTTACAGACCATTACAGAATGAAGTATAAGCCAGATCCCCTTGAGGAAGGACCCTGTACTACCAAAGATTCATACTATTAATCTTTTCCCCATCCCACTCAAGGAAGTTATTTTTTCAAAAATTTATTTTTATTTTTCAGTTTTATATTTTGGTACTGGGAATTGACCCAGGGGTGCTTAACCACTGAGCAACATCCCCAGCCCTTTTTTTATATTTTATTTTGAGATGGGGTCTTGCAAAGTTGCTTAGAGCCTCACTAAATTGCTGAGGCTGGCTTTGAACTTGCAATCCTCCTGCATCAGTTCCTGAGTAGCAGGGATTACAAGCATGCCCCACCATGCCTTGCTAACAATGAAGTTTTTAAAAAAATGTTTAGTTGTAGATGGACACAATACCTTTATTTTATTTTATTTTTTTGGTACCAGGGATTGAACTCAGGGGCACTCGACCACTGGGCCACATCCCCAGCCCTTTTTGTATTTTATTAGAGACAGGGTCTCACTGAGTTGCTAAGTGCCTCACCATTGCTGAGGCTGGCTTTGAACTCGCGATCCTCCTGTCTCAGCCTCCCAAGTGCTGGGATTACAGGCGTGCACCACCGTGCCCGGCTATTTATTTTTAATGTGATGCTGAGGATCAAACATAGTGTCTCACATGTGCTAGTCAAGCACTCCACCACTGAGCTACAGCCCCAGTCCTAAGTTATCTCTCAGGTTCATCTTACAGTGAGCCCAGTGGGTCCCTGAACTTATTCTGTGGTGGTTTCTGAAGTTCAGAAAAGCATAATTAGAACAGGCATGCTCAGTAGCTGGCAGAATATCAACATTGGTCCTCTGAAGTGTGAAGTGAGGGCTATAATGGTGGGAAAGGCCAAGTAGAACAATAAGACCTGCCTCTACCTAGGAAAATAGTAAATCGAAAGCAATAATGCATCCTGTGGGGGTAGCAGAGATTAGGGTCGTCATCAAGGACTTCACCCCACCAGGTAAGGAACTCAGGTAGGAACCAGGTAAGGAAGAGGTACTCAGCTGATTCAGCTGAGTTGATTGTGGAGGCAAAGGGAACACAGAATGGGTAGTGGGAGGATGTGACACCAGCTGTGACCAGATTAGCAGTTATAAAAATGAGAACTGTAATCGTCATAAATATCACCTCTTTTTTCATTATGAATATGTTTGAATGTATGTATATGTTTTTCAAAATATTTATTTATTTGCTTTAGTTGTACACAATGTGTTTATTTGTATGTGGTGCTGCACAAGTGCTAGGCGAGCGTTCTACCACTGAGCCACAATTCCAGCCCTGTATATGTTGTTAAATCAAACTTTTGAGACTAAGAGATCTCTGAAATAAAGGGTTTATTCAGCTGTTATATGTTAGCCAAAAATAAAAGGACAGATACTAGGACAAATTTCCTAAGCCACCAGTGGCATGATCAGATAGCATTTGGAAACAAAATGTCCACCAAATCTAAGAAGCCAGGGTATTTCTTAATAAAAATATAGGGAGAGGAAAACACAAATTGTTTACATTGAACTTACATTGGCTGTAGATAGAGGGGCAGGACAAAGCAATGCAGGTAAAATCCTGGAATGGGAGGAGGGTCCACAAAAAGAAGTTTCTGCTCCTGCTTGTTTGGTTGGTTCTAAAAGCAGAATGTGATATGACCTTAATAGCTAATCTTCAGCACACAGGAATGTGGAACAGTTTTTCTTCTTCTTTTTCAATTATCTTGAAGCTTTCAGATAAAATAAACTCTTATCTCTTCCCTCTCTCCATCCTCTGGCCTGTAACTTAATTTAGGACATCTCAGAATTCTTCCCTTATCAATATACAGTATACTTGTAAATGATGTATACGGTAAATATCTGGGGTTTCCCTCTCTTTTTCTTTTAGCATGTAATATGTGCTGACTTAGTATCACAGTATTAAGTATCATTAATTTTACAATATAATATTTAAGTTATGGGATGGCAAGGAGAAAAGTAAATATTACCAAGGTGTTTTAGTCAGCTATTTCACTGCTGTGACTAAAAGATCTGACCACAATAATTTTAAAGGAGCAAAAGTTTATTTGAGGGCCGGGTGTGGTGGTGCACGCCTGTAATCCCAGCACTTGGGAGGCTGAGGCAGGAGGATCGCGAGTTCAAAGCCAGCCTCAGCAATGGCAAGGCACTTAGCAACTCAGTGAGACCCTATCTCTAAATAAAATACAAAATAGGGCTGGGGATGCGGCCCAATGGTCAAGTGCCCCGAGTTCAATCCCCAGTACCAAAAAAAAAAAAAAAAAAAAAAAAAAAAAAAAAGGTTTATTTGAGGGCTTATGGTTTCCATAGAAGGCTGGATCCATTCCTTGGGGCTTGAGGTGAGGCTAAACATCATGGCAAAGTATGTGGCAAAGGGAAGCAGCTCATGTGAAATCAGGAAGCAGAGAGGGAGTCCACTCCCAGATACAAATATATACCCAGAGCCACACCCCAATTCCCACCTCCTCCAGCCACACCCTACCACTTCAGTTACCTCTCAGTTAATCCCTATCAGAGGATTAAATCACTGACTGGGTTAAGACTCTAACAACCCAATCATTTCTCCTCTGAAGCTTCTTGCATTGTCTCACACGTGAGCTTTTGGGGGATACCTCATATCCAAACCATAACATGAGGACTTTACCTCCTCTTTTGGGTAAGGGGTTGGTGTCTTTAGTTTGTAGGATAGTTACCATGTTAACTGGAATTATGACCTTGTTTTTCTCTTTACTTGGAGATTATGTATAGTTTAAAAAGTTGGGTATGGATACTGAGTTGACAAGAGGTGGGCTTGTCATGGTTAATTTTGTGTGTTAACTTGACTGAGGCACCGGGTACCCAGGTGTTTGATCAAGCATTATTTTGTGTGTGTCTGGGAGGGTGTTTTGGATTAGACTATGTATTAAGAGACTGTGTATTAAGCCAATTACCTTTCCTAATGTGGCAGGGTCTGTCTCATCACTCAGTTGAAGGACTAAATTGAACAAGAAAGCTTACCCTCCTGTGAGCCCTCAAATAAACTTTTCCTCCTTTAAAAATTGTTTTGGTCAGATTGTTGTACCAAAAATGTTATATCCAGCATAATGCCAATTAAAACCCCAAGCCACGTCACACTAATGCCAATAAAAAGCCTTTATTAAGCTGATCAGCGGCCACCATCCCCCACACATCACACAGTGTAGCAAGATGGCGCGCAGGCAGTGATTTTTCATGGGTTTATAAAGAGCAAAATCACAGAGGGCGGAATATTCAATTGCAGGGTTTTAGCCAATGCAAGCAAGCCACAGTATAGAAGCTGAATCTAGGCAGTTAGCAAGACAAAGCAATGGGTACAATAATATTTCCCACGGGACTTTCCAGGTTGATATAGCAACGATCAAGTAGAAGGGAATGGGGTCATGATGACCCTAGTTGAGTACATGTTAGAGAATGGTTACTAACATCTAGACAATCAGTCTCTGACAAGGTATTTGCCCAGGAAAAATGGAAACCAAAGAGAGCAATTTTACATTGTATAGGAATTGCTGTTTTTATGCTGTCAAGCGTATTATGCTAGGTAACGATTAATGGGTACACAGGCAGGACTTTCTGTATTCTATTATTTCTGAGAAACAGAACTATTTCTCGGAACTCCTAAGATGGCTGCTGAAGAACAAGATGGAGTCCCTTTAGTTCTCTTATCACAAGATCTTTTAGTCACAGGAATGAAATAGCTGTGAATAAGAAGAAATTCCTCCTGTCTGACTGCCTGGGACAGTGATTTGTTTTTGGTCTTGGAACTTGAATTGAAACATGGGCTTTTTTTTGATGTTAAGACTTCAGGTCTTCATACTGGAACACCAGTGGCTATCCTGGGCCTCCAGCTGGTTGACTACACATTTTGGTACATATCATCCTCATGTTTATGTGAGAAATTCCTTTAATAACTCTCTCCCCCTCTCTCTCACACACACATACACATACACACACATCCTATTCATTCTGTTTCTCTGAAGAACCCCAACTGGTGCACTGATAAAGTAAAAATCATGTGTTATGTAAATGCTAATGGCTTAGAGATTATTTCTTTGCTATGAGAATTATTATGAAGGTTGATCATAAACAACTAGTATTGCATGTGTGCCCTTTTTAATTTTTATTTTGAAACAGGCTCTTGTTAAGGTGCCAAGGCTGGCCTGGAACTTGCTATCCTCCTGTTTCAGCCTCCCAAGTCACTGGGATTATAGGCAAGCACCACCACTCCCATATCCCTTTTTATTCTTTTTGTTGTTGTTGTTGGGGTGGTGTGGGGATACTGGGGATTGAACCCAAAGGAGATTTACCAATAAGCCATATCCCCAGTTCTTTTTATATTTTTAATTTTGAGACAGGTTCTTGCTAAGTTGCTTAGGGACTCACTACATTGCTGAGTCTGGCTTTGAACTTGTGATCCTCCTGCTTCACCCAGCCTCCGAGTTGCTGGGATTACAGGTGTTTTGCCACTGCACCTGCCTCCCTTTTTCTTCTTCTTTTTTAAAAACACCTTTGTTTTTATTTATTTATTTTTATGTGGTGCTGAGGATTGAACTCAGTGCCTCACACATGCCAGGCTAGTGCTCTACCACTGAGCCACCACCCTAGCCCCATTTTTATTTTTTTTTATTTATTTATTTATTTATTTATTTATTGGTGGTACCCGGGATTGAACTCAGGGCCACTCAACCACTGGGCCACATCCCCAGCCCTTTTTTGTGTTTTTATTAAAGACAGGGTCTCACTGAGTTGCTCAGTGCCTCACCAGTGCTGAGGCTGGCTTTGAACTCACGATTCTCCTGCCTCAACCTCCCAAAGTGCTGGGATTACAGGCGTGCGCCACTGTGCCTGGCTTCATTTTTATTTTTGATATAATTAATTTCATTTAAGTATGTAGCTTGGTTCTTTTTTTTTTTTTTCCTTTTTGTAGTACCATGAATTAAACCTAGGGTCTCACACATGCTAGGCAAGCACTCTACCACTGAGCTACACCCCCAGCCCACCTCCATCCTTTTAAATTTCATTTTGAGACAGGGTCTTGCTATATTGCTGAGGCTGGCCTCAAACTTGCAATCCTCCTGCCTCACGTTCTCAAGTCACTGGATTATAGGCATGCACTACTGTGCCCAGCTGTAGATTGATTCTTTTTTTCTGGGGAAGGTGGGTACTGGGGATTGAATTTAGAGGGACTTTACCACTGAGCCACATTCCCATCCCTTTTGTTGTTGTTGTGTTTTTTTGAGACAGGATCTCACTGAGTTTGCTTTGGGCCTCAATAATTGCTGAGGTGGTCCTTGAATTTGCAGTCCTCCTTCCTGCACCTCCTGAGTGAAAGTGAGAAATCGGGAGACAGGCAAGCGAGAAATGAGACACGGATACCTCACAGAGATACACAGAGGGTTTATTCATCAGAGCTGACAAATAAAGGCCATCTCTCCATAGAGTGGAGAGAGGCAGGACAGGCTTGGATTTGGGGGCTTTTATGGGCCAGGCTCAGGGATCAGAGCCGGGTGGGTCCTAATGCGGGTGGTTTAAGGGTGAGGTTGGTATGAAGAAGTGGTAAACCTTTCCCAGACAGGTCCCTGGGCAGGAAAATAGCGGCTTAAGATGGCTGCTCAGATGCTAAGCAAGGATATTACACTGAGCCAACTGGGACTACAGGTATGTACCACAATGTCCAGCCATAGCTTGATTCTTAAAACCACACTTAGTACATTTTAATTATTTATCCTTAGATAAACCCTGTATTCTACATGAAAGCTAATTTGGAGAATCCCAGTTTATAATCAGCTCAAATCCAGCGGCACACAGGCTTTTCAAGACTAATGATTTGGAATAGTTTAAGCTCTTTCAGACAGTCTTGTTTCCAGCCCTTATGTTTCTTCTTCTTCTTAACTTTATTTTATCTATTTATTATTTTATGTGGTGGTGAGGATCAAACCCAGTGCCTCACACGTGCTAGGCAAGTGCTCTGCCACTGAGCCACATCCCCAGCCCATGTTTCTTCTTTTAAACTGTACAGATGTGATATAAATAATGATTGCATGATTGAAAAAGTGAAGTAAAGGAACCCGAGTTACTTAAATTTCTCCCTCTGTAACCACTTCAATTTTATATTTAATTTTACGTTATGTAGCTCAGTGGTGAAGTGCTCACCTACCATGCAAAAGGTCCTGGATTTGATCTTCTGAACCACAAAACAAAACAGAAATAGTATGCACTATCCCGGCTTTGTGCATTTATTAAACATTGAGCTTTAAAAAAATACTTTCTTCTTTCTTCCAAATAGTAGGTGTTCGTTTTTCTTTTATGCTTTTGTGATTTTGTTTCATATTCTCTTCTTCTTTTAAAATAATGATAAAAAAAGCATTTAAAGCATTCATCATCCATCTGGTTAGTTGACAAGCATTTATTGAGAACCTGTGTCCAAATATTGATACTGATATGTGTGAGGTCTCTGTTAAAATTTTGAGTTTAGATGCCTGGTCAGTAGTAGATACATGAATCTATAATTTTTGTAGAGATAAAAATTTGGGAGAAATTTAGGGGAATTGTGGTTGTGGAAAAAAGAAAAAAAATCAATCTGAGCCATGGGTCACTCTGATATTATAAATTTGAGGTGATGTTAAAGATTCAATCAAGTTGAGTGATAATGTGTGTCCTATCCTGGAAATTAATTATGGAAGGGAATCCTGGAAACTAATTAAGGAACATGTTTCAAGGAAAAGAGTATCATCAACAGTTCTAAACAAATTATAGATTAAATAAAATAAATTTTGATAAATGGCCACATGATTAGGCAGATTAGGTAATTAGTAACCTACATTTTAAAAGGTGGCAAGTGGTGGGGATATTAGATAGGGTAGGTTCAAGAGAAAAGTCAGGACTCATACTGGAAGAGTTATATAGATAACTCAATTGAAGAGTTTTCTATCAAGAAGAGTAGCAACATGGGTGGAAGTTGGAGGGTAGTGAAAAAAAAGAGATTTTATATGACATGATAGGAAAATAATCAGGCTTTTAATCTTTATTTGGAATAGTTGACTGTGTACAGTAAGTATAATAGGGAGGCATAGGGGCTTCTAGAGAAATGCAGATTTCTTTCTCTAGTAAATTTTAAGATAATTAATGTATTCCTCTTTCTCAATTTGACTATATATCCATGGATTCAAAGAAAATCTAGTGTTCATTTAGTTACTCCAGAGATCCATAAAGCCTGGAGCTCCATATGGGAAATTCTTGATTTACAAATAAAAATTTGTAGATTCATGTTAAATTTGCAGATTCATGTTAAAATTAGCAGTAATAGGAGATGAAAACTTTTGTGATTTTCTTTGGATATATATTTTTAAAAATTATAGGGACATTCGTATGCACACATACATATTAAACGGTTAAACAGTAGAAATTGAGTGATAGGTAATACATTGTAAATTGGCATTTTAAAAAAAATATTTATTTATTTGCTTTAGTTGTACACAATGCGCTTACTTTTACGTGGTGCTGAGGATCGAATCCGGGCTGCGCACATGCTAGGTGAGCGCTCTACCGCTGACCCACAACCCCAGCCCCATAAATTGGTATTTTTAAGAATAAAGTTCTTTACTCAATTGCTTTGTTTCTTCAAGAGTGCATGTAAGAGATAGGATAAATTAAATTATTTATGAATAAACATTATAATTTTGTGTTAGCAGTAACATTGTGGTTTTTTTTAGATCAGCTATGGTCTATTTGACCATAGCCTCAGGGACAGAGCTCAGTTCCAGTGTCTTTACCAGTTTCCCATGAACCCTACAGCTCTATATCAGGGAATTATTCAACTAATGCTGCATTTTGGTTGGAGCTGGGTTGGCCTTGTGGTTCCAGATGACATCAGGGGAGAAATGTTCCTCAGGGACACAAGAAATGGCCAACAAATGGTGTTGCATTTGCAGAAAGGATCCCAGAATTTCCTGCCAAGGATTCTATTGACAATGAACTTTTTATAGAAAGACTCACATTTATAAATGTAATGTGAGTGTTGTATTTGGTGACACATACTCTCTTCTGAGATTGTATATAAATTATTTTGCAGTCCTCCATTTGGTAACGTCTGGATCACAACATGTGACTGGGATATAACTCTATTACCCTTTGGACAAAAGCTAAGCTATACATATTTTGGTGGAGGATTAATATTTTCTGTACACATGGAAGAGATCCCTGGTTTTGAAGATTTTCTCAAAAGTGTTCATCCTGCAAAATATCCCCATGATGTCTTTATCCAGCATGTATGGTCTATATTATTTGAATGTCCTTATCTGGATCAACATGGGATCAGGTTATTAAGCCAGTGTGAACAAAACGGTAGCCTGGCAACTCGAACTCTGCATGTTTGGGATATGAAAGCCTCACATCAAAGTTACAAAGTCTATTCTGCTGTAAATGCCATAGCCCAGGCTCTTCATGAAGAACTTTCTCTAAGAGTTGAAGAATCACTTGATATAGGTGCAAATGTGGCTCCTCATCATCCATGGCAGGTAGCAGCAGTTTGTTCTTATATTTTCTTAGGGAAATGGGCCAAGGCTTGTCATTTTATTTCTTGATTCATGATGTTTTCAGTTATACATTTAAGCAAAATATGTTTTTTTAAATTTCTTTGTTTCTTTTCTTTTTTGTGTGTGTGATACTGGGGATTGTAACTAGGAGTGCTCTACTACTGAGCGACATTTTTTTTTTTTTTTTTTGGTACTGGAGATTGAACTCAGGGGCACTCTACCACTGGGCCACATCCCCAGCCCTTTTCTGTATTTTATTTAGAGACAGGGTCTCACTGAGTTGCTAAGTGCCTCGCCATTGCTGAGGCTGGCTTTGAACTCATGATTCTCCTGTCTCAGCCTCCCAAAGTGCTGGGATTACAGGCATGCGCCACCGCGCGCCCGGCTCTCTGAGCGACATTTTTTAAAAAAATATTGAGATAGGGTATTTCTAAAATGTTGAGATTGCCCTCAAACTTGCTAACCTCCTTCCTTAGCCTCTGAATCTCTGGGATTACAGTTGTGTACCACTGTCCAGCTTTAAAAAGATGATTTATAAAAACACAAATTAATTTAAGAAGTTTCTTTATTCCCTCCCACCTTGATAATTGAATATTTCCATTAAAAAGAAATCATAATGTTTGGGAAAATTTTTATCAGAGCCAAAACATCTTTAGAAAATAACATTTAGACACTTTATTGGTTGTATATCTTTTTCATTATTATTTTTGTTATTTTGAGATAAAATAGAACATTTAATTCAAAGAATTTTTACAAGTATAAATATGAAGGATCTTTAGTAAGTGTGACCCAAAAAATTCATTTTAGAATTTTTGTCTTTCTTTTTGTTAAGAGTCCAAGAAAAGACAAATATGTTGCTGCCTGAAGCGATGGCCGCTTGGAGCAACGAAGCCGCGGGAAGAAGTTTAGAGGTGAACTGGAAACAAACAGGCTTTTTATTCTGATAACTTCTCTCTCTGGCTCTAACAATGACTTTAATATGTACCACACACCAGTAAAAAACCCACACACCAAATGGCGCTGACCCGATCAGCAATTTCGGCCCAAGTCTCTTGAGATCTCGGGCCAAGTCTCGTGAGACTACGGAAGGCGGCAATGCCCAAACATCTCTATGGCCCGTAGTCAACCGCAATCTTAGCCATCTCCCCAAACAGGGCTCCTGCACAAATATTTTCTTTTTATTATTAATTTAATTTTATTGTATTTTTTATTTGTTCTTTTTAGTTATACATGACAGTAGAATGTATTTTGACATATTATAGATACATGGAATATAGCTTTCTATTCTTTTTTTTTTTTTTTTTTTTTTGGTACCACGGATTGAACTCAGGGGCACTGGACCTCTGGGACACATCCCCAGCCCATTTTTGTATTTCATTAGAGACAGGGTCTCACTGAGTTGCTAAGTGCCTCGCCATTGCTGAGGCTGGCTTTGAACTCGTGATCCTCCTGCCTCAGCCTCCCAAGTGCTGGGATTATAGGCGTGTGCCACCATACCCGGCTCAGCTTTCTATTCTTGTTGGACATAATGTGGAGTTACACTGGTCATGTATTTATATATGAACATAGGAATGTCATGTCCGATTCATTCTACTGTCTTTCCTATTCCCATCCTCCCTCCATTCCTGTTATTCCCCTTTGCCTAATCCAATGAACTTCTATTCTACCCAATGGAGTAATATTCCATTGTGTATATATACCACAGTTTCTTTATCCATTCATCTGTTGAAAGGCACCTAGGTTAGTTCCACAGCTTAGCTATTGTGAATTGAACTGCTATAAACATTGATGTGACCACTTCACTATGGCGTGCTGATTTTACATCCTTTGGGTATATGTCAAGGAGTGGGATAACTGGGTCAAATGGTGATTCAAGTCCAAGTTTTCTGAGGAATCTCCACATTGATTTCCAGAGTGGAGATAAATTTTCAGTCCCACCAGCAGTGTAACTTTCCCCCTACATCCTTGCCAACAAATACCTTTTTAAAAATAAATATGGACTACATGGCGTAGCATGGACTCACTTCATTTTATTCAAATGTATGTATGTTCTTTCCATTGGATCCATTTATCTCTCAATCTCTAGTTCTTTTTACTAAGCTATGCAAAAGAGAATTAAATCATGTTAATAGTGTATTTACTGCATTTTAAATAAAATTTATCCTCAAGATAATTTGCCACCAAGAATTCTCAAATTTATTCTCATGTATTTTCAAGGATTTATATTCTTTACCATGACAGAGTTAAGACTAATACCACAGTTTATTGTGTAGAAGTTTTCCTTTGTATATACATTTTGAGTTATTTAAATATCCCATTTCTTGGTCCTTTACAGTTTTAAAAATTTAGTAGGGATCTCAAAATATTCTTTTATTTTTCTCAACATATAATATCTATTTCTCTTGTCAGTAAATGGTCAATAAGTTGACTTTCCCACAGACAACTAATTTTAATGTTTCTCATATATATTGTTCTAGAGATAATCCATACCTTTTGCACAAAAAGACAAGTGTGTAGAGATAGATGTTAATTTATTTGACCATTCATTTATTTTCCTAATATTGAACACATTCTTCAATGTTAATTTGCCTTGCAGATATCTACTTTTGTGAAGTGTTGCCCATCTTTTGCCCATATTTCTAGTTTTGTTTCCTTTTTTCATTTTCATTTGTAAATGTTCTGAATATAGTCTTGAGATATAAGTTTTGATAATGTTTTCTTGTCTATTAGCTGACTTTTCATTTTCTGTTTTGGTTAACAAAAGTTTTTACTTTCAGTGTGATAAAATTTACTATTTTTTTTTCTTTATGGTTTGTGCTTTTTCTCCTTTTGGGATGTCTTTGCTTACCTCAAAATGGTGAAGATTATTCTCTAGTTTTCTTCTAAACATTTTATTGCTTTATATTTCATAGTTAAATTGCAATATATTTGAAATTTATTTCTTTCTGTGGTATGAAGTGAGGAATCATAATTTTTCACCACTGTGGAAATTCATCTGCTCCAAAACATATTGTGGAAAAAGATATACTCTCTCTAATGCTTAGCACTATCATCTTTAAATTAGGTGTTTGATTGTATATATATCTGTTTCTAACTCTTTATTCTGCTCCATTAGTGTATTGCTTGACCTGCGGAAATTTTATACTGATTTACTATAATTTTGTAATAGGTCTTTACATTTGGTTTTCAATTTGTTTGTAGCTGGTTTATAAAAATGTATTTTTTAAAATCTTATAGCTCGTAATTTGTAGATGCTGTAGCTTACATGTCATTTGAAATCATGTCATTTGAAAATATAAAATTTTATTTATTTCTATTTTTATGATTATGTTTCTTTTTTGTCTGATTAAGCTAGCTAAGTCCTCTGGTGAAAGTTGAAGAGAAGCAGAAAAAACTGGCACATATACTGTACTTGAACAAGAAATACTGTTTTCAATTCTAAATTTTCTTAAAATTCAAATATACTAATAGTTGCTCAATTTTGAAAAGTGCTTTTCTATATTTATTGAGATGTTAATAATAGAAATATATAATTGTTAATATTTTAATAATGATATTAATACAATGTATTGCATTGATTGTCTTAAAATGTGTTAACCCATGGTTGCATTCATAGAATTAACTGACAGTTGATGACATTTTAATTTTTTATGTTGGATTAAATTTACATACATGTTATTTAGAAAAAAAAATAGTCTTCAATGCAACTTTTCCTTTTTTCTGACTTCATTGTGCAGAGTTGACAAAATAAGATTATACATATTGAAGATATACTACATAATATTTTAACATATGGGTACTCTATGAAATGATTGCTATATGTGTCTCCTTCCCTTCTCTACTGCTCTGTTTATTTTTTAATTTTGTAATTTTTTTAGATGTTGATGAACATTTATTTTATTCACATATTTATATGTGGTACTGAGAATCGAACCCAATGCCTCACACATGATAGGCAAGCACTGTACCAATGAGCCACAACCCCAGCCCTTTCTGTTATTTTTCAATTGTTACTACATAAAAGTAGAATTCTCTGTGTTACAGGTATATAAACATTTACATAGCATAATTTAGTCAGTTTCACTTTACAGTTCTTCCCATTTGCCTTCTCTACTCTCTTGCTTTTAAACTCCTTCTTCTACTCCACTGTTCTCTGTAGCCGCCTGAAGCGATGGCCGCTTGGAGCAACGAAGCCGCAGGAAGAAGTTTAGAGGCAAACTGGAAACAAACAGCTTTTTATTCTGATAACTTTTCTCTCTGACTCTAACAACAACTAACACGCGCCACACACACCACCAAAATGGCGCTGACCCAATCCACAATCTCGGCCAAGTCACTCGAGATCCCGGGCCAAGTCCCACAAGATCCCAGGCCTAGTCCCGTGAGACTACAAAAAGCAACAATGCCCAAAACTCCATGGCCCATAGTCAACCACAATTTAAGCCATCTCCCCAAACAAGACTCCTACAGTTCTCCCTTCTGTTTCTTTTTTAAATATTTATTTATTTACTTTAGTTGTACACAATGCAATGTATTTATGTTTACATGGTGCTGAGGATCGAATCTGGGCCGCACAAGTGCGAGGCGAGCGCTCTGCCGCTGAGCCACAACCCCCGCCCATCTCCCTTCTGTTTTCATAGGGTCCTCACCACTCCTTTTTTCCCCCTTATTTTTCTCTAGCTTCTGAATATGGGAAAAAACATTTGACCTTTGAATTTCTGAGGCTGGCTTATTTCACTTAGCAAAATGTTTTCCAATTTCATCCATATTCCAGCAAAGAGAAATAATTTCATTCTTCTTTGTGGCTGAATAAAACTCCAATGCATATGCATACCACATTTTGTTTATTCATTTATCTGTTGATGGGTACCTGGGCTGTGTCATCAACTTGACTATTGTGAATTGTGCTGCTACAACCATTCATATCTGTGTCAGTATAGTGTGCTCATTTTAGTGCTTTTGTTCAAATACCAAGGAGTGTGATAGCTGAGTCATATGGTGGTTTTATTCCTAGTCTTTGATCAATTTCCATATTGCTTTCCAAAGTGGTTGTCACAAAATCTAGTCCTATCAACAATGTATTAGTGTACCTTCCCTCACACATTCATCTGAATTTACTATTTGTATTCTTGATGAATGACATTCTAACTGGAGTGAGATGAAATCTTAATGTAGCTTTGATTTTCATTTTCCTGCCTGAAAAGTATGAGTTTTTCACATATTTTTCATATAAAGAGAGTTTTTTCTTATATTTCTTGGTCATTTTATTTGTATTTCTTCTTTTGAGAAAAGTCTGTTTAGTCTTTTGTCCACTAATTGATTGGGTCATTTGTATTTTGGCATTTTTTGTTTCTTTATATATTTTGGATATTGATTCCATGCAAAGGAGTAGCTGGCAATGATTTTCTTGCCCATTCTGTAGACTTTCTTCTCTGATTCTTGTATCCTTTGCTCTGAAGACGATTTTTTTTTTTTTTTTTTGTGGTACTGGGGATTGAACTCAGGGGCACTCAACCACTGGGTCACATCCCCAGACCTTTTTTTTTGTATTTTATTAGAGACAGGGTCTCACTGAGTTGCTAAGTGCCTCGCCACTGCTGAGGCTGGCTTTGAACTCGCGATCCTCCTGCCTCAGCCTCCCAAAGTGCTGGGATTACAGACGTGCGCCACCGTGACCGGCTTCTGAAGACGATTTTTTAAATTGAATCCTTCCCTCTTACTGTTTCTGGTTTTTGTTCTTGAGGTTTAGGGGTCTTGTTAATGAAGTTGGTGCTTGCACCAATATGTTGTAGTTTGAGACTATGTTGTCTTTAAGTAGATATAAATTTATGGTCTAATTCTTAAGTCTTGTTGATCCACTCTGAGTTGACTTTTGTGCCTGGTAAGAGACAGTGATCCAGTTTAATTCTTCTACATGTGGATATTGAGTTTCCTCAGCATCATTTGTTAAAAAAGATATCTTTTTTCCACTAACAGTTTTTGGCACTTGTGTCAATTATCAGATGACTGTATCTGTGTGGGTTTGTTTCTGTTGCTTCTATTCTATGCCATTGATCTTCATGTGCATTTAAAAAAAAAATATTTACTTATTTGCTGTAGTTGTACACAATGCAATGCATTTTATGTTTACGTGGTGCTGAGGATCAAACCCGGGCCACTCATGTGCTAGGCGAGCGCTCTACCGCTGAGCCACAACCCCAGCCCTCATGTGCATTTTAATGTCAATACCATTTTATTTTTATAACTGTAGCTCTGTAGTACAATTTAATATCCAGTATTTTGATGCCTCCACCATTGCTTTTCTTGCTTAGTATTGCTTTATCTATTCTGGGTCTTTTAATCTTCTATATGAATTTTAGGGCTTTTTTTCTAGTTCTGTGAAAAATGTCATTGGTATTTTTATTGGTATTTCATTCAATCTGTACATTGTTCTTGGTAATATGGCCATTTGACAACATCAATTTTACTTTTACATGAACCTAGGAGATCTTTCCATTTTTGAAGGTCTTCTTTATTTGCCTCCTTTAGTGTTCTATAGTTTTTATTGTAGAGGTCTTTCATTTCCTTGGTTAGATTTATTGCCACATATTTTCTTTTGAGGTTATTGTTAATGGAATAATTATCCTGATTTCTTTCTCAGCAGATTCATTATTGAAGTATAAGAAAGCTATTGACTTTTCTCTGTTGATGTTGTATTGTGTTACCTTGCTGAATTTGTTTATCAGTGCTAGAAATCTTGTGGAATTTTGGGGTCTTCTGTATACAAAATGTCATTAGCAAAAGAGTGATAATTTGACTTCTTTTCCTATTTTATCCCTTTAATTTCCTTCTCTTGCCTGATGATTCTGGTTAGAATTTCAAGAATAATATTGAATAAAAGTGGTGAGTGGATATCCTTGTCTTATTCCTCATTTTAGAGAAAGTGTTTTCCGATTTGTCTCTGTTTAGAATGGTGTTGGCTTTGGGTATGTCTTTAGTAGCCATTATAATTCTTTCCATTCCTAGTTTTTCCAGTGTTTGCAACATGAATGGAGCTGCGTTTTCTTGAAAGCTTTTTCTTGCATCTGTTGAGATTGTCATGTGATACTTGTCCTTAATTCTATGTTGCATTGAATTACATTTGCGAATTCGCATACGTTGACCCAAACTTGCCTCCCTTTAATGAAACCTACTTGATCGTGGTGTACAATTTTTTTTAAATGTGTCTTTATGTGTGGCTTGTAAATACTTTATTAAAAATATTTGTGTCTATGTTCATCAGGGATATTGGTCTGTAGTTTTCTTTCATTGATGTGTCTTTGTTTTTGGTATCAGGGTGATACTGTCTTCATAGAATGAGTTTGGGAATGTTCCCTCACTTTTCATGTCATGGAATAATTTGAGGAAGCTTGGCATTAGTCCTTCTTTAACTGTGCTGTAGAAATTAGTTAAGAATCCATCTACTTCTAGGCTTTTCTTTGTTGCATGGCTTTTAATTGCTACTTCAATCTAATTGCTTGATATTTGTCTATTTAGACTTTTTTTACATCTTCTTGGCTCAATTTGTTTAGGTAATATATACCTAGAAAATTGTCAATATCTTCTAATGCTTCTCGTTTATTTGAATATAAATTTTAAAAATAGTTTCTCTGGGTTTCAGAAGTGTCTGTCATGATAACTTCTTTTTTTCTCAAGTTGTTTTGATTTGGGTCCTCTATAAGTATTTTGGTTAGTTTGGTTAAAGTTTTATCAATCTTTTCTATCTTTTCAGAAAACCAAAATTTGTTGCATTCATTCTCTGTATTGTTTTTTTTTTTTTAATTTTCAATTTAATTAATTCTGGCTCTGACCTTAATTATTTTTTTGTTTTCTACTGATTTTGGAATTTATTTTTTATTTTATAGGGCATTGAGATGTAACATTAGTTATTTTTTTGGGATCTTTCTTTTTTTAATTTAAACTTTAGATGCTAAAAAATTCCTACTAGAACTGTATTCACAGTTTCTCAGAGATATTGGTATCTCTCTTCTCCTTTGTTTCTAAATTTTTAAAAATTTTACTCCCATTTTCTTTTATTATTCATTTCCCATTCAAAAGTGTGTTACTTAATATTTATATGTTAAAATGGTTTCTTTTTTGTCTTGTTTATTTCTAATTTTATTCCATTGTAATGTGGTAGGGTGCAAGAAATTAGCTTTTTTTTTTTTCTTGTATTTGTAAGACTTGCTTTGTGTCCTAAAATATTATTTCAGAGAAGGTTCCATGTGCTGTTTAGAAGAAAGTGAATTTGGTTGTGAATGGATAAAAAGATACTCTAAATGTCTGTTGGGTCTTTTTGATGAATGGCATTTTTAGTTCTAAAGAGTGTTTTCTTATTTTTTTTTCTGGGTGTCCTATCTATTGGTAAGAGAGTTGTGTCAAAATCACCCATCATAATTGTGGTCTATTAGTTATTTATATTGACTAGGTTTTTGTTGGGGACTTAAGAACACATTGGCCGAAAGAATGGATAAACTTCACTCCCTGATACAGACTTGGCCTAATCAGGAGGCATTGCCCTGACCTGTCCTGAGAACTGAAACCAACCTAAGGATTGGCCAGGGGCTCCCCCAATGTGATTTGCCCATGCTCCTTATGTGTCCCTATAATCTTTCTGCTGATTGGCCTTTGTCTTTTATGAAAGCTGTCCAACTTCCTCAATAAACTTGAGTTCCAGGTTTGACTGGGCTCCCTGGGGCTCCCCCAATGTGATTTGCCCATGCTCCTTATGTGTCCCTATAATCTTTCTGCTGATTGGCCTTTGTCTTTTATGAAAGCTGTCCAACTTCCTCAATAAACTTGAGTTCCAGGTTTGACTGGGCTCCCTGGTAGGTCTGAGTGTCTTCCGTTGTGAAGGCTGGGTGGCCACCAGCCAGCCCCTACCATTCTAGATCATGCCTGCGCTGGGGGTGTGTTTTTCCCCTAGCCTTCTCCACGGGTTGGAAGAAGATAAACCCAGGTCAGGAGGAACTAAAAACCCCAGCAACTCAAACAAAACCCCCACAAATGGCGCCCACGCGGGGCATGAAAAAATTGTAGCTTAAGGTTTTCCACAGATCGAGCAAAGCACGTTACAAGGTAGGAGCCTCCCCTATAGAAAAATGGGGTAATCTCATAGCAGCAGTCTCAGTCCTCTTCCTCTGGGCCCACGGCACCCCCCCTTGCTCAGATAAAGGCCTTCTGCCATTTTGTACACCTTCCCACGCACAGGATAAATGTCATGCCCAGGCCCTCTTGCTCGGCCTGGCTGTGGGGAAACTCTGCCAAATGCGATAAACTCAGGGCGGGTGCCGGTGCGGGAACCCGCGGGCAAACGGGCCCAGGGCCTGCATCGAAAAACAGCTGCCCTCCGCGGCATCATGTGAGCAACGGCTGCGCAAAGATGCTAATTTTCGCAGGTGCCCACCCAGCTCACGCTGCCCGTGGGCCCCGTGCCCCCGGCCGCCCTGCTGAGGCCCCACAAAGTTCAAACTATACCGCCTTTTAAAATCTTAAAAGCTGAGCTTAAATTGGACTCTGTCTGTCCCCTTAAACCTCAGCCAGGACTTACATTAAAATGCAAATGAGGAAGCAGCAAGCTTAAGCCCCAGAAGAGAAAAAAAAAAAAAAAAGGTAAAACTGTCTTTTTACCTGGGTTTACATTACCAGCCAGTCATAATCCTATGCACCTAGGTTAATGTTGTTTTAATTGTGTTGTGTGTACACTTATATTCTGTTTGTATGTTTATATGTGTGTATTAAGATTGACAAATAAAAACTGAGCACTCATAAAAATTAATTAAAAAATAGATCCAAATACCTTTAATTTACATGATTTAAAAGGTTCAATTTAAATTAGGTAAACAAATAAAGGTGCCTTTTTAAAAAATGAAACTAAAAACTCACAAGTCTCTCTAGGTAGTCAAAAACTAGTGAAGTGTTGTCTGTATCCCTTGTGTCTTGTGTTCTATGGTTTGTCTGCCTTTTCATTGTGTGTCTTTTCTGGTGTAAATGTAAAAAAATGTAAATTTATAAATAACTTTGTTTGTTAGACATTAATTTTCAAGGTTGAAATGCTAACTGTTAAATATACCATCAAATACTCTTAACTCCTTAAATTCCATTGGATAACATTATTAATTGCTTTCATAAATTGGCAAATTAAAAAAGAGATTTTTTAAAATATTATTTATTTGCTTTAGTTGTACAAAAAGCATTTATTTGTACGTGGTGCTGAGGATTGAACCCGGGCCGCGCACATGCTAGGCGAGCGCTCTACCGCTGAGCCACAACCTCAGCCCAAAAATGAGATTTTAAGGTTGCTTTGTCATTGCTGAAAAAAAGTTCCTAAAGATCTTTAAAAAAAAGTGTTCCAACAGGTATTCTATATGCTTAAACATTGTGTTCTCATGAAGTGGTTAACAGATGTGTGAGTCTATATAAAGGTTTATAAAAGATTTCTGTATATGCAAAGTCTCAAAGGATTCAGCTGTTTTCTGTTGGGAGTACTGTAAGTAACAATATTTTTATTGAGATAAAAAGTTTGCCTAAATTCAAATTGTTACAAGAATCATTTAAAATTATGAACAAAAAGGGAAGACAAAAATTTCTTAAAACATTAATTTACTTATAACATTATGTTTATTAAGTTTTGTTTTTTTTGAGCAAGTAATCTAAAGAAATTAAAAATTATACACCTATAGTTAAACAACTATTATTTAAAAAATATTATAGCCCAAGGTATTCATGACCTCACTCATCTAAATTGGAGAAGACTACATCATAAACTTCCCTTGGTTCAGTAAAAACATTTTTAAACCATAGATAAACTGCCTCCAATGAAAAGCTAATGATCAGGTTACTCTTACTATTGAAATGGATAAAGCTTTATCATGAGCCGGGCACGGTGGCACACGCCTGTAATCCCAGCACTTTGGGAGGCTGAGGCAGGAGGATCGCGAGTTCAAAGCCAGCCTCAGCAATGGCGAGGCACTTAGTAACTCAGTGAGACCCTGTCTCCAAATAAAAATACAAAAAAGGTCTGGGGACGTGACCCAGTGGTCGAGTGCCCCTGAGTTCAATCCCCGGTACCACAAAAAAAAAAAAAAAAAAAAAAAAAAAAAAAGCTTTATCATGTCCTAATAATTATAAAAGTGGAATGCTCCTTGATCACTTTCATTAACCTCTGCATGCTATTTAAGTATGTTAAGCCCAATAAAAACAAGAACAAGCCTTGAGGTGAAAACTCTAAAAGAACATTATATCTAAACTTCAATTCATTTACCATTACGGTCAAAGGGGTAATTCTTGTTGTTAAACATCAGGGTTGGGCGGGGGTTGTGGCTCAGTGGTAGAGCGCTTGACTAGCTCGTGCGCGGCCTGGGTTCGATCCTCAGCACCACGTAAACATAAATGCATTGCATTGTGTACAACTAAAGCAAATAAATAAATATTTTTTAAAAAATCAGGGTTATAATATATAACTCAGTCAAATTCAAAACTGTTTAAGGTTTGGCTATTAATGTTTTGCAGAGGTATTGCTTCAAGAACACAACCTGAGTTAATTTAAGCCATCAAGTGTTATATTTTACATTTCTAATAACTCTGTGCATATTAAAGATTTATATTCCCAAATAAAGGCCATGTCCATTCTGGCCTTATTATGGAGATAACTTCTCAGCCCTCACACCTCCTGGTGAGAAATTATTGACTGCTACCATGTTCATGGTATGCATTGACATGTTCCAGATACTGCAACATTTATTCAGTACTAATGTTCTTTGTTTCTCTTATAGAAGCTCCCATCCTTGATAAATGAAGCTAAAGCCTGTTGGGCAGTCAGTTTAGATGGGTGATTTTGAGTGAGTCCAGGAAAAATTGAAGCCTGTTGAAAAACTGTCCACTGAAAATTTAAAATGTTCATTCCCTCAAGGCCCTTCCTCTACCCTTGTGGAGACCCAGCCCCTGTCCCAACCTGTTCCAAAAATTGCCCCTTCCAGGAGGAGCTTTAGGACTTTCAATATTACCCCTCCTCCTACATGTTATCAGGGGAGTCCCGAATGCCAACATTCAGTCTCGTTGATTCTGCCGGCTAGTTTCTCAACCAAACATGGAGATGGCAAATTATGGAGGAAAATAAAGATTTGTTCTCCCCCATAAGACCAGTGAGAAATATAATAAGCAAAGGTGACTTAAACTAGACTTAAACTGTCTCCACCCAATGGCCCATTAAACCCTCTCCACCTGAGGGCTTAAGGGTGTATTAACCCTGGCTTTACCCTCCCTCTTACTCACCCAAGGAATGCTGAAAGCCATTTTTTACAATGTTTTGCTATCTTAGGCTTACCCCTGCAGGTTAAAACAGATAATGGACCCTGCTTTGTGAGCAAATCATTACAAAAATTTTTCAAAAGATGGCACGTTAAACATACCACAGGGAACCCAAAAAGACAAGCCATCATCGAGAGAAACAATAAAACCCTAAAAGACCAATTAATAAAACAAAAAGGGGGAAGCATCCCCCATGATCAGTTAAGAACAGCGATGCTTACATTAAATATTTCAAATTTTTCCAAGCATTAGCCCTTTACTGCCTTTCAGAGACATTGGTCCAGCCAGACACCCTACCTAAAGGTTGAGGTCCAATGGAAGGACCCACTAACTAGATATTGGCGAGGTCCTGACCCGCTCATAAGTGCAGGCAGAGGATTTGGATGTGTCTTTCCAATTGGGGAATCAAGTGCTATTTAGGTACCCGCCAGGGACCTCAAATACTGCCAATCAGAACGAAATGACAACCCAAGAGCACATTCTCTTGAGGGGTGATCTTTTCCCTTTTTCCACAGGAATGAAAAGACTGTGATGGATCTTCTGTCTCATTGTGATTGGACTTCTCATCATCTCCATCCTAATATTCATCAGGAGCACTATTGTCTTGGACCCCCTTTGCCAGTATTTCAACTCTGTGGCGAGAGAAGGGAGACTATGCCTGTTCCTGGGAGAAGAGTGTTGTTTCTGTGCCAACTGCTTGGGCTTTGTCTAAGACAGCTTCCTTTAGACTGGACTAAATGGGTGGCTCCCCTACCTTCTCCCCTTTGTGGGACCCCTGATTGCCATTATCCTTGTGTTCACCTTTGGGCCCTGTGTAATCAACAAGCTTGTTTAATCCCTTAAGGACAGGGCCAGATTGGTACAGCTTGGTAGTCTGCCAATAATATGCTGCCTTTAGCTATGCTGAGTGGGAGCCCTATAAACTTGGCCATGGTCCTTATCAGGATGTGGAGGTCTAAACCATTATTGAACCATCCTTGGGAAGCTTTCCCAAAGGTGACTGTTCTGTCCCATGTCCTCCCCCCCGGCCGCTTGCTGGCCTTGGGTGAGTCCACCTGAAGTGCTAGGGTGGTAGCCAGAGATGGGTAAGATTCCTAGAGGGGAACGACCTAAGACAGGCACACCCTCAAGTTAGGTGGGCCCCCATTAATAAAACAAAACAGGGGAGATGTTGGGGACTCAAGAACACATCGGCCAAAAGAATGGAAAAACTTCACTCCCTGATACAGACTTGGCCTAATCAGGAGGCATTCCCCTGACATGTTGTGAGAACTGAAACCAACCTAAGGATTGGCCAGGGGCTCCGCCAATGTGATTTGCCCATGCTCTTTATGTGTCCCTATAATCTTTCTGCTGATTGGCCTATGTCTTCTATGAAATCTGTCCAACTTCCTCAGTAAACTTGAGTTCCAGGTTTGACTGGGCTCCCTGGTAGGTCTGAGTGTCTTCCGTCGTGAAGGCTGGGTGGCCACCAACCAGCCCCTACCATTCTCGATCACGCCTGCGCTGGGGCATGTTTTTCCCCTAGCCTTCTCCACTGGCCGGAAGAAGCTAAACCCAGGTCAGGAGGAACTAAAAACCCCAGCAACTCAAACAAAACCCCCACAGGTTTTGTTTTACGTATGTAGGTGCACCAATATTTGGGGCATGAATATTTATATTATTATATCTTGTTTTGGAATGATTCCATTAAGATGTTGGAAGGTGGCTTCTTTGTTTTTACAGACTTAGTTTTGTTGGACATCATCTATTGTGTTAGATATAGAGTAGCTACTCCTGCTTGTTTTCCCTCTCAATTTGCATGGTATAACTTTTCCCATCCTTTCATCTTCAGCCTGTTGTTGTCTTTGTCTGTAAATTGGGTCTCTTGAAAAAACATATAGTTGTTTCTTATTTATTTATTTATTTATTTATTTTTTTGTGGCACCGGGAATTGAACTTGGGGGCACTCGACCACTGGGCCATATCCCCAGCCTTTTTTTTGTGTGTGTATTTTATTAGAGACCGGGTCTCACTGAGTTGCTAAGTGCCTTGCCATTGCTGACACTGGCTTTGAACTCAAGATCCTCTTGCCTCAGCCTCCCAAGTGCTGGGATTATAGGCGTGCACCACTGTACCCAACTATGAATTTTCAATGTGTTTATAAAGATTAATTTCCAGGATTTGTATTTGCTCTTTTTTTTCTCCCTCAGAATCTCAATGTTGAGTGAAATGTTCTTTTACTTCCTGGCATTAGTTAATTATAGGGCTAAGATATATTTTTTCTCCCCTGATTACTTCTAAGACCCATTTCTCTTTCAAATGTTTTCTGTTTTTATTGTCTTGTTATCAAATTCTAATTTTATTCCATTGTGATATTGTAGAATACATCTTCTTTAAGTTTGTCAAACATTTTAAGTATGAACTTTCTAAATTCATTGCTGTTGACTCTAGTTTGGGCTCTTCCATAAATATATCAGTGTGTGTGTTGTGTGGTGGTCTGAAGCAGAGGTACTGTGGCTTGATTGAAGTGTTTCTAGGTGGCTGCTGTGGAGTTGTGTGCTTGTTGCCTCTCTGGAGTACACTGGTAATAGGTTAGTGGACTTATCTCTGGGCACAATGGCTGGTGTCTGGTGTTTGATATACGGTCCTTTGTAAGCCTTTTTGCGGGGTATATTTTTCTTTAAAGTGCATGGACTTCTCTGCTGGTTGCCTGGGGTTAATCAGGAAAGTTGTTCTTTTGGCTGGTTCATGTGAATGAGAATTGAGTTACCAGGCAACTCTGGGACTTTATGAAGTGGGAAGAGGTTTTCATAAAGTTCAGGTAGCAGAGATCCCTCTACCTTTTCCTTCTAAAGGGACTATTGAGACAAATCGTTTAGAGATGTTCCCTTGTTTTTTTTTTTTTTTAAGTTTTGTTTTGAGGAGGAGGTTTACTAGGGATTGAACCCAGGGGTGCTTAACCACTGAGTCACATCCCCAGCCCTTTTTTTTTTTTTTTTTTTTTTTTTGTAGTACCAGGGATTGAACTCAGGGGCACTCGACCACTGGGCCACATCCCTGGCCCTTTTTGTATTTTATTTAGAGACAGGGTCTCACTGAGTTGCTAAGTGCCTCGCCACTGCTGAGGCTGGCTTTGAACTTGCGATCCTCCTGCCTCACCCTCCCAAAGTGCTGGGATTACAGGCGTGCGCCACCACGCCCGGCACATCCCCAGCCCTTTGGGATGCACTTTGGGAGGCTGAGGCAGGAGGATCGCAAGTTCAAAGCCAGCCTCAGCAATGGCGAGGCACTTAGTAACTCAGTGAGACCCTGTCTCTAAATAAAATACAAAAAAGGGCTGGGGATGTGGCCCAGTGGCCGAGTACCCCTGAGTTCAATCCCCGGTACCAAAAAAAAAAAAAAAAAAAAAAAAAAAAGAATCAACTTTTTGTTGTGTTGATCTACATAATGTTTTTTATTCTAGATTTTATTAATTAGGCTCTGATATTGATTGTTTTCTGTCTTCTACTTGTTTGGGCATTAGCTCCTTCTCCTGTTTCTAAGGCCTTGAGGTGGAGCATAAGCTTATTTATTTATTTATTTATTTGTAATGTAGGTGCTCAGTGCTATAAATTTTCCCATTAGAACTTCTTTCATACTGTACAAGACATTTTGATATGTTGTGTTTTTGTTCTCATTCATTTTTAAGAATTTCTTGATGTCTATTCTCATTTTTTGATCCGTTCTTCTTTTAAGAGAGTATTGTTCTATGT
Organism: Tamias sibiricus; assembly: GCA_025594165.1. NCBI lineage: Eukaryota > Metazoa > Chordata > Mammalia > Rodentia > Sciuridae > Tamias > Tamias sibiricus. Next base: position 71,993,020 of record CM046661.1, read on the forward strand.
CTATGTGTTTATGTGGTTTCTATTATTTTTGTTGACTTTTAGTTTCATTCCATTATGATCTGATAGGATATATGGTATTATATAAACAATTTTTTTTCATTTGCTAAGATTTGATTTGTGGCCTAGAAAATGGTCTATTTTGGAAAAAGTTTTATGTGCAGCTGAGAAAAGGGTAAGTTAAATGGTTTTGAGGTGAAATATTCTATAGATTTTTTTAAGTCCATTTGATTCATAGTATTATCTGGGTTGAGATATCTTTATTTATTTTATGTTTTAATGACCTCCTGTCTATTGATGATAAGGTTGTTTTGAAATCACCCAGTATTATTGTGTTGGGGTCTATCAGGATTTATCATGGATTATTTCTTTATGTAATCAAGTGTGCTGTCATTTTGTGGGTAAATGTTTACTATGGTTATATCTTCTTCTTGAGTTGTTATCTTTACCAGGATATAGTGGTCTTCTTTGTCTTTTCTGATTATTTTTTACTTAAAATCTGCTTTGGCAGGTACCAGAATAGCTATGTATGCTTCTTTTAGAAGGTACATTTACATGGAATATTTTATATCCTTTTACATTCATCTCTTGAGTGCTTTTGCCTCAAAATGAGTCTCTTATAAATAGCATATAGTAGGATCTTTTTTTTTTTTTTTTTGGATCCATTCTGCTAAACCATGTCTTTAAATTGAGGAGTTGAGACCATTAACATTCAACATTACTATGGACATGTGTTTGTGATTTCCTGCCATTTTTATTTTTTGCTACATTTAGTGCTGTCTTGATTTCCATTTAGTGGATTATTCTTCTTTTGATCTTCCTCTGTTTGTGAGCCTTGGTATTTGTTTTTCCCTTCCTCTGTGTGCAATTTATCTTTGAGAATTCTTTGTAGTGCTGGCTTGGTGCTTATGAATTCTTGTCATGGAAAGTTTTTATTTCCCCCTCAAATTCAAAACTGATTTTTTTTGTGTGTGTGTGTATAGGAAACTGGATGTAAGTTGTTTTCTTTTAAAGATTCGAATATCTCACTCTAGGCCCTTCTTGATTTTAGGGTCTGAGCTGAGAAATCAGAAGTAAAACTTATTGGTTTGCCTCTAAATGTGACCTTATATTTCTCTGTTACAGCTTTTAATAGTTTTTCCTTCTTTTGTATGTTAGGCATTTCATTATGATATGTATTGGTCAGCTACTCATTTGGCTTGGTCTATTTGGGCCCCTATAATTGTCCTATATGTGGATGTTTATCTTTTGTCTGACAAGGAGAAGTATTCTGTAACTATTTCATTGAAAAATTCTTTATGTCTTTTGTTTTCATCTCCATATTCTCCTCTATCCTGATGATTCTTAGTTTTGGTCTTTTTAAATGGTCTTTTAAAATTGTCCCAAAGTTCTTGTATATTCTTGTCATATTCTGTATATATATATTTTTCCTCTACTGCCTCTGTGTACTCAGCCTGTTTTCAAGGCCTAAACTTCTGTCTTCGAGGGCTGAGTTTCTAGTTTCTATGCAATCTAATCTGTTAGTGACGACTTTAAATGAGTTTTTAATTTGATTGATCATGTATTTATTTTCTGCTTGTTTTCTTTTCATTATTTCTATTTGTTTATTAAAGTGGTCTTTCATTTCCTGCAATTGCTCTCTTAATTTCTTCCTTAGATTATCTTTTACTTTGTTGAACATTCTGATAATTAAATTTTTTAAAAATAATCTTTCTCTAGGTTTTCATCCACCTCACTATCAGTGGGATCTCTTTTGGGGGGATTGTAGATTTTGGGGAGAGATATGTTTGCTTATTTTCTCATGTTTTCAGAGGTATTGGTCTTATGCATCAATTGAGGTGCACCTCTCGCTCTCTCTCTCTCTCTCTCTCTCTCTCTGCATGTGAAAAGAAAATGTGTTAATTTGGGAAAAAGGAAATCGTAAGGTGAAATTTACAATTTCAGAAAGTAAAAAGAGAGAATGTTGGAGAGATGTAGTCAGTGATGTTTATATAGAGGAGGAGAAAATTAGAAGAAGAAAGATATTGGGAGAGAGGGTGAGAGAACAATAGACTGTCCATTCTCAGAAGAGAGAAAGAGAAACAAGAGAAATAGACAAATAAAAATAATACAAATCAAACCAAGACATACAACCAAGAAAATACAAACCTGCACAAGACAATGCTAGGAAAAGATATTACATTTAAAAATGTTTAATGAGAGAAATAAGTGTATGTGTATCTCTCTGCACCAATCAGCACAGCCAAAATTCACACATTCACACACACACACACACACACACACACACACACAGAATAAGAAAAAATATTAATAAAATAAAAATGTGAAAATTAAAAAAAATTTTGGTGAATACTGAAGGAAGCTTCTCTACTGATTGGAATGACTGTACGTACTGATTGAGAGAACAAGGGGTGGGAGATGTTAACTCCTTCCTGTTTTTGTTTTGCTCTCTGGGTTCCCAGTTAGAGCAGCCTAAGATTGAAGCTGTTTGATATAAGACTCAGTTTCATTTATCACCAGTTTGAGATGGGATGTGTTAAAACATACACTCAGTGTGGTTTGACCAATATGTGGTTTGACCAGTCTGACCAATTCAGTACAATGCAAGGTACTGCTGTTGCAAGATTTTGTGAGGGGAGTTCTAACAGTGCCGAGGTATAGTCAGGCCTCAGATCTAATCAGGGTTTGTTGGATGGGGTCTTCTTTGGAAATTGAGCCACCCATAGGGATAAACAGTAGCTGATCTTTGGTGGGTTTTGTTCCCAGGTGCCCCCCAAGACATCCAATTTTGGGACCTAGGGGCCTAATTCTCTGCTCACTGCTGCCCAGGAGTACAACCTTTCCAGGTTTAATCCTTGAATATATTCACCTCTGCTCACTCATACTCCTGGCCAGTTTTAGCTGGTCACGTAGTTATCAGACACAAAGTCTCCCCTTTGCTCTTCCCACTCTGAATCCCCTTGGGTACAGTCTACTCCAAGCCTCTTTCTCTCATGTTCCATTAGGCATAGCCTAGGTCTCTTGATAGGTACCTGTGGAATATTGTGGTTATGTGTGTGTGTGTTTTCTGATCTTTGGGTCCTAAAGAGTCCACAGCAGCTTGCCCACCTCAAGATAGTTTCTGCTTCAACTCTCTGAGGCCAGGTGAAATACAGAGTGTACTTTTTAAGCCCCCAAGCAAATCTTTCAAGTGCTAAGATTTCTCCATACCTAGACATACAGGTTGGAATGCAGCTTCCTCTACTCCCTTTCTTGTGAGTCTTTTCTGGTGGCCACCAGTGGTAATCTTTCCCCTGTTTATTGTACCCAAATTTCTGAGTCCCTGAGCTGCTTTGAGTGTCTGATATTAAATTTTAATAAAATCCGTCTTTCACCCACCTTACTAGTAAGCTATACACACACCGTAGCACAGCTTGGAAATCACCATCTTCCCTATACATCTACTTTTAAGTGAAGAAAATATGTAAAGAACATTGCTAGGTTTTCTTTAAAAAGAGGAAAGAAACAAGAAGTTGTATCATAAATATACATGGAAAATTACATGTAAAATAATTTTGCATTTTAATAGAATTCTTTGATATTGCAATGAAGTTTTAAAGAGCTTACCAAAAAATATTTCATCATTAGAAAAAAAACAACTCTAAAATTTATGTTTTTCAGCAGTATTCTGTACTATAAGTAGTAAAATAATAATATATCACTTGTAACATTATTATTGAAATAAAAATAGAGCTTAAAATGCTTATACAGTTTCTAATAAATAATATTCAATAATGTTAGAATCATTCATTTTCTAAGCCTTCCATAATCAGAATGTGTTTTGCTTTTCAAAAAAATCAAATATATATGGTGTGTGGTTTTCCCTCATCATCAATTTCAAAATTCTTAAATAGTTCAATTCAACTCACTTTTTAAATTTTTTATGGATTCACATGTATTGGATAATTTTTTTTTACCAGTGTATGAAAGTATTTATTTATTTATAAATTTCTTTAAGGGTATGGTCCCATGAAAGTAACTGAGCAAATTTCCATCTGAATTCAATTACAGTTCTGTTCAAAATACATTACTTTTCTACATATATTTGGGAAATGATTAATGTACTATCATAAATTCACCTGTATTCCTTTCAGATATGGACCAATGTGTCAAGTGCCCTGAAGATCAGTATCTGAATATACAGAGAAGTCAGTGTCTCCCAAAAATTATGACATTTTTGTCCCCTGAAGAGCCTATAGGAGCCATTTTGATCTCCATGGCCCGTGGTCTATCTGTCCTCACTGCTCTGATTTTACTACTATTTATGCAATATTGGGACACAGCCATTGTCAGAGTAAATAACAGAAACCTCAGTTACCTCCTCCTTGTTGCCTTAATGCTCTGCTTCTTTTGCTCTCTGGTGTTTATTGGTCAGCCTAGCCCAGTCACCTGTGTCCTGAGACAAACATTCTTTGGAGTTGTATTTTCTGTAGCTGTTTCTGCTATTTTGGCAAAGACCTTCATTGTGGTTGTGGCCTTCAAAACTGTCACACCACGAAGCAAATTTCAAATGTGGATGGTGACCTGATTCTCTAATGACATAGTCTTCAGTGGTTCCCTCATTCAAGTGTGCATCTGCACAATCTGGCTGGCAACTCCCCCCACTTTCCCTCACATGGACACACAATCAGAGTTTGGCCAAATCATCCTTTAGTGTAATGAGGGATCCATGGCTCCCTTTTACTGTGTTCTGAGTTACTTGGGCTTTCTGGCAATTCACAGCTTGATTATTGCTTTTCTGGCCAGGAGACTACCAGACAGATTCAATGAGGCAAAACTGATCACATTCAGCATGCTGGTCTTCTGTAGTGTGTGGATTTGTTTCATACCCACCTACCTGAGCATCAAAGGCAAAACCATGGTGGCTTTGGAAACTTTTATAATCTTGACTTTCAGTGCTGGCTTGTTGTGTTGTATATTTCTTCCCAAGTACTATGTGATTCTACTGAGATCACAAAACATGTCAATGAAAAGATTACTTGAACAGATTCCTTCCACAAGGCAATGAAATTCATGCATAGGTGATATAAACTGATATGAAATTAAAATATATTAAAGTTTGGCATGAAACAGTCATTTAATTAAAGAAAAGAAATTGATTTTTTTTTTTTTTTTTTTTGGCACAAGGGGTTGAACTCAGGGGCACTTGGCCACTGAGCCACATCCCCAGCCCTATATTGTATTTTATTTAGAGACAGGGTCTTGCTGAATTGCTTAGCATCTCACTTTTGCTGAGGCTGGCTTTGAATTCATCATCCTCTTGCCTCAGCCTCCCTAGCTACAAGGATTACAGGCATGTGCCCCCACACCCAGCCAAGGAATTGATCTTTGATCAATATACTTGTCATCTATGGAGAAAAGAAATTATGGTGAACAAAGCTTTGGGGTCAGATAGATAAATGTTCATATTCCTCACCAATGATTGAGTGCATTGTTTAGTGTATCTCCTGAGCATTTTTTGAGTCACAGTTCTCAACATCAAATGACAATAGCAGGTCTATCAAAGCATTTAAATCAGTCTAATAAAGGATTTTGAATCAGAATTATATAAAAAATATTCATGTGAAAACAAAATGGTTGGTCAAAAAAAGTTACTTGAACAACTTCCTTCCACTAGTCAAAGAAATTGATTTTCAGGTGACATATCAAAGTGAAATTAATTGTAGTGTGGATATAATAATTCTAAAGTGTGGCATGAAAGAAATTAATTTTATTAAAATAATGATGATTTTCTTTTATTAAAGTGTCCCTGTCATCATTGGAGGCAACAATTTGTAGTGAACAAAACTGTGGGATCAGATAGACAAATATTTAAATTCAACCATCTTGATGACTATTTGTGATGTTCAGAGTGATTACTAAACCTTTCTTTGAATCATAGTCTTCTCATCTTTGTACAGTAGCAGATATTACAAAGAATTAGTGTGAAAATTAAATGATTCATGTAAAAACAATTTTAATTTTTAAATAATTTTTAGTAAATTGTAGTTAGACATAATGGTGGAGTTCATTTTGACATATTCATAAATGAATGTAACATTCTTCATTTCAATCCTCAGTACTATCTCCTTCCATTCCCTCTTTACTACCTCTTAATCCCCCCCCTTTTTTACTCCATTAGTCTTCAATTTATTTGTTTTTCAATTGATGCATGATAGTCACATATAAAATTGGAATGCACTGTGATATGATCATACATATACAACTTTAAACTTCATTCTCCTCTTTTCTTGCTTGTATGATTTGTGGAAAAGTCATATTTAATTCTTATATTTTCTCCTGTACAGGTAATGTGTTTTTAACCTCTTTGTCTTTTTACAGAACTAGTCTTTGTGTTAGATTTTCTCTAATTAGAATGTTATGCTTAAGTGTATGTGTACTTGTTTGTCTCTGTGAGTATGCCTGTTTTTGTATTTTTTCTTTTCTTTTTTTTATTACCATTTGAAGATTTAATTAACATATAAGATGAATGATGAGAATATTAATAGATACTAGTTTACATAGCAGTTTATTAAACTTTTGAGGAAAATCTTATAAGAGGTCACATGCGGCAATGATTTGCATATTACCCTGGAGTTATGTTACAGCATTTATAAAACTCATTCTCCTTATCATTGTGTTTACAAATATTTAGATCCTTTAAAAATGTTTTGTCTTTTGTCTTTAAACATACCATTATATCAGTCATGCAAAATTTCTCTTCCTTCCCATTTTCCCCCTTTGAGAGGCATTCCTACCCCCCCCCCCCCGGGAAATTGCATGGTGATGCACTGCTGTGTATCTTGTATCCATTGTGGAAATATTTACTCACACACTATTGTGGTTTGATTCTAGTTCTTAAAAAAGACAAGGAGGGCACTTTGACCTCCTATGGACACTTGATCTCTCCCTTCTCCATGAATTATAATTCAATGGGAATTTTTTTTCCAATCAGGATGTTTACTCTTTTCTGTGGCCCACTTAGAAGAAGAAGTAAGGATAGTAGGTCACTAGGATAGCACTCATTCCCTTCTGTACAGCAAATGATTCCATTGCCCTGAAACACTACTTTATCCAATAGTAGCCTATTTTTACTAAATTACAAAGGTAATTTGTGAAATGTTACTGGGGAATTAATTTTCTAAATGATACCCCAGTGTCCTGAAAGAGCTGTTACAGCCCCCAGGCTACCTAATTTACTTTAAGAACATGAACTATTAGAAAAACTATCTTGCTTCACAATTTTACTGAGGGATTCATCAAAAAAACTCTCTAGTCTCTGCTCTTCCCCTTAAATTGGTGGACTGACAGCCTGAATTGGGGGAACTCCTTATAAAGGATCAGAAGCAAGAAGCAAGAGGACCTTGGCACACATCTTCTGTTATACTGGACGCTAGGGCAGAGGACAGTATACATAGAACACTTTTGCTCATTAGAAAATGAAAAAGGGACATGCCTAGGCAAGGGTGCTAGGCTAGGTGAATAGATACCACCCTGTTCACCTTTCCCCCTTAATACAGGGCATAACTGCATTCAGGGGCCATTTTTTTATCCCTTAGGCCAAAAGACAGCCCCAAATCACCAAGGTCCCTGAAATCTGGAAGAATAGTATTCTGACCAAGGTCCTGCTGGTCACTAATAAATGATGATGAACAAATCTCCCTTCTCTTTTCCCTTCCTAGGTCTTTATTTCCATCTGTGTAATGAGAATTAAAACATATACATTTTGTGGTGGTTTTAATTTTTTCCCCCAGAACCTGGAACTCTTTTTTTTTTATTGATTCTTCTTAGTTATATATGACAGTAGAATTGCTTTTGATGAAATTATACAAGTATGAAATATATCTTATTCTAAGTAGGACCCCAGTCTTTTGGGTAGGCATGATGATGAGATTCACTTAAGTATTTTCATATGTGTACATAGGAAGATTATATTGGATTTATTCTATTTCCTATTCCTTTACCCATTCCTTTCCTTTTGTTCCAATGAACTTCTCTTCTTCCCCTACCCCCACTTTTTAGTGGCTTATTATCCACATACCAGTGAAAACATTCAAATTTTGTTTTTTGGGGATTGTCTATTTTACTTAGCATTATGGTCTCCTGATCCATCTATTTACTGACAAATGTCATAAAGTCATTATTCTTTATGGATAAGTAATATTCCATTGTGTATATATACCATAATTTGTTTATCCTTTCATCTGTTGAAGGACACCTAGGTTTGCCATGACCAGTGTGGCCAATCAAGCAGGTTCCAGCAAGGGGCAATGAGGGATTAGAAATGTAAAGACTCACAGATGCAGATTTTGAAGATAAATAGCTGGGATCAGGTGAAATGCTACTCTCTGATGGAGAAGCAGATCTAAAGAGTTATACCAGTAATCTTTACTTATTATATGTCTCATCAGGTTAAAGACTATGCAAGCATTATTCCTTGTATTCAGAGAGTTACAGGGCAGCTCTGCAGTTGCAATCTACAGGTTCAATGTTAGGAGCATTGTGTAGCTCTCAAGAAAAGTACATTGTTTAAAGTTACTGTTAAGTGGGCAGCTTCAAGAGTAACAGAGCTGGTGAAATATTGTGGTTGTCTAGCAGGGGAGTTCCTCTGTTCCCAGGAACTATATGCATGAGATCAAGGTCCAGTCTGATAATTTGTTCAGAACAGCCTCCTCATGCAGGGCATTACCACAGCAAGTAGGCATCCTGCACCCTTGCATAGGAATATTCCCAGGTGCCAGGCTTGCCACAGCCATGAGGTCATCAGAGACCCCAATCTCAAACACTGCTTTCCCATTCTCTGTCACTGCTCTCCATTTGGGTTGGATCCACAGCTTAGCTATTGTGAATTGAGCTGCTGTAATGATTGATGTGGCCACATCACTGTAGTATGATGATTTTAAGTCCTTTGCATATAAACCGAGGAGTGGGATAACTGGTTCAAATGGTGATTCCATTCCAAGTTTTCTGAAGAATCTCCATACTGCTTTCCAGAGTGGTTGCACCAATTTGCAGTTTCAGCAACAATGTATGAGTATACCTTTTCCCTGACATCCACACCAACATTTATTTTGACTTGCATTCTCGATAGTTGCCATTCTGACTGAAGATGAAATCTCAGTGTTGTTTTAATTTGCATTTCTCTAATCACTAGAGAAGTTGAACATTTTTTCATATATTGTTGACCATTCACATTTCTTCTTTTGAGAAGCGCCTGTTCAGTTCCTTTGCCCATCTATTGATTGGGGTGATTTATATTTTTGGTGTTAAGTTTTTGAATTCTTTGTATATCCAAGAAATTAATGCTGTATTTGCAGTATAGGGGGAAAAGATTTTCTCCCATCCTGTAGGCTTTTTCTCAATGGTCTTGATTGTTTCCTTTGCAGTGGAGAAGCTTTTTAGTTTGATGCTATCCCATTTATTGATTTTTTATTTTATTTCTTGTGCTTTAAGTGTCTTATTAAGAAAGTCAGTTCCTGAGCCAACATTTTGAAGTGTAGGGCCTGAATTTTCTTTTATTATTTGTAAGTTTTCTGGTCTGATTCCTAGTTCTTTGATTGACTCAGAGTTGATTATGTGTAGGGTGCAAGATAGAGGTTAACTTTCATTCTATTACATATGGATTTCCTCTATTACCAGCACAATTTGTGAAAGAGGCTATGTTTTCTCCAGTGTGTGTTTTTTTGGTGCATTTGTCTAGAATGAGATAACTGTATTTAAGTGGGTTAGTCTTTTGTGTTCTATTCTGTTCCATTGGACTTCTTGCCTGTTTTGGTGCTACTACTAGTATTGTTATTATAGCTCTGAAATATAATTTAAAGTCTGGTATTATGATGCTTCCTGCTTTGTTTTTCCAGCTGAGGATTGCTTTGGTTATTCTGGGGCTCTTATTTTTCCAAATGAATTTCATGACTGCTTTTTTTATTTCTATGAAGAACACCATTGTAATTTTTATGAGAGTTGCATTGAATCTGTATAGCACTTTTGGTAGTATGGCCATTTTGACAATATTAATTCTGCCTATCCAAGAATATGGGAGATCTTTCCATCCTGTAAGGTCTTCTTTGATTTCTTTCTTTAGTATATGTAGTTTTCACCATAGAGGTCTTTCACTTCTATTTTTAGATTAAGTTCCAAGTATTTATTTTTTCAAGGCTGTTATGAATGGGATGGTCTTTCTAATTTCTGTTTAATCTAATTCATCATTGGAGTATGGAAATGCAATGGATTTATGGATATTAATTTTGTAACCTTCTAGTTTGCTGAATTTATTCATGAGTTCCAAAAGTTTTTTGGGTGCCACTTTGGTGGAGTTTTTTGGGTGCTCCTTTGCTGAATTCATTTATGAATTCTAGAAATTTGTTGGTGGAGTTTTTTGGGTCTTTTACATATAGAATCATGGCATTAGCAAATAGGGATAGTTTGAACTTTTCCTACTTGTATCCCTTTAATTTCTTTATTTTGCCTAATTGCTCTGGTTAGTGTTTCAAGGACTATGTTGAATAGAAATGGTGAAAGAGAACATCCTTGTCTTTTTCCTATTTTTAGAGTGAATGATTTCATTTTTTTCTCCACTTAGAATGATGTTGGGCTTGGGTTGGTCATATATAGCATTTTACAGTGTTGAGGTGTTTTCCTACTATCCCTAGTTTTGATAGTGTTTTGAGGATGAATGGGTACTGCATTTTGTCAAATGCTTTTTCTGTATTTATTGAGATAATTGTGGAGTTCTCTTAAGTCTATTTATGTGATGTATTATGTTTATTGATTTCCATATGTTGAACCCACAGTGCATCCCTGGGATTGAACTCAACTTGATCATGGTGCACTATGTTTTAATGTGGTTTTTTATGTGACTTGCCAGTATTTTATTAAGAACTTTTGCATCTATGTTCATCAGGGATATTGGTCTGAAGTTGTCTTCCTTCATGTGTCTTTGTCTAGTTTTGTATTCAGGGTGATATTATCTTCATAAAATAAGGTTGGAAGGGTTCCCATTTTTCTATTTTGTGGAATAATTTGAGGAGAAATGGTGTTAGTTTTTCTTTAAAGGATTGATAGAACTCAGCTGACAATCCATCCAGTCCTGGACTTGGTTGGTAGGCTTTTGATGGCATCTTCAATTTCATTGCTTGAAATTGCTCTGTTTAAATTTTGTATGTCCTCCTGGTTCAATTTGGGTAGATCATATGTTCTAGGAATTTTTCAATATCTTCAATATTTTATAATCCATCGAAGTACACATTTTCAAAGTTTCTGATTATCTTCTGTATTTCTAAAGCATTCTTGGTAATTTTTCCATTTTCATCACGAATTTCAACATTTTGAGATTTTTTTAATCTTTTTTTTTAGTTAGCTTGGTCAAGGGTTTATTCTTTCTAAAAACCAACTTTATGTTTTGTTTATATTTTGAATTATTATTCTCAATTTCATTGATTTGGGGGCTAATTTTGATTATTTCCTGTCTTCCACTGATTTTGGTGTTGATTTGTTCTGCTTTTCCTACGGCCTTGAAATATAATATGAGATTATTTATTGGTGTGTTTCTGTTCTTTAATGTATGAGCTCAATGTGATGAACATTGGTTCTTTGAGAGAATAATCAAAAAAAAAAATTTTTTGTGTGTGTGTGTATTCTGATTGTCCTGGTTGGTGTTCTCTATGATTCCCTGGTCTGTGGTTTGTGTCTGACTAATTTCAGAAAAATTTTCCATCATTATTGTGTCAAGTATTTCTTCTCCTTCTTCACATTGTTTTCCCCTATAATTCATTCACTTCTGTAATGGATCTATGAAGAGAGAGCTGATTTCTTAGTTTGTTTATTATCTTTTTAAATGTTATATATTTTATTATTTTTAATTTTTTTCCCTTTATTGGCACATTGTAATTATACATAACAGTGGGGTTTGATATAATATATTCAATGTGCACACAATAAACTAGTATAATTTGATCAATTTTATTCCCCAGTACTCCCCTTTCCCTTCCCTCTTTCCCTTTGATCCCCGTCTTCTACTCTACTGGTCTCCCTTCTATTTTTTTAAAAAAATTTATTCTAATTAGTTATATATGACAATAGAATGCCTCTTGACACATTGTACATAAATAGAGTACAACTTCTCATTCCTCTGGCTGCACATGGAGCAGAGTGACACCAGTAGTGTGTGTGTGTGTGTGTGTGTGTGTGTGTGTGTGTATATACATATATATTAATAATGTGTGTCTCATTCTACCATCCTTTCCATCCCCAGAACCCCACCCCTCCCCTAACTACCCTCTGCACAATCCAAAGATCCTTCATTTTTCCCTACCCTCGCTCCCACTGTGGATCAGCATCTTCTTATCACAGAAAATATTCAGCCTTTAGTTTTTTGGGATTGGCTTATTTTACTTAGCACAGTGTCCTCTAGTTCCATCTATTTACCTGAAAATGCATAATTTTATTTTTTGTAAGGTAGAGTAATATTCTATTGTGTATATGCACCATATTGTCTTTCTCCATTTATCTGTTGAAGGGCACCTAGGTTGGTACCATAGTTTAGCTATTGTGAATTAAGCTGCTATAAACATTGATGTGGCTGCATCACTATAGTATAATGATTTTAAGTCCTTTGGGTGTAAACCAAGGAGTGAGATAGCTGAGTCAAATGGTGGTTCCATTACAATTTTTCTGAGGAATCTCCATACTCTTTTCCAAAGTGGTTGCACCAATTTGCAGTCCCACCAACAATGTATGAGTATACGTTTTCCCATACATCCTTGCCAACACTTACTATTGCTTGTATTCTTGATAATTGCCATTCTGATTGGAGTAAGATGAAATCTTAATTTTGATTTGCATTTCTCTAAGTTAAGAGATGATGAACATTTTTCCATATGTTGATCAGTTGTATTTCTTCTTTGTGAAGTGTCTGTTCAGCTCCTTAGCACATTTATTGATTAGGTTATTTTTTTTGGTATGTGTGTGTGTGTGTGTGTGTGTGTGTGTGTGAAGTTTTTGTGTTCTTTATATATCCTGGAGATTAGTGCTCTACGGTGTGTGTGTAAAGATTTTTTCCATTGGGTGCGCTCTCTCTTCACGTTATTGATTATTTCCTTTGCCGAGAAAAAAGTTTTAGTTTGAATCCATCCCATTTATTGATTATTGATTTTACTTTTTGTGCTTTAGGTGTTTTGTTAAGGAAGTCAGGTCCTAAGCCAACATAATAAAGATTTGGACCTACCTTTTCTTCTATTAGTATTAGGGTCTCTGTTCTAGTGCTTAAGTCTTTGATCCACTTTGAGTTGATTTTTGTGCAGGGTGAGGGACAGAGGTTTAATTTCATTTTGTTACATATGGATTTCCAGTTTCCCCAGCACCATTTGCTAAATAGGCTGTCTTTTCTCCAATGTATGTTCTTGGCACCTTTGTCTAGTATGAGATAAATATATTTATATGTGTTAGTCTCTGTGTCTCCTATTTTGTGCCATTGGTCTATATATCTATTTTGGTGCCAATACCATGCTGTTTTTCTTACTATAGCTTTGTAGTATATTTAAGGTCTGGTATTGTGATGTCTCCTGCTTCACTCTTCTTGCTAAGGATTGCTTTATCTAGTACAGGCGTTTTATTTTTCCAAGTGAATTTCATGATTGCCTTTTCAAGTTCTAGGAAAAATGTCATTGGGATTTTAATAGGAATTGCATTAAATCTGTATGACTGTTTTGGTAGTATGGCGATTTTGACAATACTAATTCTGCCTATCCAAGAGCATGGGAGATCTTTCCATCTTTTAAGGTCTTCTTCAATTTTTTTTTCTTTAGTGTTCTATAGTTTTCATTGTAGAGTTCTTTTTACCTCTTTTTCTAGATTGATTCCCAAGTATTTTAGTTTTTTTGGAGGCTATTGTAAATGGGGTAGTTTTCCTAATTTCTCTTGCAGTGGATTCATCTCAAGTATAGAAATGCATTTGATTTATGGATATTAATTTGATATCCTGCTACTTTGCTGAATTCATTTATTTTTTCTAGAAGTTTTCTGGTGGAATTTTTTTGGATCTTCTGAGTATAGAATCATGTTGTCAGCAAATAGTGATAGTTTGAGTTCTTCTTTATCTATTTATATCCCTTTAATTTCTTTGTCTGTCTGATTGCTCTGGCTAGAGTTTCAAGGACTGTGTTGAATACAAGTGGTGAAACAGAACATCCTTGTCTTGTTCTTTTTTTAGAGGGAATACTTTCAATTTTTCTTCATTTAGAGTTATGTTGGTCTTGGACTTAGCATAGATAGCTTTTACAATGTGGAGGATGTTCCTATTATTCCTAATTTTTCTAGTGTTCTGAACATGAAGAGGTGCAGTATTTTGTCAAATGCTTTTTTTTTGCATCTATTAAAATAATCATATATTTCTTATCTTTAAGTTTGTTGATTTATCACTTTTATTGATTTCCATATGTTGAACAAACCTTGCATCCCTGGGATGAATCCCACTTAATCATGGTGCACTATGTTTTTTTATATGTTTCTGTAATGAGATTTGCCAGAATTTTATTGAGAATTTTTGTGTCTATGTTCATCAGGAATATTGGTCTAAAGTTTTCTTTCCTTGATGTGTATGTGTCTTTGTCTGGTTAGGGATTCAGGGTGAAACTAGCTTCACAGAATGAGTTTGGAAGGTTTTCTTCCTTTTCTATTTTATGGAATAATTTAAAGAATATTGGTATTAGTTCTTCTTTGAAGGTATTATAAAACTTGGCTGAGAATTTACCTGGTCCTCAGCTTTTCTTGGTTGGTAAGCTTTTGATGGCATCTTCTATTTCATTGCTTGAAATTGATCTGTTTAAATTGTGTATATCCTCTTCATTCAGTTTGGGTAGAACATATGTCTCTAGAAATTTATCAATGTCTTTTAGATTTTCTGTTGGAGTATGTATTTTCAAAATAATTTCTAATTTTCTTCTTTATTTCAATAGTGTTGGTCATGATATTTTTTTTTCACAAAAATTTTACTAATTTGAGTTTTTCTCCCTCCACCTCCTCATTAGCATGGATAATCTGCCAGTTTATGTCTTTTGAAATGTCAAATTTATTTATTTATTTTTTCAAAGAACCTTCCATTTTGTCAATTTTTTCAATTGTTTCTTTTGTTTCAATTTTATTGATTTCATCTCTGATTTTAATTATTTCCTGTCTCCTACTACTTTTGGTGTTGGTTTATTCTTCTTTTTCTAGGGCTTTGAAATGTAATGCAAGGCCATTTATTTGCTGATTTTTAAAATTCTTTTAATGAATGAGCTCAATGCAATGAATTTTTCTTAGCATTGCCTTCACAGTGTTCCAGAGATTTTGATATGTTGTATCGATGTTCTCATTTACATCTAAGAATTTTCTTTAATCTTCTCCTGATGTCTTCTGCTATCCATGTTCATTCAATAGCATATTATTTAGTCTCCAGATTTTGGAGTAGCTTCTATTTTTATTTTATCATTGATTTCTAATTTAATTCCATTTTGATCTGATAGAATGCATGGTAGTATCTATATTTTTTGTATTTGCTGAGAGTTGCTTTGTGGCATAATGCATGGTCTATTTTAGAGAAGAATCCATGTGCTGCTGAAAAGAATGTGTATTCACTTGATGATGGTTGAAATCATTGATTGTATTATTTAGTTCTACAGTTTCTTTGATTAGTTTTTGTTTAGAAGATCAATGCACTGGTGAGTGAGGTGTGTTAAAGCCACCCAGTATTATTGTGTTGTGGTCTATTTGATTCTTGAAATTGAGAAGGGTTTGTTTGATGTATGTAGATGCTCCATTGTTTAGGGCATAACTTTTTACAATTGTTACATCCTGTTGATATATGATTTTCTTATGCAGTATGAAATGTCCTTCTTTATCCCTTCTGACTAACTTTGAATTGAAGTCATTTGTCTGAGGAGGGAAACCCTTGCTTGTTTAAGCAGTACATGTGAGTGATATATTTTTTCCCAAATTTTTATCTTCAGTCTGGGGATGTCTTTTCTGGAGGTGAGTCTCTTGAAGATAGATTATTGTTGGATCTTTTTTAAAAAAAAATCTGCCAGTCTATGTCTTTTGATTGATGAGTTTTATACCATTAACATTCATGGTTATTATTGAGATATGATTTGTATTCCTGGTCATTTTGGTTTATTTTTTGTTTTTTAACTTAATTTTGTTTCTCCTTTGATTGACCTTTTCTTTAGTGTATCTCCTCCTCCTTTTGCTTGTTTTATTTTTTCTTTTTTGGTACTGGGGATTGAACCCAGGGGCACTCAACCACTGAGCCACATCCTATTTTGAATTTTATTTAGAGACAGGGTCTCACTGATTTACTTTGTGCCTCACCATTGCTGAGGCTTGCATTGACTCGTGATCCTCCTGCCTTAGCTTCCCAAGCTGCTGAGATTACAGGTGTGCATCACTGTGCCCAGCTTTGCTGGTTTTCATTTCCTTCTCATGGAATATTTTGCTGAGAATGTTCTTTAGTGCTGGATTTCTAGTTGTGAATTCTTTTTAACTTTTGTGTGTCATGAAAGGATTTTAGTCCATCTTCAAATTTGAAGCTTAATTTTGCTGGGTATAAAATTCTCAGTTGGCAACCATTTTCTTTTAGAGCTTGATATATGTTATTCCAGGACCTCCTGGTGTTGAGGGTCTAGGTTGAGAAATCAGCTGAAATCTGAATCTGTTTCCCCCATGTATAGTTTGATTTTTTCTTTTTCAGCCTTTAAAACTTTATTCTCATTCTGTATGTTATTCATTCTCATTATAACGTGCCTTCGTATGGTCTAATGTAATTTTGTACATTTGGGGTTCTCTAAGCCTCTTGTAGTTGATTTTCCATTTTATTTTTTAGATTTGGGAAATTTTCTAATATTATGTCTTTGAAAATATTATGTGTTCCTCAGGTTTGTATCTCCATGCCTTTATCTATTCTGATAAATCTTAATTTTTTTGTGTGTGTGTTATCACATTTTTTTGGAAGTTCTGTTCATGGTTTCTTACCATTTTCTCTGTGCAATTGACTTTAATTTCAAGAGTATATATTTTGTCTTCATTGCCTGAGATTCTGTCTTCTAAGTGGTATAGTCTGTTGGTGATACTTTCCTTTAAAATTTTAATTTAGTTTATTGTTTTCTTCATTTCAAGGATTTCTGCTTGATTCCTTTTAATAATCTCTGCCTCTTTATTGAAGTGATCTTCCCCTTTTTGTATTTTCTCTCAAATGCCATCGTTTGTTTTGAAGATCAGCTCAATTATGTATCTTCTAAATTCCTTCTCTGACATTTTTTCTACTGTGTTGCATATGGATTCCATTGTTGGAACATCCTGGTTTGTTTGAGTTGTTTTGTTCCCTTGTTTCTTGATGTTGTTTGTGTATCTTCCCATCTACAGCATGAATCTGAGGCAGTACAGTTTCTATCCTGTAGTCTTATAGTGTTCTTGAAGGCTTCTAGTACCTCACCTTGCTGAGAAGGTTTCCTGTTTTGTAAGTCTGATACTGAAGAGCTGCTGGGCTGTGCTTATTCTCTCTGCTCTGTCATCCTTCCTTTGTAACAGGCCCCTGCAGATTTGTTTCCAATAGTTTATTCATCTTTTTCACTGCTGTCAAAATGTAGCAGTAACTTCCAATGCTCTTACATGACAAATTAGAAATCAGAAGTCTTTACAAAACATTTTTAGGAAATCATTTCAGTATGATGTAAAATACTGTTTCACTAAACAAAAAGTATGACTCCATACATACAGAAGAAATTGAAATGATGATAGAACTAAGTGACAAGGAGAGGTAAAATGAAATGATGCATTCCAAGTAAGAATGGAATGCATATCCATGTAGGCATATAAATATGTCTCTTTTGTTACAAACCACAAAACAATAATAAAACCTTCTAAGAAGAAGGAGTAAGTCTGCAGATCATACTGTGTCTCAAACTTAGACACATACAGCTGTTTTTTCTTTGGGTAGAAGGGGGTTTCCAAATAAGCAAGTGACAAAATCAGAAAAGAAAAAAGGTGATTATCTTTTCTAGATAATTATCAGCTTGAATTTCGACTTCTTCCTTGATTCTAAGTGAAAGAAAGCTATAAAATAAATATTAGATAATTTATGAAGGAAATTTTTGATCCAATGAATTTGTTTATATTTAGGGATCAAAGTGAAAGAACACTTTGATGTAGAAGAATGTTTAAATATGATGACTACATTATACATTTAAATAAAGCTACTTAAAATTTAAAGTCTGAATAAATTTGAGATCTAAATCCCTTGTGACTCATCATTGATTTTTTAAGAGAAGTAATCAGAAAGAGCAAAATCTGTAAGTTTTACTTCTTTAATTTTATTATTTTAATTAATTAATTAATTAATTTTTCCATATTTGTCTTGCTGCGTTATATGTGTGTGTGTGTGTGTGTGTGTGTGTGTGTGTGTGTGTGTGTGTATGTAATGGGATTTCTTGTTCTGTTTTCATACATGCACATAGTATAACAGTATAATTTAGTCAATATCATTCTTCATAATTTCCCCTTTCCCTCCCACCATACCCTCCCTTCTCTTTTTCTTTTACTATATTGGAATCCCTTTATCCCTTTGATTTGCCTAAGATTCTTTTCCCTCCCAACTTTCTTCTCCTTTATCTACTCTAGTTTCTACATGTGAAAGAAAATGTACAATCCTTGACTTTCTGATTTTCACTTGTTTGTTTAATTAATCTGTATTTTCATCCATTTGCTGCAAATGACATTGTTTTATTCTTCTTTAAAGCTGAATAAACTCAGTTTTTTATACACCACATTTTCTTTGTCCCTTCATCTACTGACAGATAAGTAGCCTGGTCTCCTATTTTGGCTATTGGGAGTTGTTTAGCTATAAATATGATCATGCACATATTGCTATGGTATTATGACTTTAATTCTTTGGAAGAAAGATTAAGGAGTAATAGAGCTTGGTCATATGGTGGTTTCATTTATAATCTTTTGAGGAACCTCCATACTGATTTCCATAGTGTTTGTGTTAATTTGTATTTCTATCAACCATGTTATAGTGTTCTTTATTTTCCACATCCTCTCCAGCATTTATTTTTTGTATTCTTTTAAAAAAATACTTTTATTTGTTGTTGATTAACATTTTTATTTTATTTATATACTTATATTTGGTGCTGAGAATTGAACCCAGTGCTTCGCACAATCTAGATAAGCACTCTGCCCCTGAGTCACAACCCCAGACCTATTATTTGTATTTTTATGGCTGCCATTATAATTGGAGTTAGATTAAAATCTCTGTGTAGTTTGGATTTACATTTCCCTAATTGCTGAAGATATTGAAACTTTTTTTCATACATCTTTTTGTCATTTGTATTTCATCTCTAGAAAACTGTGTATTTAGTTCATTTGCTACTTATTAATTGGGTGTTTTGGTGTATTTTTATTTGTTTTATATTCTGGATATTATTCCTCCATTTTAACAGTAGCTAGTGAAGATTTCTCCCAATCTGTAGGAAAATAATGTTCAACTATACAGTTACATATTTGTACATGCACACAATATAGCAATATAATTTGGCCAATATCATTTCCAATTATTTCCCTTTCCCTTTCTTCGTCATTACCCCAATCCCATTTTTTAGTTCAGATGGACAACTTTGACTGCAGATAGTGGAGGGAGTCTGTTGCTGTGACTGCTGTGTTACTTATTAATGGGGCCGAGGTCTAAAGCTACCCCCCTTTTTGGGCCATAAAAGGGGGTTCTTTTTGCCAGCAGAAAGCGTTAAAGTAGCTTACCAGGCAAAGATAGGCTTAACGGGCAAAAGTCGCCGAGTGTCTCTATCCCTGCCTGATTGACGGACACCACGCCACACCTGGGGAGTTTTGGTAGCAAGCAATGCCAAAAACTCAAATTTATTGAACAGTGAGCTGCACATATATAGGCCTAAAAAATAACCAATCCTTGACCAGCAGGGTGGTTCCGGCTCTCACGATACATCATAGCCACACCCCCCTGCTTAGTCCCGGTCCTCCAAAGGGCGTGGTAAGCAACCAGAGTCCATCCCCTTGGCAGACAACGTCCGGAAAGTCCCAACAATTCCCCTTTTTCATTTTTTTCAAAATGGGGCTTCTCCATTTTATATTTCAAAAAGGGGATGTCCCATCCTGTATTTCGAAAATTAGGGTGTCCATCTCACTCGAGAGTGTGCCTGTTTAGGTTGTTTTTCCTCTCTGGGAAAAATCTTACCCGTCATTGGCTACCACCCTAGCACTTCAGGTAGACACACCCAGGGCCAGCAAGTGGCCAGGGGAAGGACACGGGACAGGACAGTCACCTTTGGGAAGGCTAAACTGGATGGCAAACCTCCGCATCTTGTTAAGGACCATGGCCAAGCCTGTAGGGCTTTAGCTCAGCATGACAGCAGACCACCTAGCTGTATCAATCTGGTTAGTTATATAGGGCCCAAAAGTGAACACAAAGACAATGACAATCAGGGATTTCACCAAAGGGAGAAAGTCCACCCATTCAGTTCAGTCTAAAGGAAGCCATCTGGCATAAAGTCCAGACAATTGTCACAGGAATAGCATTCTTTTCTCTAGCATAAAGTCCAGACAATTGTCACAGATATAGCGCTCTTCTCTCGGAGTCCAAAGGAAGCCGTCTAGTACAAAGTCCAGACAATTGTCACAGGAATGGCACAGTCCCTCTTCTCTCAACGCAGAGGGTTGAGATACTGACAAAGAAGGAGTCCAAGACAGTGATCTTGATGAATTTTGGAATGGATGCGATGAGAAGTTTAATCACAACAGGACAGGAGATTTGTCATGGTGTTTTTTCTTTCTTTTCATTTCTGTGGAAAAAAGAAAGGATCACCCCTCAAGAGCTTGTGCTCCTGGGTAGTCATTTTGGTCGGATTGGCAGTATTTGAGATCTCTGGCAGGCACCCATATAGGGTTTTGTTCTCCCATTGGGAAGACACATCCAAAACCTCTGCCAGCACTTATTAACAGATCTGGACCTCTCCAGAATCCAGTTAATGGGTCTTTCCATCGGACCTCAACTTTTACATAAGGCGTTTGGTTAGACCAGTGTCTTTGAAACGCAGACAGAGGTTGCTGTTTGGAAAAATTTAAAATATTTAAGGTAAGCATAGCTGTCTTTAACTGGTCATGGGGGTTGCTTCCCCCATTTTGTTTTATTAATTGGTCCTTTAGGGTTTTATTATGTCTATGATGGCTTGTCCTCTTGGGTTATATGGGATCCCTGTGGTATGTTTAATATGCCACATTTGGAAGAACTTTTGTAATGATTTGCTCACAAAACAGGGTCCATTATTGGTGTTAACCTGTTTTGGCAATCCAAGAATAGCAAAGCATTGTAAAAAGTGACTTTCAGCATGTTTAGCCCTTTCTCCAGAGTGTGCCGTGGCCCAACAAGCATGTGAATAAGTATCTATGGACATAAATATATATTTCAATTTTCCAAATGGTGCATAATGGGTTACATCAGTCTGCCAGACAGCGTTGGGCCATAGGCCTCTGGGATTTACCCCAGGGGACTGGAGAGGTGGGACCTGTAAGAAGGGCAAACAGGACTTACATGTCCTTACAATCTTTTTAAAATCTTTTATAGGAACTAAAGGAAATTTATGATGTAGTCCTCTCCAATTTAAATGAGTAAGGCCATGAAGACCTTGGGCTAACTGAAGGTCTTGTTGATATGGGACTGTAACTGTTAATACACCTGTGGTGGCCAAACGGTCAGTGGACTGATTTCCCTCAGAGAGGGGCCCAGATAAGCCTTGATGTCCCCTAAGATGTTGGAGGAAAATAGGCTCATTACACCCCTTTAACAGGGATCAAACCTGAATCATCAGAGGGTTTATAGGATTATTATCTATCTTTATATATGATGCATTTAGAGTAGGTAATAGGTTAATTACATATAAACTATCTGAGAAAAGATTCATAGGCTCTTGGACATGGGTCAAGGCTAATGCAACAGCATATAATTCTTTAAATTGAGCAGAACTAGTAACGGCTTCAAAGTATTGTGTCCTTTGGCCTGAGGATGGGTAAAAAACTATAACTGCTGACCCTTTTTTTCCTCCATCTGTGAAGACATTTACTGCCTTGGGGAGTGGCTTGATGGAAAAAAGGATGGGGGGAGTCCACTCCAGCTTGGGAAAAGAAGAGGTCCATTTGGTTGACCCATAATGACAGTCAACTTTTCCTAAAAATCCTTCTAAAGCATAGGAGACTCTAGGGTTGTTTCTCCGTATCCACTCAAAGTCTGACAAACGGTAAGGAATTGTTAAAATATCTGGGTCTTTTCCATAATGCCTCAATGATGTATCTCTCCCTTTTATTATAAGATCTGCTAACTGATCTAATTGGGAATAAACTCGAGGTGCTCCTCCCACAGAGGAATGTATCCACTGTAAGGAGTTACCCATCTGGGTGAGAACAGCTGTAAGGAGCTTAGCACCTGAGAAAATCCACAGATATAGAGGTTGCTTTGGTTGTTACCCAGCCAGTTGGCCTGAATTGAGGGCATCTTGGACTTTTTGTAATATTGACAGATGACTTTCTTCTAGTATAATCACATCAGAGGGGGATTTTCCCCATAGCAACTCAAAGAGAGGTAATAAATCCTCAGTAGAGATATGAAGCCATGGTCTTAACCAGTTTAGCTCTCCTAATAGCTTCTGTAACTCTGCCAAGGAATAAGATTTTTGAATGACTAGTTGAGGTTTGAGAGGACAAACTGAGTCTAGGCTAAGTTTTGTCCCCAATATTTTGAAGGGAGGAATAGTTTGGACCTTGTCACTGGATATGTGTAATCCTCCTTTTTCTAAGAGCTCTCGAAGGGTCAGGTAAACTGAGCCCAGCTGCTGGACATCAGCAGCTCCCAGGATGATGTCATCCATATAAACATATAGGGTGAGCTGCGATTTTTTCATTAATGGTGACAGGAGACATGAAACATAATATTGACAAAAAGCTGGGCTGTTAGCCATACCTTGAGGGAGAACTATCCATTCATATCGCTCATCTGGCCTCTGAAAGTTATTAGAAGGGATAGAAAAAGCAAACTTTTCATAATTATCTGGATGAAGAGGAATAGAAAAATAATAATCTTTAATATCAATAACAATTAAGGTTAAATCTCTTGAAATAGCAGGGATCCAGGGGAGGCCACGCAGAGGTGTGCCAAACAATGAACATCCTATCATTAATTTTCCGGAGGTCTTGTAACATCCTCCATTTCCCTGTGGACCTTTTGTATAACAAAAACAGGACTGTTCCATGGACTAAGAGAGGGACTAATGTGTCCTAGGGCTAACTGTTCTTGGACAGTTGCCCTCAAATGGTTTAGTTTTTCAGTAGGAAGGGGCCACTGCTCGACCCAGATTGGGGGGCCATCTCGCCATTGAATGGCAGGAACTTGGGGAGCAGTGGCCCTTAGGATTGGGGGTGAGACCTTATTTGATGATTGGAAGTTTCGCTCCCCTTATCTTTAATTAATATATCATTTTGAAGCTCTCTATGGGTTGTAGTAATGTAAGCTTCAGCTTCTCCTAAGATGTCTTGGCCTAATAAATTAGAGGTTAATCCGGGGACCACAAGGGGGCGAACTTCCCCTTGATTTCTGTCTATGTCTCTCCATCTAAGCCAATCTCTGGTTTCCTCTGAATTAGTGTTTCCACCTACCCCGAGTAATTGGGGCCCTGGAATTAGTTTCCACTGAGGTGGGATTTCTTCCTTCCTTTGTATAGTACGATCTACCCCAGTATCAATCAGGCAATGAAATTTCTTTCCTGATATATAAATATCCATCTTTGATCTAATCCCTGGAACAATAGGAACTGTCCAATGGACCTTAGGGGGACTGTGAGCAGGGGAACCTCCTTGGTGTAACGGGGCTGGAGTAGTACCCTTTAGTAGTTTAAAGGTTTCCCCTGAATATCAAATTTAGATCTGCAATCTTTTCTCCAATGATACCCTCTTTTACATCTAGGACAAAGTGTTCTAGGGGCAGCTGGACTCTGAGTCTTGGTAGGGGAGCATTCTGGAGGCCGACCAAGTCCATTGGGGCAGTCCTTTTTAAAATGGCCCTGTCTTCCACACTTAAAACATGTCCCTTTTCCATTTAAAACTGTTGCTAGTACCTCAGTATGGGCATTAAGGGCTGTTGTTAAGGCTTGAGATTGATGAGTATGAGAACCAACATCTTTGGTTGCAATAATCCATCTCCCCATAGATCTATCCTTTAATCCGGCACAGGCCAGCTTGTGATCTGTAGTCATCCCTTCCCAAACCAGCATTTTAGCAAATTGATCTCTCAGAGTACCAGGTGGAAATTTCCTTTGAAGGCTTTTTTCCACTCTAAAATAAATGTGGCCAGATCCTCATTAACTTTTTGAGTAATTCCAGCTATAGGAGTCTCTGTAGGGCCTTCTTCTAGCTTTTTCCATGCTGCCAGCCCTAAAGCTCGCACCTGTTCCCGGTAAGGGTCTGGTCTTGCTGCCTGTTGAATGCCCGTGGCATATTGGTCATTAACTCCTGCTAGCATCCCAAAAGTTATTGGTATGGGAGGATTCATAGA
Source organism: Tamias sibiricus (assembly GCA_025594165.1). NCBI lineage: Eukaryota > Metazoa > Chordata > Mammalia > Rodentia > Sciuridae > Tamias > Tamias sibiricus. Next base: position 72,017,630 of record CM046661.1, read on the forward strand.
GCGGTTTCTCTCTGCCTGCATATGGCATTCATCAGTAAAATATGCGCACCACTTTATGAATAGAGGACCCGGAAGCACAGCCTTAGCCAAGTCTTTCCAGTCTTTTGTCATGCATTGTTGATATGTCAGGCTTGATAAAATGCACTCTGCCCATGGGGAGTTAGGACTGTCTTTTGAAACTGCCTTTTTAAATTCTTTCAACTCTTGAGTCTCCCAGGGGTACCAAAGATTCGGTCTATTCCCTCCGGGATTTAGATTAACTGGGAATGCCATTACAGGTGAAAGCCCTCCAGAGGGCGGCAGCAGCTGCTGTGAAACCGGTGCCTCCTGGAAAAGCGGCAGCGCAGATGGCCCTGAGGGCATTGTTTGTATTGACTGCAGGGGGGCTCGTAAAATGGCGGATCCCGCTTGCGGGGTGGTGAGCCATGTGGCCGATGGCCTTTGTCCTCAGGGAATTTTTGAATGCTCTCAAAAGGAGGGGCTGTAGGTCCCTGACTGCTAGTTTTTTCCTAATCTGCAGAGCGGGAGAGATGGCCAGATTTCTCTACTTCTAGGGAGTGGTTAGGCTTCTCTAAATCCACAGACCAGGAGGGGCCGTTTAATTCCGCGGACCGGGAGAGATGAGATTCAGATTTTTAATTTTCCCATAGGGCCTGTTCCGTTACCTCAATTCTTATAATTTGAGGTGCCTGATCTGTGGCCTCTGAAGATTCTTTTATTGGTTGCATGAGAGAGCATGCTTTCAGGGCAGATAACGGTGGATAAACTCCCGGAGGTGGAATTTTCCCATATTCATTTTCTCTCTCCCTTAAAAGCTGTTCTGCATGGTGCCATGTCTTCCATGCGTTATAATCAGCCTTCAGGAGCCAGGGAGCCGCCTGTGTTAATGAGCTCCAAATTTTTTCAGCTTGAGAATCAGAAATCTGGAGACCTTGCTTCCTTAAAATACATCGCCATGCCTCGAGGGCTGGGTCCTGAGATTTCTTAAATATTAAAGCTTGCCCCATATTAGAGGATACTTTTGCCAGTTAGACGCTGTGTCTCTAACCAATTGCTAAGCCTGTCGATAATTCTCTTTTGTTTTCGTGCCCCGCGCTTGGGCGCCAACTGCTGCGATTGCTGCGTTACTTATTAATGGGGCTGAGGTCTAAAGCCACCCCCCTTTGGGGCCCAAAAGGAGGCTCCTTCTGCCAGCAGAAAGAGTTAAAGTAGCCTAACTGGCAAATACAAGCCTAGCGGACAAAAGTCACCGGAGTGCCTTCTCCCTCCGCCTGTTTGACGGACACCAGGTCACCCTGGGGAGTTCAGTAGGAAGCCATTCCAGAACTCAACTTTATTAAAGATGGACTGAACTTATAAGGCCTAAACATAACCAATCAGTGACCAGCAGGGCGGTTCCAAATTCTCAGGATACATCATAGCCATGCCCCCTGCTTAGCCCTGGTCCTCCACAGGGCATGTAAGTACCAGAGCCCATCCCCTTGGCAGACAGCGTCCGGAAAGTCCCAACAAAACATATTATAGTTGTTCTGCTTTGACAATTGATTTTTATATCTGTTGAGATAACCATACGATTTTGATATTTTTATTAATCTGATAAATTGCTTTGATTGATTTATTTAAATAATGTTAACCTATTCTTTCATTCCTGGAATGAGATACATTGATTTTTTTTTTTTTTTTTTTGGTACTGGGGATTGAACTCAGGGTCACTCGACCACTGGGCCCCACCCCCAGCCCTTTTTTGTATTTTATTAGAGACAGGGTCTCACTGAGTTGCCAAGTGCCTCGTCATGGCTGAGGCTGGCTTTGAACTCGCGATCCTCCTGCCTCAGCCTCCCAAGTGCTGGGATTACAGGCGTGCGCCACGGCGCCCGGCGAGATACATTGATTTTTGACTAATTATTTTTATCTTGGATTCAAATTACATGTATGATGTTAAGGAAATTAGTCTGTGATTTTTTTTTTTTATTTTTTCAGGCTTTATGGAGTTTTTGTTGACAAAAATCATGCATATTCCTGGTGTACAAATGATGTTTTAATGTATGGATACCTTGTGAAATTATAACCAAGTCTAAGATAATTAGCATATTCATCAATTCACATAGTGACCCATGAGTGTGCATGTGTGTGTATGTGCTGAGAATAGTTATAATTAGTCTCAGAAAATTTCAAGTGTACAGCATATAATTTTGAACTACAGTCACCATACTGTATATTAGGTGTCCAGTATTTATTCATCTTAGAAATCACATGTTTGTTTCCTTTCACCAATATCTCCTCGTTTCAATTGCCACTCAACCCTGAGTAACCTCTCTTTCTGTTTTTATTTTTTTATTTTTTTTGTGGTACTGGGGATTGAACTCAGGGGCACTCGTCCACTGGGTTACATCCCCAGCCCTTTTTTGAATTTTATTTAGAGACAGGGTCTCACTGAGTTGCTAAGTGCCTCGCCATAGCTGAGGTTGGCTTTGAACTCTTGATCCTCCTGCCTCAGCCTCCCAAAGTGCTGGGATTACTGGCGTGCGCCACCGCACCCGGCTCTTTCTGTTTATTTCCTGAGTTTATTTCTGGGAGTTCATTATGTAATCATAAATGGCATTTTCTTCTATTTTAAGTGTGAATGATATTCCTTTGTAAATACAAATACCATTTTTTCTTTGTTTTTTAATATGTCAACTGATACTTATGTTGTTTTCATATCTTGGCTCTTGCAAATAATGCTATAGTCAACAGTGGAGAAAATATCTCTTAGAAATAGTTATTTTTATTTCTTTTGGATGTATACCCATGTCTGGGAGTGCTATATGATAATGGAATTTTTTTAAGCCAGGGTAGTGTTTTCCACAACTCCTGTTCCTATTTGCATTTTTGCCCACAATGTATAAGGGTATCATTTTTCCATATATTTACCAAGACTTCTTATCTTTACAATTTTGATAGTAGCCATCATAAATTTCAGGAGGTGACATCTCATTGCCCTTTTAATTTGCATTTCCCTGATGATTAGTGATGCTGATCATCATTTTACATATTTGCTGACTCTATGTCTTTCTTAGGAAAATATCTATACAGATCACTTTCATATTAATATTTTTTGCTAATGAGTTACATAAATTGTTTATGTAGTTATGAACATTTAACCTTTATTGGATACATAATTTGCAAATGTCTTCTCCCATTCCATGGATGCTCTTTCACTCTGTTCACTATATCCTTTTTTTCTGAAGAAACTTTTTAATTGATGTAGTCCCACTGGTTTAATTATGCTTCCTTTGCCTGCCTGTGTTTTTGATGTCATATCCTAAAATATCATTGCCAATATCAATGATGTGGGAAATTTTCCTCCATGCTTCCTTTAGGAGTTTTAAGATTTCAGATTTTCAATCTACTTTGAGTCTGCTTTTGTGTGTGGTATAATATCAAGATTCAGTTTCATTTATTTTTACATTTGAATACCAGTTTTTTTCAGCACCTTTTATTAAATTGATTATTTTCCTCCAATGTCATCCTTGGTGGTGCCTTTATCAAAGATATGTGGCCTCACATGTAGGGGTTTCTTTCTCAACTTTCTATTCAGTTCCATTGCTCTCTGTATCTGTTTTTGTGGCCAGTACCACTCTGTTTTAATGATTCTGGTTTTATAATATAATCTGAAAACAGGAATTGTAATGACTCCAGCTGTGTTTTTCTTGACATATTTTGCATTAGGTATTTGGGTTATTTTGTATTTCCATATGAAGCTTAGTAATTTTTTCAATTTCTGAGAAAATATCATTTAATTTGGATAGAGATTATATTCAATCTGCAAATTATTTTGTGTAATATGGGGCATTGTAACAATATAAATTGTTCCAATTCATTAATATGAAATATACTTAGTTTTTTGTGTCTCTTTCATTGGCATTTTGTAGTTTTCACTCTAAAGATCATTTACTTCCCTGGTTAATCTTATTACTAAG